>CM045762.1:2119174-2720016 GCA_025200525.1 Camellia lanceoleosa | reverse complement strand
CATTAATATTTTATTTATTATATAAATTACAAATACCCAAAACCTCTAAAATTATGTTACATCATCTGTTGGTACACTAGTGTGTACACTAATTAATACATATAATATTATTCTTTTTCAATATGGACTTAATTTATAGTCCAATCATATCCTACCAAGAGTATAGCAACAAAGCGCTGGTAGTCCAAGATTCAATAAATCCCTAGTGACAGATGTTATACACAGCTACAAGAGTAAAATTCTTGCCGACTACCAAAAAAATGTAAAAAATCACCATCATGTTAAGTTAGCCATTGAACTCATACTGCTACTAAAGTACAGAAGTGTTTTTCAGAGTAATGTGTTTCATGCACAACACAGGAACACTCAACAGTGATAAACAATAAAAGAGAAAGTAGTGAAGAAGTTGATGGAGAATTCATCAGTTGTGGAGTGGATTTGTGCCACTGGGTGTGACTCTCTTTGTTCTTCAACAACAGGACTATGGTTGTTGCTAGGCATTCCACAGTTTATGAAATTGTTGTAGCTCTTCTTGCTTATCTTCAGTGGCCTTTCTTCAATGGTCGATGAGGACGACTCTGACCTCTACCTGACTACTAGCAAGTATTAATACAAAGTGAACGCCAACATCAATGGAATAATAATACAAACCAGAATCAGTGAATTCTTGCAACTCATTTCCTTGTCTTCTTTTCTTTGATGTTTAAAAGCAGAGAATAATGTTTTAAAGTTGTAAAAAACAGGAGAGAAACTGGGCTTCCTTTCTGGATTTCTTTTGGGTGAATACTTTCTGATTTCCACTCACACACTCCCCATTATTCACGTACTGAGCTACCAGGGGAAACTTATCTAGAGCTGCGCTAATGTATTGTCCTTACAACAACTGATTATCCAGTCAGCATCACCCACGCCTCAATGTATTTTCCTTCATATTTTTCTTTTCCTCCACAAATCCTAAATCCTAACCTACCATCTTGGATATGGGGACAGAAGAAAAGTTGAAAACAAAAATATGAATGAAATAGAAACTAAAATTATGGGTAGTTGGTAAACTTTAATTTAGGAAACATTCTTCACCTTTTAAAATGAAATGTTTTGTTTAGTCAAATAAGCTTATTTTTTGTCCATTTTAAAGTTGTTGGCTTCTAGACCCTATATAATCCATGATTGAATCCATTTCCTAATTCTAGCTATTTTTACAAGAAATTCAAACATTAACAAGCAAAAGCACGGTTTTTGATGGGCAAACAGGCAAGGTTCAGAATAAAGAGCTCCTCCAAAATTATGCCACAAGCATTATGCAACCCAGTCAAGGATCTTCATTGCTCCAAAGTTCAAAACAAATCTGTGCATCACTACGATATCAACCTCACTATTTAAACACTATCAACCATAGTATGGCCAGGATCACCAAACATCAAATTATTGCCCTCAAATAATATAAAGCAGACAAGAAAAAGGGAAGACAGGAGTATAAGCATTCAGAAATAACTCACCTTTTCTGAAACAAGATTTTCTTTGGCATGCCCACAATTCTTTTTCTTCTTACATGAGAGTGGGTTTGGACCTTGCAAAGTCCAAGAAAAATAGATCCATGAATGATGGGAATGCCACCTTAGAAAATTGAACAAAGTAGATCCAAGAATGACAGGGTGGTGTAATATAGAACTATGCTTTGCAATGATCAAAGACAAAAAATGAGACAACAGCAAACCAAATATTGCTTCCACCACTAGTCTATCCATTAGGGAACCAACAGCCACTTGGTAATTAACTCTTTTCATATTTTAAAGTACTTACTTTAAGCGAAATTACATCAACACACCCTCAACTACTAGCTTAATAACACATTATTTACCTTCCTCATCAATGAACTTGTGCATTTTGGCCCCATTTAACTATAAAAAACTGTACAAATGGCCCTTCTAGAACAGGGCATGAGGTTGAAAGTGATGCATTTTCATAGTTAAGGGGGGATCAAAATGTACGTGTCATAGATGAGGGGTTAAGACAAGATTCGCAAATTGAGGAGGTTTTTAACCCTTATTTGTATTATGAGTAAGAACACAAGATTACAAGTATACACTTCCATAAATTTTTCTAAGCATAATACAATTATGCCAAAGCTCTTATAAGTTTCTACACCAAGCTTTGTCCAATAAAATAAGGGATAGAAATAAAATCTAAAATATCAAATAGAAGTAGAATCCTAAATCTCTTAAATTCCTAACAAATCTAAACTCCTGGTTATCTTGGTTTAAAAACCATAATTAAGCACAATTTTATCACAAAGCCGAGGGTGATCTAATAACACGGTAGTAAAATCCAAAAGTAGGATATCACACCAAATACTCTGGATTGGATTACCCAATCCTTTACCCCTCCAATCTGATGTTTGCACTTTCAACTCTGGACAAACTAATCCTGTTACCAAAATAATCCCACAAGAGGAAAATAGCAATCCCAAGGGGGGGTTAGGTTTGGGAATCCGGGGACTAGAGGGGAAGGGATAAGGTTGTCCAAATTAGTGTTATACCCTATGTTACGTGGAAAGGGATCGGAAACATGGTACAATAAGGGTAGATTTGTTTAGATTAGATTATTAGAATTTAAGATACTTCTAGAATAACTTTCTTTAACAATTAGGCACCCAATTAAATAATGTTTTTTTCCCCTTTCAAATTAGTCATGTTACAACTCATTTGTATGAGCAATATGACCCATTTTCTTTACATTTTATGATACCAAAACCCTCTCTTCTTATATATTAGTTTATTATATTTCATTTGTTTTTTCTGCTAATGTAAACTTTAAAGTACAAGTTGGAAAATATTTTGGCATTGCTTTATGGTTAAAAGATAAACCCTATACTAGTAACACAATAACTCCAATGATCCCATTGTTGAATCAATTGAATTTGTAATAATTCTTAGTAGAAAAAAATAAGTATTTCCAAAAACATTCTAGAAGAGAGGAAGAGTAGAAACAAAGGGTACGCCTCCAGAAGATTTGCCCCAGGCTGTTCACTTATCAATGATTGAAGAAATGTGTTCGAGTAACACTAATTCTAACCTTCAGGTGACATAAAACGATCTGATATTTGTTCCGCTTATGTGGATCTCTTTAAGATGTCATAGCAGCTGCACACTGTTGGCCAATTGATGCTTCCCCAAAAGTGTACTAGACATCATCCGATCTGTGGTCAGCTCTCTCTCTCTAGATATGTGCGTATAGCTTAATAGACGATTTCAATATCACATTTTCATCTTAAATTATGGGAAAAAAAATTTTATGTTGTGCTTTTTATTAGATTTTGGGGTCTTGATATCAAGGGTATTTTGAATATACTAAATACACTTTTCTTGTCTTAGTAAAATCAGTGGCTACTTTTACTTTTTGGTGGTTGATTTTTGTTTCCACCATGTAACTATTAGCAAGAACTAGACCTATCAAGGCTTTGTCGAGTTTGCAAACCAAAGCACTTGTGTGTTTGCAAGATTTGTGATGGTTGGCTCTCTAGATGTTGCTGTGAGAATATTAGGTTAGGTTTATATATACGTAGTGTATATTGTGTATATATATATATGGCAGTGTTAGGTTAGAATTACTATATAATCAGACGATTCTTTGTATTATGACACAATTGAATATGCAGAAAACATTCAGAAATCTTACATGGTATTAGAGCTTGATTTGAAACCCCAGCAGCCAACACTTAATCTCTCTGGTTTTGCTCTCTCGATTCCTTTCATCATTTGGTTCATCATATTCAAAGTCCACCCATCTGAGTTTGGGTGTGCTTCGCTTGGTTCTTTCATATGATTCAAAGTCAATTCATCTAGTTCATCTTCCTTTCGCCTGGTTCATCTTTGTTGGTTCTTTGGGATCAGAAGCCTCTCTTTGTGATTGCGCAAGTCATCGTGAGGTCGCTAGTTGTTGCATCATCTCTCTCTCACTGTCGCCGCTGTTTGAAGCCCCAGGAAGCTTCTTCGCTAGTCTCTGTCTTTGTTTCTGCTTCAATCTCTCTCTCGCTCTCTCGTGTTTCTACTTAGGATATTTGTGGGTTGGTGCTTCTAGTTCTGTCCATTTGACTTGGGAATATTTGTGGGTCTTTGGGTCAAGATTCTCGTTATTATAAAGTGACCCCACCAAAGTTATTATATCTTTCATTCACGACCTTGTCAATTTATGGGTTCGTTGGATAACTTTTTTGCTTATTACAGTTTGATCCCTCTAGTTTTGTTTTTAGGTTATTACACTTGAACCCCAGAGCTTTCTGGTTATTACAATGTCTCTAGTTATTACAATGTCTCTAGCTTTTGATGAATGTGCCTTCTGCCATCAAAGGGGTCATTGGAAGCACCATTGTCCTAAAAAGGGATGTTTGTCTGCCTGCCTTCTCAAGAGTTTCTCGATCCAGCTCATACCTTCTTTGAGTAATCGCTCACCCTCCCGCCGGGTTCCATCAAGATCTACTCTGACTCTTGATCCTAACTTGGCTTCCTTGAGTGCTCAGATTAGCTAGCTTCAACATATACTATCTACCTTCCAACCATCCCCGTCTGCATCCATTGTTTTTACTTTTCATTTAGGTTTACTTGGGTCTTCTTCAAGTATCTCTTCGCCTATTTGGATTTTTGACTCGTGCTCTCATCATATGACTCCCCATCTCTCCTTACTTCAAAATTGTACTCCTCCCTTTTCTATTATCAAGTAATGCTACTAATGGGTCGGGTATGTCTCATATATTTGTTGGGTCCGTTTACCATATACTATGTTTGTCGCTTTTTATTCCATCCGCCCTTTATATTCCTTAATTATCTATCGCTTTATTTTCTATCACCAAATTTGATGTCTTCGATTTTGATGTTGTCTTTTCTTCTTCTATCTGCTCTGCAGGATCGATGTCCAAGCAATAGATTGGGACCGGTCGAGAGTTGGAGACCTCTATGTGGTGAGAGCTTACATCCGCCTATGACTACCTCTCCGATTGTTTTTTCCTCTTCTCGCTTAGATTCTTTGTCAAGTCATTTCGATTTGTGGCATTTTAGATTAGGCATTTGTCATAGTCAACTTGCCGAGTGTCTGGGTGTAAATTTGCCAAAATGACAAATTTACCTTTTCATAAAAGTACCTCTACATCTCGATATAATCGCTTTTTCTTTTAGTTCATACCGATGTCCGGGTTCCTTCTCGTTTCTCACTAAAGGGCTCAGATACTATGTTTCATTTGTTGATGCACCGTTACACTTAGGTTTATCTTATGACTCATAAGTTTGATTTCTACCGATATGTTGTACTTTTCACTATGGTCACTACACGCTTTGGGTCCACTATTAAATTGTTACTATTGACTTGGGCGAGGAATACTTAAAATGAGTTCTATGAATATTTGGCCAATTTGGGTACCATTCACCAAACTTCCTATAATCGATACACTCGCTAAAATTGTCAAGTTGAGCGAACACTGTCATCTCCTCGAGACGCCTAGGTCTCTCCTCTCTATCTCTCTTTGGCTCCATTTTGGATTAAGGCAATTTACTACCGCTTTTCTTCTCAACCATATGCCTATCCCTTTATTTCGGGTCGGCCTCCTTATAAGGCTCTGCTTTCAACTTCCTAATTACCCTCCTCCGTGTGTTTGGGTCTACTTTTTGGTCCTAGTGCCCGGCCCTGTCCTATGTGTATTTTTGGGTTACCGCCTCACCTGTAAAGGTAATCGCTATGACCCTCTGCTTCCGTCACCTTTATGTCTTCCGCTATGTTGCCTTTCTCGAACGCTCACTATACTTTCATTTCCTCCTCTCACAACCCCGCTTCCAAAGAGGATTTGGTTCATATTGATTCATTTCCTTCCGAGGTCCCTCCCCGATGAGTACATCTTTGTCAGTTCTCCATGAGCTTATTCCTCTTCTCCTCAGTACCACCCTCCTCATGAGTCCATCTCCATCGACCCCCATGAGTCTCTGCTCTCCTCTCATCCTTCCCCACCGCCTCCCGCCTCCTTCTCCTGTTAGTCTATTATCGCCCCAAGGCTTTCCCTCCACCAGTTGTCTTTGCCCCTACTACCGATCCTCCTGCTTCTGACGACTCTGATCTTACTAACCGAAGTATCCCTTCGTGATCCGTGAACAAGTAGTCAAACTTAGTTTTGTTAAAACATGTTTTTCTCATACATCTGCACATTTTTGTCGCTATTAACTCTTTTTCAAAACCTCGCCTTACAAGGAGGCTTGTTAGATCTTCATTGATTCAAGCTATGGAGGATGAGTTGTCTACTTTGTAAAAACTAGTACTTGGGAATTAGTTCCCTTGCTTGCCGTAAAATTCTAATTGGTTGCAAATGGGTTCACGGGTCAAGACTTGCCAAGGATTTTTCACAGAGTATGGTATTGATTATGAGGAGACCTTTGCCTCTGCTGCTAAGATGACTATTGTCTCAGATTTTGATATTTTTCGTCGTTGTTCGTTATTAGCCTCTTTATCGATGAATATTAAGAATGCTTTTCTTAATGGTCATCTCACCGAGGAGATTTATACGCCCTCCCGCCGCCACTATTCCTCTAGACAAGTTTGTTGTCTTCGACATGTCAGGTATGGTCTCAAACAATCTCCTCATGCTTGGTATGATCGCTTTTAAACTATTGTTATCGAGCTCGGCCGCATCCTTCGCCCAGACTCTACTTTGTTTCTTCTCCACATCTCGCCGGTTTTGTTGCCTTATTACTATATGTGAATGATACAAGATGTGGGTAAGACAATCCCAAAACTTATCTAGCACAAAACAAGTTGTTGAAAACGAAAAAATGTGGCACAAAACATTACTTCCTTCAGCTTTTTACAATGTTTATTTACCGATTCCAATATTATCTCGCAAACTTGTTGATGCATGACTCGTGATGTCGTGAAATAGGATCTTGACTCATAGCAGGAAGAACTAATCAAGGAAGAATTTGGTGAGAGGTGTAATTTTGATGTGATGTTGCGAAAAAATTAGGCACAAAACATGAATTTGAAACACCATTTTGATGTTGTTTTGATTTTCTTTTGTTTTTTCAAGAAGCAAATTGAAATGAACTTGTTTTCAACAATTAAAATCAAATCCTGCTCAAAATCAAGAACAAATAAGCTAGTGGTCACCACAAGCTTGATAAGCACATCTTAGGATAGACCGTCCAAGTTACCGGATGGCGTGTAAGCCATGGAAAGGTGATGATAGAAGAATCGGTTACCTCCTATTGTTGGCTCTAGGGCTAGTTTTTCCTGCTAGACTCGTGAAGGTTAAACTAACAATCTTTCAACCAGATAATAGCTAAACCTCCTATGAGTGGCCAAATTACTCGCCGTTCCTCGACCAGTTCTCAATTCTTGCTCAATGAGAGCACAACATCGAAGTTCATCTTTGTCTAATTCAAAACTCTAGGTCTAGCAACACCCAAATGGAAGATAATATTAATGATACTAAACCAAACCACATGAATTTGACAATGTCAATCAAGGCTAAGCAAAACTAGCGGTATGCATCTCAAAATAACATGCGTACATATGATGGTGAAAATCATGCAACTTCCTAGTGGGGATACAATGAGAAATGCTGATTCTGATCCCTACTCGGTTACATTGTGCACGGATCTTTACCCGCTGATGCATTGGGAGAGATATGATTGGGTGAAAAATCGACAAGAATGAACTAAACATGATTCATTTTTGGTGTGGTGCACTTTTTTGTGCACATAGCATTATTGCAATTGATACGATGATTACTTAGGTTGGGCCACATTTTTTCGTTTTCAACTTGTTTTGTGCTAGATAAGTTTTGGGATTGCCTTATCACTGTATGTGCATATCAGCATTCACCGTGCTGGTCTTACTAACACTAAGATTGCTGATAACCCCATTGAGCTTAATGTGAAACTTAACACTATTGATAGTGTTCCTCTGCCTAATTCTACTTTATATCGAGAGCTAGTAGGTTGCTTAGTTTATCTGACAGTTACTCACCCTGATGTTGCCTATACTGTCAATGTGGTTAGTCAGTTCGTTTTTGCTTCTCATTCTACAGAGTGGGTTGCTTTGGTTCGGATTCTTCGCTATCTTTGCGGTACTATCTTCCAAGGATTGTTATTGTCCTCTATTTCTTCCTTGGCTTTAGTAGACTACGCTAATGCTAATTGGGCTGGTAATGTTACAGATCGAAAGTCCACTTCTTGTTCCTATATGTTTCTTGGTGATTCTTTGATTTATTGGAAAAGTAAGAAACAAACTGTTGTTGCCCGTTCTACTACCTGTAGACACCTCATTTTTTATGACCCTTAAAACTTGGGTGCCACTGATTGATCACTCAATGGTGAATGTGTACGCTCGTCGAATGCTTGGCTTCCTTAGCAGGAAATCTCAGTTTTGAATCTACAAACCTTGTGCCTTGTTTTGGACCAAAATAGTGGTTTTTCAGGTCTGCGCCTCCAGCGACCTGCCGCCCACTAGTGCAAAAAATCATATATTTTCTACTAGCTGTCCCTACAAATGCATGCACCATTCCAGCTGTGTTTGTAAGGATATTTTTGAGGGTCTCTCATATATTTCTATATATAGATAACCCTCTTTGGTTGTACAGGTTAGAAAAATTTAAGAGCGAGAATATTTTTGGAGAGAAAAATTTTGGAAAATCTCTCTACAATTCTCTCTCTTGTGCAACTTACGTAGCCTTTTCCTAAACACACTAAACCAAACCTAGAGAGTTCCTTGCTGAGGTGATTTGAGCTTGTATTTTAGCTCTTAAGGCACTTGAGAGTGTGAAATTGGTAGTTTGTAACTCAAGGGATCATTCCTCTTCAAGAGGTATCCATTCTAGTACTTTTGTATCATCTCTACACTACTTGTTTTCTATCCTTTTTTGCTATTTTTGAGTTGTTTATTATCTGTATTTTTTGGTTGAAACTTATGGTTTAAGGCCATTAAAGGTAGAGGGGTTGACAATCCTTCTTTGAACCTTGCTTCTAAGGCATTTGCCCTTGTGCTTCCCACCTTTTCATCAACTTTTTTGAGCTTTTACCACTGATTTTCAGAGGTTTCTTAAGCCAAAAATCATGTTTTGAAGTCCCAAAAATGGAGGGGTTAGCCTCCCGTCCTTGTGCTTGTGTGCTAGTTTTAATATCTCAATATTTTAACTAGTTGTTGTAGTTGTAGTTGTTTTTGTCTTCATTCCAGACTTTTTGGACTGTTTTAGGACTGTTTTTATGTGTTAGCTTCATTCATGCTTTGTTTAGTATGCTTATAGTGTAATGATCCTCATAGGCTTGGTGTTTTAGGCATTAGACACCAACCTATTTGAGTTGATAATATTTATTTCAAGCTTTCCATACTTGTGTTCGCCTCTCTAATCACCTCTGCATTTCTTTCATTTATTGGCTTCTCCTTTACTTTGAGAGTTGTTTCAAACCGATTGTTTGTTTAAGCTTGAGATTAAGGTGATTGTGCTTAATGGTTTAATCCCTTTAGGGGGTTCATTATCAACGGCATGACATCTCTCTCATGCTTAAAACGACATTTGGTTTGGTATTTCTTTCTATTAGAGGACTTAAAACTCATTGTTGGACTAAATGAATTAAGAATGAACACATGGAGATTCTGAGTCATTTCATACTTGTTAAGTGATGAAATGGTTCAAGTTTCCAAGGTCAACCACTTCCCTTGATCAATCCATGATAGGAAGTAGGTTTTGTTGGTCTTTTGTTTTACATTTATTGAAATTGTGTCCCTTGATTCATAAATCATCATGCAATGCCAATGCATTGATTGATGGCTTATGAGATGAGCCTATCTCTCCTTTGACCTCGCTTGTCGATAAGGAGAGGCATGGTGAACAACACCCTTGAGAATACACTAGTTTGTACTCTATTTGTCCTCTCGGTCGCAGGATAGAACCAACATTAATGGCCGACAAGCCACTTTTACTAGACGACAACCCACTATTAGTGGCCGGCCGACCACTACTTCTGGGTTGCCAGCCACATTTTCTAGGTAGGCAGTATCCTTTTTCCAGCAGAGCGGAGCAGAGGCTGAGGTGGAAAAATAGCGCAATTTTCCAACTGCGCAACAAAGGCATTCTGGTAGCAAAACGGAGAGCATTATCAGGTGAAAATTCACATCCATGCATGAGCCATCCCTCGATTCTCGGGATCCGTCAAAGTGATATTATAATATTAGTATGTTGTGCTTAAAGTAGCGAGCTTGTAACTAATTAGTTAGAATAGCTAGTTAGTTTTGTGTTGTAATTATTTAATTAGCTAGAATAGCTAGTTAAATTTGTTGTTGTAATAATTAGTAAATAGCTTAGCTAGCCCATTGTGGATAGTGTCATTACTCCCCATATATTATCCTCACCTTCCTCCTCAAACTCATAAAGGGTCAACTACCCTCATCAATACATTCTCTCTCTCTCGAAATTCATTCAACTCATAATCAATGGTTAAGGTACAATGTGGCCATCAAAAGAAATACGCTTCGCCATGGCAATGGTGACACTCGACTCGAGGGAGAAAGTATGCCGAAAAGAACTAGAGAACGAAGATTCCTACTGTGGTGGGTACTAGTGACTCTCAGCTTAGGGTTGCTACCCATGAAAACAATAAATCCTAACCGTGTAAACCTACTCGACCTACCTACCAAAAGACACAAATCTAGAATGCTAGAGGTCCCCGACTAGAGAATTAAATCATGTTTGCACCATTTCCATTTCGCTCTACATTGAAGTATTGATCTCTCTTTTAATTGGTGTCAGCTACATGAATCTTTTCTAACACCCATTATGTCAAGTGCTAAAGGGTCTATGTCACGGTTTGTATGCACCCTGACAATAAGTTTACAGCCACAGAACCAACCATAGAAAACAAGGTGAGGCTCTAGAGCCATGAATGAAACTGTTTCTTTTATGACGGGCACCAACATCTGATATGTATGGCCAGGAATGTTTAATGTCATTGTTTTTGTGGCTGGTTTTCTCTCCAGACTTATTGATGCCCTGAGCATTATGTTAAGAAATTCTTTTATAAACTTCACATTTGAGCCACTATGCCTTTTTCGTATCATTCGTAAATGTGAACCTATAATGTATATTTGTTGAATTACCTTCATATATGAATATTAGTCTTACATTCAATGTTGAGGATTCGTTTTCTTACCAAGACACTTTTGAGCCTACCAATTTGCCAACATGTTTGTCTACAGGAGTCATTCCTCTTACATTAGTTCCAACACCTATCCCTCATCTTCTACCACTTCCACCACCTCATGACGATTAGATCACAAATGTTTTTGAGACTTCAGACGCTTTTCTCTTGGTATGAAAATTTTGGATACCAATGATACATGGGTTACATAGGATAAGTTTTGCCATCTTCATCCAACAATATCTTGTGAGATGGAAGAAAATTTTGCCATCTTCTCATATGGAGAGAATCTATAGGAATCAATGAGAACGCCTTCACATATATTTTAGGTGGAGGTGTCAACCAAGAATTGAGACTACTTAGAAATTTGAGTATGTTTAGTGGCTTCTGATGAATAAGGTTTATTTGACATCCAAATGACCATTATGCCACCAACCATAACAAACAGAACTAGTAATCTGGAAAGGGAAAAAAATACTCTACTTAATTTCTACAGCTGCTAATCAGGTCTCTCCAAAAAAACACTTTATGGGTATAACAACTCACAAAACACTGTGATTGTCAAAAGATCACTCAAATTAAAGAACCATACATACTACATGGCATTTTTTATCGTATTCTATGGAAATAAAAAGATGCGGATACTTGGCAAAGGCTAAAGATACAAGCAAACAACAGCAACAATCGAGATTTAAAGCAACGAATCAAGATAGCAACTAGGAAAAATAAAGATATGATCATGGATCAGAACCTTGGCTTTCTTTCTTTTGAACTGAACTTTATCCTTCACTTCTGTTCCATTTTTTCCAATGTTTGTCTTCATCACTGCCAAGGTCCCTAAATCACCTTCACTTCCGTTCACATCAGAAGACTCCCTTGCTTCCTCCATGGCCAACATGTTCTTTTTCTTCATTCTTAACATTTTATATTCAAACTCAGTCATATGTGAACGTTCTTCTTCAGTAGATTTGGGAAACTGGTGTTGAATAGCAGATGGAGGCACAAGCAGTAAGGCATTTCTCAGAGCAAATACGACAGGCACACCTGGCACCTTCAGCCAAAACAAATATCAAAATCACAACCATACCTGTCCATTAGAGCATTTGTATGTGTGCACTAGCATAGGAGTTTTGAGTGTCCATGTGCAATGTGGTAATGCACAAAACAGAAAAAATAGTTCTAACAGGTGAATATAAAAAGAAGGCATCCATACTTGCACTGATAAGTTCATTTTCAAACAAACAGCCAAGTCTAGTTCTGGATACTCAAGTAGCATTAGCATCCAAATAAGAAGTTCCAGTAATATATATACATATTTTTGGATAAAATATATATACTCTCTCCGTCCCAAAATATTAGTCCCTTATTCCATTTTTCATTGTCCCAAAATATTAGTCCATTTTAAAAAATCAAGGACTAAAATAATATGAATTTTTTATTTTGCCCCTCTTTTAAATTCATTAACAACACTAAAAGTGCAATTATGACAATTGATATTCCCAAAAAAATGTACTATCAAAGGGTAACTTTGAAAAATTAATATTTTTGAAGTGCAATAATTATACTACCATAAAAGTTAGATTCCTCACAAAACTGATTATTATTTTGGGACGGAGGGATTATTAAATTTTCAACAATTTTAGGTTTATAGTTTGCATCCACCCCACACTACATTCACAAAATGCATAGTGGTCAGGAAAGAGCATGCCCACATAGATTACCTATTTATTCTGAAGTGATGCTCTAAAGGGCGGAGAGGGAAAAAAATTATTTGTGAATCATTTTCCTTTTTTTGTAGGAAACACAAACTGCTTAACATGTAGAGGTTGTAATGTCATCCCTAGAGAGTGTTTAACATCACAACATAGGCTAATAATACTAGATATCTATGCTAAAAGGAAAAATCAATAAAAACAAAAATATTATAAACCTACTAACTAGATGGTGGATTCTAAAAGCTAAAAAATTATGAATGCTTTAAGCATAAATTGTTTGAAACAGCAGTGTGGAATTTGAAAATGAAACTAATAATACATGAAATACAATAGGCAAAATACATTACAAGAATGTTGAAAGGAAGATGTTGTTTATCTAAAGAACATTAGTGTAAAATGTTTTTGGCAAGCAATGTGAAGTTTGAAAATGAAACTAATAGTTGAGTTCAAAATGAAACTAGAAGTATGTGGAATACAATAAAATGCATTAAAAGAATATTGAAAGAAGTTCTTGGAGGTCAAAAGGAAAAGGTCGATATCTAAAGAAAATTAGTGGGGGTGTGACAAGATACAAGAAGTAAGGAAAATATATATATTTTAAACAGTGGCAAAAGGATCTAAGAATATAATAATAATAACTGAGATACAAATGGGCTAACAAAAAGGTTAAAAGGATAGTTAGATTAGAGCTGCAGAATTGAAAGTCTACAACAATGTTCATACTAATTAAACAATAAAAATGAAGAAAATAGTATTTACAAGAATGCCAATGGTTCCAAAGTAACCTTTTTGAGTATTTCATTTACAAGTTTTCCAATCTCTGATAAAAAGAATTAAAATGACAACATAAATATCCAACTCAAAGCAACCAAGTAATTTTATGCTATTTGAAATCACATAGACAGGCTGTGTAATAAGAATAGGGACAAATTATGGTAGCAGAACATGCGAGTATATCGGTTAAAGACAGAACTTCCTTTGACTAAGAAGAAAAACCTCACATACCATAGAAAACAATATCATTGTACAGAACCATACAATATACTCATGACCACAATAAGTGAAATCTAACACAAGAAATACACAAACCTCCCGGAGATTCTTCCGCAAATCAGCATCCTGAGTAGCAACAAAGAAGTGCTCGGGATTGTCTTCTCCAATAATTTCCATGATGCAAGCCACAGCACTCTTCCTCTTCTCATGGTCACATCTAAAAATGGCTCAAAAATGTACTCCCAGAGCTTAGAATAACAATATCATGTCTTTAGAAAGATTAAATGACAGTAAGCATGAAGCATATATTGATATGGCCATGTACTCTGCAAATAGTAAGGTCAGCGGGCTGCCATCTTCATTACTTTTTCTTCCAAAACTTGATGCTAGTACACATGGAGGGAGGGAGGGAGGGGGAGACAAACACACACACACACAGAGCACTGACCTTGCAGTAAAGAGGTTACCAGCTGCCTTAAGAGATTTAGAATAGGACTCACCAAGGCTTTTTAATTCCGCAAGAACACATCTACAACCAAAAAGGAAATAATAAAGAATTCATGGATAAGGAAACATTTAATTCATAAACCGAAAGAGAATTACACCATTATATCATCGTCATCTAGTATAATAACAAAAACAAGGGGCAGAAAAACCTGCTGACCTGGTAGTAAATATTTTTACAGTGGCATTAAGGATACTTGAGAGTGCAGTATTGGCTGGTGTAATAGAATTGACATGAAGGTGATGTACAAAAGTTCCATCACAAAGAACCTTGAATGGCTCTCGGAAGCCAAAGCAAGCTGTGTAGAACCTAACAACCTTACGATGGCGTTTCTGTTTTTTCAATCTCATCTATCAAAATAAATAAATAAATAAATAAAGATAAGACTAAATCAAGGATTTATACATTATTTTTGGATAAAATAAGTTAAGGAGAATCAACCTTGAGTCTCTTTATTTGGGGAATGCTGACTGAGCTGTTGGGGCGTCCCGTAGGGGACTAATCAAGGATTTTCCACATTATATAGCAAATCATCAATACAAACACAATTGTTTTTAATAAAGCACATCATCTAATACCATTTGAGATGGGAACTGATAAAGACATTACTAGTAATGTTAAGAGAATGCTTGGGAGTGGGAGACAGTAAGCTGTATAGAAAGTTAAGTAAATAGCATTATTTAGCATTAACAGTTAAATGTGGCTAAGAAGCACCTAAAACTTCTACCAAGGAAGCATGTCGTACAACACTCTTTGGACACTACTAAAAGTGTGTCTGACACTTCTTCAATGTGTCTTAACAAAAAAATCAAATCTATAGCATCGGACACTTCACAGACATTTCAACAACACTCCTTGAACTCTCTGAACACATCCTGTGTCACATAACGATGTTTTTATTCTTCATAACACAACTTATGCACTCTAAATATGTTTTAAAACATATAGAAAATGAACATCATGTGCATTACAACGTTCCATAATTATTTTATAATCTTTAAAGTAAATGTTATGTGAATAATATCTTAATATTCAAGTTATGAAATATATTACTTTTTTATGTAATTAGAGTTATATTACATATTTTTCATTATCTTTGAATAAATTATTCATATATATATATATATTACATATAATAAATTTATAAAAATATAAAATTTTAACATAACCCAAGCATGTTGCGACTTACATTTTTTTGAAAATCAATGTGTCGGGTTAGGTCATGGTCCATGCTTGTGTCTCAGGCTACTTAGTGCGGCATCTATAAAGGTCATCAATCACTGTCATTTTGTTTTCATCACAACATCCGAAACATTTACATTTCCTAAAAGACTTCTTTCTTTATTTTTTTAATTGGCAATCAAAAGATTTTACATTTCCTAAAAGACTGAAACAAAACATGCATGAAATAACTAAATTCTATCTTTTCTAGCTACTCTGATCAAAATCTTTGGGGATGATTTTGTAAAACTACAGTTCGTGGAGAAACTTTAGGACACCCTTGAGGAAATGGATCGGGTGTCGTAACTAATGAAACACACCCCAAAACATAGAGAAATGCACCAAAACATACCGAAACAAAGAACTATGTCAACATAAATTTAAAATCTCACATAATTGTTGCTTTGGTTATTTTAACTTTTGAGATATAGAGAAAGATGAATAAACCAAACCAAACCAAGCCTTAAGTCCCATCAAATGGGATCGGTTACATGAATCCTTCTTCTCCGCGTGGCCCTATCAAAGGCCATTTCGTTAGTCAAATTAAGCAGATCCATATCTCTATTTACAACGCTAACCAACGTTAATCTAGGCCTACCCCGTCCCCTAACACTTCCATCTACCGTTACAGCATTGCATCTCTTCATTACTGTCTCTGTTGGTCTCCGTTGAATATGACCAAACCATCTCAATCGATTCTCTCTCAACTTATCTTCTATCGGTGCTACTCCTACCCATTCCCGAATACACTCATTCTTAATTATGTCTTGTCTTGTCTTGTCTTGTTTTGTTTAGTCTTGCCACACATCCACCTTAGCATTCTCATCTCAGTCACACTCATCTTATCTACATGTTGTTTCTTGGTTGCCCAACACTCCATCCCATACAACATCGCTGGTCTAATAGCCATTCTATGGAACTTACCTTTAAGTCTAGTGGGTATTTGTCTATCGCACAATACCCCAGACGCACTTCTCCACTTACACCATCCCGCCTTAATCCTATAGGCCCCCGCTGTTGTGATAGTCAACCCTAAATAACGAAAATGTTCACTCTTAGATAGTTCTTGGTTCTCAATCTTCACTTCTCCTCTGCTTTCATTGTTACTGTTACTAAATTTACACTCCATGTACTCTGTCTTAGTTCTGCTTATCCGAAATCCTTTAAATTCAAGAGCTTTTCTCCAAATCTCTAACTTTGTATTAACTCCTTTAGTCTCATTCACTAGCACTATATCGTCTACAAAAAACATACACCATGGCACGTCATCCTGGATATTTCTCGTCAACTCATCCATAACTAAAGCAAAAAAATGACTTAAGGTAGATCCTTGATGTAACCCTACAGTGATAGGAAATTCATTTGTCTCTCCAGCAGGCGATCTAATAGTGATCACCACCCCTTTATACATGTCCCTAATCACATCAATGTAACCTTTTATCACCCCTTTCTTCGCTAACACCCACCATATTA
This sequence comes from Camellia lanceoleosa, assembly GCA_025200525.1. Classification (NCBI taxonomy): domain Eukaryota; kingdom Viridiplantae; phylum Streptophyta; class Magnoliopsida; order Ericales; family Theaceae; genus Camellia; species Camellia lanceoleosa. The sequence continues at coordinate 2,702,941 of CM045762.1, read as the reverse complement.
TATCCCGGGGCACTCTATCATATGCTTTCTCAAGGTCGATAAACACCATATGAATGTCTCTTTTATTATCTCTATACTTTTCTATTACTCTCCTCAAAAGATAGATCGCTTCCATTGTTGACCTATCAGGCATAAACCCAAATTGATTCTCTAACACCTCTGTTATATCTCGCAATCGGTGTTCTATCACTCTCTCCCACGCTTTCATTATATGACACATTAGCTTGATTCCTCTATAGTTATTGCAATTCTGGATATCTCTTTTATTCTTATAGATTGGCACTAAAATACTCTTCCTCTACTCATCTGGCATGTTCCTCGTCGACAAAATTTTGCTAAACAATCTAGTCAACCAAGCAACCCCTTTTTACCCAAACACTTCCAAGCTTCAATAGAGATATTATCTTATCCTAAAGCCTTATTTGATTTCATCTTCTTAAGTGCAATCTCCACTTCAAAGTTTCTAATCCTGCGATAGAACCTATAGTTTTGGTTTATCGTGACATCGCTATTTCTTCCCTATTGCCGCATTCTCCATGTTCCTCATTTAATAGTTTCTCAAAATAGTTCTTCCATCTTTTCTTAATCTCTTCATCCTCACCAATACCTTAAAATCCTCACTCTTAATGCACTTAACTTGATTAAAATCTCTTGTTTCCTCCCCCGTATCTTAGCAAGTTTGTATACCCTCTTCTCTCCCTCCTTACTATCTAGTCTAGTATATAGGTCATCATAAGCTTTCAACTTAGCTTCTCTCACTGCTTTCTTGACCTCCTTATTAGCCAATCTATAGCTCTTAAGGTTTTCCTCGCCTATCCTTTGCCACTTTTAAAGCACTCTTTTTTTACCTTAACTACCGCTTGAACCTCTTCCCTCCACCACCAAGTTTTCCTAGAGGGGTCCTGCTCTTTCGACTCTCCAATCACTTCTCTTGAGATTCTCCTCATACAATTGGCCATCGAAGTTCCACATAGTGTTAGCACTATCTTCCAAGTCCCACGATTTCCTTTATCCATTCTATTTTTAAATATTTCTAATTTATCCTCTTTTAGGTCCCACCATCTCGTTCTACGATGCCCACCATCCTTCTTAGCTTGGTATTGCCCTCTAAAACATAAATCTAGTACCAAAATCCTATGTTGAGAGGTCGCCTTCCAGAATCACCTTACAATCATTGCATTTTAGGTAGTCCATTTTTCTCACTAAGAAGTAATCTATTTGGCTCTTAACTGACCCACTCTTAAAGGTTATCAAATGCTCCTCCCTCTTCTTATACATAGTATTGGCCAGCACCAGGTCAGAAGCCAACACAAAATTTAAGATACTCTCTCCAAATTTCATTTCTCTATCAAACCAGATCCACCATGCACCCTTTCATAGCCTAATTTATTTATGCCTACATGGCCATTAAAATCTCCACCTATAACCAAGTTCTCTCAATGGTATCTCCGAAGATCTCATCTATTTGCTCCCAAAAATCCTCTTAACTGATCATCTAATCCTACTTGAGGGCGATGCACTAATAACGCTCATCATATTCCTCCAATAACTAGTTTAACTAACATAATCCTATCCCCTTTCTTAATGACCGCTACTACATTCTCCACAAGACCCTTGGCAATTAAGATTCCTACCCCATTCTTAAGGCCTATTCTACCACTACAATACGCTTTAAACCGGTATTCTCAATTTCCCTAGCTTTCTCACTCGTCCACTTTGTTTCTTGTACTAAGCTATACTAACTCTCCTCCTAATCATAACATCTACCAACTCCATCGCCTTACCGCTAAGATTCCTATATTCCAAGTGAGAAAGATGAATATAAAAAATAAAATAAAAAACTTTGCATTGTAGTTGTTATTATCACCAAAGACAATAATGACATCACCAACACCATCATCTTCAAATTTTAGTCAATTTACATATTGTATTTTGTTGGCATCTTGGGCACCTTTAGAATCATAAACATTAAGGCCAAGTTTGGCATCATCAAAAAAATCCAAAAAGTCAACAAGTCACTATCCTATTTAAGTCACATCATCTTATTTAAGTCACATCACCTCTCTATCACATCACTTCAAACTCAACCCATATCTAACCCATATTTCATAAAAAGTCAAAAAGTACACTTATTTAGGACACCCCAAACAACCCCTAAGTTTCACCTCAACATCTACCTTTTGAAGTCTAACAGTGCTCTCATTCTCTTTCTATTGAGCTTTTGTAATTTATACTTCCCCTCATTTCAACATATTTTTCTTTTTACTTAAAATAAAAATATACGACATAACACAAACTAAATTTGAAAAAAAATCATATAAAAATTGTATTGCACTCCATCTTCAAAGACTACCGTGATTAAATAAAGTTGTAAATCATATTAATTTTTTTTTTATTCAATCAATACATCACAATAGCATAAGTATAAGAACACATTTTTTCCCTAAACAAATGTTGCAAGGTACTGTGGTCTAGAACATAAGAATAAAAATTCAATAGTTCACTGGAAACAATTTTAAAAAAGAAAAACAAAAAAAAAAAAATCATATTTTTATACATTCAATTATGTAGGTTACTCACAATAAATTGTATATATATATATATAAGTGTGTGTGTATTTCATGTTTAATATATGTAGGGTTAACAGTGAATACGACGAGAGGGAGGGAAGGAGGAAGGGATGGACTGACCTCAAAATATGAGGGTTAAAGAGCAATGGCAGGGCTATAGCAAACTTCTTTACACAGAAAAAAGTAAGACAGAAGGAGAAAGTTACAGTAGAAGAAAACAAAGAAAGAAAGAGAGAAGCAGAGGAAAGTCGAGACTTGGCTTCAACGAATAGATTGGGAGCTTCTGTCAACAACAAAGAGAGACTGAATAAGGAGGTTACAATGGAGTGGGAGTGAAATCCACTTAGCTGACGGAGCTTCACGACTCCACTCTCTCTCTCTCTAAAACTCGCAGTTAACTGTGCGATCACCAAACTGAACTAGGTAATAAACAACCAATTATTTTGACTAATATACATACCCATCAATATAATTTTTCCCAAATTTTTTGAGCCAATATGGTAATTAACACATACGTACAAATCACCAAATTGAACTATATATAATAGGGCAAAATATATCTATAAAATTAGGATTCTTTGGATTAGAGTGTGTGTGAGAGAGAGAGAGACAAATAAATGATTAAGAGAACTTACAGTTTTGTATTCAGGTTTGACAAATAGTACAAACTCCAAATTGTATATTCATTTGAGAATCTAGTCTCAATGTGATGGATACTTTTGAAAAAATAGTGAAGAAAGACAGAGAAATAGAGAAAAGAAAGAAGTGAAGTTGAAAGAACTTGATAAATAATAATTTAATAAGGACATGACTTGTTGATATATCCAAAATGTCAATAGAACTTAATGATATTGAACTCTACTTAACAGGACTGAGTTGATAATTAATTCTTCTTTTTAATTTTTTTATTATTGATTTGCTCAAATATTTTACAAGTTAAATGATTGAGATAATTGAAACGAACCCCATGACAAAGCCATAAAGGACCAAAAACACCCACCAGTTAGAATTATCAAGAGGAGATAATTCTCTCATACCATTATGCCAATTAATGATGATATGTGAATCCAAATCACACGTCTCTTCTCATTTAAATGTGATTGGTTTGTAATATTACTTTTATTGATATAACAATTTTGACAAGGGGACATAAAATAGAACAAGTGATTTTGATTTCTATTGGATGGTGACTTTGCAATATTTTTGGATGCTAAATTTATCAAGAGAAAATAAAATGAAAGATTTATGAAATTACTTAGACTTTTTTTTTTTTGGATTGAGTAACCAAATAAAATGTAATTACTTTTACAAATATCTATTATTTTGTTAACTTACAAAAATAATAGATATTTATTTAAATTGTCACTTCTCTACTATCAACGAATACAAATGGATGGTTAAAATTAATACCATTTTAAAGTTAAAGGTTTAAATTGAAATAATAAAAAAGTTAAAGTTTGATTTGTTAACAAGGTTAAATCCTAATTTTTTTATAATAATTTTTCCAAAAAAATAATTTAATATCTTTAACTTCATTTTTTTAAATCTGGTAGACCCACCCAGATCATTATTTATCAACACAGATCAGATTTATCAAAAAAATATAAACACAGATCATTATTTATCAACACAGACCCAGGCTGAATATCAACACAGATTAGGGGTGGGCGCAGATCGGTTGCGGCCACGAAACCTCCAATCCACCATCCGTCGGCCAATCCGGCGGATGCGGATTGGCGGATAGATGCGAATCGGTTTGGCAGTTTGAAATTTTACAAATTTTCAACATACAAAAAAAAAAAAAAAAAATTGTGCATAATTCAACATCTATTTATTCATTATAATGGGCAATGCAACCTGGACATAATTCAAAATCATTTATTCATGGAAAACATTCACATCATTTGTTTAAAATCATTTATTCATTCACATCTACGAAACATGAAAAACATTGTGCATAATTCAACATCTATTTATTCATTACAATGGGCAATGCAACCTGGGCATAATTCAAAATTCAATATTGGTTCCAAGGCCATAATTCAATATCGCCCAAAACATTGTGCATCCAATATGCATAAATCATCTTACACATAAAATATAAGGAAAACATTGTGCATCCATCCAAGTAACAGTCATCCAAGAGTTTCAAAAATAAAAAAGTTACAGTCATCCAACAAACATTGTGCATCCAAAAAAAATAAGTTACAGTCATCCAACAAATACTATATTTTCAATACTATATTACACTCATTGTTGCATTGTGGCTTTTGTTCATTGACATTCAATTTCTTATGTTGTCTAATTTTATGTGTTTATCATGCTTCATCTTCCAGTGCAGATTATAGACGGAATTTTATAATGTTATGTGTTTATCCTTCTTCTTATTCTCTAATTTTATAATGCTTCTAATACAACATTCTCTCTTGATAATCACTTCATTCATACTACCCCTTTGAGAAGTTTATCATGTGTTAACTCTCTGAAGACTAAGTGCTAAGAAATATTGATGAAAGATGGTAGTATGGTTACTTTGGCATCTCTCACTTCTAAATTCCAAATTGTTGATGCTTTGTCAGTAAATATATTGTTAGTATTTGTGGATCCCCAGTCAAAGTTTAGTGAAACATAAAAAAGTAACACAAAAATATTAGATTTACATAGTTCAATCTAAAACTAAGAGAACGTGCACTCAGTATTAGGGTGCACTAAAACCCCTTACAACCATATTAGTCAAATAAAAACATACATTTTAAGCATACATATCGCTGTATGAAGTGCCTTCAGCCCAAATTTGACTACCTTTTTATCAAATTTTGGTTGAACTGTACAGAAACCAGAATCATGGAGGCTGGCTTGCCAAACAATGGTTGGAAATAAAGAAAATTCCGGCAAGGTATGTTATTATGGAGTCTCTTATTTAGTTACATTCTTCCATTTCTCTCATTAAGCACATTGAATTGTTTTGGGATGCTTATTATTTCTTTCAAATCAAGTTCTCAGAAGAAGAAAAAAATAAGTTCTGTATCTGATTATTGCAAATTCAGCATTTGTTTCTGTCATAATGGATCTCTATTGTTGTATATATTTCAGGTTATCATTTTCCAAAAACTTTAGCCTATAAATGTTGTCGAAAAACAAATTTCACAAACATCAACAACAATCAATCCTAGTATAGGTTGATTAACAGAAACTTTGTTATATTTATGTTAGTATTTTAAGAGATAATAAAAGTAAGAATAAAATAAAAGGCTGATTAACAAAACAGATTTTTCAAAAAAAAAAAACCAAACCTCTCTGTGGTTCTCTCTGTATTCCTTTCTCTGTGTGTAGAACCCTTTAACAGTTAACACTGCAACAATCAATCTAACCACGTCTCTAGTTTCAGAACTGGAACAAAACAAAATAATAATAATAGATTAGAATCTAAAAGATTAGAAGTTTAGAACTAGAACCAAAAAAAAAACCAGTTAAGATTCAGAAGAAGAGAAGAAGAAGAGAGAGAGAGAGAGAGAGAGAGATACCTCAGTTACAGTCAGTGTAGTAGACTGTAGATCGATCAATCTATCTAACCATCTATTTCGTTTTAGAACTGGAAAAAAAAAAACAAAACAAAAAAAAAACATATCAGAAGAAGAGAAGAAGAGGAAAGCAGAGAGAGAGAGAGAGAGACACCTCTCAGTCAGTACAGTAGTGTATCGATCGCCGACGACGTGTAGATCGGTCGCCGACGCCGTGTGGTGTAGATCGTCCGACGATGGGTGGGGTAGAGAGAGAGAGAGAGAGAGAGAGAATGAGAATGTCTCGAAAATTAGGGCTAAATGAGAAGAGGCGGATGCACAGAAAGGAAAAGGGGGGAAAACGCATATATCAGCCAAAAAATAAATAAATAAATAAGCAACGGTGGTCGGGTCGGGTGTGTTGATTAAAATGGTGGATGATCCGTCACTCGATTCGAATTCGAAAAAAGTCAAAAATTAGGCCCGTGATCCGTCCCGCCACGGTCACGATCCATCCGCTGGACGCCGGATCGGGTCGGGTGGTGGGTCGGCGTAATCGCCGCACGTTCTAACACAAATGATTATTTATCAACACATATCGATGACAAAAAATCTAAACGCAGATCATTATTTATCAACATGCACTCAGTCAATATCAACACGTATCATTATTTATCAACACAGATCGATGATCAAAAAATATAAACACAGATCATTATTTATCAACATGCACTCCAGTCAATATCAACACATCGTTATTTATCAAAAAAATATATATATATCAACACGATCGATGGAATCCTTTCAGCCACGAGAGAGAGAGAAAGACAGAGACGGAGACAGAGACTTACCTGAGAGTTGCCGAAGGTCGATCGATGCTTTGCTGAGAGAGAGAGATGGAATCGGTCGCTTCGCTGAGAGAGAGAGAGATGGAAAAACAAGAGTGAGAGAGTGAGATGAGAAGAGAACTGTGAGAAGATGTTTTAAGAGATGCTTACCTAAGATGATAAGAGTGATCAGTGGTTGCTTTGCTGAGAGAGATAGATGCCTGAGATGATGAGTGTGATCGCCGATCGGTGGTCGCTTCTCGCAGAGACAGAGATGGAAGAGAAGAACAACGGCGGTGAGAGAGAGTGAAGTGAAATGAAATGAAATGAGAGATTTGTTTTGAGAGATTAGGTTAGGTTTTGTTTAAACGGTCCAGATTTGTTTGGGCGAAAAAAATCTAGATGAACGGCTCAGTTTTTTCTATAAAAAAAAATATACATATATATAATGCGGGCGGGTTGTGTCGGGTGTGGGTACCCTACCCTAATGTATTTGCGAAACCGCCCATAAGCGTGCGGTTCGGATCGGTTCGAACGGGTTGTGCGGGCCGGATAACCCGCTGCCCACCCCTATCTCTCATAACCAACTTGCCTAAGATGCCATGAAAGGGCTTACTTCCAACTCCCTTGGTAAGAATGTCAGCAAGTTGTTCACCAGACTGCACAAAGGGAGTATAGATTGTGCCACTAGTGAGTTTCTCCTTAATGAAATGGCGATCAATCTCAATATGTTTTGTCCTGTTTTCTTGAACCGGATTGTGAGCAATGTTGATAGCGGCCTTATTATCACAATATAACCTCATAGAGTCCATCTGATCAATACCTAGATCACTCAACAATAACTTGATCCATAACAGCTCATACACTCTTTGTGCCATAGCTCTAAACTCAGTTTCTGTACTTGACTTGGCAATCACATTCTGTTTCTTACTCCTCCAAGTAACTAAGTTGCCTCCAGCAAAAGTACAATATCCTGAAGTCGATCTCCTATCAGTTACTGATCTAGCCCAGTCAATATCTGTATAGGCTTTCACACGAAAATGATCATACTTCAAAAAATAAAAACCCTTACCAAGAGCAGACTTCAAGTACCTCAAAATTTTCATGACAGCCTCGAAGTGAATCTAATGAGGAGTATGCATAAACTGGCTAACCACACTGACAGCAACAGTAATATTAGGATGTGAGTGAAATAGGTAAATGAGCTTACCCACTAATTGCTGATATCTCCCCCTACCAACAGCTGCTCCTCCTTCATCATCCCCCAATTTCTGATTGGGTTCCAGTAGAGTGTCACAAGCCTTGCAGCCAAGCATCACAGTTTCCTTCAACAGGTCAAGCATATACTTCCTCTATGAAATAAATATCTCATCCTTGGAGCGAGCAACTTCATTTCCCAGAAAATATTTCAAGCTCCCCATATCTTTGATTTCAAACTCACTAGTTAAATATTTCTTCAATAGAGGTATTTCCTCACTATCATTGCCGGTAAGAATTATGTCATCTACATAAACAATGAGTATTGTAGTCTTACCACGTAAGGAATGTTTCACAAACAAAGTGTGATCTGCCTAACTCTGTTTAAAGCCATATTTAAGCATAGCTGTAGACACCCCATTTTTGACCGTCCTCAAGACTTGGACGTCACCGTTTGAATACTCAGTGATCATCCATGTTTGTGTTCGTCTTGAATTCCCGGAGGTCTCGGCCACGCGCCTTGCCTCAGGATCTCTCGACTCGACTGTTTTGTATTTGGTTTTGCACCAAACACTTGTGTTTTTGCTTTGGAGGGCAGGGAATGGCTTATTGGCCATCCCCACACCTCACCGGCCATGGCTTGAGGCCACCGGCCATTATTTTGTTGCCATCGGCCAGATGTTTGTCCGGCCGGCACTCTTTATGGTCGGTCGACCATGTGTTTGGCCAATTTGTCATTTTTGGCTGGCCGATCACTGTGCATCTGCTTTTGGCAGATATTTTGTGCCACCGTGATAGCCTGCACCATTTTTGCCCCCTTCCATACACGTGTATGGAGGGATTTCACTCTTGCTTAGCTTGTTTTTGTAAGCTTTGCAAGAGTGATCCTCTATAAAGGGAGGCCTTCTCCTCCCTCCTCAAGGGTTAGAGGGTTGAGTTCCAGAGGTCTGGATTAGGGTTAGCCATAGTGTATCTATTCTATCTCTATATCTCCATCTCTTTGTGTATAAGTGTGTGTTTGTCCTTACTTTTGTGCACAAACACCTAGTTCTACACCTTACCTTGGTTGCTGAGGAGCCATTAGATTGTTCTTGAAGTTCTTGAGTGGATTCAAGCTTGGAGAAGCAGCTAGAGTGCTGTTCTTGAAAGGGATCTACAAGGGTAAGAATTTCACCCTTTTTACCCATTTTTTGCATAGGCTTTTAGCCATCCTTGCTTGCTATTTTAAGCTTAGTGTATAACATATAAAAGTTCTAATTTTGCTTGCTTAAAATAATTGTTTAAGATTTCTTTAAGCTTTGGGGTTGTTTGACCCCTCTTAGGCCTTGTTTGGCCCCAATTTTGTGCTATTTTGGTGAGCTCCGGGACCACTTTGTTTGGGCCTCCTCACCACTGGATTCTTGAGGGATTTCAGTGGTGAGGATGGTGTCTTAAGGTCCTAAGAAGGAGAGTGTCATCCCCTCTCCTTGTTGCCTTCAATATGTGCCATTTTAGCCTCATGTGTGGATATCATTTTTAAGTTCATGTTGGCCATGTCTTAAGTGTTATTTGTGCTTATTTTGTTATGATATAGCACTATTTTTAATTGGTTTAGACACACCATGCATGCTTAGAATACTTGTCTTGTAATGCCATGAATTTGCCTTAACATGCTTTGTGCTTTGAGCCTTGTTCTAGCATGATTTTGGCCAAGCTTTGTGAAGCTTTTATGCATGTTTTAGTATGCTTTAGCTCTGTTTTTAATTGCTTTGGCCATGCTTTGTATAGCCACCTTGCATTTTGGCTTGCTAGTCTCGGGTGTGTGAGTGTTGAGCATGCATTGCTTGGCTTGTTTCAGTGGTTTGGCACCACTTATAGCATCATTTCAATCCATTTAGCATGCTTGTATGCTTGCATTTAATGCTCCTTTGATGCCTTAAGAGTTTGTGTTTCATGCTCTTTGAAAGTGTCTTTGTGTATGCTTCCATGTTTAGACCATTTAGATGCCATCTAGGTGCGTCTTTGGTCTTGTTTAGACTTGCATTGGACCTGTTTTAGGTCCTCATGGCCCTTTGGGGCTTGCTTCTTATAGCTTAGGTTTAAGCCCTTGGTTTACCCCCGAAGTTTTGACATCGTTGCATGCTTAGCTTGTCTTGTTTACTTGGTTTGGCACCTCTTATAACATGATTTCAAAACTTATTATGTATGCCATTTGTCCATGATTATCCTCTAAAAGTTGCTCTTTGGTGCCTAAGTGTTGGACCATGGGTGCATGCATGTTTGTATGTGTTTTGGCCTTCATTTCCTTAGCATTTGGCCACTGTTTTGGACCTAGTAGAGAGCTGTCCATCTAGGTGTAAGTCCCTCCCTTGCATGTGGTCTCATGCTTGCCTTATGTGTTGTTGCATATTTGGCCAATCGCATGTTAGGGCATGCTTGAAACACTTTGCATTTGGCATGCATTTCCTTGGTCAAGTTGCTTAACATGTTATATGTCTTGCATACTTGCATGTTTTAATTGTATCTTGTATGCTTGTCATTAGCATAGTTGTTCCATACCTTGCATGCTTGTTTGCTTAAGTTGAGTGCCTAGTACACATTGCTTGCTTGCATGCTCATGTTGCATACTTAGTTAACATGCTTAGGTTGCATTTGGCATGCATGCCTTGCCTCTTGATCAAGTGATAGAGGTTGGGCCTTATGTGTTTATTTGGTTTGCATTTCATTTGAAATCAAAATGCACAACTTGGCATCTTGGGCCATCACGCATCGAAACGCGCGATTGGTGGTCCGAGGGTCGAGGACCATCATTATTTGAGTCGTGAACATGATAAGGGGTGTGGTGGTGCCAACATTTGATTGAAATGCATTGCTATGCCATGTTTTGCCCTCTGCTGCTGTCAAAACAGTTTTCTGCAGACAAATATGGCCGGTCGACTTCATAGAGTACCGATTGACCAAATATTGATGGCCGAGAGCTCAACCAATGGTCAGTGACCATCCTGCTATGGCCGGTGATGATTCCCCTTGGTCGGTGGTGTTCCACAGTGTTCATAGCGTGTTCCTTGGGACTTGTGCAATTTTCAGAGGAGCAGAGCAGGGTAAACAGAGGCAGCTTGTGCATGGCATTGGATTTCCGGGCGAAGCCAATCCGACCATGCGTGCATCCCTCTTCCCGAGGCCTTTTACTGCTTTCCTTAGTTTAATTAATTTGTTAATTAATTAGGTGGCCTGTAAATTATTTAATTAGCTTGTAGGTTAATTAAATTGTATTATTCTTTTGGTTACTCCGTTAGGGTGAATTTGTAATAAGTGTGGGTACATGCGTGCATGTCTTCCAACCCCCACTTCTTTCTCCATTTTACTTACCTACTTTGATGGTTAGTATAAGGGCATACTTAATTTAGCATCCTTATGCTATGCATTCGTGCATCCATTCATTTGTATTGTATGCACCGGGCTCGGCGCATCATGCTAACTATATAGTATTTCAAATCTAACTTGAATACGTGTTACTTGTTGCATTCCATATGCCATCCTAGGATTAGCCGAGCCTATTCTAGTTGCATTTTGTATGCGATGCATTAGCTATTTTAACATGAACTAGGATCATGCATGATTGCTAACTAGTTTCTTATTTTGGCTCGGAGTACACTGTAAGTGTTTTCATGCTTTAGCATCTTGCATGTATGTGAGTGTTAACATGACAACATGCTTGCCATGAGGCTAAATGCTTAGTTGATTTACTGCCTGAATGCCTGTGGGTGAAGGTTGGATTGCTTGAGTTGGAACAACTCGTTGAAATCCGTGTTTTAGCCTACTTGCGAGTAGCAAATTTCAAACCGATTTCCAAACAAACGGATATGCGATGCATTGTTCCAAATTAGGCGATCTAGTCTATACATTTGTGTTGTGCGCATCACATAGTAAGATTAGGCTAATAACCGGAATAAGAACGCACATGTTTTCAAAACTAGATATCATGGTTAGTAGAGGCCGATCTTTGATCGGGCGAGAGGGGGTGCTCATAGCTGACCTTCCCCAATCGTACCCAAGTTCCCGAGCCGAGGCAACTTTGGTGATGACGGACACGTGGACTTAGGCAACGAGTCAGGGTTTTCTAAATTCCCTCAAAATAAAATATTTACGTGGCGATTTTGCATCTGGCAAAGCAGTCCATGTTTGGCACTTCTTTCTAAAAATCTGTTTTCCAAAACGATTTGCCGAATTTGGACTCTTTGGTGATTTATCAGTCTTGCATTGCACATTGCGAGATCAGATTAAGAACCGACACAAATCGAGTCCGAACTGTAGCCTGGGGCCCACGAGGGCACGTCTACAATAGCCTAATGACTTTTAAAGCCTGCAGACTTTGCCTTATGTCTGATGATCCTCAAAACAAAGAGGAATGTCCATATATACCTATTCTTCGAGATGACCATGGGGAAAGGCATTCTTTACATCAAACTGATGAAGTGGCCAGTCTAGATTAGCTGCTAGAGAGAGAAGTACTTTGACCGAATTCATCTTAGCCACTGGTGAAAAGGTCTCCTGATAGTCAACGCCATATGTCTGGGTGAACACTTTTGCCACAAGTCTATCCTTGTAACGCTCAATAGACCCATCCACTTTGTGTTTCACAGTATACACCCATTTGCATCCCATAGGTCTTTTGCCTTTAGGTAACTCAGTCAATTCCCAAGTGTCATTCTTCTTAAGTGCTTTTATTTCCTCAATCATGGCAAGTTTCCACTCAGAGGTAGCAAGAGCATCCTGAAAATAGTTAGGAATGCTAACAAAGGAAATATTTGACACAAACGCTTTATATGAGGACGGCAAATGAAAGTAGGATACAAGATTTGAGATAGGATGTTGACTACAAGATCTCACACCCTTTCTCATGGCAATAGGAACATCAAGATCAATGGACTCAAGAGATTCAAAGTTACTTGGACTTTCATCAGAAGCAGGAGATGGCAGTGGAAGAGCAGAAGTGGTCTCTTGTATCCAGTTAACTTTCTGCCTGTCTTTGTCCCTGACATAAACTTGTCCTTCCCTATCCTTGGGTTTTGTAGTCCCAGTAGGAGGTGGTGGTGCAAGAACTAATTCCACTATAGGAATTACAAGAATCACTTCACACCAAGGCTCCCCTTGAAGAGAGGACTGTGATACCGGAGAGGATAAGAAATATGATTGGGACTCAAAGAATGTGACATCCATGGACACAAACCACTAATGAGAAGGAGGGTGGTAACGCTTATACCCTTTTTGAGTAGGAGAGTACCTAAGGAAAACACATTTGAAGGAGCAAGGGTCCAACTTACCACAAGAAGAAGAGTGATTGTGGACAAAACAAACGCAGCCAAATATTTTTTGGAGGAATAAAAAATAAGGACTCGGAACCTAGGAGGACTTGAAGAGGAGGGTGTTTGTGCAAAACCTGGGTAGGAAGACGATTAATAAGATAAGCAGCGGTGAGAATAGCGTCACCCTAGTAGGATCGAGGCACACACATAGACAAACACATGCACCGAGCCATGTCAAGAAGATTGAGGGGTATTGGTGCAAAAGGTCTGATGGATAATGCCATGAGTAGAAAAATATTGCCCTAACCTAGAATCTATGTATTCCCCCCCATTATCAGAATGTAAGATTTTGACAGTGGCCCCAAACTGAGTACAAATCATCTTATGAAATTGCAGAACACAGAGAAAACCTCCATCTTGTCTTTCATGAGATACACCCAAGTAGTATGGGAAAAATCATCAATAAACGTAACAAACCATCGATGACCTTTCACAGACATAACACGAGATGGACCCCAAACATCAGAATGTATTAATGAAAAAGGAACTAAACTTTTATTAAAACTGGGAGCAAAAGAAACTCTGTGTTGTTTTCCAAGTTGACAAAATTCGCAAAGAAACTCAGACACATTATTGGTGGCAAAACAAGATGGAAATAAATGTTTAGTAAATAAAAAGAAGGATGCCCAAGACGTCGATGCCACAGCCATAAATCATCTTGGGGAGTATGACTCGTGGTGGAAGAATGAGCAAGCTTGTCCGGTTGATCCAGGAAGTACAGACCATTTTCTGCACTACCACTGTCAATCGTCCTCCTCGTGACAAGGTTCTAAAAAAAACAATGATCAGGAAAAAATGTCACACTACAATTCAAATCTTGTGTAATACGACTCAAGGATAACAGATTAACAGAAAAATTAGGAACATGGAGAACAAAAGATAAAGAGATAGTATGAGTGATATGGACTAGACCTTTTCCAGAAATGGAAGAAACAGTACCATCTACAATCCTAACTTTGTCCTGACCTGAAGAGGGCTTATAGGCAGAGAAGAGGTCAAAGGACCCAGACATATGATCTGAGGCCCCAGAATCAATAATTCAAAGTAAAGACCTATGAGACAAGAAAACACAAGGAGAAGAGGCTAAGTTACCTAAGTGGGCAAATGACGAGAAAGATATAATGAGAGTAGTAGAAGACCAGCAGTCCAGCAAGTGACGCAGAACATCCTCAAGCTCAAGAGTAGTCATGCTAGAGAGACCATCAAAAGGCTGGCCAATAGAAGTGGAAGTAGAATCAAGTGTATCAATGGTACTAGACTGATAAGCCCGGGAATGAGAACCCCGTCCTTTAGACTGGCCTGACCGACCTCCTCTAACACCATACCGATCACCTCGACTCCCCGATGGAGTCCCATGAAGCTTCCAACATGTCTCACAAGTATGCCGTGGTTTTTTACAATAATCACAGAATACAGAGTCCCTGGCGGCAGACGGAGGGATGAGAGTTAGGCTAAGGCCATCTCTAGGAGTAGACAATAATGCGGAGCGGTCAGTAGAGACAGAGGACATCATAACAAACTAGCGACTCTCCTCCTTCTCTACATAGGCAAATGCCTCATGAAGTGAAGGAAGACTGTCCATACTTAGAACCCAACTCCGAACCGGATCATACTTCACATTGAGCCCTGCCAGAAACTTGAAGACCCTTTCCTATGCAATGAACTTCCTATACCTGACTGAATCAGCAGTGCAAACAGGCTTATAGTCTTGTAGGTGATCAAGGTGTTTTAGCCACAGAGGAAGGTGAAGCATCAAGAACCGCTTGTTCTCAACAGTAGCTCTCAATAAAGCGACGAACTCAAATGTTCGAGAAATTCCTATGAATAGGTAGCACCACAAGATCCCAAATATCCTAGGCGCTCTATAGACAAGTAGCCATCGCCAATGTCTGGTACCATCGAATGAATAAGCCAACCCATAATCAAAGAGTTGGTAATCTCCCATTGGTCATAACCTGAGTCAATGACACTATATGCCTGTATCCTGCCATCAACATATCTCATCCTCCCTTTGCTTTGCAAAAAAATAGTCAAACTTTGCGACCATGCTAAATAGTTATGACCATTAAATAGAGAGGTGGTGATTTTAAGACTAGGGTTGGGGTTATCAGTCATAGTAATAGGTAGAATGGAACTCTCACTCCTAGGTGTCTGAGAAGTAGTGGACATACTGGGGAAAACTTCCATGGAAACTATACGACCGTATCCTCAACAAAACTAGCGCCAATCACAAACCCGGAAGATGGTGGGAGAAAGAAAAACACAAGGATAAAGGTTTAAGAGCTCATAGTTTTTTATTTTATTTTAAAGTTTGTTTGTTTGATAACCTGGTACTACTACATCAGCAAAACGACAAAGGATGGAATAACTACACACCAGTAGCAAAACGACAAAGGAAGGAAAAACTATACACCAAGAGCAAACTTTAAAATGACAACAGCAAAACGACAAAGGAATGAAGAAGATGGACTGGTGCAGCTGTGGGCTAGGTCGTCGACTAGGGCTGTCGAATGGCTCGACGAGGCTAAGGCAGCTAATAGGGACAAGCGACGAGGCCAGGGGGCCTGGCGGAGGAGACCACCGAGACTAAGGCTGCCTCTGGTAGGCGACAGGAACGAGCAACAACACAGTAGTGAGCTATGCGACTAAGAGACCCTTCGGCAGCAGCCGAATAGATTGGGAAAACAAGGGAACATTGTCAAAATTGGATAGGTAATGTGGTGGTGGCTGAGGGATGGAGAGAGGTGGCTGTCGGGCAGCTGTATGGTGGGTAGGGTTAGGTTTGTGGCTCTGATACCATAATCAATTTGGAGAATACCAAGATTAGGAAATGATTAGGATATCATCCCCTATTTCTATTAATGAAGATCAATAATTACAAGGGAGCCCTAAGGCATAGAATAATTACAAAATAATAGCCCACATAATCATATATTATATTATTCTAACATCTCAAATTTCATTTGATTCACTTTTGACGTGGCAATCTCACATAAAAAGAACTACAGATTGCACTATAAATAAGCGCTAGAGCTAAGAAATGATTTGTTAAGTTAAGAAAGAAAATAAAAAAAAATTAAATATGGTGTTTTCTTTGCCTTTTGTTTGCATAAGTTGGAGAGAAAGGTAAGAGAAAAAAAAAAAAAAAGGCTCAAACTTCTATCCAGTCCGAAATCAGATTGAAGCGTGTTGTTGGGTTTTCATGGGCCCACCATAGAGCCTACATCGATGATCCTACCTTCCAATGTGTAGTGCTTCTCGAGTACTTTATTTTTGCAAAAAATCGCGTTGATTGGATATCGATAATTACTTAATCAAATCAAATTTGTGTTAACAGTAAGTATGCTTTTAAAAATAAATTGTTGACACAAACATAATCCAACCAAGTAGCTATTGATATCTAATCAACATGATTTTTACAGGAATAAATTACTCAACAAGATCTACACATTGAACAATTTGAATCATCGAGACGAACCATAAATGGGCCGGACTGGATCATCTAGTTGGAATAACCAACTGAAGAGAGTCAAATCCCAGCAAAAATATATGGTGATTTGTCTCTATCTTCCCTCATATCTCATATTTAATAACCCAATCAAGTTTTTAGGACCAAGAGAAATCAATTCATTTTATTTTCTTTGCAAGTCACTCAATCCAAATTGAGTATTAGGGCACTCAAACACTAAAACATATAAGATTGTTCGCGATCAATTATTTTGGCCCCTAAAACCATTATTTTGGTTTCTAAATGCTTTTAGTGACAAAAATAAATTTGTCAAACATCACTAAAATTCACTAAACGAAATGTTTAGAAAAATGCCAATCACCAAAAACAAAAACATGCAGTTCATTTTAGCTTTCTATACTGTCTGTTTAACCCATAATTTGTAGCAACTGCATCTATAACTGCCTCCATGCAATCAATCAAACCTACAAAGTTTCTAAATCAATGACCAACACCATAGGTAAATTTGAAGGAATCTGATATCACATTGGTACTCATTTACAAAATTCCTAAATTCCCAGTTCAAATATACAATTGAAAGCAAATTTGAAACATGCAAAAAAGACTAACTAATAGGTCAAAACATCATCACAGGAATCAAAAAATCATGAAGCCCCTTTAGTTTTTACAAATCAATCAGTCAATGAATGGAAAATTAAAAAAAAAATTTATTCATCGAATCAATCAGGTCAAAAATTATAGGAAAACTCATATATAGAAACTCGAACAACAATCACAAAACACAAAAAGATGTCAAAAATTTACAGAAATTAATATCATAAACTTCATATATAAAACTCTGATACAGAGTTTGAAGTAATACAAAGTTTACTTGGTATTTATTGTAGACACCCCATTTTGACCGGCCCTAATACTTAGGCACTTCTTTTTGATCACCCGATGATGAAAACAAGAAGGTGTATCTCATAGAATCCTCAATAAGAAATATTAGAATTTGAGCCCTGTTTCCAACCCTAAACAGCCACAAATTACCTTTTTGAGGGAATATTCTGACCTCACGGTTGCTTTCAGAATGATTCGTTTAGCTAGGATCAACCTTTGCTACACTTTCGGGGGCCTTACTGAAAAATTCTCCCGAAATCTGGGTTGCAACACAATTATTTGAAACTTTTGGGCCAAATTGTAATTTTCAAAACTCAGGGAATATTATGTTATGTGAGGGAATATTTTGTTAAGTCAGGTAATGTTCCATCTATATGTAGAATATTCTGTCAATGCTGACTGGGACGTTGACGTGGCGGTCTTGCTGACGTGGCATGACTGGATTGGTCCTTGCTAATGACGTGGCGTTGACATGTCTTTACCCAAAAAAATGAATTTAAGGAATTCTTGGAAGGAGGTTTGAACCCCCAACCTAACCACTCAATACCTAACACCTTAGCCATTCTGCCAAAGCTTTGCCTTGTGTTATATTTCCCCTCAAATAATATTTAATCATTTCAAACCAACAGGCAAAGAAGGTTTATTTTTGCATTTTTTTCTTGTGTGTGGGACACTCCTCTACTCCATTGGCCAACACATTTATTGCCAAATACATACCTAATCATCCACCATTGTTAAAAAGAGGTTTTGTTTGCATCCATAAAAGAGTATCCCATGCAACCACTTGGAAAATTCACTCATCCTATCACATTCTTGTCTTCCACTTTCCTTTTGACCTTAATTATCCCTCATTGCCTATATAGAATGATCAATTTGTAAGAGAGAAGAAGACCACGAAATTGAAGAAAAAAGAGTGAGAAAAGAGTGAAAAAATGAGAGAAAAACTGAGGTAGCATTTGGTAGAGCTTTCTAAATATGATTTGAGAACAGGAGTTTTATTTTGAGTTTGTGAGTTTTGGAATTATGATTTGAGTGTGGAAAATTTGTTTGGTGAATGAGTTTTGAAAAGTGTTTTGAATTGAGTGGAGAATTTTTTATGTGACATATGATATTTGATACAAAAACTTACAACTCATGATCAAACACACAACTCAAAATTCTATTAAAACTCATAAATTTTTTTAAAGAATTCGGGAAATATTTTTTGTTGAATATATAAAAAATAACATTTGTTAATTGCAAAAAAAAAAAAAAATTGCACTGTTCCGGTCTTCCAGTAGGACGACCGGTTAGCCCAAATTTTCTCGCCTTCGACCGAGTTTTCAAAAGTGAGCGTGGAATTAATTTTTGAAAGCTGCAAACAAACGTCATATGCAAACTAAAGGGTGGAACCAAAGTTTCAAAACCCTTCCAAACACAGCCTGAGTTTTTGAGCTAAAAATATTTCTATCTTTCATATAAACCCCATACCTTCCATACAAACTGAAATTCTATCTTTTCTACACCTAAAACTCTTTAATTTTTTTTTTGAAATACTTGAATTTCAGTAGCTTTGATCAAGGGGAAGAGTGGGTGTTGGTAAAAGTGAGCAAAAACAAGAGAGATAATAATTTTTCCCCGCATACACCTCAAAGTCATCATTTTAGCAAGGATTCCAAGCTTTCAAATTGAGAATTGAGAATACACTTCTTAAACTTGAGGGTGATCAAGAGGAAGTTTGGAAATCAAGAAGTTCAATCTTTCTTTGGAAGGTGAATTTCTAGTCTTTTATTTTTATATATATATTTTCTATCTCATATTTATTTTCTTACTTCTTATTTCATAGTGTTTTGTTATAATCTAAGTGATTTGTTTATCTCATATTTATTTTCTTACTTTATATTTCATAGTGTGTTGTTGTAATCCAAGTGGTTTGCTTAGCTCATAATTATTTATTTATTTTTATTCGCTTGCTTTAATTTCATATTAGTTTTATTGTAATCTTGCATGTTTTACCTCATATTTGCTTTCTTGTTTTAGGTTCATATTAGTTTTGTTGTAATCTTGCATGTTCTACCTCATAGTGTTTTGTTATAATCCAAGTGGTTTGTTTATCTCATATTTATTTTCATACTTTATATTTCATAGTGTGTTGTTTTAATCTAAGTGATTTGTTGGCTCATAATTATTTATTTATTTTTATTCACTTGCTTTAATTTCATATTAGTTTTGTTGTAATCTTGTATGTTCTACCTTATATTTGCGTTCTTATTTTAGGTTCATGTTAGTTTTGTTGTAATCTTGCATGTTTTCTTGTTTTAGTCTCATAGTGTAGACACCCCATTTTTGACGGTCCTTTAAGACTTGGATGCTCTTCCAGGTACATCCGATGATGAGTCTTTTTGATTGCCGAACGCTCCAAGTCTCTAGCAGAATGCCACAACTTTGAGCATTTCAAACCTTGCATCCATTTTGTCTCATCTTTGGACCATGCCTGGGTTTTTTCATCCTAAAGTTTCTGATGGCCTGCCAGCCATCCTTGGAGGCTGCCGGCCATCACTTCTTCTTTGCCAGCCATTGATGTGCATTGCCTGCCATCAATGAAGCCTTGCCAGCCACCATTATTTGCTGCAGATATTTTGTAATATTTTGTATCAGCTGTTTGCACACATTCATGCATCTTTCTACACGTGTGTGGCTAGATGTTTGTAAGGGAAATTTGTGTTTTCTATATATAGGACCCCTCTCTCTTATATGTAGAGGTTAGAAAATTTTGAGACATAAAAATTTCCTCTCTCTAGATTTCTCTCTCTTTCTTGCAAAATTGTGTGTGTTTGCCTAGTTTCTCTACACTTTCGCCTACTTCTCTTGAACTAAATCCTCTCACATTTGAGTTGAGGTTCCTTGGGGCCTTCCTGGAGTTCTTGAAGGTGGTTTTGGCTTGAACTTGTACCTAAAGTGTTCTTTTCTTTAAGAGGTAGAATACTAGTCTTATTATCTTATTTTCAATACTTGTTTTTCTATATTTTTCAATTGTTTTTGGGGCTGGTTTTGAACTATAAAAAGCTCTGTTTTTTGTGGCTTAAAAATGGTGATTTGAGCCCTTTTTAGTTAGGGGGTGGTTCACCCTTCTTGTTTCTTAGTTTATAAAGCTTTTGTGCCTTTATCCATCACTTTAAAATCAACTTTTTTGGGCCTTTTAACCACTGAATTTCAGAGGTTTTTCAGTGGCAAAAATCTCATTTTGAAGTCCAAAATTGAAGGGGTTAGTCTCCCCTCCTTGTGTCTTGTTTGCATGATTAGTTAGCCTTACATATTAGCATGTTTTTCTAGTTTAACTTAGCTTAAGTCCAGCATATTTTAGAGTCCTAAATAGCCTACTTTAGCTCTGCTTTGGCTTGGTTCTATTTGAACTTTGTTTTGTGTAGTTGTAGTGTAAATCCTTGCACTAGCTTGTTGTTTTAAGGCTTTAAACATCATTGGTGTGACTTGGCTACATGTTTTTAGTGCTTTTATCACTCAATTTCAGCACCTAAATCTTTGCAACCTCCTTCTTTGCTTCACTCTTTCATTTGCTTTTGAGGGTTGTTTCAAACTTGGGATCCTTTAAGCTTGAGATTGAGGTCATGCTCAATGGTTTAATCCTCTTTGAGGGTTCATTATCAAAGGCATGATCTTTCTTTTACCTTATATTATCCCTTGGTTGACACTTCCTTTACCTTAGAGGATACTCACCAATGGACAGATTGATTAAAGAATGATTTGGTAATTAAAATGTGTAAACAAAATTGACAAGTAAAAGTGACAAAATAAACATGTCTTTGTGTTGCATTGCATATGTTCAAATCGGAAGTTAATTTGAACACAAGGAAAATGAGACATTTCATACTCAAAAGTGATGAAATGTGTCACTTTCGTAGGTCTCCATTGCCTTTAATCATGCATGATAGGGTGGTGGTCTTGTTGGTCATATTTGTGCATTTATCGAAATTGTACAACTTGGATCTTTGGCTATCATGCAATGAACTTACTTGATTGGTGGTTTTTGGATCCAAATGTGTCACTCCTTTGAGATATTGAGATGATAAGGAGGGACACAGTACAACAAATCCTTGGAAAAATTCCCTTTTTGCTCTGTTTGTGCTCTGTTGCCGCATGGTGATCCAATGCATCAGTGGCTGACAGTGCACCATCCATGGCCAGCAGTGCATCCTTTCTGGTCGGTAGGACACCTCACTGGCCGGCAGATGGCCTGCAGCATCCCTCAATGGCCGGCAGGCCACTGATGTAAATCTCAGAAAAGATTTGGTAAGATAGAGCAAGAAGATTTTAGAAATGCTCAACCCTGCAAACAGAGCGTTTCGAGAGCAAAACAGAGGTTTTTTCAAACCAAAACCAAGCATATGCATCTTCTACTTCCCGAGGCAGAGCAGTGGCAGCATAGTTTAATGTCTTACATGCTTAGTTCGTGTGCATTTTGTGTTGTAAATTAATTAATTAGTTTGCTAATTAGTTAAAGTGTTGTAATAATTAGTAATTAGCTTAACTAGTTATTCATTTGATTTGTAATAATTAGTCTAATTAGCTTAATTAGCTTAGTTTAGCTAGCTAGTTAGCTCTTATTCATTCGGACCCTCCTCCACGAGGGCGTAATGTTGTAATAAGTGTGCGTGCGTGTGTGTATGTCTTCCAACCCCACGTCTTTCTCCCTTTTATTTGATCGCTTTTGATGGTTAGATTAGGAGCATCATATTTCAAATTAGCATATCGTATACTTGCATCCATTCATTTGTATTGCATGCACCGAGACTCGGCACATCATTCCAACGGCATTGTCATTTCAATACTTCTTTGAATACGTGTTTAATCGCATGTTATTCAAATCAATCCATATGCCATATTAGTAGCCGAGCCTGTTAATTTCATATTGCATGTGCTACATTAGGCATCTTGTATAGTTAGGATCATGCATCTTTCTAACTAGTTTCTGTTTTGGTTTGGAGTACTCGGTGAGTTTTTATGCTTTAGCATACTTGCATGAGTGTGAATGTTGCCATGTTTCGCATGCTTGCCATGAGGCTATGTGCTTAAATGCTAAACTGCATGACAAATCATGTTTTAAGCCCACTATGTTTGATGCAAATCTGTAATCTTTAAGCTTACTTGAGGTGGAAATTCAAACCATTTTTGCAAACAAATATGAGTTGAATTGTTCCAAATTGAGCAAACTTGTCTATACTTGCTTGTGCGCATCACATAGTAATGGTAGCTAATAATCGGAACAAGAGCACATAATGTTTATAAAAAAAACATATCATGATTAGTAGAGGCCGATCTTTGATCAGGCGAGCGGGGATGCTCAATTCATGACCTTCGCCTCTCGTACCTAAGTTTCCGAGCCGAGTCAACTTTGGTGATGACGGACACGTGGCCTTTGGCACGAGTCATGGGTTTCCTAAATTTTTCTAAAATAAAATACTTAGGTGGCGACTCTGTATCTGGCAAAACAGTCCAATTTTGGCACTTTTGATTCAAAATTAATTTTCCAAAAAGATTTGCCAGATTTGGACTCTTTGGTGATTATCAGTTTCCCATTGCACTTGTGTGACTAGATTCAGAACTGCGGGAGTCCGAACTGTGGGGCCTCCATTTCAAGTCTTCTGAAAGGGGGTGCGAAAAAAGGCGAGTCCACACATAGTAATTATGTTGTAATCTTGCATCTCCTAACTTATATTTTTCTTATATTAGTCTCATATTAGTTTTGTTGTAATCTTGCATATTCTATCTTATATTTGTATTCTTGTTTTAGGTTCATATTAGTTTTGTTGTAAGTTTGCACTTTTTTTTATTTTATATTTGTTTTCTTATTTTTAATCTAACAGGTAGTGGTTAGTTGAGCCATCTGCATATTTCTTGTTTGTTTCTTTTCTTGGTTTTGCAATAAGACAAGTTTTGCTAGGCCTAATTGGCTAGCCGGTTAGCTTCTTTTGGACAAGATGACGTTGTCTTCCAATCTTAACCAACTTCTGGTGGTTTTTAAGGCATGCAAAACTTTTTTTTTTTGTTTATTTTATTTTGAATGTATTGTGAAATTTTTATTTTGTTGTAATATTCTCCTCATCCTTTTCTAATTTAGTTTGTAATTATTTTTTCAAGTGTTATAATTATTCCTCGCCCCGCTTCTTTCTATCCCATTCTTTTACTTGTTTTCTTTATCTGTAAATATGCATCATATTTTGTCTTTCATTATATCCATGCTTTGCATCCATGTTTCATACATCTTGATTCGGCTAATTTTGCATTTGTGAATTTAATCAATTCCTATATGATTATAAGCGCTACCTCATGTTCTTGAGATGATTTACATGTCATATCTTAAAAGCCGAATCTTTAGTTGCATCTTATGAGTGAATTGCATTAGGATTTTATATATAAGAGCATGCATATTTTACTAACTTTGTTTTGTAACTGTTCGAGGGACGTCGATAAATATGTAAGTTTTTATACTTTAGCATCCTTGTTTGTGTGTATTTTTCTTATTATGTCTAAGTATCCTACCATGTAGTTACTTGCTTACTTGATATAACTATATGAATGCCAGTGGATGGAGGTTGTGTAGCTTAATTTGAAATAGTGTTGATTTTCATATTTGCAAACTCAATTTATTTGAGTTGTATATCTCCAAAACTCTTTCAAAACTAGATAAAGTCAAATTATTCCAAAATAAATAATATAGTCTATACTTGTATGGTTCACATAGTAATTTTTAGGACTTATTAAATAATTGGAATATGAACATATAAAGTAAATAAAATTCATATCATGGTTTAGTAAAGGCTGATCTTTTGATCGGGTGAGCGGCGGTGCTCAATTAATGACCTTCCCCTCTCATACCTAAGGTTCCAAACCAAGACAACTTTGGTTATAATGAACAGTGGCCTTGGCACGAGTCACGAGTTTCTTAATTTTTCAAAAATATTAGGTGGCGACTCTGAGCTCTGATGACGTAGTCCATTTTTGGCAAAAGATTTTGCAATAAAATGGATTTTCTAAAAGTTTTCAAATCTGGACTCTCATCTATATTTCACATTGCACTAGTGAGACTAGATCAAAGAGATCGAGGGTTCGAACTGTTTAACGCACACGGGTACCGCTCGGGTATGTTATAGTTTCTGGCAACTCCACTGGGGATTTTATGAAACGTTAACTCGAACTCCATGATATGACTTTTATTTTCAATTATATGTTCATTGCATTGCATGAATTGGTGCACTTCAAGTCCCTGTGTTGCCCAGATACTGGTGAGAGCACAAACGTGCTTTTTGTGACACTACACCTATCTTTACGATACTTTAGAAGCTTTGTGTTGTAACCTTTTGAGATCTGTCAAAAAGGTAGCTCTGCTATCTAAGGTTCTCAGACTCCAAAGAGAGACTATTTGACTATTCTGATTTCTTGGGATCTTTATTGGTTATGGCCCAAAGGACTCTTTGGTAACGTCACCTTGACTTCAACCCCTAGAGTAGAGCTAACCTTGTGCATATAATGAACTATAGTACCTTCCAAAATTAAGATAGGATGCTCTCCTATTTCTAGGATGTATGATGCCGCTTGTTTGAATAGTGAAACCTATAGACCGCTCGAACTCCGCTCTGCGCGCGAAGGAGCGAATTATGGTTCTAGCTACTATAGTTCGACTCGCTACGATTCAATCTAATCTCACAAAGTGCAATGCAAGACCGATAAATTACCAAAGAGTCCAAATCTAGTAAATCGCTTTTGGAAAATTGATTTTAATTAAAAAGCGCCAAACATGGATCATGGTAAGATTTCAGAGTCGCCACCTAAATATTTTATTTTGGGGAAATTTAGGAAATCCTGACTCGTGCCTAAGGCCATGTGTCCGTCATCACCAAAGTTGCCTCGGCTCAGGAACTTGGGTACGAGGGGGAAAGGTCATGAAATGAGCACCCCCGCTCGCCCGATCAAAGGATCGGCCTCTACTAATTATGATATGTTGTTTTGAAAACACATGTGTTCTTATTCCGGTTATTTAGCTAACTTAGTACGTGATGCGCACAACATACAAATATAGATTCAATCGCAGGAATTGGAACAAAACATCTCATGTTTGTTTTTCGAAAATGGTTTGAAAGTGCTACTCGCAAGTAGGTTAAGACGCGGATTTGCCACCCTCAAGTGGGCTTAGAAAACAACATGATTTTTCCACTCCGCAAAGTGGGCTTAAAACGCATATTTTGATGATTTGTTCCAATTCAAGCAATGAAGCCTTCATCCACAGGCATTCATGCAGTTAATCAATTAAGCATATAGCCTCATGGCAAGCATGCTGAACATGGCAACATACACATCTCATGCAGTATGCTAAAGCGCAAACACTTACAGTGTATTCCGAGCCAAAACAAAAGCTAGTTAGTAATCATGCATGATCCTAGTTATGTTAAGATGCCCAATGCAACGCATGCAAAATGAAACTAAATAGGCTTGGCTATCTAATCATGGCATATGAATGCAACACTTTGATACATGTATTCAAATAAGTATTGAAATACAAAGCAGTTTGAATGATGCGCCGAGCCCGGTGCATGCAAGACAAATGAATGATGCACGCATGCAAAGCATAAGTATGCTAATTGAAATATGCCTTAATCTAACCACTGAAAGCGGATAAGTAAAAGGGAGAAAGACATGGGGTTGGAAGATATTCACACACACACGCACACTTATTACAACAATACACCCTCTCGGAGGAGGGTCTGAATGAAATGAAAGCTAACTAGCTACGCTAATTAAGCTAACTATTACAAACCAACTAATTAACTAACTATTCTAGCTAATTAATTATTACAAACCAAATTGAATTGAATAACCAGCTAATCTAAGCTAATTAATTGAACTAATTAATTACAACACATGTAATTAACTACAACTAGCTAGTAAAGCGGTAAAATGGCCTCGCGGGAGAAGGAGGCATGCATGCTCGGTCGCGTTCTCCCGGAAATCCACCGCCTTGCCTCAAGATGTCTCTGTTTGCACACCTTTAGACCTCTGAAAATTATGCCAACTTCCAGATTGATTCTGACCCATCTCAAGAACATGCTGAGGGATGATCGGCTAGAGATGGTGGCCATTGGCCAGTAATTATGGCTGGTCGGCAGGCTTTGATGGCCGGTCGGTTGCTCTGGTGGCCGGTCGACCACTGATTCCTTGAATTTCCTTCTTTTGCTGCAATAGAGCACAAACAGAGGCATGGCAGTGTATTTGCAAGAGAATGTGTGTACCACCACACTCCTTATCATATCTCAAGCTCAAAGGAGTATGGTACTCAACTCTCGGGCCACCAACCGAGCATCACAATGCACGATGGCCAAGAAGCCAAATGTGTACAAGTCAATGAATGCACAAATAGACTCGATGAAACTTCCACC
The DNA here is from genome assembly GCA_025200525.1 of Camellia lanceoleosa. Lineage (NCBI taxonomy): Eukaryota > Viridiplantae > Streptophyta > Magnoliopsida > Ericales > Theaceae > Camellia > Camellia lanceoleosa. The sequence continues at coordinate 2,675,723 of CM045762.1, read as the reverse complement.
CTATCATGTACGATCAAGAGTGTCGATGACTAAGAAATGAGGCATGTTTCATCACTTCAAGTATGAAACGTCTCTCTGTGGACGCGCTCTCGGGAGAACTCATCGATATCCATGCGCGGCCTCTGGGCGAGGGGCACGCGAATTCTCGTTTTGTTCTCTGAGCTACCACAGTTTGGACTCAAATGTCACAGTTTTGAATCTAATCTCACAGTGTGCGATATGAGACTGATAAATCACCAAAGAGTCCAAATCCAGCAAATCGTTTTGGAAAACTAATTTTTATAAAGAAGTGCCAAACATGGACTGCTTTTCCAAATACAGAGTCGCCACCTAAATATTTTATTTTTTGGGAAATCTAGGAAACCCTGACTCGTGCCTAAGGCCACGTGTCCGTCATCACCAAAGTTGCCTTGGCTCGGAAACTTGGGTACGAGAGGGGAAGGTCATTTAATGAGCAACCCCGCTCGCCCGATCAAAGATCGACCTGTACTAAGCATGATATCTCGTTTTTGAAAATACATGTGTTCTTATTCCGGTTAATTAGCTAGTCTTACTATGTGATGCATGCAGCAAACAAGTATAGACTAGATCGCCTAATTTGGAACAAAACATCGCATGTCCATTTGTTTGGAAAATTGTTTGAAGTTTGCTACTCGCGAGTAGGCTAAAATGCGGATTTCAATGAATTGTCCCAACTTAAGTAATCCAACCTTCACCCACAAGCATTCAGGCAGTTAATCACATAAGCAATTAGCCTCATGGCAAGCATGCTTTCATAGCAGAATTAACACACATGCAGTATGCTAAAGTGTAAACACTCACAGTGTACTTCGAACCAAAACAAAGAACTAGTTAGAAATCATGCATGATCCTAGTTCATGTTAAGATGGCTAATGCAACACATGCGAAAGTGCAACTAAAATAGGCTCGGCTATCCTAGAATGACATATGAAATGCAACTTGATACATGTATTCAAATAGGAATTGAAATACAATGCAGTTAGTATGATGCGCCGAGCCCGGTGCATGCAATATAGATGAATGGATGCACGCATGCAAGCATAAGGTATGCTAAATGAAACATGCCCTAAAACTAACCATCATAAGCGGTTAAGTAAAAGGGAGATAGAAATGGGGATTGGAAGACATGTATCACACATACGCACGCTTATTACAACAATTGGCCCTTTCGAGAGAGAGACCGAATAAAGAGCTACCTAGCTAATCTAAGCTAATTAAACTAATTATTACACAACAAATTAATTAACTAATCCTAGTTAACTAATTATTACAAAATTTGAATAGCTAACGCATTAACTAATTGAAGTACAACCCAAAGCGAAAGCAAGCTATCTAAGCATGGCAGCTAAGGAAAGTAATAACGCAGAGCTTCAGAGGAAAAGGATCGATGCATGCTTGGTCCCTCGCTCGAAATCCAATGCGATGCCCCGATTTCCCCCTGTTTTTATTTGTTCTCAGAACACTGCACCAAGCTCCAGAAAGATGAAACTCCACCTTGGGAATCCTGTGGGAGGGTGGCCGACCACTTTTGGTCCCTCCAGATGCTTGCTGACCACTTTTGGTTGTTGAAAAACCAGAAAAGTGGTCGGCCAGCTAGTTTTTCCGCTAGCCGCCGCTTGTTGCTATCGAATCCCGCCGCAACAGAGAGCAAGAAAGGGCATGGCAATGTATTTGCAAGATATGTGTGCACAACCACCCTCCCTATCATGTCATGAACTCAAGGGAGTGTGTTTCTCGACCCTCGGGCCACCAATTGCACATTTCCATGCATGATGGCCGAGAGGCAAAGTTGCACAATTCAATATGAAATGAATGCACAAGTAAACACATAAAGCCTAAAACTCTATCATGTATGTTCAAGAGCGCCATGATCGGGAATTAAGGCACGCTTTCATCGTAAGTATGAACGCCTCGCTTCCATGTTTGGACTAACACCTATTCCAAACACAAATGCAACAACTAGCATGGCAAACATGCAATGCAACTACATGGCATACACAATGCGAGGGACAAGCATGTAACAACATGCAATGCAACTATATGGCATGCACAATGCAAATCACAACAGGGCATACACAATGCTAAGTGTTAAGAACTAGATGGCATACTCAATGCAAGGAAACCATGAGGTTCTAAACACAATGTAATGCATGCATGCGCAATGCAATGCAACAAGGGCAACTTAGCAATGTTAGGGACATGCACAATGCAAGGAACTACTTGGCATACACAATGCAAAGGACTGCATGGCATACACAATGTAATGTGCAATAAGCATGCAAGCAAGATGCAAATAAACATGTTAAATGGACTTAAACCAAAAGGGGTAGACCTCAATCATGCCCAAATCAGTGGCCATAATGTTAAAATGAAGGCACCGAAAACACATGCAAACAAGTATGTCAATTGGCTCACCAATTAAGGCACTAAGGTGTAACTCTCAAGAGCACTTAGAGAGTGAAAAGTATGGAAGTGTAACAATACTAAGTGCACTGAAATGAGGTAAGAAATGATGTCAAATCATTTAAACAACATAAGTAAGGCATGCTAGGGTCCTTAAAGCATGAAGCTAGTAAAGAGGACTACAAAGAAGGCATGTAATACATGGCACAAATGCATGAACTAAGCATGGACAGAGCTTAATCAGGTCTAAACAAGAACCTAAACATGCTGAGATGAGGGCCCAAATACCTAGGCATGCAAGCATAAAAGCTAAGCCAAAAACTAGGCGACAATGCATAACACTCAAAGGCACTTAAAGCAAGATTGTGGTGGAAATATGGCAATGCTATAAGCTCTGAAATGTCATGTTAAGTAATGCCAAATCATGTACACAACACAAATGAAGCATGCAATGGTGCTCAAAGCTTGAGGCAAGCAAGAGCATTTATACTACAAGTATACAAAGCATGAAGCATATGATTAAGGCAACCTAAAACATTCCTAGAACATGTCAAAATGAGTCTAAAACATGCAAGGAAGGAAGCCACAATGTGCTTGCATGAGGGGCATAAGGCATGGAATATGTAAGGCAAATAGGGTGGATTACACTACACCTATTAAGACCAAGCATGGTATGACTTAAGAAACAAAAAGTAGAGTTATATCATGGCATGATAACCCCCAAAACACACTGAAATGATGGCTCGCAAGCAAAGGCATGAAGGCATACGCAATGGTTCATGTTAAGACATAAAGGGGCAAACCCTCCAACGCATTGAATGAGTGACAAATGCAAGTGCATGGCCATGAAACATGGACTGAAATCACATGATAAATGATGCCAAATCATTAAAATAGTCCAAGTAATGCATGCTAGAGGACTCAATACACAAGGCTAACAAGCTAGATTGAACCAAGGCTATACAAAGCAAGTCATGCATGACCAAAACAACACAAATCAGACCTCAAACATGCTAAAACATGAACAAAGCCTTCTCAGAGCTAAGCCAAAAGCATGCTAAAATGACATGTCAAGATATGAGGCATGTTAGGCTAAATCATGGAAATGCACTACAAGTGCAAGGAGCATGCAAAGGCTGACCAAACCAAACCTAAACAGAGGTATGACATGGTAAAATATCACCAAATACATGCTAAAATGGACTCAAACCAAGCTAAAATGACATGCTACTTCATGAAGCATACAAAGCTAGTTTAAGGGATTTACACTACAAGTGTATAAGGCATGCATAGAGTGACCAAGGCAAGTAAAAATAGTGGCATGCCTCAGCAAAATAACCACAAATACATGCTAAGATATGGTCAAAACACACTTAACAAAGGTGCTCAAACATGAGGCATATATGACAAGTATTGAAGACAACAAGGAGAGGGGATGACCCTCTCCTTCTTAGGACCTCAAAACACCATCCCCACCACTAAAAAACTTATGGATTTCAGTGGTGAGAAGGCCAAAACAAGGTAGTCCCAAAGCTCACAAAAGAGGCACAAAAATAAGGCCAAACAAGGCCTAAGAGGGGGTAAACAACCCCAAACACAAAAGTGACCTTAAACAAAGATCAAAATCATGTAAAAACAGAACTTTTATCAGTTATAAGTTAAGCTAAAAATAGTATGCAAGGTAGGCTAAAAGCTTAAGCAAGAAATGGGGATTTAAGGGGTAGAAACTCACCCCTGAAGACCTTCTTTATAACTGCAACTCCAGCAGGTTTTTTCAAGCTCAAAGCCACCCAAGAACACCAAAACCAGGTCCTAAGCACCTCAGTAGCAAAATGATGGTGTTTGAGTGTGTGTTTGTGTGAAAAAGTAAGACAAATCTACACTTTAAGGCACAAAAATGAAACAAACAAGGCAATATAGATACACCACTATATCTATCCTTCTTCCACAGATTTTCTAAACCTGGAGGAGAGAGGCGGAGCCTCCCTCTTATAGAAATAAAAAGCCAAAGCTTCTTGGAGAAGCTAAGCTTCAAACAAATCCCTCCATACACGTGTATGGAGGATAGCCCAAATGCTCTCCAACTATGCCAGCTGGAGGAAAATATCTCCAAAAAGGTGTCAAAAAGCAGAAGTGGTCGGCCTGCTACTTAAAGTGGTCGGTCGACCACTCTAAGTGGTCTCCTAGAATAAAACTTGGTCGGCAATGGTGGGAGAGAGTCCAGGACATGAAAGCAAGCTAGTGGTGTGGTGGCCGACCAGAAAAGATGGTCCAAAGACCAAGAAAGCCAGTTATCCGACCAGAAAACTAGCTAGCAGAAGGAAAAGTGGTCTCCCACCCTGTACCACCTTCCAAACAAGGAAAACAAGGTTTGTACCAAAAACAAACCAAAGCGGATGCAAGACGAGAGATCGGGATGCAAAACATGCGGCCAAAAGTCCCGAAAACTAGCTGACGAGCACCAAAAGTGGTATGCGACCACAAAAGTGGTCTCCCGGACCACAGTGTCCCTCTAGGCAGAGGCAACAAGGTGTGGTTCAAAAACCACACCAAACGGAGAATATTAAGCGGTCTCGAGACAAGGCGCGCGGCCAAAGGCACCAGAAACCGGAAACTAGTCTCCAAACGGGAAAAGTGGCCTACGACCACAAAGAGATGGTCTACAAGACCTCTCCCTCCCTCCGGGGAAGAGAAAACAAGATTCGGTCCGCAAACCGAGCCAAAGCACAAAGAGTTTAGAGGCCCGGAGGTAAGGCTCTCAGCCAAAACTCCAGAGACTCGAAACGAGCACAACATGTACCATCACCGAGCACTCAATCGATGACGTCTGAGTCTTAAGGTCGGTCAAAAATGGGTTGTCTACAGTTGTCCCTCTTTGATAGAACTCGAAAGTCATAAGATGACGTAAGTGAATATCAAAGCCCAGAGACGACCCATTTTTGACAAGGCTGAAGACTTAGACAAACAGGCAAGATAACAAAGAGATGCGCCCGCAGGCAGGGGCAAAATGCAAAGAACATGCATGATGCCAAACATAACTTATGATTATGCAAAGAAAGCTGTAACGAAGCAGTTATACACAATAAATGCAACAGTTTAAGCAGACGAATATAAATCAAACTACATTACATGCAGAAAGGATGTAAGAGAATTATACAATTCTCACTACGTCTTACACGGAGTGCATATAATACCGTTGGGTTCGTCTGGTCGCGCCAACTTCAAATGAACCGTACATACAATATCGTGCCTACAAAAGAAAGAAATTCAACAGGTACAATATCGTTAGAAACATGCATAGCAATGCAAGTGAAAAGTGCGTAACAACGCAAGTGGAGGGGTGCATGACAATGCAACCTAAGTGTGACGCATAACAATGCGGAAGGGATGCAAAACAATGCAACCTAAGTGTATAGCAATTTAACAAAAGTGCGCGTAACAACATGACTAGTAATGTGCATAACAATGCAACAAGTAGTGGGCATAATAATGTAGGTAAAACGTATGCGACAACGCGTATGAAAAGTGCAAGATAATGCAAAAGAAATGCGCAACTTCGAATGTGTGTTTGAAAGGTAATGCCGAAAGAAGTAACGTAAGCCTTAACAAGCGTAACTCAATCGTGACCTCCGATTTACCTCTCGGAAGGATCATAACATACTTAAAAGGATACACCTCGCTCTTTGGACAAGTAATGATGAGCTACGCATCGAAGACTTGAATTGAAGTTCCGCGGGGGCATTCTTGAGCCGAAAAGTGTACTTTTCTTGTACTTTCCCGAGGGCCGAGGACTCCAATCACCACCAAAATGCATAGGGAGAACAATGGAGCCCTGAGGATCATCTAGGAGGGTGGCCGACCAGTTATACCAGTGGCCGACCAGTTGTTGCCCACAAAAGTGGTCGGTCGACCAGAAAAGTTGGCTAGCCGACCAATTTATAGAAATTTGGGGCGGTTTGGTCTTTTAAGCTTTGGTTCTTTAAGTACACCACTCCAAATCAGTTTGTATCACATCTCCAAGGCCGAAATACATTTCTCTTGCTCCCTAGACCCCTTTCTCTCTCAGATATGCACTTTATATGCGTTTTCCAACGCCCCACTCGAAGTTGTTTCGCGAAAACTTTTGATTCTCTTCGTTTTGAACCGATTAGAATTTGATTTCGGAGCTTCTTTCTCCATTTTCACCACTTGAGGTATGTTTGTCTCAAAGTTTAGCACCTTTTCTCTGGCATTGACTTTTGTTGACTTTTTGCAATTTTGGCTCATCTCGCTCGTTTTTTGCATCTTTCGCAGATATCTTTAGATGGCTTACGATATTCCGTATGGTGGAGGCTCTCCATATGCAGAGGATGATCCTGACATCATATCGTTGCCTCCGAGGGTACGGCCATTCGACCACGGACTTTGCGCGGCGGGCACCTGCAGACCTGCTGCTACGGGAGCCGGAGTCCCATCTATCTCATCACGCGCATGAGGTACGTACTTCACTTTTGTATTCCCTGCGATGTATTTTTCACTTCTTGCACATTTACATACACAATACTTCACTCATTCTGAACACACAGTTCATACACAGCACTCTGCTAACTTGGCACGCGGCTCATTTTGGGCACACAGCACACCTTGGGCACACAGCTCATAACACTGCTCAATCTGAACACACAGTCCATAACATAACATTCTGTTTAGTTGACTTAGCACACAGCTCATAACACTTCTCAATCTGAACACGCAGTCCATAACACAATATTCTGTTTAGTCGGCACACAGCTCATAACACTGCTCAATCTGAACATGCAGTCCATAACACAGCATTCCTGTTTTAGTCTGAACACATAGCTCATAACACTGCTCAATCTGAACACGCAGTCCATAACACAACATTCTGTTTAGTCGGCACATAGCTCATAACACTGCTCAATCTGAACACACAGTCCATAACACAGCATTCCTTTCATAACATAGCACACCGCTCAATCTGAACACACAGTTCATAACACGGCATTCATTTTTTAGCACACTGCTCAATCTGAACACACAGTCCATAACGCAGTACACTTTGATAACACACCGCTCAACCTGAACACGCAGTCCATAACACGGTATTCGGTTTATAGTACACTGCTCAATCTGAACACGCAGTCCATAACGTAGTACACTTTGATAACACACCGCTCAATTTGAACACGCAGTCCATAACACGGTATTCGGTTTATAGTACACTGCTCAATCTGAACACGCAGTCCATAACGCAGTACACTTTTAAATAGTATAACACACCGCTCAATCTGAACCCATTTGTCCATAACGCGGTACGTTTATAGCACACTGCTCAATCTGAACCCATTTGTCCATAATGCAGTACACTTTTAAATAGTATAACACACTGCTCAATCTAAAGCCATTTGTTCATAACGCGGTATGTTTATAGCACACTGCTTAATCTGAACCCATTTGTCCATAACGCAGTACACTTTTAAATAATATAATACACCGCTCAATCTGAACCCATTTGTCCATAACGCGGTACGTTTATAACACACTACTTAATCTGAACCCATTTGTCCATAACGCAGTACACTTTTAAATAGTATAACACACCGCTCAATCTGAACCCATTTGTCCATAACGCAGTACGTTTATAGCTGTAGACACGCCCTAGGGCTTCATGCTACAATTTAAACTCAAGTGTCATGGTTCTTAATCTGATCTCACAATGTGCGATGTGAGATTGATAAATCACCAAAGAGTCTAAATTCGGCAAATCGTTTTTGGAAAATTGATTTTTGTAAAGAAGTGCCAAACATGGACTGCTTTGCCAGATACAGAGTCGCCACCTAAATATTTTATTTTGGGGGGAATTTAGGAAACCCTGACTCGTGCCTAAGGCCACGTGTCCGTCATCACCAAAGTTTCCTTGGCTTGGGAACTTGGGTACGAGAGAGGAAGGTCATCTATGAGCACCCCCACTCGCCCGATCAAAGATCGGCCTGTACTAAGCATGATATCTTATTTTTGAAAACACATGTGTTCTTATTCCGGTTAATTAGCTAGAATTACTATGTGATGCGCACAACACACAAGTATAGACTAGATCGCCTAATTTGGAACAAAGCATCGCATAAGGGTTTGAATGTGCTACTCGTAAGTAGGCTAAGATGTGGATTTTGCCACCCTCAAGTGGGCTTAAGAAAACGGGATTTTGTCACCTCAAGTGGGCTTAAAACTCGCATTTTGATGAATTGTTCCAATTCAAGTAATCCAACCTTCACCCACAGGCATTCAGGCAATTATATCACTTAAGCAGTTAGCCTCATGGCAAGTATGCTATCATGGCAATACTCACACTCATGCAAGATGCTAAAGCATAAACACTCACCGAGTACTCTGAGCCAAAACAGAAACTAGTTAGTAATCAATGCATGATCCTAGTTATGTTAAGATGGCTAATGCAACACATGCAAAATGCAACTAGAAATAGGCTCGGCTATCCTAAGATGTCATGTGAAATGCAAAACTCGACATGTAATCGAGCCCTGCATGCAATAGATGAATGAATGCACGATGCAAGCATAAGGTATGCTAAACAAAATATGCCCTAATACTAACCATCGTAGCTAGTAAATAAAAGGGAGAAAGACGGGGTTAGAAGACATGCATCACACACGCATACTTATTACAACAAATGTGCCCTCTCGACAGGGTCCTAATAAATAATATGAACCCACTAATTAACTAACTATTCTAGCTAATTAATTATTACAAAACAAGTTGAAACAAAGAACTATTCTAAGTTAACAAAGCATTGAAATGGCCTTATGACGAGGGATGCATGCATGCTCGAATCGCCTCGCTCGGAAATCCATCGCGATGCCCTAACTTGCCTCTGCTTGCAACTGTTTTCAGAACACTTCACCAAGCTCCACAAAGCTTCAACTCCACCTAGGAGACCTCTAGGGATGCTGCCGACCAGTTGTTGGGGAGGGAGACCACTTGCCGACCACTTTTCTTGCTGAAAAACTAGGAAAAGTGGTCGGTAACTAGTAATATCGGTCGTCGACGCTTTCAAGACTTCTTCCATTTCTACAACAGAGAGCAAGAAAGGGCATGGCAATGTATTTGCAAGATATGTGTGCACAACCACCCTCCTTATCATTTCATGAGCTCAAGGGAGTGTGGTTCTCGACCCTCGGGCCACCAATCACGCATCTCGATGCATGATGACCAAGAGGTGAAGTTGCACAATTCAATATGAAAATGAATGCACAAGTAAACACATAAGGCCTAAACCTCTATCATGTAAGATCAAAAGCGTCGGCGACCGAGAATTGAGGCACGTTTCATCACTTCAAGTATGAAACGCCCCTTTTTTCTCGTGTTTGGACTAAACACCTATTCCAAACACAATGCAACAAGTGGCATGGAACATAACATACTCAATGCAAGGAACATGCACACTCAATGCTAAGCAACAAAATGGCATACACAATGCGAATGACAACCTAGCATACTCAATGCAAGGTAAGGTGGCATACTCGATGCAATATGACCTAAGCATACACAATGCAAAGTATATGGCATACGCAATGCAATGGACAACATAGCATGCAAACAACATGCAATCAATCATGCTCAATGGACTTAAATTAAAGTGGACAGACCTCAGCCATGCCCAAATAGAGGCCATTGGTGATAAAATAAAGGCATGGAAGTAAGAGAAATGCATGCACGTGTATTGGCTCACCAATTAGGCATAAGAACACAACCCTCAAATGGCATTGAAAGGATGCAACATGGAGTACAATGGCATATGTTCCAGCACTGAAATGTCATGCTAAATGACTTCAAATCATGCAAACAACTCACGTGATGCATGTTGCAAGGCTTAAGCATCAAAGCTAGTGAAGTGTATTACACTAGAGGCATGCAAGACAATGCTCAAATGGCCAAACCAGCCCCAAACAGACCTTATATAGGCCAAAAAAGTAGCCAAAATGGACTGAGATGATGGCTTGAAAGGTAAGAAAATGAGGCTCATGCAATGGCTCACAAACAAGGCATAAAGGGGCAACTCTCAAACACATTGAAGGAGTGATAAACATGAGAGTATGGAAAAGATATAAGCTCTGAAATATCATTTAAAATGATGCCAAGGCATGCAAACATCACAAGTATAGCATGGTAGAGGCCTCAAAACTCAAGACTAGTCAAGGTATTTGCACTATAGCTATGCAATGCATGAAGCATATGGCCAATACAACCCAAAACAGTCCTAGAGCATGCCAAAACAATGAGAAAAAACATGCATGGAGCAAAGCCAAAACAAGCTAGCATGAAGGGTCAAAACATGGATTATGTAAGGCCAATAAGAAGGTTTATACTACACCTACCAAAGCCAAGTGTGTGATGACTTAACCAACAAAAATCAGAGTTATGACATGTCAAATGATGGCCAAAAATCTACTGAAATGAAGCCAATACATACTAGAAAGACATGCTACTTTGCAAGCTACAAGTAGGTTTACATTACAAGTATAAGAAGAATGCAAGAGGTGACCAAGATAGACCAAAATAGAGTTATGGCAGGTCTGGAAAGTCACAAAAACATGCTTGAAAAGAGCTAACATAAGCCACAAAAAGATGCTACTTTATAGAGCTAACAAGGCATGGCATGGAGAGACAAGGAGGGGAGGCTATCCCCTCCCATTTGGGGACCTCAAAACAAGCTTTTTACCACTGAAAATCCTCTAGATTTCAATGGTTCTAAGGCCACGAAAAGTTGTTTTGAAAGGCCTTAGAAGATGGCTCAAAAGCTATACAAGTCAAGAAGCAAAAGGGAGGAAACACCTCCTAGCCAAACAAGGCACAAACCAACACTTTAAGGACTGAAAAATAGAGTTTTCTTCAATTCAAAACCAAGCCAAAAATAGTTTAAAAGGGTGGCAAAACAAGCATGCAAGAATGGCCAAGATAGTGTACAAAAATGAGCTTAAAAGAGGGAGATGCTTACCCTTGAAGCACAGATGCAAAACAACCACTTTTATGAGCCAAACAACCTTCAATCCGCCCAAAAATCAGTTCAAAGAGACCTCAGCCCATGGATATGCAACTTTGATGAAGGATGCCTAGGCCAACTAGTTATATTTCTCTACTTTTATGCCCTTCTATGCACAAAAGGGGAAGAGAGAGTGAACTATAGAAAGAGAGGCAGAGATTTAGGTCTGAAAATTCTAGAGAGAGAGGATTTTTTAGAGAGAGAGGCTCCCAAACTTGCTCAAGAAGTTCTCCCTTTGCAAAATGGGAGATATGGCTCATATATATCAAAAAGCAAGAGTTGGTTCGAAATATCTGTTTATGGAACAGCTGGAGGTTGTGGAAGACAGCTGGAGGGAAAATATCTTCAAAAAATCCAAGTTTGGGACTTGCCAGCCACTTTTTTGGTTGGCTGACCATTTTTTCTAGTTGGCTGACCACTTTTCTGGTTGGCCGGCTACTTTTTCTGGTCAGCTAGCTGATTTTTTTGGTCGGCCGACCACTTTTCTACTTTCCAGGTCCAACTTCAAATGGGCATAACTCCTTCATTTGGACTCCTTTTCAGGTCATTATTGTGTCCAACTTAAAGCCCCGGAAGTAAGCTTTCCAATGGTGTCAGCCTTGCATTAAAATTCCAACTGTGCAAAAAGTTATGCCTATTTTGGTGAAGCCACTCAGTTTCAATTCTTCTCAGATTCATGCCAAACTTCTCCCAAACTAGTTTTCTTCTCTCCTTTCTCATTTTCTTCAACTCCAAACCCCTAAACAAGGTGTTTTGAAAGATTTTTTAAAGATTTCATCTCTCTTTCATTCATTTCCACTTTGTTCTTGCTCAGTTTACCGAAAGGCGGAACATTTAACAAAATGCGAGCGTTGGAACATCGTAGGAACTTTGTTTCAAAAATGTTTTGAAAGAGAGGGTTTTAAGGTCTAAAAATCATTCAAAATAGCTTTGGTCCAAAATGGGGAGTAAGGTTAGGATTTGACTCTCCTCTTGTCGAAGGAATCGAACCTTTGCACTGCACAACTTTCAACACCAAGTAAACAATCAGTAACGGCGCCCAAGTCTTAAGGGTGGTCAAAAATGGGGTGTCTACAATAGCACACTGCTCAATCTGAACCCATTTGTCCATAACGCAGTACACTTTTAAATAATATAACACACCGCTCAATCTAAACCCATTTGTCCATAACACGGTATGTTTATAGCACACTGCTCAATCTAAACCCATTTGTCCATAACCCAGTACACTTTTAAATAATATAACACACCGCTCAATCTGAACCCATTTGTCCATAACACGGTACGTTTATAGCACACTGCTCAATCTGAACCCATTTGTCCATAACGCAGTACACTTTTAAATAATATAACACACCGCTCAATCTGAACCCATTTGTCCATAACGCGATACGTTTATAGCTTTGCACGCAGCCCACATTTTTTTAATCTGAACATACAACTTATACATTTGAATTTGAACACGCAGCTCACACACTTGAATTTGAACACGCAGCTCATACACTTGAATTTGAACACGCAGCTCACACACTTGAATTTGAACACGCAGCTCATGTATTTGAATTTGAACACGCAGGTCATACACTTGAATTTGAACACGCAGCTCGCACACTTGAATTTGAACACGCAGCTCACACACTTGAACTTGAACACGCAGCTCATACACTTGAATTTGAACACGCAGCTCATGCATTTGAATTTGAACACACAGCTCATACACTTGAATTTGAACACGCAGCTCACACACTTGAATTTGAACACGCAGCTTATCCACTTGAATTTGAACACGTAGCTCATGCATTTGAATTTGAACACGCAGCTCATACACTTGAATTTGAACACGCAGCTCATGCATTTGAATTCTGAAACTGAATACATCTGTTCATCTTGAATGCAGGTATCCTCCCATTTCACACGAGGTTATGGATCTATCCTTGCGAGGGAGTGGTACATGGAGCTCCCGGATGCTGTTCGACACATTGTGGATGAGGCAGGGTTTGGTCTATTCTGCGCGGGATTATCATGTCATTCAGGGAGCAGGACCCTCCTGGGCGCACTTGTGGAGAGATGGTGGGACACCACCAACTCCTTCCATTTCTCAGCTACGGGGGACATGATGATGACCCCATATGACTTCTCTATACTGACGGGGCTTGAGGTGGGAGGCCGGCCGATCCCATATGACACAGATATGAGTGAGTGGGAGGCCGCTTGATTTACTCGCCGGAGTCTGCTCACGATCGACAGATCATCGCAGGTCGTACACTGGTTTGCCGATCAAGACGGAGGACTATGCCCTGACTATTGAGGCCATATGAAGATGCCCGGGATTTTTGATGTTCCTTCTCGGACCACATCGCTTCCGACAAGGGGAACACAATGGGCTTTATCTACTCGAGGCTCGTGGACCTATCACGGGTCCAGCTCTTTGATTGGGGTGGCGCTTCCCTCGCTACCCTTTACTGCTACATGAGCGCGACCTCCCGCGAGCGGGGGACCATAGTTGGAGGCTACTGGCGAGCCTAGGAGGTACATTCCGCCCTCTTGATTTACAGTTCTGCTTTTTATTATCTGTACACTGCACACGGCCCACTTTACATTCTGTATTCCACATTCTACACTCAGCATTCTGTATTTTCTATATATTCTACATCAGACCTGACGCAAAGATTATGCACTCAAAGATTCGGTATACTATACACTGCACACAAAGATTATGCACTCAAGATTGTGTATATCAGACATCGCACAAAGATTCTCGCACTCGATTCTCGCACTTTCTATACATTTTGTATATCGTATAATCGCACACAAAGATCCTCGTATTTTGATGTAATCGCTTTTGCCCTTTACAGCTGTGGGTTTATGTATACTTCCCGACGCTAGCTCCTGAGCTGGAGGTTGAGGCACCCCTTGAGATCCCCTACTCGCGAAGATTTGAGGGTCGGTGCGCCTGCACCGGAGACTCGCTTACCTCCGCAGCTTGATATCAGACGGCGATCGAGGTAATCTAGAACTCTCAGTTCTTCATGTTTTCAGCTTTGATTCAACTTGCATATTTATGACATCCAATCAATTTATGCACTTGTTACCCGCAGGTCACCTGGCTGCCTTGGCTAGCCATGCTAGGGAATCCTCGATTTCTGTTTGCTGGGGCCTGGGGCACCTCGTGATACAGAGTTCTGCTTGAGGGACCGGTCGGCAGAGCCTAGTTCCTTGGAGAGCAGTTCATGCGCCAGACGATGGGCAACTCTGAGCAGGACGTTCCTTCACTGCCTCCACCGGAGATGCGGTCCCTGGGGGATCTCACGCCTCGGAAGGCGGAGGATCTCATGTTGGGTATCGATGCAGTCCTTTTCCTAGAGGAGGGGGATTATGCGACATATTGCCATGCGTACCTGATGCCTCCGCTGTCAGGTGTCCGTACCTCCTGTAGACGTCCCCGAACATCCCGGGACGGAATCCCGTTCTGTTTATTTGGGCTCACTACAGTTCGGACTCAAATTGTCACGGTCCTGTATGTAATCTCGTAGAGTGCAATGCCAGACCGATGAATCATCAAAGAGTCCAAATCCGGCAAATCGTTTTGAAAACATATTTTTAGAAAGAAGTACCAAACATGGACTGCTTTGCCAGATACAGAGTCGCCACCTAAATATTTTATTTTGGGAGGATTTAGGAAACCCTGACTTGTGCCTAAGGCCACGTGTCCGCCATCACCAAAGTTGCCTCGGCTCGAGAACTTGGGTACGATTGAGAAAGGTCAGCTATGAGCACCCCCGCTCGCCCGATCAAAGATCGGCCACTACTAAACATGATATCTTGTTTTGAAAACATATGCGTTTTTATTCCGGTTTAATTAGCTAGAATTTACTATGAGATGCGCACGACACACAAGTATAGATCAGATCGCCTAATTTGGAACAAAGCGTTGCATACCCGTTTGCTTGGAAAATAGTTTGAGATTTGCTACTCGCAAGTAGGCTAAAACACGAATTTCAATGAATTGTTCCAATTCAAGCAATCCAACCTTCACCCACAGGCATTCAGGCAGTTATATCACATAAGCAATTAGCCTCATGGTAAGCATGCTATCATGGCAACACTCACACGCATGCAAGATGCTAAAGCATAAGCACTTACTGAGTACTCTGAGCCAAAACAGAAACTAGTTAGTAATCAAATGTATGATCCTAGTTCATGTTAAGATGGCTAATGCAACACATGCAAAATGCAACTAGAAATAGGCTCGACTATTCTAAGGTGTCATGTGAAATGCAACTTGATACATGTATTCAAATTGGAATTGAAATACAATGCAGTTAGTATGATGCGCCGAGCCTGGTGCATGCAAGACAAATGAATGATGCAAACACGTGAGCATAAGTATGCTAATTGAAACATGCCCTAATCTAACCATCATAAGCTGGTAAATAAAAGGGAGAAAGACGTGGGATTGGAAGACATTCATACACGCATGCACACTTATTACAACATTGCCCTCATTGGAGGGTCCGAAAGAATAATACAAATTAACTAACTAACAAGCTAATTAATTATTACACAACACTTAACTAATTAACAAATTAATTAAGCTAAGAAAGCAGTAAAGAGGCCTCGGGAAGAGGGATGAATGCATGCATGCTCGGCTCTGCTCGAAAATCCATCGCCATGTCACATGTTGCCTCTGTTTACACTGCTTTGCACCTCTGAAAGCTGCATAAGTCTCTAGGATGCTTCTGAACCACCTTCTGAGCACTGTGGAAGGTCACCAGCCAAAACTAAATGCCACCGGCCATCCATCGAACATGGATATTGATATCGGCCACAAATGTTTGGTCGATCGGCACTGTAGATGGCCGGCCGGCCATATCTTCCTGCAGAAACTTGTTTTGATAGCAGCAGAGGACAGACAAGGCATGGCAATGCATTTCAAGGAAAATGTTTACATAACCACACTCCATATCATGTTTAAGACTCAAGGGAGTATGGTGCTCGACCCTCGGACCACCAATCACGCATTTCAATGCATGATGGCCCAAGAAGCCAAAGTGTGCAATTTCAATATGGAATGAAATGCACAAAACAAATAATGGGTCCCAACCTCTATCATAATCAATTCAAGAGGCAAGAGATGCATGCTATGATATGCAACCTAAACATGCAAGCTAAGCATGCAACATGAGCATGTGAACATGCAATATGCAATAGGCATACAACCTAAACATGTGGACGTGTATAGCATGCACCAACATGCACAATGAAACAAGCATGCAACAACATGGTGAGATGGACTTAAACTAACATGGGTAGCTCTCAAGCATGCTAAAATCAGTGGCCAATCATGATGAAAACTAGGCACCAAAATGCACACAGGCATGCACAATGCAAGGGCTCAAGCCTAAGGCACAAAACTCAACTCTCCAAGAGCATGGCAAAGACGAAACAATGAACACAATGGCATATATTCCAGCTCTGAAATAGCATACAAAATGACTCTGAAATGATGCAACAACTCACACGAAGCATGTTGGATGGCTTAAGCATTGAAACTAGTGAAGTGTGTTACACTATAGGTATGCAAAGAAAGCATCATTCGACCAAGGGGCCTCAAAACCAGAGTTAAGGCAGCCCAAATTATTAACAAAATCAGTTTAAAACATGGCCAAAACATGCTAGCATCAAGGGCCAAAACAACATGCAATGTGAGCTAGTAAGCATGGTTTACACTACAAGCATGTGAAGCAAATGAGGGACCACCAAACCAGCCAAAAAATAGTTTCAAGGCATGCCAAAATAAGCCCAAAAAGCCACTGAAACATAGTCAACACATACTAGAATGGGGTGCTCCTTTGATAAGCCAAAAAGGGAGTTACTCTACACATGCAAGAGGCAAACAAAAATGGACCAAACTAGCTATGGAAAGAGTCTATGAAAGTCCCAAAAGTCACCAAAAAGGGCTTGAACCAAGCCTCCAAATGATCTAAACATAAGCCCCTTTGTAAGGCCAAAAATGCCAACAAACAAGACAACAAGGGAGAGGGTCACCCCTCTCTGATTTAGGCCTTCAAAATAGCAAGCCTACCACTGAAAATCCACTGGATTTCAATGGCTAGGAGGCCAAGCAAAGACTAATACAAAGGCTTCAAGGTATGGCACAAAACAAGGTCGAAACAAGCATGCAAGAGGGTAGACGACCCCGAACAGTAAAATGATCTTAAACAAACATCAAAAGGGCCTCAAAAAAAGACTTTTTTTAGTTTATGACAAAGCTCAAATATGCTTTCAAGTATGGCTAAGATATGGATCAAAATAAAGCCTTAAAAGGGAGATGAAACATACAAGGGGGTAGATGACCTCTAACAGAAAAATGTCCTTAAACAAACTTCACAAGGAGCTCAAAATAAGACCTTTTCCAGTTTATGACAATGTTCGAAAATGCTTGCAAGTATGGCTAAGCTATGAAGCAAGATAAGCCTTAAAAAGGGAGATAGTGTGTTACTCTTGTAGCCAAGAACTCCAGCAGCCTTGGTTCCCAAAAACCAGTCCCTTAGCCTCTGAAAACAAGCTCCAAGATTCTTGGATGGATGAGGGAGAGGTTAGGCTAAGAGTTGTAATGCAATGGGGCCAAGAACCTCACACTTTTGAGCTAAAATGGAGGAGATATAGAGAGACAAAGAGGGATATATGTGTATATGCCCTAACCAAGTTCTAAACTTGGTATAAGGAGAGGGGAGCCTTCCTTTATAGAGCCAAGGGACTAAAGCTTCTCTTAGAAGCTTCAAACCAAGAGCAAAGATGCTCCATACATGTGTATGGAAAATCCATTCTGTGCCCTCCAACTGGCATCTATTCAATCTGTAGAATACACCAGAAGGTCGTCGACCAGCAAAAATGGTTGGCTTGCTACTTATTTGGTCGGTCGACTATTTTTTCTGGCCGGTCGGCTATTTTGGTGGCCGGTAGGTGGCTTCCAAGGTCAAAAAGTGGTTGGTGGGTGTCCAGATTGAAGCCCCAGAAGTTAGCTTTCCAATGGCGCCAACCTTGGATCAAAATTCCTCCTGTACAAAAAGTCATGCCCATTTTGGTGAAGCCGCGCAGTTTCGATCCAACTGGGTTGATCCCCTACTTCAACCAACCATATCTCCCCCACCCGGACTGGGCTTTAGGAGATTCTTGAGTGTAAAATGAAGCCCCAGAAGTAAGCTTTCCAATGGTGGTAGCCTCATAGATAAAATCCAAGTATGCAAATGAATAAGCCCGATTCAGCGAGGGCTGCTCGACTCTCTCCTACCCGGATTCATGCCGAACTTCTCCCAAACTAGTTTTCTTCTCTCCTTTCCTCTTTTCTTCAACTCCAAACCCTTAAACAAAGTGTTTTGAAAGATTTTTCAAGGATTTCATCTCTCTTTCATTCATCTCCACTTTGTCCTTGCTCGGTTTATCGAAAAGCGCAACATTTGACAAAATGTGAGCCTCGGAACATTGTAGAAACTTTATTTCAAAAATATTTTGAAAGAGAGGGTTTTAAGGTCTAAAAACCATTCAAAATAGCTTTGGTCCAAAATGGGGTGTGAAGTTGAGATTTGTCTCTCTCATTGCCGAAGAAACTGAACCTTTCCCCTGCACACCTTTCTCCACCAAGTAAACCATCAGTGGTGCCTAATTCTTAAGGGCGGTAAAAAATGGGGTGTCTACACCTCCAAGAGGAGAGCTACTGACATACCTTCCTCGAGTCGCACTCGAGCTAGAGACATTCTTTCGACCAGTGGGGCCAGTTCATTGAGGGGCGGGGCTGGATAGATGCCCTCGACTTGCTAGTATGCTGGATGGCCAGACCTCCCGACCGGGATGACAGGTTGGGAGTATGGGACACCATACCAGATTTCACTAGAGCCTCCACGGCTTGATCACCGATACATCAGTGACCCTGACTCACCATCGATATGTTTTACAGTTTTCATTTATCACTCAGATATTTAGGCATTCACTCATGCACTGATAACTTGAATTTGTATCTGTAACCTCCCAGAGAGTACACTGATGGGTTGCTCGGGGTGATGGCCTCGCTCAAGGGTATGGTCTTGCGGAGAGAGACACTGCTACACTCTTACAGCATCCCGGTATTTTCCACTCTTCTTGTATTTATCACACTTCTGATGACATACTGAAACTGAACACTTCACCACACTGATTCACTATATGTGTAGAGCACATCTGACACACCACATTCACATACTATATCTGTATGCACTCACTCCATGCATCATTCTTGCATTTGATATACATACTCTGGCTGATGTATTCAAATTCCTTTTTCAGGTCGCACCTGTACTGCTTGGGCCATCCAGGCCTTCTCGAGCAGCTAGGAGAGGGGCATCGACTCACGGCCGAGGTGGGCGTAGAGCACCGATCATTTGGGATGACGAGGAGTCCAGCGAGGAGAAGGAGTCAGTACATCCACAGTCTGAGACATCTGCAGGCAGGGATGATGACTCTAGTTCTGGTTCGGAGGGTGGAGGTGACACTAAGGAGGCTTCTGAGGATGATGGCTCCGACTCAGACGGGGATACTGATGATGGTGGCGCAGAGGCTGCTCAGTCGAAAAGGATGAAGAGAGCCTCTCGGTCTTGAGCTTGATGCAGATGTTCCTGCTTTATTCTTCATTTTACATGTAGTTGTAGCACATTGTATAGCTTAGGCAGTTTTATTTTCTTCAAAACTTGTACCTTTATGTAAAATGTAGTAAAAAGAAGCTATGATGGAATGAAAACGACTTTTAGTTCAAAAAGTGTTGTATTTGTATTCCTAGCATCGCATCGCATCGCACCACACCATTTTGCACGAAAATGAGATTTTAAATGAAATTTGAACATGTATTGCCAAGTCAGGTAATGAACCAACGCAACAAACTAACTCAACACTAAAAACTACAACAAGACTTTAACAAGTTTATAACTCGATAAGCAAAGAGTGACAACTCGATAAAAAAAGAGCAACAACTCAATAAGTAAATGAGCAACAACTCGATAAGCAAATGAGCAACAACTCGATAAACAAATGCATTTTAGGGAAACAAAGCGACGGAACGCATCCGAAACAGAGGTAAACTCGGACCTTTAGCACTCTCACTTTGCAGGAAAGCTAGAGACTTCCCTCTGGAGACAAGAAACAGCTGGAGACTAGCTTTTTGCACATGGCCGACCACTTTTAGAAATTTGCCGACCCGGTTTCTACTCAACCCAAAAAAGTAGTAGCCGAGAAAAAGTGGTCGGCCGACCACTTAACCTGGGAGCCTCCAATTTTCTGACACTTGTCCTCCAAACAGTGTCTTATCCTCCATAAAGGTTCCAGCCTTGTGGTTCTCTTATTCTAGCTCAATTTTGCACCAAAATGGATGCATTTGTTGTCCAAAATCTCACAAATTGGATTGCTTCCTTGGATGGCTCGGAAAATGTGAATTTTCGGGGCTTCGGCATAAATGCACTATTCACGCTGAGTCGCACCCCGCTACGTTTTCCGTTCCTTCATGTCGTGGCAAGGTTTTGGAACCCGGTAACACACATCTTTAGCTTTGGCTGTCACGAGATATGTCCCACTTTCGAAAACTTCCAAGTTCTGATGGAATCCGAGCGTGAGGAAGAAATTTTTCCACAATTTCGATTTGGCCACATCCAAGCCTTAGGACGGATGTGTGGGCTCACTTTGCATGACGCTCGGTCATTGACTCGCGATGGAGTGCTGGACATCCCCAGCTTGATTTGTCGGTTTTCTGATGCCAGTGACCGCGGTGATCACGACTGGCAGGGTTATCGACGACATGCGCTTTGCTTGTGCATGTTGTCTCATTTCTTGCTTGCCCCAAGCTCAGGTGGGTTTAGCACTTGCTTGATTGAAGTTGACGAGGGCTTAAGAGAAGGCAAGAGCTGCATCGCCATGTCATTAGCTGAGACATTGTTGGGTTTGGACGCTTTCTGCCGCCAAGAGATGACTAGATTTGTGGGGAGTCCACTTTTGTTGCAGGTAGTGTTTCCCACCCTTTCTCACAAATTTTTCTCACATCACTCGGCCCTCAAGCTCGATTTTTCTCTCAAAACCCTTGTTCTCAGTTTTCTCTCAACGTACACCTCTCTATTCTTTAATCTCTCATTTTTCATCCCTCCCCAGATATGGTTGATGGACAAATTGAAGATTGTGGACTCCTGCATTGCATACTCAGCTCGCAGCTATTTCTTTCGACAACGTCTAGTTGATGCTCCCGATGAGAGATGGTGGTGCAACTGGATGTGTAGTCTATTTGCTACCGGTATTGCTTGGCGCTGTCCTTGGCTCAATCTGCCGGCGATGGGTTATAGCATGTCCCAGCAGACCGGGATTCAATTGATTGGCATGACACACTGCGTGTTCTATTTCCCATTCCGATTTCGGCGCCAGTTCGGCCATGATCAGACTTGTCCGGAAGAAGGGATAGAGTACCCTGCTGCATTTCTGGTCCGAGGCGCTCAGCTAGCTCGGTATGCCACAGCTTGGAGGACTAGAGACCTTCTGGCCCCCGCTCCCACTTTCAGTTGCACCCTCTCTGATGAGTGCATAACTTGGCTTGTTGAGGAGGCGCAGGTTGGGCCTACTTTGGCATCAGAGGCTTCGACTAGCTCTGGGAGGGGGCACAAGAACACCTGACTTATCCATGCCCCGAATTTATTTCTTTATCAGTACTTTCAAGTTTTCTTTATGAATGTAATAAAAAACAACTTCGATTTGTATTCAAGAGTAGGAGAACTCTGTGTTGAAATCAAAGAAATTGAAGGTTGTGGGTGTTGAAAATTTTTCGTTTGGTCCAAAAATGGTCTAAGTTGTAAAAAGATTAATTTGAACAAAATCAACTTTTGTTAAAACTTTTCAAAATCATTTTTGATATGGATCAGAACTGGACACGCTTGAGATCTGTCACTGAGATGCACAACCCTGGACCCTAGCAAATGGAAAGTTGCCCCTAGTCTGAATAGCACTGCACTGGAGATCACAACCGAGCTCTTGAATGCAAAATAGACAAAGATGACCAAACATGATCACATGGACAAAGTTGATCGGGGAAGTGTTTATGGCTGGACTTCAAGATGAAGTTGCCTACATATCCCAAAGATGGGAATCAAGCCTTACGTAGTTCGGCTCGGGTTCGCTCGTGTATTAACGCTCTCCTTTTGTGCTCTAACTTTTGCCAAGGCCGCCCTTTGCGGGTTTTCAACCTTGCGAGCTCAGTTTTTATTATTTCATGCTCTAATTTTTGCCTAGGTCACCCTTTCGGGTTTTCAGCCTAGCGAGCCACTCAGGGAAAGTATTTCTTCAACTTGTCCATGTTGATCGGTTGGGAGAACTCTAGGCCATCTAGGTCCATCAGAACAACTGCTCTACCCGACCAAATAGACTTGATGATGTAAGGGCCAGTCCAATTGGGTCTGAACTTGCCCCTAGGGTCGTGAATGGGAGCTCGGTTGTCTTTGAGCACAAGATCCCCTTCTTTCAAATTCCTAGACTTAACCTTCTTGTTGAAAGCTGTGGCAATTCTCCGTTGATAACACTGAACATGATACAGTGCTTTCAGCCTTATTTCATCAAACAGCATGAGTTCTTCGAACTTGCTTTGCTACCAATCTGCCTCAGCTATCTGATACTCAGCCAATACCCGTAATGACGGAACTTCAACCTTGATAGGCAGAACAGCCTCCATCCCATAAACCAAGGAATATGGAGTTGCTCCAGTAGAAGTTCGAATTGAAGTCCGGTAGCCCCATAGAGCAAATGGCAACTTATTTGGCCAGTCCCGGTAGGTTTCCACCATCTTCTGCAGGATGCGTTTGATGTTCTTGTTGGCGGCCTCAACTGCTCCGTTGGTCTACGGTCGATATGTAGATGACTTATGGAAAGCCACGTTGTACTTCTCCAACAAGTCAACCACTTCCTTCTTAAAGTGGGAACCATTATCTGAAATAATCTCGTTCGGGACCCCGTAGCGACATATGATGTTGTTCCTGATGAACTTTGCGACATGAGACGCCTTCAACACCGCATAAGATTGGGCCTCAACCCACTTCGTAAAGTAGTTTATCGCGACCAGAATGAACTCATGCCCATTGGACCCCTTCGGGGTGACAGCCCCAATCACATCAATTCCCCAGACTGAAAATGGCCATGGCAAATTCATGTTGTATAGCTTCGACGGCGAAATGTTCATGCGGTTGGCATGGATTTGGCATTTGTTGTCAAGCCCCAAACTTGCCCCTAAAAGTTTGGGCATGACCTAAGCAAAAAAGGACACTTAACCTGATTTCATAGAGGGGCCTAACCGGAAGCTGTAAGAATAAAGGATATAAACCAGAAAATATGTCATCCATTGAGCTACTAAGTTATGCCAGGATCATAAACATCCCATAGGACAAGTACATCAAAGGCAAAAATACATTAGAGAGTTAGTTATTTACATGCACATACAAATCCAATCCCTGAGGTGGGGTATATAACAAAAATATTAAGTACATAATATCTGAAGCCAATAGCAAAAGTGTAAGCCCTCATCTAACAAACTCCACAAAAGTAGGGTTTCGACCCCAAGCTTGGTCTGCCTAAGGTGACGAAGTATGACGATGCCGAGTTAAGATCGACCCCTTGGTTGGTTACCTACAGAAACAGACATAATATGGAGTGAGTCAAGCTCAGTGAATAATAATACTTGCATGCATGTAGAACATAATTAATACCGTAATCATGTAATCATCGGTCTTTACGTATAGCTTTGTTGGACAACTCAGTCGATTCACAATTTCATAATTTGGCCCTTGGCTTAAAGAGTTCACATATTCACATAGAATCATCGGTTTCATAAACTGACAAGTTATCACATGGGCTTTGGTCCTTCTTGTTTCACAAGTTCACAATTCATATCACATTGGATTTGGTCCTTCTTGTTTCACAAGTTCACAATTCATAAATTCATATATCACACATCAGCCCTTGGCCTCATAATATCGTCGTTCACAAATGGCCCTTGGCCACATCGTTCCATAGTTCACAAATGACCCTTGGTCACATAGTTTCACAAAAAGGCTTGTGGCGACATTGATTCTAAATGGCTCTAGGCCACATTGGTTCTAAATGGCTCTAGGCCACATTGGTTCTAAATTCACAATTTCACATGATCCAAAAGTCACAAGACTTCACATATGACGTGCATAACTTCACAACCTTTTTGATGTTTCCACAATTTCATAATGGTTCACTTATCCACAATTTCATAATGGTTCACTTACATCCACAATTTCATAATGGTTCACTTATAGCGTATATATATTTCGTACCATCACAAGTTTGACAACGAAGTTCGTAACATCAAGATATAACATCAATACATAATCACAACGTCAATAATAATAAATTGAGTAAAGGTACATTGAGGTACTATCACTCACTGCGTTGTGTTGGCGTGCTAGTTCTTCGAAGTGTGCTTACTGCGGCATAACTGTACATTAGTGTTCTTTCTGCATAAATCATTGAGGAATCATTCCCTGTGTCACTACACTTCATGTGAATTTACAACCATCTTAAAATCTTCAGAAAAATATTTTAAAAATACCAGAGGGACAAGCATGCAAAACTGAACAACATTTATTTTTGTCTGAAAATAAGCCTCCCCGCTCGAGCGGACTGCACAAATTACAAAACTGCTGGAAGGTCGTTTTTCCCGCTCGAGTGGGACTTCCTATGCTCGAGCGGACCAGGCAAATTTCTAGAGTTCTGAACTTCCCATTTCGTAACCTAACTCCATTTTCATTCCATTTTCATGCAATCCAAGATGAAATTAAGGCAAAATATTGCCCCAACTTCTCTATAATATGGATTATCATTTGAATATCACAAAATAAACATGATTCGAAGCTTCATCAAGTCATACCCTTATCAAATTTCATCTTTTGATCGAAGTTTCTTACATCCACAAAATATAATACAATTCATAGATATAATCTCATGGGATTGGCATGACAACCAAAGCAAATTTCATACAACACTTAAATTAGTGTCAAAACAACTAATTAATGAGAAGCCCCTTTGTAATCAACCACAAATCATACATCATCCTCAATTCCAAAAGAAACTAACAACCCTTCCTCACCAATGGAAAGAAGATTTTCATACATAATCAAGAGAGAGCTCATATAAGGTGAATTTAACATACCTTGAGTTCATAATCTACACCCCTCACAAGGTTTCTCAACCCTCTTCTTGAAGACTTTCCTTGCAAGCCCCTTGCTCCCTAACTCTCTCTCTCTCTCACGAGAATTCTTGAAATGGGTCTAAGTTTATAGTCAAACAAGATAACATTTATATAATAGGTGAATAAGGACAAAATCCAATCGTTTAATCATTCCGAAATTGAAATTGTGTAAACATGCTTAATATTATCTAAAAATTATGCTGATCACAGATATATAATCAATTTCAGATAATTACACCTTTAAGGCTTCCAATTCCTGTGTCAAAGCTTTTAATTGTAACAGATATGTTTCTTGAGAGACAGATAGATTTCCTTAAACATGGATTTCACTTACATCACTTTAATTTTCTACGGAATTTCACAGTAAACATTTAAACGCTCAATCAAAAACTAAAAAATATATCAGAAAACATGTACGAGGGTCGGGTTGTTACATTTGTGGCATCGCCGAACAAAGCCAATACAATCCTCCTCTATGGTGGACCAATAATAACCCTGTCTAAGGATCTTTCGGGCTAGTATTACCCTGTTCATGTGCGCTCTGCACTCTCCTCCATGGATGGCCTCCATCAGGCACTTATATTCTTCAGTGTCAACACACAGTTTATGCATCACCAGATGACCTCTCTTGTACAGTTTATCTCCACAGATGATGAAATGAGCAGCCATTCTCCAAATTGCCCTCTTATCTTTGGCATTTGCCCCTGGTGGATACGCTTCCTTTTGCAAGAAGTTCCAGACGTCGTAATACCAAGGATTCTCATCTTGAACCTCATCTATGGCAGCAATCAGCTCGTAGGTTGGCACAAATTTCTGTTCGATGATGATCGGACGCATCCGGACTCCAAAAGGGATGTATATCATAGAAGATAGAGTTGCTAATCAATCAGCAAACCTGTTGTTCTCTCTTAACAGATGGGCAAAATTTAGTTTCTCAAACCGAGGAATCAGCACATCCAAGGTCTGGTGATAAATTTTATCTTTTCTTCTTCCACTTTCCAATCTCCTTTAGCTTGAGATATAAAAAGGTTCGAGTCCCCAATGACATCCAATCGTTTTGCCCCTAGTTCTAGGGCGGCTTCTAAACCGGCAATACATGCCTCGTACTCTGCCTCATTGTTCGAGACTTTAAACCGAAGTTTGAATGCAAGAGGTATGAAGGAATGGTCGGGTGCTATTAGCAACACCCCTATCTTGTATCCATATTGGTTAAACGCTCTGTCAAAGTACATCGTCCAAGTTTCGTCTTCGATATACAGAATGGCCTCGTCTAGGAATAGGTACTCAACTGCTTCATCCCCTTCAACTGGGTGATCGGCTAGGAACTCTGCTACCGCTCTCTCTTTCACTGACTTGCGCGTCACATACTTCAGATCGAATTCTGAAAGTAGAAGCAACCAACGAGCTAGCCTACCCGTAAGTGTCGGTTTCTCGAAGAGATATTTGATGGGATCTAATCTCGAAACTAGTATTACAGAGTGAGCTAACAGGTAGTGCCGCAGCTTCCTGGTAGCCCATACCAAGGCCAGATAGGCCTTTTCCAGCGGAGTGTAGCGGGTCTCGCAATCCAACATTTTCTTGCTCAGTTAGTAGATAGCTCTCTCTACTTTGTCCTCAGACTCCTATGCAAGCATGCAGCCCATTGTAGTTTTAGTCACTGAAAGATACAGAATCAACGGTTTCCTCGACTCAGGCGGTGACAACACAAGTGGGTTCTGTAAATATTGTTTGATATGTTCAAAAGTAGCTTGGCATCGGCCGTCCCATTGGAATTTCTTTCCTTTCTTCAAGAGACCAAAGAGTGGTTCACAAGTCAAGGTTAATTTGGAAATAAACCGTCTTATGAATTGTACTTTACCCAGAAAGCCTCGCACCTCCTTTTTAGTCCTTGGTAGTGGCATTTCTAAGATGGCCTTGATTTTGGAAGGATCAACCTCGATACCTCTCTGTGTGATCAAGAACCCCAGCATTTTTCTTGCTGTAATGCCAAATGTACACTTCTGAGGATTCAGCCGCAGCCTATACTCTCTGATCCGTTGAAAGAATTTTTGCAAGGCGGTGTAGTGGCCCTCTCTTTCTTTGGACTTGACAATCATGTCATCCACGTACACCTCAACCTCTTTGTGGATCATGTCGTGCAATATTGTGGTCGCAGCCCATTGATGCGTAGCTCCAGCATTCTTCAGCCCAAACGGCATCACCCTATAGCAATAGGTTCCCCATGGGGTGGTGAAAGCAGTCTTCTCCCGGTCTTCAGGTGCCATCAATATTTGATTATAGCTTAAGAACCCATCCATAAACGAAAGCAACGCATGCCCAGCAGTGAAGTCCACTAATTCATCGATATGCGGTAGAGAAAAGTCGTCATTCGGACTGGCTTTATTCAAATCCCTGAAATCCACACATACCCGAATTCTACCATCCTTCTTCGACACTGGAACGATATTGGCCAACCAAGTTGGGTATTCAGATACCAGCAGGAACCCTGCGTCAATTTGCTTGGTGACCTCTTCTTTGATCTTGAGAGCCAAGTCTGGGTGGATCCTTCTGAGTTTCTGCTTGACAGGTCGGGCCTCTGGGTCAAGAGGGATCCGGTGCTGTACAATCTCAGGATCGATTCCAGGTATGTCTTCGTAGGACCACGCGAAAACATCTTTGAAATCTTTTAACAAAGTGACTAAGTGTTCGCGCTCCTCCGAAGACAACGTGGACCCGATCTGGACCAGCCGCGGGTCCTTCTCAGTACCAACATTAATTTGGATGATTTCATCAACCAGCGGTTTTACAAACCTCTCATGCTCTTGTTCTAGCAAATATTTCAAAACCGGAGGAATTTCTTCCTCATCGTTTACATCGAAATTTTGAAAGTCTGAATTCAAGCAATAAATTAAGGGTACAAAAAAGTAATCAAAGGCCACAGCTGCATAATTCTCATTAATCTCTTCCAAGTCGCTTGGTTCCTCTGTTACAATAGACTCAAAAGAAAACGAAAAGGACAACCTAGACAGGACTGTGGCATCCGGGTTATCACACCCAGGGATACCGGACTCAGACTCAGACAAGCTGGAACCTGATTCCGACCCTACAAACTCGGTGGAATCAGATTCCAGCTCACTACCTGACCCGGTGCTGCTTGATAAGAAGCCTTCCTCATACTGCCAGACGAGGGAGGGTGCAATGGATGCATCCAAAATGTTTGAAAGTGGACTCGCAGCCGTTTCATTCCCAATCATGGTCACTGAGAGGTCATTCCCCAAGCACTCTTATACGATCGGAGGATCTAAGAGTAGACAAACCAACGCTATCCCCATTTCAATCTCTGCATCCTTGGAAACCTCCTCTTTACACTGCTTAGCCTCAACTATCGGGTCTATTTGCTCCTTGGCGACATCATCCCCAGACAGTTGTAAGTCAAAGAAGATCTCAAATCCCGGCAAGCGCCTCCTCTCTGTATTCAGCCATGGCTCGGGGAAGCCGCATAATGGAAAGTCCTCTCCCTCCCGGACGAACTGTCCGTTCAGGGTATCTCGAATTGGGTGGTGCATCAACTCAAAATGCTTCCCCATCTGCTTAGCTCTGGCCCTTCCGGCCATCTCTTTCCCTTTCCTCACCCAGTCCTCCTTGGTAGGCAGATAACCTAAACCAAAGGTATGTGGGTTATGCGGCACTTCGGCCGATGTTGTAACGCCTTTCCGGCCACTGCGTCCCAATCCCATCCCGGGGATGTGCTGTAACTTATTCATGAGGTAGACTGATTGTGCGCTGACATGGAGCCCCTCATTAATAGCTAAGATACCCTGTACAACTTGAGCCTCGGCTAAGGTAAATCCTGATATGAACACATCCTCCGCACCATGTTCGATCTCTAGAACCGGTATAGAAACCTTTGGTGGCGGATGGATTGACGAATTCTGGAAAACTATAGCCACCCCTTTCCCGTGGGGGTATTTAAGCATCTGATGTAGGGTGGAAGAGATTGCCTTCACCTGGTACAGCCACGGCCACTCTAGGAGTAGATTAAAGGTTGTGAGAACGTCCAAGACATGAAAGTCAATATCATGTTGTCCTGGACCAACCTGGGTCTAAATCTGCACAGTCCCCATCACCTCTCTGCTAGTATTGTCATATACTCGAATCACCTGGGCAGTGGGTACAAAGTCCGCAGGCTTCAACCCGATCTCATATACCGTCCTTGACGGGCACACATTGATAGCAGATCCCGTGTCAACAAGAACTACTGGCACCCATTTGTCTCTACACTCCACAGAGATGTAGAGTGGTTTGTTGTGATTTGAGCCCTCAGACGGTAACTCCTTATCAGTGAAGGTCAACGTTGGGGAAGCTCCTCATTGAAAAACCAATCCTACCAGCTGCTCAGGCGTGGTGTCAATTGAAAGTTTAGCTCTGTCCATTGCAGAAAGGACAGCTTGTCTATGAACTCTTGAAGCCATAAGCAGTCCCCAGATGAAGATGTTTGCTTGTATCTTCTTAAGCTATTTCAGTACAGCCTCCTCTTCGAGTAACTTTTCTTTCTGCTTCTCCACCTCTGTGTCCTTTTCGGACGCCTCTTGTCGATCTAAATGTGGGGGCTTGAAATACCACCCACTTCTAGTCATGTGGTCAACCTCCCCTACATACCAGGTATCATCTGGTTGGCTTCGTCCCCAATCCTTGTCTGTGTGGGCAAGACATAGGTCGTCATCTTCCCACCACATGCCATCGGCCATCGACAAACAGCTATCTGGTTCGTCATTAACTGTTCTCGCACTCGGCACATTCCATTCTGTGCTTGCAAAGATATTCACACTTTGGCGTTTCTAGCCCTTTCCAAATCTTCAACCTTTTCCCGCTCGAACTACTTCAACGCAGCTTGCTGCTTGATATCCTCTGGATTCAAAATGCTCTGATCCCGAGCAAAATTCTTATCACCGATGCTTTTCAGCGGTTGCTCCTGATTCTCGGCCATTCCGGCCACTGCTGATGATATTCCAACTCCTGATTGCCCCTGGTCTGGCTGAAGTTCTCCAATAGCATCTGGCTCGTCATTGAGCCACCCGGTAGCTTTCGCTGACCCGTCTAAATCAAACCAGTTGACAGTCACGTCCCTCGGATCCTGTTCATTGAATAATTAAAGGTTGGCTATGTCCTCTTCCAATTCTGCTAGGTCATCTAGCCCCTGATTAGGTCCATCCTCTCGAACGACACATATTTCTGCCCCAGCCGGCAGTTCTACCCTCAACTTAGGCTGATCTGCTGGTGTAATATAACCGCTCGGGTTGTACCCAACGCTCGCAAACCCCTCAGGCTCTGACTTATCATTCCCATCTGCTCCTATAATGGTCCCTATTCTATCTTCGGCAGTCACCACTACGGGTTCAGGTTGGATTAGGGAGATGTCCAACATGCACAAATCCGTGCTTTCTAGAATGAACACCTCCGGCTTGGGTAGGTGAGAAGGGGTGATATATATGCTAGGGTCGTATGACACAACCCCAATTTGGATTAGGTTAATGCGTTTGGGAGGTGGAGCTTGGTTATGTGGTGGGAGAGGATTGGTTGTGACGTTTGGCTTTTCCGGAGGTGCGATCACCTTATTGTCAATGAGATCTTGGATATCGTGACACAGTCTAAAGCACTGGTCGGTGTCATGACCATGCTGTTGGTGATAGGCCCAGAACTTAGCTGGGTTATGGGAGGGAGAGAGTTTTTCTGGCAATGGCCACGGCTCCAGGGGCTTCAAGTGCCCTTTCTTGATTAGAACCCCCAAAGCTTTGGACAGGGGCATATATAGTGGGGTAAAGGTTCTTTAGCCTCTGGGTGCATATCTAGCTGTTTGCGAGCTACTACCAGACACACCGGTGAATGGGGTAGCTGTAAGGGTTTTTGAGGTGGTAGTGGTGACCATTCCGATATCTGAAGTTCTGCCAGCTGCAGCACTACTTGTGCCTGCATTCGTATTGCGGTTGAATGCCCTCTTAGGCTGCTCTCTCTCATTATCAATGAGACCTTGTTTCATGGCGTCCTCAATTTGCACCCCAATCTCATGCAGATCTGCAAAGGTGGGTAGGGGGAGGACGATCATCTTCTGCATGAGCTTGGGCTGGAGGTTGTGCACAACCCATCCATATCTGATCTTTATCCACGGGCCTGATGGTCATCATCGAGGCTTTGGCCCTCCAACGAGTTACGAAGTCGGAGAAGCTCTCCTTCGGTTCTTGCCTGGTGGTCTCAAGATCACGAGTTGTAATCTCGATTTGCGTATTATAGGAGTATTGAGCTATAAAGGCCTCAGCCATCTCCTTCCAATTCCTTTTAACAGAGTCTTCCAATTTTGCATACCAAATAGCCGCTACACCCGACAGGGTCTGGCCAAACAAAGAAAGCTTCTGCAATCTGGAGAGGCCCATTGGCCTTAAGATATCCGAGAACAGACGCAGGTGTACCATAGGATCCCCAGAACCATCGAAGTGGTCAATATGTGGCATCTTAAACCGGTCCGGCAGCGTCACGGCCGAGTCGGTATATCCATCCTCAATATCCACAATGGAATGAACTCCTTGAGATTTCTTGAAAAGCTTTTCTAGCTTGCTCACTTTTAGCGCTGTCGGATCCACCTCAAATTCAAACGGTGAATCCACTAAGTTGGTGGGCGCTTTGGATAGCTGAGGTAGGATTGGGGGCGGAGCTGGCCCCGTTGGTACATCCGTATTTTCCTGGATGGTGGCAGTCTCCCCTGGTGTTGGAACTCTGAGTGGGGGAGGAGCTTGGTGTGAAGCAGATGCTCCGGTTTGTTGCTGTAGCCTGGCAATTAAGTCTGCCTGTTGTGCCACAATCTCTGTTTGACGAGCAGCATCCTGCTGTATGTTTTTCATAGTCTCCTAGAGTTGACGCATCATCTCTTCCATTTCGACTGAAAAGTGTGGGTCTGACTGAACTGATGTGTATTCCCTTTCTGTGGGAGAAGCAGAACTCTGATCCCTACTGTACTCAGGTGGGGTAGACAAAGCCCTTTGAACTGACTGTTAAATTGATATCCTCTGCCTAACTGCCCTCTGTCTAGTAATCAGGGGTAATGACTGGAACACTGGTTGTCCGTCTATCAGATCCTCAAATCGATTAAGCCTTCGACCTCTAACTTAGAGTGCTCGGGGAATATCTGCCTGGTCGGACACAATAGTGCTAAACTACCTTGCAAAAAGATAAATAAAGCACAATAAATAAACAAACAACTCGAACACGCAGTGTGCTATGTTATGAGCTAAATAAATTAAAGACAACACACAGTTGGGCTGGCAACACACAGTCGGCATAACAACACCTAGTCGGTATCTATAAGCTGAACATACTGTCCTTAATCCTGATCACTGTGCCCCAAATTGCTTTCCCAAAATTGAATCTGATACCCTCAGGTAAAACTAATTCTTCACATACTAATGCCCTCAGGCCTGATACCCAAACTTGCAAACTGATACATGCAACCTGTAAAGACACACTCTAACGGCACATAGCAAGTAAATGAGAACCAAAACACCCCTATGTTGGGGTAGGTTTTCCCTGTCCTATTTTGTCAGGAGCTAGGGTTTCACTACGCACACAGCGGTTTCAAACAACCTACAATCGGGTAAGTAACCTGTCCTAGTTTGGAATAGTAACTATGGATTCTGATATGCACTAGGTCAAATGGTCAAAAAGGGTGCCCCAGTAAAAATCGAGGTTTGTGTTCTCGTCGTGGCAGAGCTCGCAACCGGTCAGCCTTATGGCATACTTCGCAAAGCAAGCCTCCAGCAAACCGTTCAGGAATAGCACACGGCAAACACGATGTCCTAGGCGCACCAATGCAAATGCAATGCAAACAGACACATAAGTGTAAACAAAACAAGATATCATGAGTTCGAGTCAAGTTCTCTAATTCCCCAGCAGAGTCGCCAGAAATTGTGGACTCACTCCCGGGAGAACTCATCGATATCCGCGCGCGGCCTCTGGGCGAGGGGTGCATGAATTCTCGTTTTGTTCTCTGAGCTACCATAGTTTGGACTCAAATGTCACAGTTCTGAATCTAATCTCACAATGTGCGATATGAGATTGATAAATCACCAAAGAGTCCAAATCCGGCAAATCGTTTTGGAAAACTGATTTTTATAAAGAAGTGTCAAACATGGACTGCTTTGCTAGATACAGAGTCGCCACCTAAATATTTTATTTTTTGGGAAATCTAGGAAACCCTGACTCGTGCCTAAGGCCACGTGTCTGTCATCACCAAAGTTGCCTTGGCTCGGAAACTTGGGTACGAGAGGGGAAGGTCATTTAATGAGCAACCCCGCTCGCCCGATCAAAGATCGGCCTGTACTAAGCATGATATCTCGTTTTTGAAAATACATGTGTTCTTATTCCGGTTAATTAGCTAGTCTTACTACGTGATGCGCGCAGCAAACAAGTATAGACTAGATCGCCTAATTTGGAACAAAACATCGCATGTCCATTTGTTTGGAAAATTGTTTGAAGTTTGCTACTCGCGAGTAGGCTAAAATGCGGATTTCAATGAATTGTCCCAACTTAAGTAATCCAACCTTCACCCACAAGCATTCAGGCAGTTAATCACATAAGCAATTAGCCTCATGGCAAGCACGCTTTCATGGCAGAATTAACACACATGCAGTATGCTAAAGCGTAAACACTCACAGTGTACTCCGAACCAAAACAAAGAACTAGTTAGAAATCATGCATGATCCTAGTTCATGTTAAGATGACTAATGCAACACATGCGAAAGTGCAACTAAAATAGGCTCGGCTATCCTAGAATGACATATGAAATGCAACTTGATACATGTATTCAAATAGGAATTGAAATGCAATGCAGTTAGTATGATGTGCCGAGCCCGGTGCATGCAATATAGATGAATGGATGCACGCATGCAAGCATAAGGTATGCTAAATGAAACATGCCCTAAAACTAACCATCATAAGCGGTTAAGTAAAAGGGAGATAGAAATGGGGATTGGAAGACATGCATCACACACACGCACGCTTATTACAACAATTGGCCCTCTCGAGGAAGAGACCGAATAAAGAGCTAACTAGCTAATCTAAGCTAATTGAACTAATTATTACACAACAAATTAATTAACTAATCCTAGTTAACTAATTATTACAAAACAATTTGAATAGCTAACGCATTAACTAATTAAAGTACAAACCAAAGCGAAAGCAAGCTATCTAAGCATGGCAGCTAAGGAAAGCAATAAAGCAGGAGCTTCAGAGGGAAAAGGACTAGATGCATGCTTGGTCGCCTCGTTCGGAAATCCAATGTGATGCCCCGATTTGCTTCTGTTTTCATCTGTTCTCAGAACACTGCACCAAGCTCCAGAAAGATAAAACTCCACCTTGGGAATCCTGTGGGAGGATGGCCGACCACTTTTGGTCCCTCCAGATGCCTGCTGACCAGTTGTTGCTGCTGAATCCCAGTTTTCTGCAACAGAGAGCAAGAAAGGGCATGGCAATGTATTTGCAAGATATGTGTGCACAACCACCCTCCCTATCATGTCATGAACTCAAGGGAGTGCAGTTCTCAACCCTCGGGCCACCAATCGCGCATTTCCATGCATGATGGCTAAGAGGCGAAGTTGCACAATTCAATATGAAATGAATGCACAAGTAAACACATAAAGCCTAAAACTCTATCATGTATGATCAAGAGCGTCGACGACCGGGAATTAAGGCACGTTTCATCACTGTAAGTATGAAACGCCCCTCGTTTCCCGTGTTTGGACTAACACCTATTCCAAACACAAATGCAACAACTAGCATGGCAAACATGCAATGCAACTACATGGCATACACAATGCAAGGGACAAGCATGTAACAACATGCAATGCAACTATATGGCATGCACAATGCAAATCACAACAGGGCATACACAATGCTAAGTGTTAAGAACTAGATGGCATACTCAATGCAAGGAAACCATGAGATTCTAATGCATGCATGCGCAATGCAATGCAACAAGGGCAACTTAGCAATGTTAGGGACATGCATAATACAAGGAACTACTTGGCATACACAATGCAAAGGACTGCATGGCATACACAATGTAATGTGCAATAAGAATGCAAGCAACATGCAAATAAACATGTTAAATGGACTTAAACCAAAAGGGGTAGACCTCAGTCATGCCCAAATCAGTGGCCATAATGTTAAAATGAAGGCACCAAAAACACATGCAAACAAGTATGCCAATTGGCTCACCAATTAAGGCACTAAGGTGTAACTCTCAAGAGCACTTAGAGAGTGAAAAGCATGGAAGTGTAACAACACTAAGTGCACTAAAATGAGGTAAGAAATGATGTCAAATCATTCAAACAACATAAGTAAGGCATGCTAGGGTCCTTAAAGCATGAAGCTAGTAAAGAGGACTACAAAGGAGGCATGTAATACATGGCACAAATGCATGAACTAAGCATAGACAGAGCTTAATCAGGTCTAAACAAGAACCTAAACATGCTGAGATGAGGGCCCAAATACCTAGGCATGCAAGCATACAAGCTAAGCCAAAAACTAGGCGACAAGGCATAACACTTAAAGGCACTTAAAGCAAGATTGTGGTGGAAATATGGCAATGCTATAAGCTCTGAAATGTCATGTTAAGTAATGCCAAATCATGTACACAACACAAATGAAGCATGCAATGGTGCTCAAAGCTTGAGGCAAGCAAGAGCATTTATACTACAAGTATACAAAGCATGAAGCATATGACTAAGGCAACCTAAACTAGTCCTAGAACATGTCAAAATGAGTCTAAAACACACAAGGAAGGAAGCCAAAATGTGCAAGCATGAGGGGCATAAGGCATGGAATATGTAATGCAAATAGGGTGGATTACACTACACCTATTAAGACCAAGCATGGTATGACTTAAGAAACAAAAATCAGAGTTATATTATGGCATGATAACCCCAAAAACACACTGAAATGATGGCTTGCAAGCAAAGGCAAGAAGGCATACGCAATGGTTCATGTTAAGACATAAAGGGGCAAACCCTCCAACGCATTGAATAAGTGACAAATGCAAGTGCATGGCTGTAGGCACCCCATTTTTGACCATCCTCAAGACTTGGACGTCACCGTTTGAACACTCGGTGATCATCCATGTTCATGTTCGTCTTGAGTTCCCGGAGGTCTTGGCCACACGCCTTGCCTCAGGATCTCTCGACTCGACTGTTTTGTGTTCGGTTTTGCACCAAACACTTGTGTTTTGCCTTTGAGGGGTAGGGAGTGGCTTAATGGCCATCCCCACACATCACCAGCCATGGCTTGAGGCCACTGGCTGTGTTTTGTTGCCATCGGCCAAATATCTGGCTGGTCGGCATTCTTGATGGTCGGTCGACCATGTATTTTGCCATTTTATCATTTTTGGCTGGCCGATCACTGTGCATCTACTTTTGCAGATATTTTTATGCCAGCTGTGCTCGCTGGCATACACTTTGCCCCCCCTCCATACACGTGTATGGAGGGATTTTAGTCTTGCTTAGCTTGTTTTGTAAGCTTTGCAAGAGTGAATCTCTAGAAAGGGAGGGCCTCTCCTCCCTCCTCTAGGGTTAGAAAAAAGCTCCAGATGTCTGGTTTTTAGGGTTAGAAGTGTGTGTCTCTTCTATCTCTATATCTTCCTCTCATTGTGTATAAGTGTGTGTTTGTTCATAGTTTTGCATACAAACACCTACCATTACACCTTCCCTTAGTTTCTGAGGCATTAGAGGGTTGATCTTGGACTTTTTGAGCTGGTTTTGATCCTAGAAGAGGTCTGGTCTTGTGATATTGGAAGTGTTCTTCAAGGGTGAGTGTTCTTGCCCTTTATACCCCATTTTTGCATAGCTTTTTTTACCTATCTTGAAACTATTTTTAGTCTTTGTATATAACTAATAAAAGTTCTGATTTTTCTTGCTTAAAATAGTTGTTTAAGGTTGCTTTAAGCTTTGGGGTTGTTTGACCCCTCTCAGGCCTTGTTTGGCCCCCATTTTGTGCTATATTGGTGAGCTCCGGGACCACCTTGTTTGGGCCTCCTCACCACTAAAATCTTGAGGGATTTCAGTGGTGAGGATGGCGTCTTAAGGTCCTAAGAAGGAGAGGGCCATCCCCTCTCCTTATTGCCTTCAAAAAGTATCATTCTAGCCTCATGTGTGAGCACCATTTTTAATCTCATGTTAGCCATGTATTAAGTGTTATTTGTGCTCATTTTGCCATGATATAGCACTATTTTTACTTGGTTTAGACACACAATGCATGCTTAGCATACTTGTCTTGTAATGCCATGAATTGCCTAAACATGCTTTGTGCTTTGAGCCTTGTGTCTAGCATGTTTTTGGCCTAGCTTTGTGAAGCTTTTATGCTTGTTTTAGCATGCTAAAGGTCTGTTTTTGATTATTTGGGCCATCCATGGCTTGCTTTGTATAGCTACCATGCAACCCCTCTTGTATGCCTTGAGCATTGACCCTTCTAGCATGACATCCTTGCCTTGTTTCAGTGGTTTGGAACCACTTGCCATGCCATTTCAGTCCTTGTGGTGTGTTTGTATGCTTGCATTTGATGCCCCTTTAATGTGTTAAAAGGTTGTTGTCTTATGCTCCATGTTTGGACATTTGTGTATGCTTCCATGTGTAAGTCATTTAGATGCCATCTAAGTGGTTTTTGAGGTTCATTTTGACATGCTAAAACTCTGATTTTAGTTGTTTAAATCATGCCATGTTTAGTGTTGCTAAGTGTAGTTCAATGCCTCTTTGGTAAGCCTTAGGCTTTAGGCTTGATTGGATGATATGCTTGCTTTACTTAGTTGGTTTGGAACCTCTTATAGCATGATTTTCAAAGCTTAATATGCATGTCATTAGTCCATGTTGGTCCCTTTTAAGTGTGCTTAAAAGTTGCTTCATTATGCTTAAGTCTTGAGCCATGTATCTATGCATGTTTGTATGCACATTAGCCTTCATTCTTGAGCATGTTGGCCACTATTTTGGGCTTGTTTAGGAGCTGTTCAAATTAGTATAAATCCCTCCTTTGCATGTTTTTGCATGCTCACCTTGTGCGTTGTTGCATACTTGGACTGTCGCATGTGTTGCACGCTTGAATCATGTTGCATTTGGCATGCAATCTCCCTTGATTAAGTTGCTTAACATGTTGCATGCCTTACATGCTTGCTTGTTTAGATTACATCTTGCATGATTGGTCATTAGCATAGTGGTCCATGCCTTGCATGCTTATTTGCATAGGTTGTGTACCTAGCATACATTGTTTGCTTGCATGCTCTTATAGAACACTTAGTTAGCATGCTTAGGTTGCATTTGGCATGCATGCCTTGCCTCTTGATCAAGTGATAGAGGTTGGGCCTTACGTGTTTGTTTGGTTTGCATTTCATTTGAAATCAAAATGCACACTTGGCCTCTTTGGCCATCACACATTGAAATGCGCAATTGGTGGTCCGAAGGTCGAGTCCCAAACTCCTTTGAGTCATAAACATGATAAGGAGTGTGGTTGGTGCAAACATTGCTTGAAATGCATTGCCATGCCATGCTTTGCCCTCTGCTGCTATCAAAACAGGTTTCTGCAGGAAGCTTTGGCCGGTCGACTGAATAGAGTGCCGATCGACCAAAAGTTTGTGGCCGAGAGTTCAACCAATGGTCGGTGATAATTTGTCTTAGCCGGTGGCATCCCACAGTGTCCAAAGAGTGTACCTTGGGATTTGTGCAAGTGTCAGAGAAGCAGAGCAGGGTAAACAGAGGCAGCTTGTGCATGGCGATGGATTTCCGAGCCAATTCGAGCACGCGTGCATCCCTCTTCCCGAGGCCTTTTTGATTCTTTCCTTAGCTTAATTGATTTGTTAATTAATTAGGTGGTCTGTGAATTATTTAATTAGCTTGCAGGTTAATTAAAGTGTGTTATTCTTTCAGTCCCTCCAAGCGAGGGCGAATTTGTAATAAGTGTGGGTGCTTGTAGGTTAATTAAAGTGTATTATTCCAGAACGGTTTGCCGGAGGCTCGCTTCGAGAAGCGTGCCATAAGGCTGACCGGTTACAGGCTCTGCCACGATGGGAACACAAACCCCGATTGTCACCGGGGCACCCTTTTTGACCATTCGACCTAGTGCATATTCGGAATCCATAGTGACCATTCCAAGCTAGGACAGGTTGCTTACCCGATCATAGGTTGTTTGAAACCGCTGCGTGCATAGTAAAACCCTAGCTCCTGACAAAATAGGACAGGGAAACCTTACCCCAAAATAGGGGTGTTTTGTCTATACTTTACTTGCTAAGTGCTTTTAGAGTCTATCTCTACAAGGAACGCACGTATCAGTTTGAAAGTTTGAGTACCAGGCCTGTGGGCATCAGTACCAGTGTTTTGGGAATCAGTCATATCTGCGGGTATCAGATTCAGTTTTGGGGTAGTAATTTGGGGAACAGTGATCAATAGTAGAGTACAGTTATTCAGCCCTGCTTGTGCCTGTTCTAATTGGGCCAAAATGCTACGTGTTTTCTTTTTCAGGGGGTTCAGAGATTCAGTACAGAATAGCTGGTATTCTCCTTCGCTGAGGCAAGGCAGATATCTGATCCGTCAGTCACTGTTCAGTTCAGCGGACTTATGATGACCCAAACTTCAGAGGAGATTGTGGCTATGACAGCCGCCCTAGACCAAGGAATCACCCTACAAAGTGAGATCGATGTTGATATGCCTCATCTGCCCAGATCGCCTGTTGCGCGCCCGATCGGGACACCCCAGTTGTATCAGGCCCGCGAGCCCACCACGTTCGAGTTAATGGGAATGATTGGCAACCTTCAGAGGTCTGTGGCTGATCTCGCCTACGGAATGTCGGCTTCGCCACCAGCCACATCGTATGCCGGGAATTTTGTACCACAGGAGCCCCCGTTACTGGGGTGAATTGTGATCGAGCTCAGCCAACCAGAGGTTGCCTCCAGCTATAGCAATGACGTGTCAACAACAACCAGGTTTCACTTTGATATAGCAGCCCAAACCCTCGATCAGGCTGAAGCTAGAGGTAAGCACAAAGTGGGAACATATGCTGATCCCGTGGAATAACTGCTGTGGGCAGTCAAGGCTTTGAAAGCGGGGGGGGATGAATAAGCAGCAGGTATTCGCCAGGCGAAAAATCGGGATAGGCCCCGTCATGCCAGAATAGTTCCCTCCAATCCCAACCCTGCACCGGGAAGAGATCAGAAAGCCAAGGCAGTGCCTGTAGACCCTTTCACTATTGTGTCCGGCAAGAATCCACAGACTTCGAAGTATCTGCCCCGAGGGCGCAGACTCTTTCATGCTCTCTACATGCCTCTGTCGAAGGCACTTGAAATCCTGACGGAAAAAGGTCATCTCAAACCCCTTGAGCCTAGGCCTCTCCCTAGTCATCTTCCAGCAGGCCATGATACTATTCAGTACTGCGCGTACCATCAGCAAACCGGTCACCCCACCGACAATTGCTTCTGCCTTCGCCATGAAGTACAGGACTTGATCGACAATAAGGTCATCCTCCCACCTACCTCAGCAAAGTCTGTCACCACTGAGCTGTTAGATTTCGAGGATACTACAAGTATGTGATCAGGGGTTGGACCACCTGCAGGTGACGCTCGATGTATTTCAAATGTGGCGTTTGGCATGCACTTTTTTGAGCATTTGCGAATGCAGTTTTGTAATTTCTGGCTTCGATTTTGAGTCAGTTCTTTGTTTTTGTTTTGAGTCTGTCTCATTGTCTTGAGTCAGTCTTTTCGCTTAAGGGTCTGTCTTGTTGTATCGAGTCAGTCCCATTGTATAGAATGTCAGGTGATCTTGGGGTTGTTGCCTCGAACACCATTTTGTTTTGTAATTATCTTTTTGCTTTCCTTTTGAGTCTGTCTCTGCTGTGGAGCCAGTTACAACTAGGAAATCTGAATGAAACAGCTGC
Organism: Camellia lanceoleosa; assembly: GCA_025200525.1. Taxonomy (NCBI): domain Eukaryota; kingdom Viridiplantae; phylum Streptophyta; class Magnoliopsida; order Ericales; family Theaceae; genus Camellia; species Camellia lanceoleosa. Next base: position 2,634,048 of record CM045762.1, on the reverse strand, counting down.
AACTATCGTGTTTTCGTGCTTATTGCTACTTTGAGCCAGTTGTGCCAGAGAATTTGAATCAAATAGTGGAGCATCTCACTTACTCTTCTGCACCCCAAACTCATTGTATTGACCTAAGTTTTTCAAAACTTTTTGAACACTGCGGTGATGAAAATGAAGAGGAAGGAATTCCACGAGATTTGCAAAACTTTAATCAATTGAGGGAAAGAGAGGTGTGCTAAGCTTTTAATGAATGAAATCATGTTAGTTAACATGAGTACTAAGAAGGACCCTGGTTCTACACTATCTTCAGCGCGAGCGATTTGTCGCTTTCTTAAAAACTTTCAAAAACAAAATGTTTTACGCGGTCCTGCGAAGACCTATGTGGAATCACTCTTGAGATTATGCAGCTTAGGATCGCTTTCAGCCTCGAGACTTGAGTCCTTGCTTTCAAACCTTGGACCTTGGGTTCAGACTGTTCAACGATCAACCGCGATGTAAGGCCCGTGTGGCTAGATTTGAAGCAGCCCTCGAACAAGTGGCACCAAAGTCAGGTCAAGAAGATCAGACCTCATCAGAAAAATCTTACAAAGTTGAATCAGAAGCGCCCCTTCGAACTAGGGGCAAAAATGTCCGATGTGCTCGAAGAGTCGAAGATGGATCTTTCTGTAAATCAATACAACAGCCACTCTCCTGGATACGGATGGCTTCAAAACCCTAAAACCATTTGGCATGGACTTGTTACACTTTTACCCTTTGAGAGGCTCGCTAGGCCAAAAACCCGGAAGGGCGACCCAGGCAAAAGTTAGAGCAAGAGAAAAATACAAAAAAAAAGAAGAGAAAAAAGAAAAAATGCAAAAGAAAAGAGAAGGGAAAAGATGAAAAAAGAAAAAGGAATGAAAAGATACTAAAAAATTGAAAAGAAAAAGAAAAAACAAAGCTCGCAAGGTTGAAAACCAAGAAGGGCGGCCTTGGCAAAAGTTAGAGCGTAAAAAAAAAAAAAAGAAAAAAAAGTGAGGGTTAATACACAAGTGTACCTTAACCGGAACTACGTAAGGCTTGATTCCCATGTCTGGGATACATGGGCAACTTCATCTTGAAGTCCAGCCACAAACACTTTCAAATCAAGTGTGTTCGTGTAATGGTTTTGATTATCCTTGCCTTCTCTGAATTCGATAGTTCGGTTGTGACACCCTGAACTATGTGAGGCTTGATTCCTATGTTTGGGATATGTAGGCAACTTCATCTTGAAGTCCAGCCCCCAACGCTTGCAAAGCGACTGTGTCCATATATTGGTTTTGACCATCTTCTTCTTCTCTGTATCTGAGAGCTTGGTTGCGATCATCACTAATAAGGACTGTTTAGAACATACTGTGGCGTTATCCAGAAAGGGGCAACTTTCCGTTGCCATGAGTCGCCATTCAAACCATGGGCAACTTTCCGTTGCCGTGCAGTGTCATCCAGACAAGGGGCAATTTTCCATTGCCTCCGAACCGAGTTTGTGCATCTCAAGAGTAAGTTCTGCGCTCGTTGAGCAGTGACCGTTTGCAAAAATAGTTTTTGAGAATTTTTACTAAGGTTGACCATTTTCTCAAAAATTGTTTCATTTTCTAAAACTGGACCATTTTCTTGGACCCAAAAAAGGAAAATTTTTAGTGCTCACAAACTAACTTGCATGATTTTTTAATCAGAAAAGTTGAACAAGCATGTTAATCTAACTCTCATATTGGTCAAAATTGTTTTCGTAGAAAGCCAAAACAAAAAATGGTCAAAATGATGAAATAGGGGCACAGTTGGGTCAGGCATCTTGTCTTTCCCCCATCGCCAGCATACTTGCCAGAAGGGCACAATTGGAACTGTTTGTAAAGGGCTGAAAGCTCTCAACATCCTCCAAGCAATGAGGTATTAAACCAAGTGTGAAGCACAAATCGGAATAGATCAAAATACTCCACTCCCTCATCCGAAACATCGACTAAACATCACCGGAGGAAATAGCTGTGAGCTAATAGTGTTGGGCATGGACCCACGACCTTCAATATATCCATCAACCATCCAGGGGAGGGATATAAAATGAGAGATTGAAGAATAGAGAGATGTGCGATGAGAGAAAAGTAAGCAAAAGCATTTTTAGAGAAAAACCGAGCCTGAGGGCCGAGTGATGTGAGAATCACAAATAAGAAAGGGTGGGAATCAATACCCGAAGAAACTGGCTCCTCGTGATCTGAGAAGTCTCTCATTTTTGTAACACGTCTGTGTGTCGTGTCTTCTGTTTTGTTTACCTTAACTCTTGTTTTAGGTCTTTTCCGAGCGTGTCTCGTTGTGTTTAGGTAGCCCACCCTTTTGTTTTTCGTTGTTGAGTCTTTTTGTTCGCTGTGTTCAGTCGTAGGCTCAACACCCGGTTGAAAACCCTTTTCTCAAATCATTTTGTGCTCAGAGTGCTATGCTATTCTCCACATTTACGCGAAGCATGATTTGGTTCTTTCATAAAACTGCAGGGTCCACTCCCGATAAAGTGTGAACAGAAAAACCTAGACCTATCTGAAGCTTTTGGGTTCCGGATTACGAAGCAAGAAATTTTGGAGCATTTGAGTGTGCCTCAACTTCTAAAAGTTCAGAATGAACCGTGTATTCAGAATGAGCAATATGTTGTTATGGGCCATGAGTTCAGAATGAGCAGAGTTCAGAATGAGCAGTGTTCTGAATCAGTTGTGAGCTATGTGGGCTCTATGCAGATTAAACTAGGTGCTGTGTTATGGGCTATGCGTTCAGAATGAGCAGTGGGTTGTTTGAGTTATTTTGTCGATAGCTGGTTTGTTACCTAGTTATTGCAATACAAGAGTTTGATTTTCAGACAGGAGATCAATCTCATTTACATTGAGGTGTAATATGATGCAATGCGATGCAATGTACAAAATGTATCAATGTAACACTTTTTCAGATAAAAAGTTTGTTTCATTTCATCATCTTTTCAAGTACAAAGTTTTAGAGAAAACAAAAAGCTGCCTGCGACAGTACAAGGTACTCAAGCTACCAACAAAAAGAAAAGCAAAACAAAAAGAAGAAAAGCAGCAAAAATCTAGATCAACATCAGTGGTCTCAGGCCTAAGGGTCTGTCCTTGTCCTCTTCCTGGATGAAGGTCCAGGAGCATCGTCATCAGCACCGTCATCTGAGTCCGAGCCATCTCCGGTCTCCTCCTCGGACGACTCTACCTCCGCCTCTGCCTCGGCCTCGGCCTCATCGTCATCAGGAACTGGTGCCCGAGAGCTACTCCCAATATGAGTGCGCCTTGCTTTGGTGCGGGGATATACTCTGCCATCTCGCCCTCCTCCTTAAGCAGGAATAGAAGGCTCAGCTGGAGCACCTCCTGCGGTAGGAATCTGGAATGGAGGCTGAAAAGCACAAATGGTAAACGCATCAGTATACTACGCAAAGCAGGGTATGAATGCCGAATGCAGTGTGTGAGTACAGTGTATGACTGTTGTGAGCAATGTATCAGTACAGAATGCAGTGTATGAGTACAATGTATGAATGTTGTGGACAGTGTGTTGGTATGCAATCACGATGGCTGAGTGCGATGTATGAATCTTTGTGAGTAATCTTGTAAGCGATGCGTGGGCTACTGATGTATCGAATCTTAGTGAAATTTGTGTATGAATGTTGTATTGACAGTGCGATGCATCAGATTATGTGAAACAGTATATGTATGGTTTGAGACTGTGGTTAGAAGAACATACCGGAATACTGTAAATGGCTAGAAGATCGAGGCTCTGCTGGAGCATCCCCATCACAGAGGCGGTCAGCTCCAGGGACTGACGAGTGTACTTGGAGGAAGCCTGCAAAAGTGTTAGAAGCATCAGTATTCTGCAGAATATCAAATGAAATGGAATGATGGTGCAAAATACGAAATGCAGTAACACATACTGGAGACAAGTCGTAGAACCCGACTAACTCATGATCAACCGGAGAGGGAGTGAAGGGGATCTGATAGGTCTCCCCACCCTGCCCTCGGCATGTCATCATCGTGGGTAATACTGGCCAACTAGCCCCCCGTCCTCTCCGGGCCCCACTACTGCCACGGACCCGAGTCGTCCTCGACGCTCCTGCTCCCGCTCCTGCCCTAGCCACCGGCGCCGCTGGCCTCTCTCTCTCAGCTCGACGGCCACTACTCAAAGGCCACATAATGTAGGTCTGGACGTACTCTGTGTAGTCGCCCTCGCCCCTGAAGCCCTCAGCGTCCCAGCCGATCGTGTAATCAGCCATCTGCTCGGGAGTGAACCTCTCTGTGTCCCTTATGTGGGTAGGGGGCAGACCTGGAGGTAGACCCAGGGTCTGGCGCAGGAAGCGCTCACCTAGGTACCAAGCCTGACAGACCAGGCCCGACAGCAAGATCCTGAATCGGGCGGTCTCCTCAGCACCGGCAAACCGCTCCCGAATCGCAGCTGGCAACGGAGCCCAAAGCTGCCAGGTGATCTGAAAATAATATGCAGTCAGTTATCTACTGTTACTGAAAATACAGTGCAAAGCGAAGCTTGAAGTAAACTCTAAAGTTGAACATACCTCTGCGGGGGTAATGGTGTCGAAGTAGCGGCGGAAGAATATGAATGTTTCCCGGGGTCTCCACACGCATCTCACATCGAAGCGTCGAGAGAATGGAATGCCAAGGGGAGTCTCCACGTCGGGCACTGGCGCAAGCCTCGGGAAGTAGGCGTAGACCCACAACTGTAGAGTAAATACCAGTATGCTTATCAGATAAAGCAGAACACAGAATAAAGCAGAAATGACAGAATCGTGTCTTGTACGGTGTATTGTGCAGAGTGTACGCAGGTGTGCGATTATGCGTGTGCAGTCTGATCAAGTAAAGAAGATTATATGTGTCAGGTAATGCGATATCTGATCCGCGATAATGCAGTAACAGTACAAATAATGTAGCGAAATGTAAAGAGGAAGAAGAAGTACCTCCTAAGCTCGCCAAGAGCCCCGAGAACAGCGCCCACAGACCGGAGGATGAGCTCATATATCCGTAGAGGGTGGCCAAGGCTGCCCCACTCCAGTCGTAGCGCAGGATCCTGGTCACGTCCACCAGAGCGCTCAGCAAACAGAGGGGCACGGTGTTCGCCCGGTCGGCGAAGATGGTCGTCCCTAGTAGGAACATGAGGAAGCCGCATGCGTACCGCTCCCACTCATCCATGTCTGTATCAAAGGGGATCGGATCACCCCCAACCCTGATGTCGGTGAGCATCGAGAAGTCATAGGGAGTCATCGTCATGTCTCCCGTGGTAGAGAAGTGGAAGGAGTCGGTGGTGTCCCACCACCGCTCCACCAGAGCAGCGAGAAGAGGCCTGCTCGCGGTAAGGCGTGAGAGTCCCCTGCAGAAGACGCCGAAGCCGGCCCGGTCTACGATGTGACGGACTGCGTCCGGAAGCTCCATATACCATCCTCTAGCAGCGACATTCCCATACCCCCGGCTAGTATGGGAACCCCCCTGTATTAAAAAAAAGCAACAGTTGCGAAGCAATGTTCAAAACACAGTTTTGAAGAACATTCAGAATTGGTATAGCGTGTGTGCACGTGTTCAGATTCAAATAGACATCGGGTGCCGGCGTGCTAGCAAAGAACTATAGCATATGATGTGTCAGTGTGTTTGAGTGGTTTAGTATAGATATAGCGTGTGTGCGTGTTCGTGTTGATTCAAGCAGACATTGGGTGCGGTGTGCTCGCAGTGAACTGATGTAAGATATGTCGTGGTGTTTGAGTGGTTCAAGATGACAAGGTGTGTGCGCGTGTTCCAATTCAAGCAGATACCGAATGCAGGTGTGTTCACAGTCAACTACAACATATAGTATATCGGTGTACCTGGATCAAACAGTTAAAGGCAGAATCAACTATGGCAGTTAGGTATTCTACTTTGCAAAAAAATGAAACGGGGAAGAATATACCTCGGAAGCGCCATATGAAAAGTGTGTCTCTGGCTCGCACAGAAGTAGCTCTGGTGGCACCCTCCTATCAAAACTCCTGAACTGGCGAAGACCGTCAGGAGGCAACTCGTGAATCACCGGCTTGTAGGTCGCCGGATCGAACGGACGGACGCTGAGAGGCAAGAGCTCAGCCTCTGGGTCCATATCTACCTCCGGGGGAGCCCCACCACCTGGAATGTCGTCCGCCATCTCGAAGAGAGTGTGGAAATGACCGGAAAAGTGAAAACCAAGTGAGAATACGAAGAGTCAACCGAAAAGTCAACCCCGGGAAGGTAAAAAATGACCGGAAAAGTTAGGGTGCGGAAAAGGCATGGAAATCAAGGTGAACTCGAGGGAAACAAGCCCCGAGTAGTGGAAATCGAAAAAGAGACACCGAAACAAAGTTTTGTTCAGTTCAAAGTGTTCGAAACGCGAAGGTATTCGCGAATCGAACGTCAAAATGGGCTCTAAAACCGAGGAAAATGGAGGAATGAAGGAGGAAAAATGATCTAGAGGGAGAGAGGAAGAAATTTCGAGCAAGAGGAAGTGAACAAAATAGGGCTAGAGGCCCCATTTTAAAACACTCGTGCGAAAATGTCCAAACTGCCCTGATTCAGGCAGATTTGGCCGGTCGGCCACACTGTTGGCCAGTCGGCCAAATATTTGGCCGATGGATTTGTTTTGAGGCCGATGGATGGCCGGTGACCTCCCTCGATAGCCGGTGAACCCCCTACACCTTTGTTTGGGTCTTTGATGTGATTTGGGGCCTCCATTGCTTAACACAGTGCAAGAGAGTGCATTTCTGAAGCTTAACCGGACTCCGTTTTTTCTGTGCGTAGCACTCGAATACGTGCGCGGCGTATCCTTTTTGTATCCTTTTGTCTCCTGAGAGATTCAAAATTTGCCCCACGTGCATACGTTACAACGCTTTGTCATAAACGTGCGTTGAGTTATACGTCATTCCACTCGCATTGTCATGCGCACGCCATACTTGTATTAGTATGCATCTTCTTTATGTCGCATTGTCATGCACACTTCACATGCATTGCCATGCATTTCAAGCGACTCGCATTGTCACACATTCAAGTTCACATCTTATCATGCATTTCAAGCGACGCGCGTTGTCGCACATTCGAGTTCACATGCATTATCATGCATTTCAAGCGACATGCGTTGTCGCGCATTCAAGATCATGTGCATTGTCATGCATATCAAAAGACGTGCGTTGTCACGTATTCGCATCATCATGCATTATCATGTACCTTGTCATGCATTCATTGTAAATATTGCATATGTCATGCATCATTGTAAATATTGCACATGTCATGCATCATTGTATATAGTGCATGTGTCATGCACCATTGTAAATATTGCATATGTCATGCATCATTGTATGTATTGCATGTGTCATGCATCATTGTATATAGTGCATATGTCATGCATCATTGTATATAGTGCATGTGTCATGCACCATTGTAAATAGTGCATATGTCATGCATGACTGTAAACATTTACATCCATTGCATATTGTAAATATTGCATTGTAGCTTGCATGCATTCACTGCATCACATCCATCTATGGCTTGTGCCTTTTCATGTTAAGCTTGGTCTGGTATGTGCCCATATTTTTCACATCGAAGCACAGTTATGATATTATGTGTACGTGCCTATTCCACTGTTGGTATTGTGGTTTGAGGGTGACTGTACCGTTTCTGTGTTAGACGCGGTTTGTATGTGTCCATGCCTTTCCTAGGCAAGATACGGGTTGGCCGCGTGCCTCATGCACTGTAAATATTACATTTACATCCATTGCATATTGTAAATATTGCATTGTAGCTTGCATGCATTCATTGCATTACCCCCATCCACGGCTTGCACCTTTCCTTGTTGAGCTTGGTCTGGTATGTGCCCATATTTTTCACGTCGAAGCACAGTTACGATATTATGTGTATGCGCCTATTCCACTGCTGATATTGTGGTTTGAGGGTGACGGCACCGTTTCTGTGTTATACGCAGTTTGTATGTGTCCATGCCTTTCCTAGGCAAGATACGGTTTGGCCGCAGGCCTTTTCCACTGCATCTATTGCATTCTCCCCAGCAGGTTGCATTGTCAACAGTGCATGTGTCATGCATTCATTGTATATAATGCATCGTACATAGTATCCATTCATTGCATATTGTAAATATTGCATTGTAGCTTGCATGCATTCACTGCATCACATCCATCTATGGCTTGCACCTTTTCATGTTGAGCTTGGTCTGGTATGTGCCCATATTTTTCACGTCGAAGCACAGTTATGATATTATGTGTACGCGCCTATTCCACTGCTGGTATTGTGGTTTGAGGGTGACGGCACCGTTTCTGTGTTAGACGCAGTTTGTATGTGTCCATACCTTTCCTAGGCAAGATACGGTTTGGTCGTAGGCCTTATCCATTGTATATATTACATTGTAGTGTAATTTGTTGCGTCCAGCATTTAGAATCATGGTCTCTCTTCAGCAGATCATTCCTCACTTATGTCATTCCACCCAATTACTTGTTCTTGTGTCCGTCTACATTACTCATAGTTCTGCATGTGTACGCGCCTATTCCACTGTTGGTATTGTGGTTTGAGGGTTGCGGCACCTTTTCTATGGTAGACAGACTTTGTATCTCCATCATCCTTATGGCATTTGTGTGGTTTTGAACCGCTTATGGTTTGATTATGTTTCAAATACATTGCATATCATTTGCATTGTTTTTTACATTGTTTTGTAATTTTGCATATCATTTGCATATCATCGCACTGTTTTGTGCACCTTGCTCGCATTTTGCATGCATTTCAATCGCGTTATTTTGCGCATCGCGCTATCTTGCGCACCTCATTCGCACTTGTTAGTGCATTGCGTTGTCACGCAGCTTTTGATTGCATTGTTGTGCATGTTACTAACAATATTGCACCTGTTGAGTTTCTCTTTTTTAGAGGCACGATATTGTATGTACGGTTCATTTGAAGCTGGCGAAACCAGACGAACTGCACAAGTATTGTATTCTCCACGTGAAACGTAGCGAGAATTACATAATTCTCTTACATCCTTTCTACATTGTAATGTAGTTGGATTTATGTTAGATTGCTTAAAACTGTCGCATGTTATGCTTCGTTACAGCTTTCTTTGCATGATCATAAGTTATGCTCGGCTCTTTGCCTTGTCAGTTGCATTTTGCCCCTGCCTTCGGGCGCATATCTTTGTTTGTCTTGCATGTTTGTCTAAGTCTTCGGCCTGGTCAAAAATGGGTCGTCTCTGGGCTTTGACACTCACTCCTGTCATTGTTTTGACTTTCGAGTTCTGTCAAAGAGAGGCAACTGTAGACACCCCATTTTTGACCATCCTCAAGACTTGGACGTCACCGTTTGAACACTCGGTGATCATCCATGTTTGTATTTGTCTTGAGTTCCTGGAGGTCTTGGCCACGCGCCTTGCTTCAGGATCTCTCGACTCGATTGTTTTGTGTTCGATTTTGCACCAAACACTTGTGTTTTGCCTTTGAGGGGCAGGGAGTGGCTTGATGGCTATCCCCATACATCACCGGCCATGGCTTGAGGCCACAGGCTGTGTTTTGTTGCCATCGGCCAAATATCTGGCCGGTTGGCATTCTTGATGGTCGGTCGACCATGTATTTTGCCATTTTGTCATTTTTGGCTAGCTGATCACTGTGCATTTGCTTTTACAGATATTTTTATGCCAGCTGTGCTAGCTGGCATACACTTCGCCCCCCCTCCATACAGTGTATGGAGGGATTTCACTCTTGCTTAGCTTGTTTTGTAAGCTTTGCAAGAGTGAATCTCTACAAAGGGAGGGCCAATCCTCCCTCCTCTAGGGTTAGAAAAAAGCTCAAGAGGTCTGGTTTTTAGGGTTAGAAGCGTGTGTCTCTTCTATCTCTATATCTTCCTCTCACTGTGTATAAGTGTGTGTTTGTTCATAGTTTTGCATACAAACACCTACCATTACACATTCCCTTAGTTGCTGAGGCATTAGAGGGTTGCTCATGGACTTTTTGAGCTGGTTTTGATCCCAGAAGAGGTCTGGTCTTGTGATATTGGAAGTGTTCTTCAAGGGTGAGTGTTCTTGCCCTTTATACCCCATTTTTGCATAGCTTTTTTTACCTATCTTGCAACTGTTTTTAGACTTTGTATATTACTAATAAAAGTTCTGATTTTGCTTGCTTAAAATAGTTGTTTAAGGTTGCTTTAAGCTTTGGGGTTGTTTGACCCCTCTTAGGCCTTGTTTGGCCCCCATTTTGTGCTATTTTGGTGAGCTCCGGGACCACCTTCTTTGGGCCTCCTCACCACTGAAATTTTCAGAGATTTCAGTGTTGAGGATGGTGTCTTAAGGTCCTAAGAAGGAGAGGGCCATCCCCTCTCCTTATTGCCTTCAAAAAGTATCATTCTAGCCTCATGTGTGAGCACCATTTTTAATCTCATGTTGGGCATGTATTAAGTGTTATTTGTGCTCATTTTGCCATGATATAGCACTATTTTTACTTGGTTTAGACACACCATGCATGCTTAGCATACTTGTAATGCCATGAATTGCCTAAACATGCTTTGTGCTTTGAGCCTTGTGTCTAGCATGTTTTTGGCCTAGCTTTGTGAAGCTTTTATGCTTGTTTTAGCGTGCTAAAGGTCTGTTTTTGATTATTTGGGCCATCCATGGCTTGCTTTGTATAGCTACCATGCAACCCCTCTTGTATGCCTTGAGCATTGACCCTTCTAGCATGACATCCTTGCCTTGTTTCAGTGGTTTGGAACCACTTGCCATGCCATTTCAGTCCTTGTGGTGTGTTTGTATGCTTGCATTTGATGCCCCTTTAATGTGTTAAAAGGTTGTTGTCTTATGCTCCATGTTTGGACATTTGTGTATGCTTCCATGTGTAAGTCATTTAGATGCCATCTAAGTGGTTTTTGAGGTTCATTTTGACATGCTAAAACTCTGATTTTAGTTGTTTAAATCATGCCATGTTTAGTGTTGCTAAGTGTAGTTCAATGCCTCTTTGGTGAGTCTTAGGCTTTAGGCTTGATTGGATGATATGCTTGCTTTACTTAGTTGGTTTGGAGCCTCTTATAACATGATTTTCAGAGCTTAGTATGCATGTCATTAGTCCATGTTCGTCCCTTTTAAGTGTTCTTAAAAGTTGCTTCATTATGCTTAAGTCTTGAACCATGTATCTATGCATGTTTGTATGCACATTAGCCTTCATTCTTGAGCATGTTGGCCACTGTTTTGGGCTTGTTTAGGAGCTGTTCAAATTAGTATAAATCCCTCATTTGCATGTTATTGCATGCTCACCTTGTATGTTGTTGCATACTTGGACTATCGCATGTGTGGCACGCTTGAATCATGTTGCATTTGGCATGCAATCTCCCTTGATTAAGTTGCTTAACATGTTGCATGCCTTACATGCTTGCTTGTTTAGATTACATCTTGCATGATTGGTCATTAGCATAGTGGTCCATGCCTTGCATGCTTATTTGCATAGGTTGTGTACCTAGCATACATTGTTTGCTTGCATGCTCTTATAGAACACTTAGTTAGCATGCTTAGGTTGCATTTGGCATGCATGCCTTGCCTCTTGATCAAGTGATAGAGGTTGGGCCTTACGTGTTTGTTTGGTTTGCATTTCATTTGAAATCAAAATGCACACTTGGCCTCTTTGGCCATCACACATTGAAATGCGCAATTGGTGGTCCGAAGGTCGAGTCCCAAACTCCTTTGAGTCATAAACATGATAAGGAGTGTGGTTGGTGCAAACATTGCTTGAAATGCATTGCCATGCCATGCTTTTGCCTTCACAAAACAAGTTTCTGCAGGAAGCTTTGGCCGGTTGACTGAATAGAGTGCCGATCGACCAAAAGTTTGTGGCCGAGAGTTCAACCAATGGTCGATGACCATCCTGCCATGGTCGGTGATAATTTGTCTTAGCCGGTGGCATCCCACAGTGTCCAAAGAGTGTACCTTGGGATTTGTGCAAGTCTTATAGAAGCAGAGCAGGGTAAACAGAGGCAGCTTGTGCATGGCGACGGATTTCTGAGCCAATTCGAGCACGCGTGCATCCCTCTTCCCGAGGCCTTTTTAATTCTTTCCTTAGCTTAATTGATTTGTTAATTAATTAGGTGGTCTGTAAATTATTTAATTAGCTTGTAGGTTAATTAAAGTGTATTATTCTTTCAGTCCCTCCAAGCGCGGGCGAATTTGTAATAAGTGTGGGTGAGTGTGTGCATGTCTTCCAACCCCCACTTCTTTCTTCCTTTTACTTACCTGCTTTGATGGTTAGTATTAGGGCATGTTTAATTTAGCATACCTTATGCTATGCATGCGTGCATCATTCATTAGTCTTGTATGCATCGGGCTCGGCGCATCATGCTAACCGCATAGTATTTCAATTCCAAACTTGAATACGTGCATCGAGTTGTCGTATTTCACATGTCATCCTTAGATTAGCCGAGCCTGTTCTAATGACATTCTGTATGCGATGCATTAGCCATTTGTTAATTTGAACTAGGATCATGCATGATTACTAACTAGTTCATTGCTTTGGCACAGAGTACGATGTAAGTATTTATGCTTTAGCATCTCGCATGAGTGTGAATGTTAACATGATAGCATGCTTACCATGTGGCTATGTGCTTATGTGATATTACTGCCTGAATGCCAGTGGGTGAAGGTTGGATTGTTTGAGTTGGAACAACTCATTGAAATCCGTGTTTTAGCCTACTCGCGAGTAGCATATTTTAAATCATTTCCAAACAAATGGATATGCGATGCTTTGTTCCAAATTAGGCGATCTAGTCTATACTTTTGTGTTGTGCGCATCACATATTAAGATTAGGCTAATAATCGGAATAAGAATGCATAATATTTTCAAAACTAGATATCATGGTTAGTAGAGGCCGATCTTCGGATTGGGCGAGAGGGGGTGCTCATAGCTGACCTTCCCCAATCGTACCCAAGTTCTCGAGCCGAGGCAACTTTGGTGATGACGGACACATGGCCTTAGGCAACGAGTCAGGGTTTCCTAAATTTTCCAAAAAAAACATTTAGGTGGCGATTCTGTATCTGGCAAAGTAGTCCATGTTTGGCACTTCTTTTCTAAAAATCTATTTTCTCAAAACGATCTGCCGGATTTGGACTCTTTGGTTCAGATAAAGAACCATGACGAATCGAGTCCAAACTGTGGCAGCATAGGCCCCCCAAGGGCGTGTCCACAATGGCCATGAAACATGGACTGAAATCACATGATAAATTATGCCAAATCATTAAAATAGTCCAAGTAATGCATGCTAGAGGACTCAATACACGAGGTTAACAAGTTAGATTGAACCAAGGCTATACAAAGCAAGTCATGCATGACCAAAACAACACAAATCAGACCTCAAACATGCTAAAACATGAACAAAGTCTTCTCAGTGCTAAGCCAAAAGCATGCTAAAATGACATGTCAAGACATGAGGCATGTTAGGCTAAATCATGGAAATGCACTACAAGTGCAAGGAGCATGCAAAGCCTGACCAAACCAAACCTAAACAGAGGTATGACATGGTAAAATATCACCAAATATATGCTGAAATGGACTCAAACCAAGCTAAAATGACATGCTACTTCATGAAGCATACAAAGCTAGTTTAAGGGATTTACACTACAAGTGTATAAGGCATGCATGGAGTGACCAAGACAAGTAAAAATAGTGGCGTGCCTCAGCAAAATAACCACAAATAAATGCTAAGATATGGTCCATACACACTTAACAAAGGTGCTCAAACATGAGGCATATATGACAAGTATTGAAGACAACAAGGAGAGGGGGTGACCCTCTCCTTCTTGGGACCTCAAAACACCATCCCCACCACTGAAATCCCTCTGGATTTCAGTGGTGAGAAGGCCAAAACAAGGTGGTCCCAAAGCTCACAAAAGAGGCACAAAAACAAGGCCTAAGAGGGGGTAAACAACCCCAAACACAAAAGTGACCTTAAACAAAGATCAAAATCATGCAAAAACAGAACTTTTACCAGTTATAATTTAAGCTCAAAACAGCATGCAAGGTAGGCTAAAAGCTTAAGCGAAGAAAGGGGGATTTAAGGGGTAGAAACTCACCCTTGAAGACATTCTTTATAACCGCAACTCCAGCAGGTTTTATCAAGCTCAAAGCCACCTAAGAACACCAAAACCAGGTCCTAAGCACCTCAGTAGCAAAAGGATGGTGTTTGAGTGTGTGTTTGTGTGAAAAAGTAAGACAAATCTACACTTTAAGGCACAAAAATGAAGCAAACAAAGCAATATAGATACACCACTTTATCTATCTTTTTCCCACAAATTTTCTGAACCTAGAGGAGGGAGGAGGAGCCTCCCTCTTATAGAAACAAAAAGCTAAAGCTTCTTGGAGAAGCTAAGCTTCAAACAAATCCCTCCATACACGTGTATGGAGGATAGCCCAAATGCCCTCTAACTGTGCCAACTGGAGGAAAATATCTCCAAAAAGGTGTCAAAAAGCAGCCAACCATTTGAAGTGGTCTCCTAGAATAAAAACTGGTCGGCAATGGTGAGAGAGAGAGTCCCGGGCATGAAAGTAAGCTAGTGGTGTGGTGGCTGACCAGAAAAGATGGTCCAAAGACCAAGAAAGCCAGTTATCCGACTAGAAAACTGGCTAGCAGAAGGAAAAGTGGTCTCCAAGGAGAAAAAGTGGTCTCCCACCCTTGTACCACCTTCCAAACAAGGAAAACAAGGTTTGTACCAAAAACAAACCAAAGCGGATGCAAGACGAGAGATCGGGAGGCAAAGCACGCAGCCAAAAGTCTCGAAAACTAGCTGACGAGCACCAAAAGTGGTATGCGACCACAAAAGTGGTCTCCCGGACCAAAGTGTCCCTCTAGGCAGAGGCAATAAGGTGTGGTTCAAAAACCACACCAAACGGAGAATGTTAAGCGGTCTCGAGACAAGGCGCGCGACCAAAGGCTCCAAAAATCGAAAACTAGTCTCCAAACGGGAAAAGTGGTCTATGACCACAAAGAGATGGTCTACAAGACCTCTCTCTCCCTCCGGGAAAACAAAACAAGATTCGGTCTGCAAATTGAGCCAAAGCACAAAGAGTTTAGAGCCCCGAAGGCAAGGCTCTCAGCCAAAACTCCGGAGACTCGAAACGAGCACAACATGCACCATCACCAAGCGCTCAATCGATGACGTCTAAGTCTTAAGGTCGGTCAAAAATGGGGTGTCTACACTCTCATTTCTTGTATTTGGATTAACGTCTAATCCAAACACATGCAATGCAACACAAACATGTTATCTTGGCATGTTTTACTTTGATTCATTTTGTTTATTCATTTTAGATTACCGATAAGTCCTTTAACCGGTTAAGTCCAAAAGTGAGAGTCCACTAATTTTGAAAGAGGATCTAAGCCACAAGCACCTGTAGACACTCCATTTTTTACCATCCTCAAGACTTGGATGTCATCGTTTGAACACTCGATGATCATCTATGCTCGTGTTCGTTTTGAGTTCCCAAAGGTCTCGGCTGTGTGCCTTGCCTTAGGATCTCTCAACTTGTTTGTTTTGTGCTTGGTTGTGGACCAAGGACTTGTGGTTTTTGCTTTTGAGAGAAGAGGGTGGCTTGTTGGCCATCCCTACAACCTATCGGCTAGGGCTTTGTGCCATCGGCTTTGTTTTCTTGCCATCGGCCATAAGTGGTGGCCGATCGGCACTCTTTTTGGTCGATCGGCCATATTTCTTGGCCTAGACCTTTCCACCTGCTTTTGCAGATATTTTTGTGCCAGCTATGACAGCTGGTAAGCACAATTCTCATCATCCATACACGTGTATGGAGGGATTGAATCAAGACTCAAGCTTGTTCAACAAGCTTGAGAATTGAATTTCTATAAGAAGGAAGACCCCTATTCCTTTCCAAAGGTTCTGAAAAATGGAGATACAAAACATATATCACTCTCTCTCTATATTTTACCTCCCTCTCCATATTTACCCTAGTTTGTGCTCAAAAGTGTAATTTCTTCACATTATTGCACTAAAGCACCTGCTAGAACACCATCCTTTTGTTGTTGAGGTACTTAGGAGCTGGTGTTGGTGTTTTTGGACTGGTTTTGGTCAGAAAAGAGTGCTGGAGTTGTGTTCTTGAAGGTGTTCTTCAAGGGTGAGTCAACTAGCCTTTAAACCCTTGTTTTGGTTTAAGCTTTTGGACCTATTTGCATGTTGATTTAAGCTTAACTTTATACTGTAAAAATTTCTAATTTTTCATGCTTGTAATGTTTGTTTAAGGTCACTTTTGTGTTGGGGGTTGTCTACCCCCTCTTAGGTCTTGCTTGGTCTTGTTCTTGTGCCTTTCTTTTAAGCTATTGGGACCACCTTGTTTTGGCCTTCTCACCACTAAAATCCAGAAGATTTTCAGTGGTGGAAATGGTGTTTTGAAGTCCCAAATAGGAGAGGGTCATCCCCTCTCCTTATGTCTCATATGCTTGTATTGATGGCTCATAAAAGTAACATGTTTGTTAAGATTTTTTTGGCTCCATCTTAGCATGTATTAGACCTTATTTCAGCATGATAAACCTCTGTCTAAGGTTGGTTTGATAGCCTCTTGCATGCACCATGCACTTGTAGTGCAATCCTCTCTATTGCCTTAACATGCATCTTGTATTTGGATCATCATTCTTGCATGTTTTGGCTCAACTCAAAGAAGCTTTCCCTCATGTTTTACCATGCTTGAGCTCTGTTTGATGTTGTTTTAGTCATGTATGCATTGCTTTGTATAGCCATAGTGCATTCTAGCTTGTTAGCTTTGAGTGTCCAAGTCACTAGCATGCATTGCTTAGACCATTTTCATCATTTGGCATCATTTCATATGTGATTTCAGTCCATATAGTGTGGTCATGCACTCACATTTGTCACCTTTTCCATGCATTGGGAGGTTTGTGTTTTAAGCCTTGAACATGAGCCATTATGCATGTCTTATTGCTTAAGCTTTTGGGATGCCATCTTAGTGGGTTTTTGGGCTTATTTTGACATGCCATAACTTTGATTTTTATTGGTTAAGTCATGCCATGCTTGGTCTTGGTAGGTGTAGTGTAACCCTCTTTATTGGCCTTGCATGCATCATGCCTTATGCCCTTCATGTTGGCTTGTTTTAGCTTTGGCCCATGCATGTTTTAGACTTATTTTGGCATGACCTAGGACCGTTTTGGTTGTCCTTGGCCCTTTGGGGTTTGATTCATGTGGTTTTGGTACAAGTTCCTATGCTAGTTTCAAGCTTTGAGCTTTCTTGCATGCCATACTTGTCTTGCTTGGTTGATTTGGCATCATTCCATACTTAATTTCAGAGCTTATAGTGTTGTTACACTTCCACTTTTGTCACCCTTTGAGTGCCTCTAAGGGTTGTGTTCTTGTTGCCTAGCTTGTGGACCAATAGGTGTGCATGCATGTTTTGCCTTTTGGTGCCTTAGTTTTGGTGTTTTGGCCACTGATTTGGGCATGATTGAGATCTATCCATTTTAGTTTAAGTCCATTTGGCATGTTGTTGCATGCTTGGTACACTGCATGTTGTTGCATGCTAGTTGCATTACATAACATTGTTGCATACTTGTTGCATGTCATGTTGTTTACATGTTTAGGTTGCATTGCATTGTTTGCATGCCATTAGCTTTGTTAAGTTGTGCTTGCATTGCATTGTGTTTGGTTTGGATGTCAAGCCAAACACGAGGAACGAGGGACGTTTCATACTTGAAGTGATAAAACGTGCCTCAATTCTCTGTCGTCGACCCTCTTGATCATGCATGATAAAGGTTAAGGCATTTATGTGTTTTTATGCATTTCATCCATATTGATTTGTGCAACTCGGCCTCTTGGGCCATCATGCATCGAAATGCGTGATTGATGGCTCGAGAGTTGAGCACTACACTCCTTTGAGCTTCAAATATGATAAGGAGTGTGGTTGTACAAACATTTTCTTGCAAATGTATTGCCATGCCTCTGTTTGTACTCTGCTGCAGCAAAAGGAGGAGTTTGCAGGAAGAGATGGCCGATCGGCTATCTAGTGTGCCGATCGGCTACAAATATTTGGCCGATAGTCTCAAAATTGGTCGATGACGATTATCCACTAGCCGATGGCCACCCCTCTTGGCCGATGACCTCTCAAAATGTCCATGAGGTAGGTCAAAAGCATCACAGAACTTGGCATAATTTTCAGAGGTGCAGAACAGTGCAAACAGAGGCAATATGAGGCATGACAACGGATTTTCGAGCGAAGTCGACCGAGCATGCATATGCCCCTCTTCCCGAGGCCATTTTAACTGCTTTGTATAGTTAGTTAATTTGTAATTAATTAATTAATGTGTTAGCTAATTTAATTCATCGTTGTAAATTCTTAATTAGCTTAGCTTAGCTAATATTCAATTTGATTATGTAATAATTAGTCTAATTAGATTATTAGATTAGTTAGAATAGCTTAGCGTAGTTAGCTTGTATTATTCATTCAGACCCTCCGTCGAGAGGGCGAATTTTGTAATAAGTGTGCGTGAGTGTGTGAATGTCTTCCAACCCCACGTCTTTATCCCTTTTACTTAACCGCTTACGATGGTTAGTTCTAGGTCATGTTTTGATTAGCATCCTTATGCTTGCATGTTTGCATTCATTCATCTGTCTTGCATGCATTGGGCTCGACGCATCAACAAACCGCATTGTATTTCAATACATTTACTTGAATACGTGTTCAACAACATGTTATCAAGTTGCATTTCATATGCCATCTTAGAATAGCCGAGCCTATTTTAGTTGCATTTTTGCATGTGTTGCATTAGGCATCTTAACATAGCTAGGATCATGCATTGATTTCTAACTAGTTCTTTGTTTTGGCTCGGAGTACACTGTGAGTGTTTATACTTTAGCATCCTTGCATGTGTGTAAGTGTTGCCATGATAGCATGCTTGCCATGAGGCTAACTGCTTAAGTGATTAACTGCTTGAATGCCTGTGGGTGAATGTTGGATTACTTGATTTGGGACAATTCATCAAACTGTGTGTTTTAAGCCCACTTGAGAGTAGCAAAATCATGTTTTCTAAGCCCACTTGAGGGTGGCAAATCCACGTCTTAGCCTACTTGCGAGTAGCACCTTCAAACCATTTTCAAACAAACATGAGATGTTTTGTTCCAACTTAGGCGATCTTGTCTATACTTGTATGCTGTGCGCATCACGTAGTAATGATAGATTAATAAACCGGAATAAGAACACGTGTTTTCAAAAACAAAATATCATGTTAGTAAAGGCCGATCTTGAGATCGGGCGAGCGGGGGTGCTCATTACATGACCTTCCTCTCTCGTACCCAAGTTCCCGAGCTGAGGCAACTTTGTTGATGACGGACACGTGGCCTTAAGCATGAGTCAGGGCTTCCTAAATTTCTCCAAATAAAACATTTAGGTGGCGACTCTGTATCTGGAAAAGCAGTCCATGTTTGGCACTTCTTTATAAAAATCAGTTTTCCAAAACGATTTGCCGGATTTGGACTCTTTGGTGATTTATTGGTCTTGCATTGCACTTTGCGAGATTAGATTCAGAACCGTGACATTGAGTCCGAACTGTGGTAACTTAATGAACAAACGAATTTTGCGCCATTCGTGCTCGGAGCCGGGACGTTTGGGCACGTCTACAGTTTCTGGCGACTCCGCTGGGGATTTAGAGAACTTGATGCGAACTCATGATATCTTGTTTTGACTACACTTATGTGTCTCTTTGCATTGCATTTGCATTGGTGCGCCTAAGACACCGTGTTCGCCGTATGCTATTCCTGAACGGCTTGTCGGACCTGCTTTGAGAAGCGGGCCATAAAGCTAACCGGTTGAGGGCTCTGCCATGACGGGAACACAAACCCCAATTTTTACCGGGGCATTCCTTTTGACCATTCGACCTAGTGCATATCAGAAACTGTAGTGACCATTCCAAGCTAGGACAGGTTGCTTACCCGTTTATGGGTTGTTTGAAACCGCTGTGTGTGTAGTGAAACCCTAGCTCCTGACAATTGGATAGGGAAACCTTACCCCTCCATAGGGGTGTTCTTGGCTCTTACTTGCTTGATTATGTGCTTTTAGAGTGCGTCTCTACAAGAATGCATGTATCAGTTTGCAAGTCTGGGTATCAGGCCTGCGAGCATCAGTATTTGGGAATTAGTTTTACCTGCGGGTATCAGATTCAGATTTGGGGCAGTGATTTGGGAACAGTGATCAGTGATTGAGAACAGTTCTTTCAGCTTGTGTTTGCCAACTGTGTATTGTCTTTATTTAAAGCTGTTATGATGTCCGTTTTTCTGGTTATTTGTTTCCTTATTATGCTTTATTTACCTTTTTGCAAGGTAGTTTAGCACCATTGCATTCGACCAGGTAGATATTCCCCAAGCACTCTGGGTTAGTGGTCGAAGACTTCGTCGATCCAAGGATCTGACAAACGGACAAGCAGTGTTCCTTTCTTTACCCCCGGTTACCAGACGGAGGTCAGTAAGGCGCAGTGTATCGGTACAGCGGTCGCCAGATCAGTGGTCCACCCCACCAGTGAACAGTCAGGCTGAGGTCTCAGTTTCTACTGCAGGGACAGATATACCGGTTGTTCAGATAGACCAACACCCTATGGCATCTATGGAAGAGATGATGCGTCAGCTCCAGGAGAGTATGCAAGCTATGCAACAGGATGCTGCTCGCCAAGCAGAATTTGCCGCACGCCAGACTGATTGCTAGACTTCAGCAACAGCAACCACCACAGCAAGCCAGAGCATCGGCTTCGCACCCACCTCCCCTCCCACTCAGAGTTCCAATATTCGAGGAGACAGCACACTTCCAGGACAATACGGACGTTCCAACAGGGCCAGCTCCGCCCCTGATCCTACTCCAGTTATCCAAAGCACAGACCAACCTGGGGGATACGCCGTTTGAATTCGAGGTGGATTTGACAGCACTAAAAGTGAGCAAGCTAGAAAAGCTGTTCAAGAAGTCTCAGGGCGTGAAATCCATCCCGGATATAGAGGACCGGTACACTGACTCGGCCGTGACTCTGCCAAACCGGTTTAAAATGCCGCACATAGACCGTTTCGACGGGTCTGGAGATCCGATGGTGCATTTGCGGCTGTTTTCGGACATACTAAGGCCGATGGGCCTCTCCAGATTGCAGAAGCTTTCCCTGTTTGGTCGGACCCTGTTGGGTGTAGTGGCTATTTGGTATGCAAAACTGGAGGACTCCGTCAAGAGGAACTGGGAGGAGATGGCTGAGGACTTTGTAGCTCAATACTCCTACAATATGCAGATCGAGGTCACAACTCGTGATCTCGAGACAACTAGGCAAGAGTCGAAGGAGAGCTTCTCCGATTTGGTGACCCGTTGGAGGGCTAAGGCCTTAATGATGACCATCAGGCCGGTCAACAAGGACTAAATACGGATAGTTGTGCGCAACCTCCAGCCCAAGCTCATGCAGAAGATGATCGTCCTCCCCCTCCCCACCTTTGTAGATCTACATGAGATTGGGGTGCAGATCGAGGATGCCATGAAACAGGGCCTCATTGATCATGAAAGAGAGCAGCCCAAGAGGGTATTTAACCGCAGTACGAATGCAGGCACAAGTAGTGCTGCAGCTGCCAGATCTTCAGACGTGGGCATGGTCACCACTACCACCCCAAGAACCCTTACAGCTACACCATTCACCGGTGCGTCTGGAAGTAGCTCACAAACAACAAAGTTTCCACCCCGAGGCTAGAGAACCTTCACCCCACTATACATGTCTCTGTCCAAAGCTTTGGGGGTTTTGATCAGGAAAGGGCACTTGAAGCACCTAGAGCCGCGGCCATTGCCAGAAAAACTTCCCCCCTCCCATAACCTGGCAAAGTACTACGTCTTTCACCAACAGCATGGTCATGAAACCGACCATTGCTTTTGATTGCATCACGAGATTCAGGATCTCGTCGACAACAGGGTGATCATGCCTCCGAAGAAACCGAATGTTACAACTAACCCTCTCCCACCACATAACCAAGCTCCACATCCCAAACGCATCAATCTGATCCAAACTAGGGTTGTGTCATACGACCCTAGCATATATATCACCCCTTCCCACCTACCCAAGCCAGAGGTGTTCATTCCTAACAGCACTGACTTGTGCATGTTGGACATCTCCCAAACCCAACCTGAAACGGTGGTGACGACTATCGAAGATAGAATTGGGTCGACTGTGGAGGCAGATGAGAATGATTATACAGAGCCTGAGGGGTCTGGGAGCTTCATAAATAACTCGAGTGGTTACATTACATCAGCAGGCCAGGCTAGGTCGAATGTGGAATTGCCAGTGGGGGCAGAGATTTGTGTAGTACGGGAGGATGGACATAATTAGGGGCTAGATGACGTAGCGGATTTGGAAGAAGACATTGCAAATCTGTAGCTCTTTGAAGAGTAGGACTCAGGGGACGTGACTGTCAACTGGTTCGACTTGGATGGGTTAGCAGAAACTACAAGGTGGCTCAGCGACGAGCCAGATGTTGTTGAGCAGCATCAGCCAGAACATGGTCCGTCAGGGATGGGGACATCAGCTGTGGCCGGAAGGGCCGGGAATCAGGATGCATCGCCGAAGAGCACCAGTGTTAAGAATTTTGCTCAGAATACGGGCAATTTGGGAACGGAAGATACTGAACAGTAGGCCGTACTAAAGTAGTTTGAGCGGGAAAGGATCGAGGATTCTGAGAGGGCCAGAAAGGCCAAAGCCCCTGCGGGGACAGAACGTGCTGTGTGCACAAGAACGGAGCATGCTGCGACCACAAGAATCCAAGGTGCTGTGGGCACATGAATAGTTGTAATGGAGTCGGACAGGTGTTTGTCGGCTGCCAATGGCATGTGGTGGGAAGATGACGACCTATGTCTTGCCCACACCGATGAAGACTGGGGGCAAAGCCAACCGGATGATACTTGGTATGTTGGCGAGATTGACCACATGACTAGGAGTGGGCGGTATTTCATGTCACGCCCCAAACCTGCCCCTAAAAGTTTGGGCATGATCACTTCAGAAACGGATAGTTAATTCAATATATACAACATATGGGGCCTGAACGGAAGTATTTAACAACGTAAAATAATATAAATTAACATCCATCGAGCTCACACCTATATGCCAAGATCTCAATGTGCCATTAAACAATTCCTCATATGATAGACAGATATACAAGAAGCAGATATTTGTATTCACACAATAACATATATGGGCACATATGTACAGAACCAGCCCCACACGTGGGCATACAACAAAAATATTGGTAAAGGAGATTATACACGACTAATTACATTAGACAAAAGATTAAAAACCAAACTATGGGTCATTAAGGGAACCCCACAAAATGTATAAGCTTCTCTACTTAGCTTGACCAAAGCTGAACTAAGACCGACCTCCACGTTGATTGCCTACAGAAACAGACATAACACGAAGTGAGCAAGGCTCAGTGAATAATAGCACTCAAACAATTTAATGATTAAACTTGAATTGTAATATTCATAACGTATATAAGTGCAGAGGTCATATAATTAATCTTATCTTGTAAACATTCCAGAATGGCCTTGGGCCCAGATATCAACAGATTGTACAGAGCAGCCTCAGGCCCAACAGATTATACAGATCGGCCATGGGCCTAACAGATTATACAAAAGGGCCATAGGCCTAACAGATTATGCAGAACAATCCCAGATTCATAAGAATACCATTACACAGTAGTGTACATAAATTCCCCCTCAATGGTTTATTACAAGTCGACATAGTTGTCTTGCGTATAACAGAACATTATGAATAACTATTAACAGAAAGCGCATGTATCACTACAATACTATTCATAGGGATAGAGCAATTCACATCATAACGTGAGTCATATAACGATGTTATAGATATTCAGTTCCTTCCTCAGTTTGAGCAATTCACAGGTCAATCCGATATTTATCATAGCTTCGTAACGGTCATTAACATATAAAGTAACCCATAGTTCTATCCGATTATTCATTTCGTTGATCCATTTTAGGCAAATATCTATTTCATAGAACATGTGTCGAACAAAACAAGGCTGTAAGAGTCTATTATAGGACATTCAAAATATCATGTTCTCAGTAGGTGGGGTTTATATTCACAATTTCTTCCTGTCAACAAATTCTCCAGTATCAATTCCCAAATACAGAAACACAGTAGAAATCATTCCCTTAAGCACACAGTTCATATCTTCCCATAACATAGGTCACTTCCTATCATAATAAAGATATTCTCAACTATGTTCATCTCTAGACCAATCCAGTATTAATAGTTCGTATGCAATTCTCATGCGGAGACATAGGCAACTTACAGGTAACAGAACATTAATGATAACCATTAACCGTAAATGGAATATATTGCTACAGTACTATTACTCACAGTGGGCTTCCAAAACCGATTGTGCGGTCTTCAAGTCTTGACCTACAAATACAAACATCACAGCACAATTCCTCAATACACATTTGAGTCACGCAATTGGTTCTTAACCTTATTCAATTATCCGCCATTCGATCATTCCATTATTTCTATTCTTTTCTTATTTTATTTCATGCTCATGAGATGTATATGGAGACATATGACATGTGAAAACCATGTAAATGAAGGTCCGAAAGTCAGAAAATGGAAAGAAACGAAAATCAGAAAATCTATCCTATTTGACCGCACGTGTGGTGCCCTGGCCGCTCGTGCGGTGGCTTTGGCCGCACGAGTGGTGGAAATGCAGAATGCATTTTGGCCTAAAACAAGGTTGGCTGCTCGAGCGGTGGCCCAGGTCGCTCGAGCGGTTTGGGTGAAAAACCAGCCCGAAAATCTGTTAAACAATGGGTCTTCTTCTTTTGCAAAAACAACTTCACAATCATACATTTCAAAGCCCAAAACCCATGAAAATAACTTGAATTTCCCATTTCTAGCTTCAAATAAAAATCATAACTTCCAAACAAAATCCAAATGCATCATGTAAAGGATCACACCTTGAAGTAAGTTGGTAAAAGTATAACCATGCATATGAAAGTTTCATTTCTCAAATTTATGGAGTTTCCTCTCCAAATATGACAATCATGCAAGGAAAACATGAGTATAAACATGAATTTCATAATATTAGGCCATGTATGCTCTTATATGATTCCTAGGTTAAAATACAACACAACACTCTCAATTAGACATAATTTCCTCTTAATTCAATTTCATTACCATGAGATCATGGGTGAAT
Organism: Camellia lanceoleosa; assembly: GCA_025200525.1. NCBI lineage: Eukaryota > Viridiplantae > Streptophyta > Magnoliopsida > Ericales > Theaceae > Camellia > Camellia lanceoleosa. The sequence goes on along the minus strand of CM045762.1, from coordinate 2,608,842 downwards.
CAACCCTATTTCAAGAAATTAGAAGAAGATTCCTACCTTAGATAGTTAATTGGAGAGATTTGGCTCAAAACTCCTTCTTTCTCCCTTCCTTTCTCTTGATCTCTTTTTCTCTAGAACTCTCTCCCCCAAATATCTTCTTTTGTGTGTTGAGTCAAACAAGGGCACATATTTATATCTATACATAATTGTCTATAAGTTGAGCCAAACACATCCTTACGAATCGTACAAAATCAAATTTCAATTAAACTTCCTAGATAACTCTAAAAATTGTGCTGATCATAAATATGTCCTCTGTTCTAGTTTCTGAAGCCTCTAAGGCCTTCAATTTGCAGTACCAGGTTAACCACCCAAACGTACATTAACGAATCAGACAAATTAGATTTCCAATTAATTTTCCCAAATAGTTCTAAAAATTCCCTTTAACATACCCAAGTACTCAATTTTGATTTCTAAACCCATAAAGGTTGGTAATTTCAATTTTAAAGCCGTGACTCCACAGATACTTCCTCAATTCGAATAGATATCATTAAATTAAAATGCATTAACCCACAAGGGCATAGAGGTAATTTCTGATACAGATTTTGGGGTCGTTACATTTCAAGCCCCCGCACTTAGATCGACCAAATACGTCCGGAAAGGACAAAGAGGTAGACAAGCAGAAAGAAAAGCTGCTCGAAGAGGAGGCTGTGCTGAAACAGCTGAAGAAGATACAAGCAGACACCTCCATCTGGGGATTTCTTATGGCCTCAAGAGTTCATAGACAAGCTGTCCTTTCTGCAATGGACAAGGCCAAACTTTCAATTGACACTACGCCTGAACAGCTGGTAGGGTAGGTTTTTCCGGAAGGAGCTTCCCCGACATTGACCTTTACCGACAAGGAACTGCCGTCTAAGGGCTCAGATCACAACAAACCACTCTACATCTCTGTGGAGTGTAGAGACAAATGGATACCGGTGGTTCTTGTTGACACGGGATCCGCCATTAATGTGTGCCCGTCGAGGACGGCATATTCAATCGGGTTGAAGCCCGCGGATTTTGTGCCAACTGCCCAGGTGATAAGGGCCTACGACAATACTAGCAGAGAGGTGATGGGGACCGTGAAGATTCATACTCAGGTTGGTCCAAGATAACAGGATATTGACTTTCATGTCTTAGACGTTCCCGCAACCTTTAATTTACTCCTAGGACGGCCTTGGCTGCACCAGGTGAAAGCGGTCTCTTCCACTCTGCATCAAATGTTGAAATACCACCATGGGAAGGGGGTGGCTATAGTTTTTGGGAATTCTTTAATTCATCCGCCGCCAGAAGTGTCTACACCGGTTCTGGAAATCGAGCATGGCATTGAGGATGTGTTCCTGTCAGGATTTACCGTAGCCGAGGCCTGGGTTGTACAGAACATTTTGGCTATTGATGAGGGGTTATATGTCAGTGCACAGTCTGTATACCTTATGAACAAGCTTCAACACATCCCTGGGATGGGACTAGGAAAACGTGGCCGAAATGGCATTACTGTATCGGTCGAAGTGCCGCATAACCCGCATACCTTTGGCTTAGGCTATCTACCTACCAAAGAGGTCTAGGTGAGGACAGGCAAAGAGATGGCTGAAAGAGCCAGAGCCAAGCAGACTGGGAAGCATTATGAGTTGATGCATCGGCCTATCTAGGGCACCCTGAACGGATGCTTTGTCCGGGAGGGAGAAGACTTTCCATTATGCGGCTTCCCAGAGCCATGGCTAAATGCAGAGAAAAGGCGTCTGTCAGGATTTGAGATCTTCTTCGACTTGCAGTTGTCCGAGGATGATGTTGCCGAACAGTAGACAGACCCACCAGCTGAGGCTAAGGAATGTAAAGAAGAGGATTCCGAGAGCACTGAGATTGAAATGGGGGTTGCGCTGGCTTGTCTACTCTCAGATCCTCCGATCGTACAAGAGTGCTTGGGGGATAACTTCTCGGTGTCCGTGATTGGAAATGAAACGGCTGCGAGCCCATCTTCAAACATTCTAGATGCGTCCATCGCACCCTCCCTTGTCTGGCAGTACGAGGAGGAATTCTTATCGAGCAGCACCAGGTCAGGTAGTGAGCCGAAATCTGATTCCACCGAGTTTGTGGAGTCGGAATCAGGTTCCAGCTCGTCTGAGTCTGAGTCCGGTATTCCTGGAGGTGATAACCCGGATGCCACAGTCCTGTCTAGGTCGTCTTTTTCTTTTTTCTTTGTATCTGTTGTAACAGAGGAATCAGGCGATTTGAAAGTGCTTAATGAGAATTGTGCGGCTGTGGCCTTCGAGTACTTTTCTGTGCCTTTGATTTATTGCATTAATCAAGACTTTCAAAATTTCGATGAAAACAACGAGGAAGAAATTCCTTCAGTTTTGAAATTTTTGCTTGATCAAGAGCAGGAGAGGTTTGTTAAACCCTTGGTTGATGAAATCACCATAATTAATGTAGGTACTGAGAAGGACCCGCGACTGGTCCAGATTGGGTCCACGTTGTCTTCGGAGGAGCGCGAGCGCTTAGTTGCTTTATTAAAAGATTTCAAAGATGTTTTCACGTGGTCCTACAAAGACATGCCTGGAATCAATCCTGAGATTGTACAGCACCAGATCCCTCTTGACCCAGAGGCCCGACCTGTTAAGCAGAAGCTCAGAAGGATCTGCCCGGATTGGGCTCTTAAGATCAAAGAAGAGGTCACCAAACAAATTGATGCAGGGTTTCTGCTGGTATCTGAATACCAAACTTGGTTGGCCAATATAGTTCCGGTGCTGAAGAAGGACGGCAAAATCCGGGTATGTGTGGACTTCAGGGATTTGAACAAAGCTAGTTCGAAGGACGACTTTCCTCTGCCACATATCGACAAATTAGTGGATTTCACTGTGGGGCATGCGTTGCTCTCATTCATGGATGGGTTTTCAGGCTATAATCAAATATTGATGGCACACAAAGACTGGGAGAAGACTGGTTTCACCACCTCGTGGGGGACCTATTGTTATAGGGTGATGCCGTTTGGGCCGAAGAACGCTGGAGCTACATATCAACGGACTGCAACCACGATTTTGCACGATATGATCCATAAAGAGGTTGAGGTGTACGTGGACGACATGATTGTCAAGTCCAAGAAAAGAGAGGGCCACTACACTGTCTTGCAGAAATGCCATATTAGAAATGCCACCACCGAGGACTGAAAAGGAGGTGCGAGGCTTTCTGGGTAAAGTGCAATTCATAAGACGGTTTATTGCTAAATTAACCTTGACTTGTGAACCACTCTTTGGTCTCCTGAAGAAAGGAAAGAAATTCCAATGGGACGGCCGATGCCAAGCTGCTTTTGAACAGATCAAGCAATATTTACAGAACCCACCTGTGTTGTCACCGCTTGAGTCGGGGAAACCGTTGATTTTGTACCTTTCAGTGACGGAAACTACAATAGGCTGCATGCTTGCACAAGAGTCTGAGGACAAGGTGGAGAGAGCTATCTACTACTTGAGCAAGAAAATGCTGGATTACGAGACTCGCTACACTCCTCTGGAGAAGGCTTGTTTGGCCTTGGTATGGGCTACCAGGAAGCTGTGGCACTACCTGTTAGCTCACTCTGTAATATCAGTTTCGAGATTAGATCCCATCAAATATCTCTTCGAGAAACCAGCACTTACAAGTAGGCTAGCTCATTGGTTGCTTCTGTTTTCCGAATTTGATCTGAAGTATATGATGCGCAAGTCAGTGAAATGGAGAGCGGTAGCGGAATTCCTAACCGATCACCTAGTGGAAGGGGATGAAGCAGTCGAGTATCTGTTCCCAGACGAGGCCATTCTGCATGTCAAAGAAAAGACCTGGATGATGTAATTTGACGAAGCGTCAAACCAATACGGGTATGGGATAAGGGTGTTGCTGATAGCACCCGACAATTACCTCATACCTTTAGCATTCAAACTCCAGTTCAAAGTGTCAAACAATGAGGCAGAGTATGAGGCATGTATTGCTGGACTAGAAACTGCTCTAGAACTAGGGGCAAAATGGTTGGATGTCATCGGGGACTCGAACCTTGTTGTATCTCAAGCTAAAGGAGATTGGAAAGTTAAAGAAGAAAAGATGAGAATCTACCACCAGACCTTGGACGTGCTGATTCCTCGGTTTGAGAAACTGAATTTCGCTCATCTGTTAAGAGAGAACACCAAGTTCGCTGATTCATTAATAACTCTATCTTCTATGATAGACATTCTTTTCAGAGTCTGGATGCGTCCGATCATCATCGAACAGAAATTTGTGCTGGCCTACGAGCTGCTTGCTGCCATAGATGAGTTTCAAGATGAGAATCCCTGGTATTACGATGTCTGGAACTTCTTGGAAAAGGAAGCATATCCACCAGGGGCAAATGCCAAAGATAAGAGGGCAATTCGAAGAATGGTTGCTCAGTTCATCGTCTACGGGGGTAAACTGTACAAGAGAGGACATCTCAGGATGCATAAGCTGTGTGTTGATGCTGAAGAGTCCAAGCGCCTGATGGAGGCCATCTGTAGACACCCCATTTTTGACCGTCCTCAAGACTTGGACGTCACCGCTGGAACACTCGGTGATTATCCATGTTTGTGTTCGTTTGGAGTTCCCGGAGTTCTCGGCTTGCGCACCTTGCCTCAGGACCTCCGAACTCGACCATTTTGTGTCTAGTTTTGCACCAAACACTTGTGTTTTGCCTTGGAAGGGCAGGGAATGCCTTGTGAGGCATCCCCACACACCACCGGCTGTGGCTAGAGGCCACCGGCTGGCTGGTATTTCTATCGACACTTTATTGTGCCGACCGGCACTCTTTTGTGCCGACCGGCACTAAGTTTTGCCAAAATGGCACTCTTTCTTGGCGCAGACCTGTCTGACTACTTTATGAGATATTTTTAGACAACTGTATCACCTTTTGCTCCCCTCCATACACGTGTATGGAGGGATGAGCCTTTAGTTTGCTTAGCTTGTAAGCTTTGCTTGCCTATAAGAGAAAGGCTTCTCCTCTTGGCTCAAGGTTAGAAATTAAAGGGCAAAACCAGAGCTTATACATATATATATTTCTCTGATATACATCCATATATATCTATATCTCTCTCTCCTCTTGTGTGTGTGTTTTTGGACCAAAAAGTGTGATTTCACCTTACTTTTGCACCATTACACACACTACTACACCTTAATCCGAGATTGGGAGGCTTGGAGGTTTGTTTTGTGTGATCTTGGACTGGTTTTGATCACTAGAGGAGGGCTGCTCCACCTGTTCTTCTTTGGATCTTCAAGGGTAAACTTTTTGCTTTAGTTTCCCCATTCTTGCAACTAGTTTCTACCCCTCTTGTCTTGTGTTTTGAGCTTTGTGTTTAACATAAAAAAACCTTGTTTTTACTTGCTCAAGAACATTCATTAAGGTCACTTTTGTATTTGAGTGAAGCCTCACTCTTTTAGGCCTTGTTTTGGTCCTTTTGTGCCTTTTTTTGGAGCATTGTCTAACTCGGTGTTTTGGTCTCCTCACCACTGAAAACCAGTGGGTTTTCAGTGGTGAGGGAGGTGTTTTGAAGTCTCATGTAGGGGAGGGACACCCCTCTCCCCTTTGTCCATCTTTGGCTTTCATTCTTGGCTCATGAGGTAGCATGTGTGCATGCTTGCATTTGGCTTCATTTCAGAACTTTTTGGGGTGTTTTAAGTCATGTTATACCTCTGTCTAAGGTTGGTTTTGTGGCCCCTAACATGCTTCCCATACTTGCTTTGTAATGTTCCATTTTGCTTAGAGACATGCCATGTGTTTAGCCTCATGTATCTCCATGTTTTTAGCTTAGCATCTTGAAGATGTTGGTCTTGATTTGCCATGTTTTAGGGCTATGAGCCACTGATTTTGCCATGTATAGTGTGCTTGACATGGTTGTTTTGTATTCTAGGCTTGTAAGCCTCATGTATTTTGGTTCCTAGCATGTTCAACATTGATCATCCTCATGATTTGGCATCATTTGTGACCCTATTTCAGTCCATAAATCATGTGTGTATGTTTACATATGTGACCATTTTCATGCTTCAAGGGTGTCCCCTTTTATGTCTAGGAATTGGCATTGTGTATGCTTGCATGATTAATACATTTTGGGGCTGCCATATGTGGGTTTTGGGTGTCATTTTGCATGATAGAAGTCTATTTTTGGTTGTTAGATGCATGCCATGAGTGGCCTTGATAATGGTAGTAAGGTACTCTCTTTGGTGCCCTTGGTTTTGGGCCTATTGCCTTGCATGCTTGCATGAGTTTTGGTCATCATTTTGGGCATGTTTTGCCACTGTTTTAGGGAGGTTTGAGGGCTGTCCCATTGTAGCTTAGTCTACCATTGCATGTTTAGTATATGTGTGTTGCATGCTTAGTCAACATGGTCTTGACATAAGACAATCCTATTGCCTTAGGTGTTCATGTTTGTATCACACTTTGCATTGTGCATGCTTAGTATTGTATACTTCCCATGATGTGTTACATAGCATTTGGCATGCCTTACACTTTTGTGTCATGTTGCATTGTTGATGCATGTTTGCATGGATTGCATTTCATTACTTGGTTTGGGGTGTCAAACCAAGTGTGGGAAATGAGGGGTGTTTGTACTCCAAGTGACAAAACACACCTCAATTCCCATGTCACTAAGGCCCTTGACTTTGGCATGATAGGGACTTAGTTATCATTGTTGTGTTGCATGCATTTTTACATTGAAATGCAACCTTGGTATCTTAGGCTATCATGCACCAAGGTGCACAATTGATAGCCCTAGAACCAAGAGCCATGTTTCCTTGAGTCCCATTCATGATAGGAAGCATTGGCCATGCATAAATATGCTCAAAAATCCAATACCATGCACTGCTGCCTGCTGTTGCTGTCAAACTGTCTTCTGCAGGAATTTTGTGCCGACCGGCAGGAAAGAGTGCCGACCGGCACTGTATTTCTGGCCGATAGACTATTTTGCAGCCGGTGGCCACCACAAGCAGCCGGTGGTAGTTTCCTCCAGCCGGTGGCACTCAGTGAAAAAGAAGGTTTCGACTTTGGTATTTTTTTGGAGAGACAGGCAAGAAAAACAGAGGTGGCGATGGCACGGTGTTGGCTTTTTCCGCAAGTCGCAACGAGCATGCATCATTCACAAGATCCGTGAGGTACGAGGCCCCTTTCTTTTATTTACTTGATTTAATTTTAGTAATTAGAATTTTGTAATAATTTATTCATTTATTATTGGGACTGTATTATTCTTTTGGTCCCTCCGAGTGAAGGCGCATTTGTAATAAGGGTGTGTGAGTGGGTGTATGTCTTCCAAACCTCCATTTCTTTCTATCCCTTTTATTTACCCGCTTTCGATGGTAGATTAGGACATACTTATTTTAGCATACCTTATGCAATGCATGCGTGCATCCATGCATTTGTTGACATGCACCGGGCTCGGTACATCATACAAACTGCATCGTACTTTCAATTCCAAATTGAATACGTGCTACTTGCGCATTTCACATGCCATGTTTAGGGTTAGCCGAGCCTACTCTAGATTGCATCTATGCCTGTGTTGCATTAGCCACTTAACATGAACTAGGTCATGCATGTTTGCTAACCGGGTTACTTGTTTTGGCACGGAGTACGATGTAAGTTTTTACGCTTTAGCATATCGCATGCGTGTGAATGTTTGCCATGACAGTATGATTGCCATGCAGCTAAATGCTTATGTGTTATAAACTGTTTGAATGCCTGTGGGTGGAGGTTGGATTGCGTGAGTTGGAACAACTTATTGAAATCCGTATTTTAGCCTACTTGCGAGTAGCAAAAACCAACACGTTTTTCGAGACAAAACGGATATGCAATGTTTATTTCCAAATTAGGCGATCTAGTCTATACTTGTTTGCTGTGCGCATAACATAGTAATTCTAGGCTAATAATTGGAATAAGAGCACATGATGTTTTCAAAATCGGATGTCACGGTTAGTAGAGGCCGGTCTTCGGACCGGGCGAAAGGGGGTGCTCATAGCTGACCTTCCCCGATCGTACCCAAGCTCCCGAGCCAAGACCACTTTGGTGATGATTTTACCGTGGCCTTCGGCACCGAGTCAGGGTTTCCTAAATTTCCCATTTTAAAATATTTAGGTGGCGACTTTGTAATCTGGCAAAGCAGTCCATGTTTGGCACTACTTTTCAAAATCTGTTTTTCTTCAAAACGATTTGCTGGATTTGGACTCTTTGGTTCAGATTTAGAACCGTGACACAAATTGAGTCCGAACTGTTAGATGGAAGCCCACGGGCGCGTCTGCACCATCCATAGAGGAGAGTGCGGAGCGCACATAAATAGGGTGATGCTAGCTCGAAAGATCCTTAGACAGGGTTATTACTGGTCAACCATGGAGGAGGATTGTATTGGCTTTGTCCGACGATGCCACAAATGTCAGATCCATGCAAACCGCATGAACATTCCACCGTCGAAGTTGTACAACATGACTTTGCCATGGCCATTTTCAGTCTGGGGGATTGATGTGATCGGGGCTGTCACTCCGAAGGGGTCCAATGGGCATGAGTTCATTCTAATCGTGATAGACTATTTCACGAAGTGGGTTGAGGCCCAATCTTATGCGGTGTTGAAGGCATCGCACGTTGCAAAGTTCATCAGGAACAACATCATCTGTCGCTACGGGGTCCCGAATGAGATTATTTCAGATAATGGTTGCCACTTCAAGAAAGAGGTGGTCGACTTGTTGGAGAAATACAACGTGACTTTTCATAAGTCATCTACATATCGGTCGTAGACCAACGGAGCAGGTGAGGCTGCCAACAACATCATCAAGCACATTCTGCAGAAGGTGGTGCAAATCTACCGGGATTGGCCAAATAAGCTGCCATTTGCTCTGTGGGGTTACCGAACTTCAATTCGAACTTCTACTGGGGCAACTCTGTATTCCTTGGTTTATGGGATAGAGGCTGTTCTGCCTATCGAAGTTGAGGTTTCGTCATTACGGGTACTGGCTCAGTGTCAGATAGCTGAGGCAGTTTGGCAGCAAAGTAGGTTCGAAGAACTCACGCTCTTTGATGAAAGAAGGCTGAAAGCACTGTATCATGTTCAGGGTTACCAACGAAGAATCGCCAGGGCTTTCAACAAGAAGGTTAAGTCCAGGAATTTGAAAGTGGGGGATCTAGTGCTCAAAGACAACCGAGCTTCCATCCACGACCCTAGGGGCAAGTTCCGACCTAATTGGACTGGTCCTTACATCATCAAGTCTATCTGGTTGGGTGGAGCTGTTGTTCTGATGGACCTAGATGGCCTAGAGTTCTCCCAACCGATCAACATGGACAAGTTGAAGAAATACTTTCCCTGAGTGGCTCGTGAGGCCGAAAATCCGAAAGGGCGACCTAGGCAAAAGTTAGAGCACAGAAAATTTGAAATGATAAAAACTGAGCTCGCAAGGTTGAAAACCTAGAAAGGGTGGCCTTGGCAAAAGTTAGAGCGTAAAAGGTGAGGGTTAATACACGAGTGAACCTGAGCCGAACTACGTAAGGCTTGATTTCCATCTCTGGGATATGTAGGCAACTTCATTCTGAAGACCATCCATAAACACTTCCCCGATCAACTTTGTCTATGTGATTATCTTGGTCATCTTCGTCTTTTCTGCATTCAAGAGCTCGGTTGTGATCTCCGGTGCAGTGCTATTCAGACTAGGGGCAACTTTCTAGTTGATGGGATCTAGATTTGTGCATCTCAGTGATACATCTTGGGCGTGTCCAGTTGTGATCCATATCGAAAACGGTTTTGAAAAGTTTTAATAAAAGTTTATTTTGCTCAAATTAATCTTTTTACGACTTAGAGACCATTTTTGGACCAAAATGTTTCTGGTTGAATTACGACAAGTTGTCATCCAATTACGACAAAATTTCATTTACTCCACCATTGTCGTATGTTCATCAATTTACAGATACAGTGTGGATCGTTCCAACAGGCATACAACAATGGGTTGTAGAAAATATAACGGACGAAGCCCAAAGACCACACAGGCCCAAGAGCATTATAATTGAAGGCCCATCTAGAATTGGGAAAACATGTTGGGCCCGGTCTTTAGGGCCGCATAATTATTATTTCGGCCACATCGATTTGAGGGACCACAATGACGACGCTTTTTACAACATAATCGATGACGTGGCCCCACAATATTTGAAACATTGGCGAGAATTTATTGGAGCGCAACGGGAATTTTTTTCAAATTGTAAATATGCCCGCTCAAAGAAAATAAAAGGAGGGATTCCAAGTATTATATTATGCAACCCCGGAGCCGATTCTAGTTACAAAGAATATTTGGAAAAACATGAACACACCGGGCTCCAAGCGTGGACGATCAGAAATGCAGAGTTCTACACAGTCAGTCTGCCCCTCTTCGCCAGAATCAATCAAGAAGAGGCATTGCAATGAGAAGAAGAAGTCCCAACACAGGAAGATATTCCATTAAGTCCCAACGCAGGAAGATATTCCACTTCCAATGTGGCTATTCTATATTCCACACGAACGGATGTATCGAACAACATCCACTGGAGAGAGAGGATGCTATCAGGGGTCTTCTACGACACTTTGAAGAACCCGATGTGGTTCAAAGCAGTAGACATGTCCATGCCAGGGAACGAGGGAGTATACAAGTTAGAATGCCTGTTCAACTACAACCTCCGAAAAGCATTGGGAGTTAGGACATTCACCGCGACAATGTATACATGGCTGACATACAGTGGTCTCAAAAGCCTGACGCAGAATGTATTTACCCAGCTTATTGCACGTAGGATGACGAAGACATTGTCCAGCTTCGGAATTATTAGCCCTGTAAATTATTGTCTCACACTAACCATTGTATTCGACAAGATTTTGTATTATGTAAAAGATTGGCGGTGGGGAAATATTTATATAAATTTTTACAATTAAATGGTGTTCATGTACATTGAAATTATGTGTTGGTTTTTCTAAATTTCAATAGTCACTATATTCCGAATTGGAAGACACACAATTCTCATATGGCCCAGATATAAGGCCTATTTAATACAGGCTGAAAATAAAATACACATCAGCCCATAAAGTGGATATATCGAAATAGAAGCCCACTAGACATAGGCCCATCAAAACTATGAAAGAAGTGGACACTAGAGATAGGGCCCAATACACGTAACAGATTTCATACACATCGCGGCCCAGTAATCCACTAGAGTAAATAAAATAATTTTATTCTGTATTGCAAAGCAACACAAATTATGATACAAAATAATCATTTTACACAATTTTTTTATTATCCAAAAGTCCAAAACTAGAATGCCCAGCGGGATCTTCTTCATCCATAGTAACGCAACAGATATCAGCGGTAGGATGTGTGTCTGCACATCGCTCCATTGTCTGCATGGATGGAACCATCGCCTGGGTTTCTAATTCGGAAACCACTTTCAGACCGGTGAAAAGAGTATCTTCTTGCCGCTGTAAGGCGTTGATGAGCCGGATTAAATTTTTGGCGTTCTCTTCGCCGACAACAAATAAGGAGCAGTGCAACAACAAAAGATCCGGCTCGTATTTTAAAATCAACCGCCTAAATTGACCTAGATCTCCGAGATCCATTGCAAAATAATTCAAAATCCCCAATTATTTTGGATTAAATAGTTTCCCGCTTGCGCTTGCCTTTTTAAATCTTTTAATCCTGGCCGCAGATCTGGGAGCGGAGCGGAGCCCCTAGCCGACAACACGGCACCAAATACGGAGGGGAGCACCAATCAGGGGATGACACGGGGCGTGGGGGGGGAGCATCCCAGTAACATTATAGGGACGCTCCTGGGATCATATATAAGTCACTCACTTACTCCCTTATATCAGCAAAGTTTTTAGAGAGCTATCTACTACCTGAGTAGGAAAATACTGAATTACGAGACCCGCTACACTCCGCTGGAAAAGGCTTGTTTGGCCTTGGTATGGGCTACCAGGAAGCTGCGGCACTACCTGTTAGCTCACTTTGTAATACTGGTTTCGAGATTAGATCCCATCAAATATCTCTTCGAGAAACCAACACTTACAAGTAGGCTAGCTCGTTGGTTGCTTCTGCTTTCCGAATTCGATCTAAAGTATATGACGCGCAAGTCAGTGAAAGGGAGAGCGGTAGCGGAGTTCCTAGCCGATCACCTAGTGGAAGGGGATGAAGCAGTCGAGTATCTGTTCCCAGACGAGGCCATTCTGCATGTCAAAGAAAAGACCTGGACGATGTACTTTTACGGAGTGTCAAACCAATACAGGTATGGGATAAGGGTGTTGCTGATAGCACCCGACAATTCCCTCATACCTTTAGCATTCAAACTCCAGTTTAAAGTGTTGAACAATAAGGCAGAGTATGAGGCATGTATTACTAGACTAGAAGCCGCTCTAGAACTAGGGGCAAAACGGTTGGATGTCATCGGGGACTCGAACCTTGTTGTATCTCAAGCTAAAGGAGATTGGAAAGTTAAAGAAGAAAAGATGAGAATCTACCACCAGACCTTGGACGTACTGATTCCTCAGTTTGAGAAGCTGAATTTTGCTTATCTGTTAAGAGAGAACAACAGGTTCGCTGATTCATTAGCAACTCTATCTTCTATGATAGACATTCTTCTCGGAGTCCAGATGCGTCCGATCATCATCGAACAGAAATTTGTGCTGGCCTATGAGCTGCTTGCTGCTATAGATGAGTTTTAAGATGAGAATCCCTGGTATTACGATATCTGGAACTTCTTGGAAAATGAAGCGTATCCACCGGGGGCAAATGCCAAAGATAAGAGGGAAATTCGAAGAATGGCTGCATAGTTCATTGTCTACGGGGGTAAACTGTACAAGAGAGGTCATCTCGGGATGCATAAGCTGTGTGTTGATGCTGAAGAGTCCAAGCGCCTGATGGAGGCCATCCATGGAGGAGAGTGTGGAGCACACATGAATAGGGTGATGCTAGCTCGAAAGATCCTTAGACAGGGTTATTACTGGTCAACCATGGAGGAGGATTATATTGGCTTTGTCCGGCGATGCCACAAATGTCAGATCCATGCAAACCGCATGAACATTCCGCCGTCGAAGTTGTACAACATGACTTCGCCATGGCCATTTTCAGTCTGGGGGATTGATGTGATCGGGGTTGTCACTCCGAACGGGTCCAATGGGTATGAGTTCATTCTAGTCGCGATAGACTATTTCACGAAGTGGGTTGAGGCCCAATCTTATGCGGTATTGAAGGCATCGCACGTTGTAAAGTTCATCAGGAACAACATCATCTGTCGCTATTGGGTCTCGAATGAGATTATGTTAGATAATGGTTCCCACTTCAAGAAGGAGGTGGTCGACTTGTTGGAGAAATACAATGTGGCTTTTCATAAGTCATCTACATATCGGCCGTAGACCAACGGAGCAGTTGAGGCTGCCAACAAGAACATCAAGCACATTCTGCAGAAGATAGTGGAAACCTACCGGGACTGGCCAAATAAGCTGCCATTTGCTCTGTGGGGCTACCGGACTTCAATTCGAACTTCTACTATGGCAACTCCGTATTCCTTGGTTTATGGGATAGAGGCAGTTCTGTCTATCGAAGTTGAGGTTCCGTCATTACGGGTACTGGCTGAGTGTCAGATAGTTGAGGCAGATTGGCAGCAAAGTAGGTTCAAAGAACTCATGCTCTTTGATGAAAGAAGGCTAAAAGCACTGTATCATGTTCAGGGTTATCAACGAAGAATCACCTGGGCTTTTAATAAGAAGGTTAAGTTTAGGAATTTGAAAGAGGGGGATCTAGTGCTCAAAGACAACCGAGCTCCCATCCACGACCCTAGGGGCAAGTTTAGACCTAATTGGACTGGTCCTTACATAATCAAGTCTATCTGGTCGGGTGGAGCTGTCGTTCTGATGGACCTACATGGCCTAGAGTTCTCCTAACCGATCAATATGGACAAGTTGAAGAAATACTTTCCCTGAGTGGCTCGCTAGGCCGAAAACCCGAAAGGGTGACCTAGGCAAAAGTTAGAGCCCAGAAAATTTGAAATGATAAAAATTGAGCTCGCAAGGTTGAAAACCCAGAAAGGGTGGCCTTAGCAAAAGTTAGAGCGTAAAAGGTGAGGGTTAATACACGAGTGAACCTGAGTCGAACTACGTAAGGCTTGATTCCCATCTCTGGGATACGTAGGCAACTTCATTCTGAAGTCCAGCCATAAACACTTCTTCGATCAACTTTGTCCATGTGATCATCTTGGTCATCTTCGTCTTTTCTGCATTCAAGAGCTCAGTTGTGATCTCCGGTGCAGTGCTATTCAGACTAGGGGCAACTTTCCAGTTGATGGGATTCGGGGTTGTGCATCTCAGTGATACATCTCGGGCGTGTCTAGTTGTAATCCATATTGAAAATGGTTTTGAAAAGTTTTAATAAAAGTTTATTTTTCTCAAATTAATCTTTTCACGACTTAGACCATTTTTGGACCAAACGGAAAATTTTCAGTACCCACAACCTTCAATTACATTGATTTCAGTACAGAGTTCTCATACTCTTGAATACAAATTTACATTCATAAAGAAAACTTGAAAGTACTAATAAGGCGATAAATTCGAGGCATAGTCAAGTCTGGTGTTCCTGCGCCCCCTCCCAGAGCTGTTGGAAACCTCTGATGCCAAAGTAGGCCCAATATGTGCCTCTTCATCAAGCCAAGCTGTGCACTCATCAGAGGATGTAACTGAAAGTGGGAGCGGGGGCCAGAAGCTCTCTCGTCCTCCATGCTGTGGCATACCGAGCTAACTGTGCGCCTCAGACCGGAAATGCAGCAGGGTACTCTATCCCCTCTTCCGGGCAAGTCTGATCATGTCCGAACTTGTGTTGGAATCAGAAAGGGAAGTAAAAGACACAGTGTGTCAAGCTGACCAACTGAATCCCGGGCTGGCGGTTCATACTATTGCTCATCGCCGGTAGATTAAGCTAGGGGCAGTGCCAAGCAATACTGGTAGCTGACAAACTGCACATCCAGTCGCACCACCCTCCCTCATCAGGGGCATCGACTAGGCGTCACTGGAAGAAATAGCTACGAGCTGAATATGCTGGGCACGAGTCCACAACCTTCAATTTATCCATCAACCATATCTGGGGAGGGATGCAAAATGAGAGATTAAAGAATAGAGAGGTGTACGTTGAGAGAAAAAGTGAGAAAAGGGTTTTGAGAGAAAAACCGAGCCTGAGGACCGAGTGATGTGAGAAATATATGTGAGATAGGGTGGGAAACATTACCTGCAGCAGTAGTGGACTCCCCGCGAATCTAGTCGTCTCCCGGTGATGAAAAGCGTCCAAACCCATCAATGTCTCAGCTAGTGTCATGGCGATGCAGCTCTTGCCCTCTTTTAAGCCCTCGGTGACTTCAATCAAACGGGTGCTAAACCCACCGGAGCTTGGGGCAAGCAAGAAATGGGACAACATGCACAAGCAAAGCGCATGCCGCCGATAACCCTACCAATGATGATCGTCGCAGTCACCAGCATCAAAAAAATGACTAATCAAGCTTGGAATGTCTAGCTCTCTGTCGTGAATCAATTACCGAGCATCATGCAAAGTAAGGCCGCACATCCATCCTAAGGCTTGGACGTAGCCGAAGCGGAATTGAGGCAAGATTTCTTCATCACGCTCGGATTCCATTAAAGCTTGGAAGTCTTCAAAAGTGGGGCACATCTCTTGTCCGCCAAAGCTAAAGACGTGTGTCACCGGATTCCAAAACTTTACCGCAGCATGAAGGAACGGAAAACGCAGCGGGGTGCGACCCAACGTGAATAGTGCATTTATTCTGAAGCTCCGAAAATTTAGCTTTTTCGAGCCATCTAAATTGGCAATCCAATTTGTGAGATTTTGGACAAGAAATGCCTTCATTTGGTGCAAAAATTGAGCTGAAATGGAGAAACTATGAAGCTGGGCTTTTGTAGAAGATAAGGTGTTGAGTGGAAGACAGGTGGTAGCATTCTGGAGGTTCTTGCCTTTTTTGGCCAGTTGGCCAAAAAGAGTGCCGACCGACCATCTTTTTGGCCGATCGGCTAGTAATTATGGCCGATGGTCATTTCTTCTGGCCGATGGCCTTTCCTTTTGTTCTCTGAGCTGTCTATGTCTTGGAGATGTTGAGAACTTGTGACTGATTCCACTTTAAATGCCTTTCGGTGATGATTTTGCGAAGTCACGCCTGTGTTACTTCAATTTGTTTATCGAGTTGTTGTACTTTTATTTATCGAGTTGTATTTCGTGTTCTTTAGTCCTTGTCTTGCTTATCGAGTTGTATTTATATTTGGTTAGCATGTCAAGTTCTTTGTTTTGCTATCGAGTTGTTTTGTTGTCAGTCGGTTCACTACCTGATTAATGCAATTCGAGTGTTTAGTTTTCAAAACAAAGTTCAATCTCATTTACATTATTATGTAATGCAATGCAATGCGATGCGATGCGATGTTTAGAATATACAAATGTAACACTTTTTCAACAAAAAAAGTTGTTTCATTCCATCATATTTTCTTTTGCAAAAGTACAAAGTTTTAAAGAAAATAAAATCTGCCTGACGCAGTACAATGTGCAAAACTACTAGTAAAAAGAAAAGTAAAGCAAAAAAGAAGAGCAGCATCTGGATCGGCGCCAATCGCCTCAAGCGCGGGAGTCCGTCCTTATCCTCTTCCTGGACGAAGGTCTAGGATCGCCGCCGTCACCTCTGCTATCTGAGCCATCTCCAGCCTCATCCTGAGACAACTCTGCCTCTTCAGCAGACTCATCATCATCTGGGGTAGGCTCCCGTGAACTGCTCTTGGTACGAGTGCGCCTATGTCTGCCTCGGCTGTGTATCATCATCCCCCGTCCCGCTCCCCCTGCTGCTCTGGGAGGTACTGATGGTCCTGTTGAGGCACCCCCTGTGGCCGGTATCTAGAATGGGACCTGAAAAGAACAATTTGGCAAATGCATCAGTCATGCTATGCGAAGCTGAGTATGGTATCAAACACAGTGTATGATTGCAGTGTATGAATGTTGTGAGCAGTATATGAGACACGGTGTGTCAGTGCCGTGAGTGGTGTGTCAGTGCAGTGTATCAAGTGTCGTGTTGATAATGTGATGTATCAGATCATGTATGGAACATATTATGCAAAGTTTTGGGACTGAAGTTGAAGGAATTTACCGGGATACCGTAAATGCTCAGCAGGTCTATGCTCCTCTGTAGCATCTCCATCACCGAGCCCGTCAGCTCCAGAGACTGTCCAGTGTACTCTATCGAAGCCTACAAAAGTGTTGAAGTGATTAGTATTCTACGAGATATCAACTGAAATGAAATGATTGTACAAAATGAAAAGTATAGCGCGTACCGAGGTCGAGCCGCGAACTCCGACAAGCTCATGATCAGCCGGAGGAGGAGCGATGGGTATCTGATAAGTCTCCCCACCCTGTACTCGACATGTCATGGTGGTGGGCAGCTCTGGCTACTCAACTCTCCATCCCCTCTGGGACCCACTCCTGTCGCGGGCCTGAGTCGCCCTCGGTACTCTTGCTCCTCCTACTGGCACTGTAGGCCTCTCCCTCTTAACTCGGCGACCACCGGTCAGAGGCCGCATGAGATCAGTTTGGATGAACTCGGTGTAGTCGCCCTTGTCTCTGAAAAAGTTAGCATCCCAGCCTATCGTGAAATCCATCATCTCTTGTAGGGTGTACCTCTCGGTGGCCCTCGTATGGGTGGGAGGCGGCCTCAGGACTATCTGCTCAGGCAAACCAAGGGTTTGACGCAAGAAACACTCTCCAAAATACCATGCCGGCAGACCGGACCGTCTAACAAAATCTGAAACCGGGCAGTCTCTCGAGCACCCATGTATTGGTCTCTCACTACATCCGGCAACGCAGCCCAGGGCTGCCAAGTGATCTGCAAATGATAAGATATACAGTTTGTTATCTACTGTTGAAGGTACAATGTAAAGCGAAGCTTGAGTAAACTGTAATTTTTGAAATACCTCCGCTGCTGTAATGGTGTCAAAGTATCTGCGGAAGAACAGGAAAGACTCCCGCGGCCTCCGCTCACACCTCATATTGTATCGATGAGAGTATGGGACAGCGAGGGACATCTCCACCTCCGGCTTTGGAGCAAGCCTCTGAAAGTAGGCATACACCCACAACTACAGAGTGTAACCGGGTAAGAATGAGTATGCTTATCAGTAAGGCAGTATGCAGATAAAGTGTAAACCAAATAATGGTGTGCAGTGTACTGTGTAGTGTGTGCAGTGTACAGCCAGTGTAAAGCAGATTGTGTAAAGCAGATTGTGTATGCAGTGTGTGTGGTGTATAGATAGTGTAAAGCAGAACTGTAAAACAGAAAGAGAAGGTGTACCTCCCAGGCTTGCCAGTAGCCTCCGAGTAGATGTCCGCTGTGGCGGGATAAAGAGCTCATGTATCCGTAAAGCGTGGCCAAGCCTGTGCCGCCCTAGTCGTAGAACCGGATCCGCGTCACGTCTACCAACGTGCTCAACAGATATAGGGCAACAGTGTTCGCCCGATCGGCGAATAAGGTGGTGCCCAGCAAGAACATAATGAATCCTCGGGCGTACCACTCCACCTCCTCGCGGGTCGTCAGTATCTGTATCCAAAATTAGTCCTCAAACCAAGAATACCTCATGAACCCCGGCCAAGAGAGAGGTGGCTGAGCGCCAAGCAAGAAGATCTGGGCAGCATCCCACTCGCCCATGTCAGTGTTGAAGGGAATCGAATCACCCCCTACTCCAATGCCAGTGAGCATGGAGAAGTCGAAGGGAGTCATCGTCATCTCCCCCGTTGCGGAAAGGTAGAAGGAATCGGTGGTGTCCCACCACCTCTCCACCAGCGCGCCAAGAAGGGGCCTACTCGAAGTGAGGTGCGAGAGTCCCATGCAGAAAATGCCGAAGCCGGCCTCGTCAACAATTTGGTGAACCTCGTCGGGCAGCTCCATGTACCAACCTCGGGCAATGGTGTTCCCATACCCCCAGAAGGCATGGGAATCTCCCTGTGTTTAAGACAAACAGATGCGAAGCAGCGTCAGAAATATAGTGTTTGAATATGCTCAGAACTGATAAAAATGCAGTGTGTGTGCATGTGTTCGAGTTCACATAGATATCGTGTATGATTGTGCTCTGGGTGAACTAAGCATGTGATGTATCAATGTGTTTGGGTTATTCAGTTAAAGAATAGAATTGGCTATTCAAGATATCTTATTTACATTGCAGAAAATAAAAGAGGGGAAGAGTATACCTCAGCAGCGTCGTAAGAAAGGTGTGACTCCGGCTCGCGTAGCAGGAGCTCCAATGGCGCACCTCGCACGTAGCTCCTGAACTGGCGGATGCTATCGGGAGGCAGTACATGTATCGCGGACCGGTATGTCGCCGGGTCAAACGGTCGGACACTGAGCAACAAGAGCTCGACCTCAGGATATGTATCAATCTCTGGGGGAGTCCCACCCCGTGGAATATCGCCCGCCATCTCGAGAAGAGTGCAAAAATGGCCGAAGGTATGAAAAGTGGGCAAAAATGCAAAAAGTCAACCGAAAGTCAATCCCGAGGGGTGAAAAACGGGAGAAAAGGTCGGAGTGTGGAAAAAAGCATGGAAACCAAGGCTAACTCAGGGGAAACAAACCCCAAGTGGTGGAAATCAAGAAAGGAACATCGAAATCGCGTTTCGTTCGGTTCAAAGTGTTTGAAACGAAGAGGGTTTTGCGAATCAGAAGTTGCGGGAGGCTTGAAAATGGGAGAAAAGCACAGATTGAAGGGAGGAAAATGACCTAGAGAGAGAGGGAAATGATTTTCGACTAAGAGGAAGTGAGGAAATAGGGTTTGGAACCCTATATTTAAAGACCTGAAGCAAATGGACAAAATTGCCCTGAATCTGCCACTTTTGGCCGATCGGCCAAATTGTTAACCGATCGGCTAAATTGTTAGCTGATAAGCTCTTTTGATGGTCGATGGCTTCCCCTTGTGGTCGATGCACCTCCAATGCCCTTGTTTGGGTCAATTCTGTTGATTTGGTACTCTCATTTTTCAAGAAAGTGCAAGAAAATACACTTTTGAAGCTTAAGCGGCCTTCGTGGTGGCCCCGAACCGTGTCTTCTATGTGCGGTACTCGATACGTGTGAGGTGTGTCCTTTTTCATATCCTTTTGTATATTGCGAGATTTGAAAATTACTTTAAATATGTTGCATTACAATGTTTTGTCATGTTTGTAATAAGCGCACTTGTTATACGTCTTTTCGCTCTTGCATTGAGCATGCCTCGTCTTGTTTTGAAGTTGCATCTCAACATCGCGAATAACTTGCCTTTACCATGCTTACATTGAATATGTGCCTCTCTTTGTTGTCGCATTGTTATACACATTGCTTGCGTTGTCGCGCATGCTTTAGTTACATGTGTTTATGCACCCGTTCTCGCATTGTTATACACATTGCTTGTGTTGTCGCGCAGGCTTTAGTTACATGTGTTTATGCACCCCATGGCTTGCGTTGTCGCGCATGCCTCTCTCGCATTGTTATACACATTGCTTGCGTTGTCGCATATTCTTTACTTACATGTGTTTATGCATCCCATGGCTTGCGTTGTCGCGCATGCCTCTCTCGTATTGTTATACACATTGCTTGCGTTGTTGCGCATGCCTCTCTTGCATTGTAATACATATTGCTTGCGTTGTCACGCATGGTTTACTTACATGTGTTTGTGCACCCCATGGCTTGCGTTGTCGTGCATGCTTTACTTACATGTGTTTATGCCTTTCTCGCATTGTTATGCACCTTTTTATCCGCGTTGTCACGTACACTTATGTTGCATTGTCATCCATCCCCTTACTTGCGTTGTCACACATGTTTTATTTGCATTATCATGCTTGTTTCAGTTACATTGTTATGCACCCCTCACTTGCGTCGTTGCGCATGTTTTACTTACATTACTATGCACCTTCTCACTCGCATTGTATATGCATGTGTTTATCTCATATTGAACTGATTTCTTGATCTAACGTTGAACATGTGTTTTTACTATATTGTACCACATTCCAAACATCCAAAAATTAACCGTAAGTTCTAAATACAAGAAAAAAGTTAAAAGCCTTCCAAAATTGTATCATATACAAGTTTGTAAACAAAATCCAAAACTATACAACGTCAAGATGTTGCTCCCCGCCGATATCCATGGCATCAAGACTGAGTATAGAACATGGAAGGGCTGGAAAAGTGACATCAAACTGCACGTTCAAATAGAACACAGAAAATGTACCAATCAGTTATGAGGCCAATTAGGGTAAAACAAACAGTTAGGCACTTTCCACATAAATAAATATACGGTGAGGCTTGGACAAACACTTTCAATGGTAGGTGAAGTTTTTAAAAGCAAATGCATAACGCAAGGAGAAAAATGTAGGATAATGATCAAACAGGTGAAGACAAAGTACAACAATGTAAATAAACTCAAGCTAGATCAAATAGACTACATATTTCACATAACCAACCAGCAAGTCCTGAAAGCAAAATAGAACGACTTGCAGGAGAAAGGTTCCATGTGTGCTTAGAAAAGTTAGATTTCTTCAAATGGACAAAGGCAAAGACTTGTCAAGAACATCCTTGTCTTCTCACTGTCATCATGATAAAAAAGACAAGGATGTTAATTTTGAGGTAACATAAGAAGAGCATTTCCAAGAAAATATATATATATATATATATTCATTATTGTGATGTACAATAGTGAGACTATCTTCGATACAACAATTCCTCAGTAACTTCATTTAAACACTGGTGCACTTTATTATGATATTTTGATGCTCAATCATGACTTTGAAACAATAGTGTAATTTCAACCATCACTTAAACCCTTACAAGTTATAACTCAAATTTACTCAACAAAGGACTAAGAAAAAGAGTATATGCAATGCTTATGTTAACTTGTATATTTGTTTTCGTGTATTTATACCTAAATAATTAATTTCTACAAGTGGTAGCTTTAAGTAAATGGTATGTGAGATGGAACAAGTCAACAAATTGATTGCGAATACCACTCACTTGGATTATCAGTTTAGATTGACCAATTTAAGTGGACATTCAAAAATGTACAATTAACGATTGCAACTGATCTCACAATTTTAGTGATATAAAAAGTATGTATATTTTCTTTCCCTTAATGATAATTAAACATCTATGCCCCAAAAAACTACAAATATTTAAATAGAATAGCACTATATCGTAACTTCATTAGCAATAATTGACCTCCTTTGAAGAAGGCCTGCTTAAGATTTATATAAAAAAATAAAAATAAAAACTGTCCAACATCCCTTACAGGTTCATCTTCTTACTAAGACAAGGAAATGTAGAATAAAAAAGCATTTCTATCTCCAACCACACCGAAGTTTCTTGTAGGAAAACAAAGGAATAACCTATTCAACAAACTTAGATATTTTTTAATCATAAAGTTATTCAAGTCAGCTACATATGGTTTTCAAAAAGAACATAAAAAATTGAAGGCCAGCCTAAAACCTTGCCAATAATATTAATGTCACCCCTTATTTCCTTGAATTTATTTTCCATTATGTTAATGAATTAAGCAAATCCAAAAGCTCTGAAAAACACCCTAAGGCTGCTCCCATCTAATTGTTATAAGCCTATGACAATTCTTTCATAGATTCTGTGTATTAGAAGAAAAGTTCCAAAATCTCTACTAAGAACCGAACTTAAAACTTAGGGACCCACCCATTTGCTCAAATACACTTACTAACCTTAAGTTGACCTTAGCAACAGTGGTGCCAACAATAATTCTAAAATGTACATCAACATTATGAGTAACAATTCATGGTGAATATTGCGTTGATAAGACTTTATTTTTCCCAGAAGACATGTTCATTGCAACTCTATATTTATAATCATGTTATACGCTTTGGAGGAATGAAATGCTTATTCATGCTGCTATTTTACCATACCATGATAAATTTAACCATCAAGATCATTGTTTCATGGTTCAATAAGTTCAGTACTGGAAATAGAACTTGTTGGCCTGATATTAGGATGCTTACAATTGTCAGCCAAGCCATTAAAATAAATAACAGAATTTGAGACCTCACAAAATGATATGACCTCAAATTAACAGATAATGAACTATAGAAACCAAATAATGCTCTCCTAGTGACAAGCACTAAATTAGGAGCTTTAGGCGCTTTTGGGGACAATGTGATTTAATTCTACCTGAGTACTTAGTAGCAAATACATAAGATAAAAAACTATAGGAATAATCCCTATGCTAGTCTTTTTCTTCTTCTTTAATTTTTTACTAGTATCTAATTCAATCACAAGCTATTACTAATTCCATAGACTCTTGAACCTTATAGCCTACTTCGTTGGGACAAGACTTTGTTGAGTCAAGTAATGGCATAAAAAGGTCTAATAGACTTGGTATTTAGGGGTCACGAGCAAATGAAAAAAGAAGTGTTTTCTACCCCCAAAACAACAGTTTATACATAATATAACCGACTCAATAACAGAACTAAACCTGCAGAATCCTATAGCCTTGCCAATCCATTAAATATTAACAGTTTGCATTTGCATTTCTTGATGGTCAATGAACAAACAGAACAAACCGAACTTGAGCCAGGCCATTGAAAGATCATCTCTAAATATCTCAACAGGGGTTCTCACGCCGACCTTGACTGACTTTTTATATACTTAATTACTAGTTTGGTATATCCAAAACAGAATCAGATTGACTTCGGAGATGCAGCCACAAAAAGAATAACTTTCAAGCACATGTTATCAACTTGATTGTCAACACTTGATGGCCAAGTTATGCATTTTTTAGCCCATGCAAGGTTGATTGGGTAAAGACACAACATTCAGCATTATTTACACAGGGATCGCCCACAAACTAGAACCCGTTTGTTGGGCTGAATGTTTACCATCAACCAAGAGTCACTATTACCTCCTACCCAATCTAACAATACAAAACCATAACTTTGGTAGTTTAAAGGATAATCCATGCCAAAGTTACTATCAAACCTCATGAATCAAATTGTTCCAAAAAATCAAATATTTTTAAGGTGACACGATGTCGCTTATCTTACTCATGTAATAGTACTATGTACCTTTTTTTTTTTTTTTTTTTTTTAATCTTTTTGGCTCTTTTCAAATCTTTTACACCCTTTCTCAGGCATCCTTAAGAAATTTGACTCATTCTCAAAACAATAATATAATGCAGTACGTATTGCATGGTTTCAGAAGAAGCATCTCCATTAAAAACCAAAAATAAGGTTTTCAGACCCAATAACGATCAAGAAGCCTTTCCAGATTTGAGAGAATGTTCAGAGTAGTTGTTTAAGTCCAAGTCAATGTTTATGCTTGGCTAGTATGTTGCAGGTTCAGTGTAATATTTTTCCAGTTTTTTCATAAACAAATATTTTAGGTAGAAAGTAATAAACATCAAGAACTATAGTCAAAGTTATATCAAAGTAACGAGAAAGTATAAACATTTTAGGAAGCATTATACGTAACAATAAATTAGTTTGAAGAACCTAAATCTCAAGAACTGCTTTGCCTATCTGTGTTGGTTGCCCTCCAGATTCAGGAATCAAATTTTTGGCTTTATGACACTACAATAAGGCCACTGAACATTAGCAATGAAAGAGAAGAAATTGTAATCTATTCTTGCAACAACCATGTGAAGCTTTCTGGGAATGAAACTAAGATAGGCTTATACTTCTACTCTTATATTACATGGGAGACCCAATAGATATACCTCATCAAATATGACAAGGCCATCATATTTTGATCCACACCATTGCACAAGTTGTTTCAAACGAGACCTCTTTCATTTCTCAGAAGATGCTATGAGGCAGCTGTATGTCAAGAACATGACTCCCTCCCTAACACCAATGCCTTTGAATTGAGCTTGGAATAAGGCAGCTTATTCAAAGCATGGACTGCAAATGAAAAAAATATAAATTCAACTAAAAAATGCCCTCAAAATAACCTACATGTTTATTGTTTAGACACACATGAAAGACATTATAAGTTTGAACAAAATAACCTAACACACAACAATACCAACAAAAAAAAAAAAAAAAACTACATAGATTTATATATATTAATTCCTCTTCCTTCACACTTAATAAATTAGTGATGTTGCATTTTTGTTATCTTTGAGTGAAATATTTATAAATATGACATTATAATAATTATATAAAACCATATATTTTGTGCGTGCCCCACTTGTCATGCCTTGTATTTTTTGAAAATTGGCATATATTTGTGTTCGTGCCTCTTCTTAGACATCAAGCCAGCTACCTCACTTCAATATTTTAAAATCCCAAAATCATCCAATTTCAATCCAAATCAATTAGGCATACATATTGTAGAAGAAATTCTAACGTTAATGAAAAAGGTAAAACTCTTTGAACAAAGCTTCTCATTTTTAACAAATCAATAGAAAACCTCCATTTATTAACATTCAGCGGTGTTTTGAGCCCAAAAGAGCAAAAGGTGAGCTTTCCGTGTTTATCCATGATCAATGTAACAATGTTTCAAGGGCATTTGATGCACAATCCTTGAGAGGAGAGATAAAATGCACTGCAAACTCCAGGAACTTTAGTACATGCTCCTCATACGGTGACCAAATACTATATTCCTCAAGACCAAATAACATTACAAATTCCTCCTCTTTGTTTTTTTCCCCCTTTTATTCATATATCTTGGAAGTAATTATACTAATCATTCATTCAATACTTGACACCCATATAGCCACTATTTCATATTTATTATAGTAGAGACTAGTGAGATAAGAAGATTTAAAGTTATAGCCACAAATTCATATGGCACATAACACATTCATATTTATTCTCAGCGTGTCAAAAATTTAAAAAGAAGAATAAACTTTTCTAATTTTACATGGAAGAAAAACAAGGCTCAAAGGTAAAATATATGACAATGTTGTACACACCTCTTTTCCGAGTTATACCATGTTATCAGCAAGACAACGAATTTCTTTTGCCTACAAATAGATAAACATAACCACAACAAAAAACATATCAATTACATTACCAAATAAACCAAGTCCGAAATTCCAGACATTTTTTAATCTTGCAAGAAATCTAATCTTCTAAAAAATTTTCTAAAAGCCATAACATCTTTTATATTTAGCTTACTCGAAGTAAATTATGATCAAGAATCAAGTAAGCATGCATACCAACATACAAAGAAAGTTAAGATGGATGAGATCACCAATTCATTTCAACACCCCTTTTCAGGAACTACAAATTTAACCTCAAGAAGAAGCAGCCAGAACCAACGAGAGGAACCTCAGCAGCAGCCCAGAACCAGTCTACTCCCCAAACTACCTCTGATTTGTCTGAAGTTGAACAAGTGGTCGTGAATTGTGAAATGAAAATCCTTGAAATGAAAATCTTTTATGTTAATATTTGACTAGCAAAGACTATCAACTGATTTCCCTTGGCAAAATCCAACATATTAACACAGTACCAAACATTTTATATGTAGATCATATAATTCCAACTACTCCCACCACAATATATATATATACATATATCCAGACCTTGTTCAAGAAATATCTAAGGATCTCTGGCAACATTAAATTGATTTATCATTCTATGCTTGCATAAAGCAAGGAGTTTCTATGACTACTTTTCTTTGTGGTATTTTTTTTTCCCTTAGTGTAAGGCTAAGCATTTTTTCTTTGAAGTTTTCATGTATCTTTAAGTTGGTAAATAATTTTTGTATAAATATTTTATTTTTGTGTTCTTTTGCCCACACCTTTTTGTGACAGCCAACTGGTGAAGGTGGTGCTACTCGTGCTCCTATATGCATTGATTTAAGAAGGGATAGTTCCTTACGACAAATCAATTATTTTGCAGATTGACACAAAAGCCAACAGGTTTCGCAAGTGAGGCCTCTTGCCAAACTGTAATCCATTTGATTTCATCAATGATGCGTTTTTATTTATTTATTTATGTATGTGTGTGTCCGTGCATATATAGAGATTAGGTTTTTAACAATAAACTCTGAAGTGGTCTTTTGATGACTCGATTGTCATTTTTCTACTATTTTGGCTCAAAACAGTGCTCTTGCATTCTTTACAGGATAGACTAAGCAAAAGTTCAGGAAGAGTGGCGATGAAATATTTTTGAAACTCGCACCAAGACAGTCAATCATGTCCCTTGATTACTAGAAGACCACAACTGCATTAGAACAACATCACCAAGTACAAGAAAGAAACCTAATCCCATGACTACAAAGAACTCCTTTGGTCAAGTAAAAGAAAGAAGCCTACACAACCCTGGCTTTGCCACACACATATTCTAAAACAAGTACCGATAGATAGTTTTTCTAGTGAATTTTAGATAACAAATCTTTAATTGTGAGAATCCACAAAGAATCGCTACAAGTCGATAATGTTGTATCCCGCTATGAAACTTATAGTAACAACTCCACAGATATTACAAGCGACAATTGATAACTGTAATCAAAGCATCCACTTTTCTAGAAAATAGCTCCAAAAAAAGGAAAATATTGGCTGCTGATGAAAATGAAGGGCAACTTGTTGAGAAATGTGGTTTCCTTTGTTTTCAAAAGAATTTTCACTCTTTCTCCCTTCCCGTCTTTGGCCATCCCCATTGTCGACTGGTCGACCTTTCAGCCACCAAATCCGTCCCTTTGTTCTTTTCTTTTTTTTCTTTTATTTTATTTTATAAAGTTTTTAATTATTATTTTTATTTATAAATAGAAAATAAGAAATTGATAACATTATCAAACGGCTTTTCTTGCCACTTTTTGAGCTATTTTTTCTGACTCTGTAATTTTTCGAGCTAGTTTGTTGAATTAAGCTAGTGTGGTGAATTCACCATAGAGCTCATGGTTAGTCAACAATTTCTAGGATCTATATATTCAATAGTTAGGGCATGACCTAATGTGCCGACCCCACAAAAATACAACAACGATGTTTGTTTGGAAACATGACTTTGAAATTTAATTAATGATCTAATAAAATATATAATTTTACATTTGATTTAGAAAATTAGAATATAAACTAATATTGTATTTCAAATCCAAGAATTTTAGTAGTTTCTTTGTATATCTAAAAGGAGAATACTTAGCCTAATTTCAAATAATTATAGGCATTTCAAATGCATCATGACAAAATTCTTGAATATAATCTTGAAATACTTTAGTAAATTATCAAATCTAACTGTAAGCTACTTTCTTGGTATTTCCTCTTGAATGATTAATGCCAAATTCATGCATTTCAAATCAATAAATACAAATGAAACCTAATAATCCATTTGAACATGGTATACTATTGGTATAAATACAAACGGAACCTAGTAAGCGAGGAATCAAAACGCAGAAAAACAGAACGTTTGGAAGAAACGGCGTCAGGAACAATTTCTGTTTTATGTACCACTCTAATGCCCTAATTTCTATGGATCTGGTTAATATTATCTTAAATCCATATTCATCCTTTATTTTGAATGAATTTATAAACATGGAAGCCAATGGAATATCCAATACTCATACTGTAATGCCCAAAAAATATAGATACCGAAATACACATCATACTCAATAAACAACAATCCACAAAAAAATCCAAATCAAAATCCAAATCAAAACCAAAAAAAATAAATAAATAAATAAAGTGAAA
This sequence comes from Camellia lanceoleosa, assembly GCA_025200525.1. Lineage (NCBI taxonomy): Eukaryota > Viridiplantae > Streptophyta > Magnoliopsida > Ericales > Theaceae > Camellia > Camellia lanceoleosa. Next base: position 2,580,196 of record CM045762.1, on the reverse strand, counting down.
AAGGCAGAGAACAAAAACCCCAAAATGTAGATAGATATAGAAGGTGTATGTATGTATGTATGTATGTATGTATAGAGAGAAGAGAAGAGAAAAATAGAGAAGAGAAGGGAGGAGGGGGATATAAATATATATATATATATACCGAGAGAGAGAGAGAGAGAGAGAGAGAGAGAGAGAAACGAAACAAGGGTTTTAGGAAGAAGGAAGAGAGAGTGCCTTACAAATTGATTCAATTGAACGGATGGAATCAGAGATTAAAGCCAAGTCCAAGTTGAAGCAGATTACAAATTGATTCAATGGAAAGCGTGATTGCTTTGTTGAGGAAGGAAGCGGACTGCATCAATCGACTGCCATGCGTCTCGATTTCCACCGATTCAATTGATTGAAGACCAAGTTTTTGAAGAACCCTTTCCCCTTCGCTTTGTATCGTCTTTCTCCTCCTCTCTTCTTAGAAACTGTGTGTGTTTTTTATGTTTTAGAAACCTAGTGTCAAGAACCCTCCCTTCATCTGTAAGTGTTTTTTATTTATTTATTTTTTGGAAAAGTGGCGCCACATATTGGGTTTTGGCGCTGAAATTTTTTGGGCAGCCATTCACGACACACATGGTAAGTCAGAAAAGGTGGCTTATTTTTAACGACTGGCATACGCATGTCGTATATAATTAATGTATTAACGGCATGCCATATGTATGTCGTAGAAAATTTTATTATTTACGACTAATATTGCAAGTCGTAAAAAAATTATCATTTTTACTATTAACGGCCTACGCAATAGACACGCCGTAGTTAGTATATTATTTACGACATGCAAAAAAAGCAAGTCGTAAAAGTGAGAAATTACGGCTTGCATTCATTGTATGTCGTTGATGTGGTACCATAAAAAGTCAATTTTGTTGTAGTGAATTCAAGCAATCCAACCTTCACCCACAGGCATTCAGGCAGTTATATCACATAAGCAATTAGCCTCATGGTAAGCATGCTATCATGGCAACACTCACACACATGCAAGATGCTAAAGCATAAACACTTACTGAGTACTCTGAGCCAAAACAGAAACTAGTTAGTAATCAAATGTATGATCCTAGTTCATGTTAAGATGGCTAATGCAACACATGCAAAATGCAACTAGAAATAGGCTCGACTATTCTAAGGTGTCATGTGAAATGCAACTTGATACATGTATTCAAATAGGAATTGAAATACAATGCAATTAGTATGATGCGCCGAGCCTGGTGCATGCAAGACAAATGAATGATGCAAACACGTGAGCATAAGTATGCTAATTGAAACATGCGCTAATCTAACCATCATAAGCTGGTAAATAAAAGGGAGAAAGACGTGGGGTTGGAAGACATTCATACACGCATGCACACTTATTACAACATTGCCCTCATTGGAGGGTCCGAAAGAATAATACAAATTAACTAACTAACAAGCTAATTAATTATTACACAACACTTAACTAATTAACAAATTAATTAAGCTAAGAAAGCAGTAAAGAGGCCTCGGGAAGAGGGATGAATGCATGCATGCTCGGCTCCGCTCGAAAATCCATTGCCATGTCACATGCTGCCTCTGTTTATACTGCTTTGCACCTCGAAGTCGCATAAGTCTCCGGATGCTTCAACCACCTTCGAGAAATCGTGGAAGGTCACCAGCCAAAAGTAAATGCCACCGGCCATCCATCGACCATGGATATTGATATCGGCCACAAATGTTTGGTCGATCGGCACTGTAGATGGCCGGCCGGCCATATCTTCCTGTAGAAACCTGTTTTGACAGCAGCAGAGGACAGACAAGGCATGTCAATGCATTTCAAGGCAAATGTTTACACAACCACACTCCATATCATGTTTAAGACTCAAGGGAGTATGGTGCTCGACCCTCGGACCACCAATCACGCATTTCAATGCATGATGGCCCAAGAAGCCAAAGTGTGCAATTTCAATATGGAATGAAATGCACAAAACAAATAATGGGTCCCAACCTCTATCTAATCAATTCAAGAGGCAAGAGATGCATGCTATGATATGCAACCTAAACATGCAAGCTAAGCATGCAACATGAGCATGTGAACATGCAATATGCAATAGGCATACAACCTAAACATGTGGACGTGTATAGCATGCAACAACATGCACAATGAAACAAGCATGCAACAACATAGTGAGATGGACTTAAACTAACATGGGTTGCTCTCAAGCATGCCAAAATCAGTGGCCAACCATGATGAAAACTAGGCACCAAAATGCACACAAGCATGCACAATGCAAGGGCTCAAGCCTAAGGCACAAAACTCAACTCTCCAAGAGCATGGAAAAGACAAAACAATGAACACAATGGCATATATTCCAGCTCTGAAATAGCATACAAAATGACTCCGAAATGATGCAACAACTCACACGAAGCATGTTGGATAGCTTAAGCATTGAAACTAGTGAAGTGTGTTACACTATAGGTATGCAAAGAAAGCATCATTCGACCAAGGGGCCTCAAAACCAGAGCTAAGGCAGCCCAAATTATTAACAAAATCAGTTTAAAACATGGCCAAAACATGCTAGCATCAAGGGCCAAAACAACATGCAATGTGAGCTAGTAAGCATGGTTTACACTACAAGCATGTGAAGCAAATGACGGACCACCAAACCAGCCAAAAAACAGTTTCAAGGCAAGCCAAAATAAGCCCAAAAAGCCACTGAAACATAGTTAACACATACTAGAATGGGGTGCTCCTTTGATAAGCCAAAAAGGGAGTTACTCTACACATGCAAGAGGCAAACAAAAATGGACCAAACTAGCTATGGAAAGAGTCTATGAAAGTCCCAAAAGTCACCAAAAAGGGCTTGAACCAAGCCTCCAAATGATCTAAACATAAGCCCCTTTGTAAGGCCAAAAATGCCAACAAACAAGACAACAAGGGAAAGGGTCACCCCTCTCTGATTTAGGCCCTCAAAATAGCAAGCCTACCACTGAAAATCCACTGGATTTCAATGGCTAGGAGGCCAAGCAAAGACTAATAAAAAGGCTTCAAGGTATGGCACAAAACAAGGTCGAAACAAGCATGCAAGAGGGTAGATGACCCCGAACAGTAAAATGATCTTAAACAAACATCAAAAGGGCCTCAAAAAAAGACTTTTTTCAGTTTATGACAAAGCTCAAATATGCTTTCAAGTATGGCTAAGATATGGATCAAAATAAAGCCTTAAAAGGGAGATGAAGCATACAAGGGGGTAGATGACCTCTAACAGAAAAATATCCTTAAACAAACTTCACGAGGAGCTCAAAATAAGACCTTTTCCAGTTTATGACAAAGCTCGAAAATGCTTGCAAGTATGGCTAAGCTATGAAGCAAGATAAGCCTCAAAAAGGGAGATGAGTGTGTTACCCTTGTAGCCAAGAACTCCAGCAGCCTTTGGTCCCAAAAACCAGTCTCTTAGCCTCTAAAAATAAGCTCCAAGATTCTTGGATGGATGAGGGAGAGGTTAGGCTAAGAGTTGTAATGCAATGGGGCCAAGAACCTCACACTTTTGAGCTAAAATGAAGGAGATATGGAGAGACAAAGAGGGATATATGTGTATATGCCCTAACCAAGTTTTGAACTTGGTATAAGGAGAGGGGAGCCCTCCTTTATAGAGCCAAGGGACTAAAGCTTCTCTTAGAAGCTTCAAACCAAGAGCAAAGATGCTCCATACACGTGTATGGAAAATCCAGTCTGTGCCCTCCAACTGGCACAGCTGGCATCCATTCAATCTATAGAATACACCGGAAGGTCGTCGACTAGCAAAAATGGTCGGTCGGCTACTATAAATGGTCGGCCTGCTACTTATTTGGTCGGTCGACTATTTTTTCTGGCCAGTCGGCTATTTTGGTAGCCGGTAAGTGGCTTCCAAGGTCAAAAAGTGGTTGGTGGATGTCCAGATTGAAGCCCCAGAAGTTAGCTTTCCAATGGCGCCAACCTTGGATCAAAATTTCTCCTGTACAAAAAGTTATGCCCGTTTTGGTGAAGCTGCGCAGTTTCGATCCAACCGGGTTGATCCCCTACTTCAACCAACCATATCTCCCCCACCCGGACTTGGATTTAGGAGATTCTTGAGTGTAAAATGAAGCCCCGAAAGTAATCTTTCCAATGGTGGTAGCGTCATAGATAAAATCCAAGTATGCAAATGAATAAGCCCGATTCAGCGAGGGCTGCTCGACTCTCTCCTACCCGGATTCATGCCGAACTTCTCCCAAACTAGTTTTCTTCTCTACTTTCCTCTTTTCTTCAACTCCAAACCCTTAAACAAAGTGTTTTGAAAGATTTTTCAAGGATTTCATCTCTCTTTCATTCATCTCCACTTTGTCCTTGCTCGGTTTATCGAAAAGCGCAACATTTGACAAAATGTGAGCCTCGGAACATTGTAGAAACTTTATTTCAAAAATATTTTGAAAGAGAGGGTTTTAAGGTCTAAAAACCATTCAAAATAGCTTTGGTCCAAAATGAGGTGTGAAGTTGAGATTTGTCTCTCTCATTGCCGAAGAAACTGAACCTTTCCCCTGCACACCTTTCTCCACCAAGTAAACCATCAGTGGTGCCCAATTCTTAAGGGCGGTCAAAAATGGGGTGTCTACACCTCCAAGAGGAGAGCTACTGACATACCTTCCTCGAGTTGCGCTCGAGCTAGAGACATTCTTTCGACCAGTGGGGCCAGTTCATCGAGGGGCGGGGCTGGATGGATGCCCTCGACTTGCCAGTATGCTGGATGGCCAGACCTCTCGACCGGGATGACAGGTTAGGAGTATGGGACACCATACCAGATTCCACTGGAGCCTCCACGGCTCGATCACCGATACATCAGTGACCCTGACTCACCACCGATATGTTTTACAGTTTTCATTTATCACTCAGATATTTAGGCATTCACTCATGCACTGATAACTTGAATTTGTATCTGTAACCTCCCAGAGAGTACACTGATGGGTTGCTCGGGGTGATGGCCTCGCTCGAGGGTATGGTCTTGCGGAGAGAGACACTGCTACACTCTTACAGCATCCCGGTATTTTCCACTCTTCTCGTGTTTATCACACTTCTGATGACATACTGAAACTGAACACTTCACCACACTGATTCACTATATGTGTAGAGCATATCTGACACACCACATTCACATACTATATCTGTATGCACTCACTCCATGCATCATTCTTGCATCTGATATACATACTCTGGCTGATGTATTCAAATTCCTTTTTCAGGTCGCACCTGTACTGCCCGGGCCATCCAGGCTTTCTCGAGCAGCTAGGAGAGGGGCATCGACTCACGGCCGAGGTGGGTGCAGAGCACCTGTCATTTAGGATGACGAGGAGTCCAGCGAGGAGAAGGAGTCAGTACATCCACAGTCTGAGACATCTGCAGGCAGGGATGATGACTCTGGTTCTGGTTCGAAGGGTGGAAGCGACACTAAGGAGGCTTCCGATTCAGACGGAGATACTAATGATGGTGGCGCAGAGGCTGCTCAGTCGAAGAGGATGAAGAGAGCCTCTCGGTCTTGAGCTTGATGCAGATGTTCCTGCTTTATTCTTCATTTTACATGTAGTTGTAGCACATTGTACAGCTTAGGCAGTTTTATTTTCTTCAAAACTTGTACCTTTATGTAAAATGTAGTAAAAAGAAGCTATGATGGAATAAAAACGACTTTTAGTTCAAAAAGTGTTGTATTTGTATTCCTAGCATCGCATCGCACCACACCATTTTGCACGAAAATGAGATTTTAAATGAAATTTGAACATGTATTGCCAAGTCAGGTAGTGAACCAACGCAACAAACTAACTCAACACTAAAAACTACAACAAGACTTTAACAAGTTTATAACTCGATAAGCAAAGAGTGACAACTCGATAAAAAAAGAGCAACAACTCAATAAGCAAATGAGCAACAACTCGATAAACAAATGCATTTTAGGGAAACAAAGCGACAGAACGCATCCGAAACAGAGGTAAACTCGGACCTTTAGCACTCTCCGCACACGAGAAAGCTAGAGACTTCCCTCTGGAGACAAGAAACAGCTGGAGACCAGCTTTTTGCACATGGCCGACCACTTTTAGAGCTGGCCGACCAGTTTTTCTGCCTGCAACCCAAAAAAAGTAGCTGGCCGACCAGAAAAAGTGGTCGGCCGACCACTTAACCTGGGAGCCTCCAATTTTTTGGCACTTGTCCTCCAAACAGTGTCTTATCCTCCATAAAGGTTCCAGCCTTGTGGTTCTCTTATTCTAGCTCAATTTTGCACCAAAATGGAGGCATTTGTTGTCCAAAATCTCACAAATTGGATTGCTTCCTTGGATGGCTCGGAAAAGGTGAATTTCCGGGACTTCGGCATAAATGCACTATTCACGCTGAGTCGCACCCCGCTACGTTTTCCGTTCCTTCATGCCGTGGCAAGGTTTTGGAACCCGGTAACACACATCTTTAGCTTTGGCTGTCATGAGATATGTCCCACTTTCAAAGACTTCCAAGTTCTGATGGAATCCGAGCGTGAGGAAGAAATTTTGCCACAATTTCGATTTGGCCACATCCAAGCCTTAGGACGGATGTGTGGGCTCACTTTGCATGACGCTCGGTCATTGACTCGCGATGGAGTGCTGGACATCCCCAGCTTGATTTGTCAGTTTTCTGATGCCGGTGACATGGCGATCACGATCGGCGGTTATCGATTTACATGCGCTTTGCTTGTGCATGTTGTCTCATTTCTTGCTTGCTCCAAGCTCAGGTGGGTTTAGCACTTGCTTGATTGAACTTGCCGATGGCTTAAGAGAAGGCAAGAGCTGCATCGCCATGTCATTAGTTGAGACATTGTTGGGTTTGGATGCTACATTGTTGAGCTACACCCCATTTTTGACTGTCCTCAAGACTTGGACGTCACCGTTTGAACACCCGGTGATTATCCATGTTTGTGTTCGTTTGGAGTTCCCGGAGTTCTCGGCTACGCGCCTTGCCTCAGGATCTCCGAACTCGACCGTTTTGTGTCTGGTTTCACACCAAACACTTGTGCTTTGCCTTGGAGGGGCAGGGAATGCCTTGTGAGGCATCCCCACACACCACCGGCAGTGGCTAGAGGCCACCGGCTGGTTGATGTTGCCATCGGCACTATATTGTGCTGGTCGGCACTCTTTTGTGCCGGTCGGCAGTCAATTTTGTCAAAATGACAATTTTACCCTGCCGACTACTGTGCAGTTGCTTTTTGAGATATTTTGAAGCAGCTGTATAGCATTTGTTTCCCCTCCATAGGATGAGCCTTTGATTGACTTAGCTTGTAAGCTTTGTTGCCTACAAGAGAAGACTCTCTCCTCTTGGCCAAAGGGTTAGAGAGGAGTTAGACATTTTTGGAGAGAAAAGACAGAGAAGAAGCTCTGGTTTTAGGGTTTGAATTCTATATCTATTCTATCTCTCTTTTGCTCTCTTGTTTTGTACACTAGGTGTTTGTGTCTCACTATTGCACATCAATACCTAGTGTTTCACCTTCCCTTGGTTACTGAGGCTCCAAGAGGTAGTTCTTAGAGTTTTTGGCTGGATTAGAGCTTAAGGAAGCAACAACATCATCTTCGGTGAAGAAGGTCAACAAGGGTAAGAAACTTGCTTTATTTACCCCATTCTTGCATTCCATTTTTACCTATCTTTGAACTATTTTTGTGCTTGGTGTTTAATACAAAAAATTTCTATTTTTTAGTCCTCTTGATAGTTTATTAAGAGTGTTTTGTGCTTTGGGGAGGTTTGACCACTCTTAGGCCTTGAAAGGCCCCATTTTTGTGCTATTTTGTTGAGCTCCGGGATTTTGGTGTTGGGGCCTCTTCACCACTGAAATCTTGAGGGATTTCAGTGGTGAAGATGATGCCTTGAAGTCCCAAGAAGGAGAGGGTCACCCCCTCTCCTTGTTGTCCTTGAAAAGGACAAGTTTTGGCCTCTTGAGGAAGCCTATGTTCAAGTGTGTGTTGAGCATGCCATGACTATTTTTCATGCTTATTATACCATGATATAACATGATTTTAAGTTGGTTTTGGTCCCTTATGCATGCTTAGCATAGTTGCCTTGTAATGCCTTGATATTGCCTTAACCTGCCTTAGGTTGTTAGCCTTTATTTGAACATGATTTAGGCTTAGACTTGTGAATGATTTGTGCTTATTTTGCCATGCTTTAGGTCTGTCCATAGTCGTTTGGATTGATTTTAGCATGCTTAGTATAGCTCCTTTGTATTTGTGGCTTGCCAGGCTTGTACGCCTTGAGTATGCGAATGTGTAGCATGTGTTGCTTGCATCATTTTGGTGGTTTGGAACCACCCAATATGTAATTTCAGTCCCTTTGGCATGCCCATATGCTTGCCTTAGTCGCCTCTTTATTGCTTTGAGAGCACGTGTTGTATGCACTTTGTTTTGGTCATTACGCATGCCTTTGAATTTGAGTCATTTAGGTGTCATCTAAGTGGTCTTTTGGACTTAGTTTTATGTGTTACAACTCTGTTTCTGGTCGCCTAATGCATGCCATGTATGGTTGTGATAAGTGTAGTCCATTACCTCTTTGGTGAGCCTTGAGTGTTTGGGCCTTCTTGCATGCTTTACTCGGTTTATTTAGTTGGTTTGGAACCTTCTATAACATGATTTTCAAAGCTTACGATGCATGCTAAGTGTCCATGATATCCCCTTTCAAGTGTGCTTCAAGGTTGCTTACTTAGTGCCTAAGCGTTAAGCCTTAACATGTGCATGTGTGTGTGTGTGTGTTGGCTTCCATTTTTGGGCACTTTGGCCACTGTTTTAGGCTTAATTAGAGTTGCCTAACCTATGTGCAAGTCCATCCTTTTGTCGCTTGCATATGCTCCTTGAGTGTTGTAATGTATTGGTAAGTAAATGCATGTTAGGACTAACATGATTGAATGAAGTCACATGTTTTTTTGCGTGCTTGGACACCCACATTACACCTTGCATACTTGAGGATTAACATTGATGTTTCATGCCTTGTATGTTTGTTATCTTGTATGCTCCTTTGCATTGGCATCCTTTGCATTGGCATGATTGAGTACTAGTTGACATGTCTAGGATTGCATCACATAAACATGCATGCTCTACCTCTTGACCAAGTCATGATAGAGGCCTAGCACCCTAGCACCCTTGTGTGTTTGTTTGGTTTGCATGCATTTGAAATAGAAGTTGCACATTTGGTTCTTTGGGCCATCATGCATGGAAATGCGTGATTAGTGGCCCGAGAATCGAGGCACATTCTCCTTTGAGTCACAAACATGATAAGGAATGTGTTTAGTGCATACATTGTTGGAATTACATTGCCATGCAAGTTTTTGCCCTCTGCTGCTGTGAGTTGCAGGTTCTGCAGACATTCAGTGCCGGCTGGCATTATTTAGTGCCGACCGGCAGTCTATTGATGGCCGATGGATGAATTTTGTGCCGATGGCTACATCCTAGTGCCGGTGGTCATTTCCTCCAGCCGGTGGGATTCTCCAGTAGCCAGAGAGGCATCCTTGAGACTTTGGCAGATTTCAGAGGAACAAAGCAGGAACTAGGCATGGCAAAGGTAATTCCGAGCGAACTGAAAGGCGTGCATTGAATCCTCGCCCCGAGGCGGTTTACTGTTTTTCTTAGATTAATTATTTTGTTAATTTAATTAATTTGTAATATTTAATTAGCTTGCGTAGTTAATTAATCTGTATTATTCTTTTGGTCCCTCCAAGTGAGGGCGTATTTGTAATAAGTGTGGGTGAGTGTGTGTATGTCTTCCAACCCCACGTCTTTCTTCCCTTTTATTTACCCGCTTATGATGGTTAGATATAGGGCATATTTCGTTTAGCATACAGTATGATAGCATGTTTGCATCATTCATCTGTTTTGCATGCATCAGGCTCGGTACATCATACAAACTGCATTGTATTTTCAATTCCAAATTGAATACGTGCATCGAATAAAGTGCATTTCACATGCCATCTTTAGGGTTAGCCGAGCCTACTCTAAATTGCATCCTTGCCTGTGTTGCATTAGCCACTTAACATGACCTAGGGACATGCATGTCTGCTAACTAGTTTCTTGTTTTGGCACGGAGTACGATGTAAGTATTTTATGCTTTAGCATACCACATGCGTGTGAATGTTGCTATAACAGCATGATTACCATGAGGCTAAATGCTTATATGAGATAAACTGTTTGAATGCCTATGGGTGGAGGTTGGATTTCTTGAGTTGGAGAAACTCATTGAAATCCGTGTTTTAGCCTACTTGCGAGTAGCAAATTCCAAAGCCTTTTCAAAACGAATGGATATGTAATGTTTATTTCCAAATTAGGCAATCTAGTCTATACTTGTTTGCTGCGCGCATAACATAGTAATTCTAGGCTAATAATTGGAATAAGAGCATGTAATGTTTTCAAAATCGGATATCACGGTTAGTAGAGGCCGGTCTTCGACCGGCGAAAGGTGCTCATAGCCGACCTTCCCCGATCGCACTAAGCTCCCCGAGCCAAGACAACTTCGGTGATGACGGACACGCATTTCGCACCGAGTCAGGGTTTCCTAAATTTCCCATTTTAAAATATTTAGGTGGCGACTCTGTAATCTGGCAAAGCAGTCCATGTTTGGCACTACTTTTTCAAAATCTGTTTTTCTTCAAAATGATTTGCCAGAGTTGGACTCTTTGGTTCAGATTTAGAACCGTAACACGACAGGGAGTCCGAACTGTAGCGAGGTCCCCCCGCGGGCTTGTTACAGTATGCCACAGCCTGGAGGACTAGAGAGCTTCTGGCCCCCGCTCCCGCTTTCAATTGCACCCTCTCTGATGAGTGCATAACTTGGCTTGTTGAGGAGGCGCAGGTTGGGCCTACTTTGGCATCAGAGGCTTCGACTAGCTCTGGGAGGGGGCACAAGAACACCTGACTTATCCATGCCCCGAATTTATTTCTTTATCAGTACTTTCAAGTTTTCTTTATGAATGTAATAAAAAACAACTTCGATTTGTATTCAAGAGTAGGAGAACTCTGTGTTGAAATCAAAGAAATTGAAGGTTGTGGGTATTGAAAATTTTTCATTTGGTCCAAAAATGGTCTAAGTTGTAAAAAGATTAATTTGAACAAAATCAACTTTTGTTAAAACTTTTCAAAATCATTTTCGATATGGATCAAAACTGGACACGCCTGAGATCTGTCACTGAGATGCACAACCCTGGACCCTAGCAAATGGAAAGTTGCCCCTAGTCTGAATAGCACTGCACTGGAGATCACAACCGAGCTCTTGAATGCAAAATAGACAAAGATGACCAAACATGATCACATGGACAAAGTTGATCGGGGAAGTGTTTATGGCTAGACTTCAAGATGAAGTTGCCTACGTATCCCAAAGATGGGAATCAAGCCTTACGTAGTTCAGCTCGGGTTCGCTCGTGTATTAATGCTCTCTTTTGTGCTCTAACTTTTGCCAAGGCCGCCCTTTGCAGGTTTTCAACCTTGCGAGCTCAGTTTTTATTATTTCAAATTTTTTCATGCTCTAATTTTTGCCTAGGTCACCCTTTCGGGTTTTCAGCATAGCGAGCCACTCAGGGAAAGTATTTCTTCAACTTGTCCATGTTGATCGGTTGGGAGAACTCTAGGCTATCTAGATCCATCAGAACGACTGCTCTACCCGACCAAATAGACTTGATGATGTAAGGGCCTGTCCAATTGGGTCTGAACTTGCCCCTAGGGTCGTGAATGGGAGCTCGGTTGTCTTTGAGCACAAGATTCCCTTCTTTCAAATTCCTGGACTTAACCTTCTTGTTGAAAGCTGTGGCAATTCTCCGTTGATAACACTGAACATGACACAGTGCTTTCATCCTTCTTTCATCAAACAGCATGAGTTCTTCGAACTTGCTTTGCTACCAATCTGCCTCAGTTATCTGACACTCAGCCAATACCCGTAATGACGGAACTTCAACCTTGATAGGCAGAACAACCTCCATCCCATAAACCAAGGAATACGGAGTTGCTCCAGTAGAAGTTCGAATTGAAGTCCGGTAGCCCCATAGAGCAAATGGCAACTTATCTAGCTAGTCCCGGTAGGTTTCTACCATCTTCTGCAGGATGAGTTTGATGTTCTTGTTGGCGGCCTCAACTGCTCCGTTGGTCTGCGGTCGATATGTAGATGACTTATGGAAAGCCACATTGTACTTCTCCAACAAGTCGACCACTTCCTTCTTAAAGTGGAAACCATTATCTGAAATAATCTCGTTCGGGACCCCGTAGCGACATATGATGTTGTTCCTGATGAACTTTGCGACATGAGACGCCTTCAACACCGCGTAAGATTGGGCCTCAACCCACTTCGTAAAGTAGTCTATCGCGACCAGAATGAACTCATGCCCATTGGACCCCTTCGGGGTGACAGCCCCAATCACATCAATTCCCCAGACTGAAAATGGCCATGGCAAAGTCATGTTGTATAGCTTCGACGGCAGAATGTTCATGCGGTTGGCATGGATTTGGCATTTGTGGCATCGCCGGACAAAGCCAATACAATCCTCCTTCATGGTGGACCAATAATAACCCTGTCTAAGGATCTTTCGGGCTAGCATTACCCCGTTCATGTGCGCTCTGCACTCTCCTCCATAGATGGCCTCCATTAGGCACTTAGATTCTTCAGTGTCAACACACAGTTTATGCATCCCCAGATGACCTCTCTTGCACAGTTTACCTCCACAGACGATAAACTGAGCAGCCATTCTCCGAATTGCCCTCTTATCTTTGGCATTTGCCCTGGGTGGATACGCTTCCTTTTGCAAGAATCTCCAGACGTCGTAATACCAAGGATTCTCATCTTGAACCTCATCTATGGCAGCAATCAGCTCGTAGGCCGGCACAAATTTCTGTTCAATGATGATCGGACGCATCCGGACTCCAAAATGGATGTCTATCATAGAAGATAGAGTTACTAATGAATCAGCGAACTTGTTATTCTCTCTTAACAGATGGGCGAAATTTAGTTTCTCAAACCGAGGAATCAGCATGTCCAAGGTCTGGTGATAAATTTTATCTTTTCTTCTTCCACTTTTCAATCTCCTTTAGCTTGAGATATAACAAGGTTCGAGTCCCCGATGACATCTAATCGTTTTGCCCCTAGTTCTAGGGCGGCTTCTAAACCAGCAATACATGCCTCGTACTCTGCCTCATTGTTCGAGACTTTAAACCGGAGTTTGAATGCAAGAGGTATGAAGGAATGGTCAGGTGCTATTAGCAACACCCCTATCCTGTATCCATATTGGTTAAACGCTCCGTCAAAGTACATCGTCCAAGTTTCGTCTTCGATATACAGAATGGCCTCGTCTGGGAATAGGTACTCAACTGCTTCATCCCCTTCAACTGGGTGATCGGCTAGGAACTCTGCTACCACTCTCTCTTTCGTTGACTTGCGCGTCACATACTTCAGATCAAATTCTGAAAGTAGAAGTAACCAACGAGCTAGCCTACCCGTAAGTGTCGGTTTCTCGAAGAGATATTTGATGGGATCTAATCTCGAAACTAGTATTACAGAGTGAGCTAACAGATAGTGCCGCAGCTTCCTGGTAGCCCATATCAAGGCCGATGTGCCTTTTTCCAAATGAGTGTAGCGGGTCTCGCAATCCAGCATTTTCTTGCTCAGATAGTAGATAGCTCTCTCCACTTTGTCCTTAGACTCCTATGCAAGCATGCACCCCATTGTAGTTTTAGTCACTGAAAGATACAGAATCAACGGTTTCCCCGACTCAGGCGATGACAACACAAGTGGATTCTGTAAATATTGTTTGATATGTTCAAAAGTAGCTTGGCATCGGCCGTCCTATTGGAATTTCTTTCCTTTCTTCAGGAGACCAAAGAGTGGTTCACAAGTCAAGGTTAATTTGGAAATAAACCGTCTTATGAATTGTACTTTACCCAGAAAGCCTCGCACCTCCTTTTCAGTCCTTGGTGGTGGCATTTCTAAGATGGCCTTGATTTTGGAAGGATCAACCTCGATACCTCTCTGTGTGATCAAGAACCCCAGCATTTTTCTTGCTGTAATGCCAAATGTACACTTCTAAGGATTCAGCCGCAGCCTATACTCTCTGATTCGTTGAAAGAATTTTTGCAAGGCGGTGTAGTGGCCCTCTCTTTCTTTGGACTTGACAATCATGTCGTCCACGTACACCTCAACCTCTTTGTGGATCATGTCGTGCAATATTGTGGTCACAGCCCATTGATGCGTAGCTCCAGCATTCTTCAGCCCAAACGACATCACCCTATAGCAATAGGTTCCCCATGGGGTGGTGAAAGCAGTCTTCTCCCGGTCTTCAGGTGCCATCAATATCTGATTATAGCTTAAGAACCCATCCATAAACGAAAGCAACGCATGCCCAGCAGTGAAGTCCACTAATTCATCGATATACGGTAGAGGAAAGTCGTCATTCGGACTGGCTTTATTCAAATCCCTGAAATCCACACATACCCGAATTCTACCGTCCTTCTTTGGCACTGGAACGATATTGGCCAACCAAGTTGGGTATTCAGATACCAGCAGGAACCCTGCGTCAATTTGCTTAGTGACCTCTTCTTTGATCTTGAGAGCCAAGTCTGGGCGGATCCTTCTGAGTTTCTGCTTGACAGGTCGGGCCTCTGGGTCAAGAGGGATCCGTGCTGTACAATCTCAGGATCGATTCCAGGTATGTCTTCGTAGGACCACGCGAAAACGTCTTTGAAATCTTTTAACAAAGTGACTAAGTGCTCGCGCTCCTTCGAAGACAACATGGACCCGATCTGGACCAGCCGCGGGTCCTTCTCAGTACCAACATTAATTTGGATGATTTCATCAACCAGCGGTTTTACAAACCTCTCCTGCTCTTGTTCTAGCAAATATTTCAAAACCAGAGGAATTTCTTCCTCGTCGTTTTCATCGAAATTTTGAAAGTCTGAACTCAAGCAATAAATTAAGGGTACAGAAAAGTAATCGAAGGCCACAGCCGCATAATTCTCATTAATCTCTTCCAAGTCGCTTGGTTCCTCTGTTACAATAGACTCAAAAGAAAACGAAAAAGATGACCTAGACAGGACTGTGGCATCCGGGTTATCACTCCCAGGAATACCGGACTCAGACTCAGACAAGCTGGAACCTGATTTCGACCCTACAGACTTGGTGGAATCAGATTCCAGCTCACTACCTGACCCGGTGCTGCTCGATAAGAAGCCTTCCTCATACTGCCAGACGAGGGAGGGTGCAATGGATGCATCCAAAATGTTTGAAAGTGGACTCGCAGCCGTTTCATTCCCAATCATGGTCACTGAGAGGTCATTCCCCAAGCACTCTTGTACGATCGGAGGATCTGAGAGTAGACAAACCAGCGCTATCCCCATTTCAATCTCTACATCCTCAGAAACCTCCTCTTTACACTGCTTAGCCTCAGCTATCGGGTCTGTTTGCTCCTTGGCGACATCATCCCCAGACAGTTGTAAGTCAAAAAAGATCTCAAATCCCGGCAAGCGCCTCCTCTCTGTATTCAGCCATGGCTCGGGGAAGTCGCATAATGGAAAGTCCTCTCCCTCCCGGACGAACCGTCTGTTCAGGGTACCCCGAATTGGGTGGTGCATCAACTCAAAATGCTTCCCCATCTGCTTCGCTCTGGCCCTTCCGGCCATCTCTTTCCCTGTCCTCACCCAGTCCTCCTTGGTAGGCAGATAACCTAAACCAAAGGTATGTGGGTTATGCGGCACTTCGGCCGATGTTGTAACGCCTTTCCGGCCACTGCGTCCCAATCCCATCTCGGGGATGTGCTGTAACTTATTCATGAGGTAGATTGATTGTGCGCTGACATAGAGCCCCTCATCAATAGCTAAGATACCCTGTACAACCTGAGCCTCGGCTAAGGTAAATCCTGATAGGAACACATCCTCCGCACCATGTTCGATCTCCAGAACCGGTATAGAAACCTTTGGTGGCGGATGGATTGACGAATTTCGAAAAACTATAGCCACCCCTTTCCTGTAGAGGTATTTAAGCATCTGATGTAGGGTGGAAGAGACTGCCTTCACCTGGTGCAGCCACGGCCACCCTAGGAGTAGATTAAAGGTTGCGAGAACGTCCAAGACATGAAAGTCAATATCATGTTGTCCTGGACCAACCTGGGTCTGAATCTGCACAGTCCCCATCACCTCTCTGCTAGTATTGTCATATATTCGAATCACCTGGGCAGTGGGTACAAAGTCCGCAAGCTTCAACCCGATCGCATATACCGTCCTTGACGGGCACACATTGATAGCAGATCCCGTGTCAACAAGAACTACTAGCACCCATTTGTCTCTACACTCCACAGAGATGTAGAGTGGTTTGTTGTGATTTGAGCCCTCAGACGATAACTCCTTATCAGTAAAGGTCAACGTTGGGGAAGCTCCTCCTTGAAAAACCAATCCTACCAGCTGCTCAGGCGTGGTGTCGATTGAAAGTTTAGCTCTGTCCATTGCAGAAAGGACAGCTTGTCTATGAACTCTTGAAGCCATAAGCAGTCCCCAGATGAAGATGTCTGCTTGTATCTTCTTAAGCTATTTCAGTACAGCCTCCTCTTCGAGTAACTTTTCTTTCTGCTTCTCTACCTCTGTGTCCTTTTCGGACGCCTCTTGTCGATCTAAATGTGGAGGCTTGAAATACCACCCACTTCTAGTCATGTGGTCAACCTCCCCCACATACCAGGTATCATCCGGTTGGCTTCGTCCCCAATCCTTGTCTGTGTGGGCAAGACATAGGTCGTCATCTTCCCACCACATGCCATTGGCCATCGACAAGCAGCTATCTGGTTCTGTCACAACTGTTCCTGTGCACTCAGCACATTCTACTCCTCTGCTCGCAGCATATTCAGTCCCCACTGGGGCTTTGGCCTTTCTAGCCCTTTCCAAATCTTCGACCTTTTCCCGCTCGAACTACTTCAACGCAGCCTGCTTGATGATATCCTCTGGATTCAAAATGCTCTGATCCCGAGCAAAATTCTTATCACCGATGCTCTTCAGCGGTTGCTCCTGATTCTCGGCCATTCCGGCCACTACTGATGATATTCCGACTCCTGATTGCCCCTAGTCTGGCTAAAGTTCTCCAATAGCATCCGGCTTGTCACTGAGCCACCTGGTAGCTTTCGCTGACCCATCTAAATCAAACCAGTTGACAGTCACGTCCCCCGGATCCTGTTCATTGAAGAATTAAAGGTTGGCTATGTCCTCTTCCAATTCCGCTAGGTCATCTAGCCCCTAATTAGGTCCATCCTCTCGAATGACACATATTTCTGCCCCAGCCGGCAGTTCTACCCTCAACTTAGGCTGATCTGCTGGTGTAATATAACCGCTCGGGTTATACCCAACGCTCGCAAACCCCTCAGGCTCTGACTTATCATTCCCATCTGCTCCTATAATGGTCCCTATTCTATCTTCGGCAGTCACCACTACGTGTTCAGGTTGGATTAGGGAGATGTCCAGCATGCACAAATCCGTGCTTTCTAGAATGAACACCTCCGGCTTGGGTAGGTGAGAAGGGGTGATATATATGCTAGGGTGATATATATGCTAGGGTCGTATGACACAACCCCAATTTGGATTAGGTTAATGCGTTTGGGAGGTGGAGCTTGGTTATGTGGTGGGAGAGGATTGGTTGTGACGTTTGGCTTTTCCGGAGGTGCAATCACCTTATTGTCAATGAGATCTTGGATATCGTGACACAGTCTAAAGCACTGGTCGGTGTCATGACCATGCTGTTGGTGATAGGCCCAGAACTTAGCTGGGTTATGGGAGGGAGAGAGTTTTTCTGGCAATGGCCACGGCTCCAGGGGCTTCAAGTGTCCTTTCTTGATTAGAACCCCCAAAGCTTTGGACAGGGGCATATATAGTGGGGTAAAGGTTCTTTAGCCTCTGGGTGCATATCTAGTCGCTTATAACTACTACTGCATACACCGGTGAATGGGGTAGCTGTAAGGGTTTTTGAGGTGGTAGTGGTGACCATTCCGATATCTGAAGTTCTGCTAGCTACAGCACTACTTGTGCCTGCATTCGTATTGCGGTTGAATGCCCTCTTGGGCTGCTCTCTCTCATTATCAATGAGACCTTGTTTCATGGCGTCCTCAATTTGCACCCCAATCTCATGCAGATCTGTAAAGGTGGGTAAGGGGAGGACGATCATCTTCTGCATGAGCTTGGGCTAGAGGTTGCGCACAACCATCCATATCTGATCTTTATCCACGGGCCTGATGGTCATCATCGAGGCTTTGGCCCTCCAACGGGTTACGAAGTCGGAGAAGCTCCCCTTCGGTTCTTTCCTGGTGGTCTCAAGATCACGAGTTGTAATCTCGATTTGCGTATTGTAGGAGTATTCAGCTATAAAGGCCTCAGCCATCTCCTTCCAATTCCTTTTAACAGAGTCTTCCAATTTTGCATACCAAATAGCCGCTACACCCGACAGGGTCCGGCCAAACAAAGAAAGCTTCTGCAATCTGGAGAGGCCCATTGGCCTTAAGATATCCGAGAACAGACGCAGGTGTACCATAGGATCCCCAGAACCATCGAAGCGGTCAATATGTGGCATCTTAAACCGGTCCGGCAGCGTCACGGCCAAGTCAGTATATCCATCCTCAATATCCGGAATGGAATGAACTCCTTGAGATTTCTTGAAAAGCTTTTCTAACTTGCTCACTTTTAGCGCTGTCGGATCCACCTCAAATTCAAACGGTGAATCCACTAAGTTGGTGGGCGCTTTGGATAGCTGAGGTAGGATTGGGGGCGGAGCTGGCCTCGTTGGTACATCCGTATTTTCCTGGATGGTGGCAGTCTCCCCTGGTGTTGGAACTCCGAGTGGGGGAGGAGCTTGGTGTGAAGCAGATGCTCCGGTTTGTTGCTGTAGCCTGGCAATTAAGTCTGCCTGTTGTGCCACAATCTCGGTTTGACGAGCAGCATCCTGCTGCATGTTTTTCATAGTCTCCTGGAGTTGACACATCATCTCTTCCATTTCGACTGAAAAGTCTGGGTCTGACTGAACTGATGTGTATTCCCTTTCTATGGGAGAAGCAGAACTCTGATCCCTACTATACTCAGGTGGGGTAGACAAAGCCCTCTGAACTGACTGCTGAATTGATATCCTCTGCCTAACTACCCTCTGTCTAGTAATCGGGGGTAATGACTGGAACACTGGTTGTCCGTCTATCAGATCCTCAAATCGATTAAGCCTTCGACCTCTAACTTAGAGTGCTCGGGGAATATCTGCCTGGTCAGACACAATAGTGCTAAACAACCTTGCAAAAAGATAAATAAAGCACAATAAATAAACAAACAACTCGAACACGTAGTGTGCTATGTTATGAGCTGAATAAATTAAAGACAACACACAGTTGGGCTGGCAACACACAGTCGGCATAACAACACACAGTCGATATCTGTAAGCTGAACATACTGTCCTTAATCCTGATCACTGTGCCCCAAATTGCTTTCCCAAAACTGAATCTGATACCCTCAGGTAAAACTGATTCTTCACATACTAATGCCCTCAGGCCTGATACCCAAACTTGCAAACTGATACATGCAACCTGTAGAGACACACTCTAACAGCACATAGCAAGTAAATGAGAACCAAAACACCCCTATGTTGGGATAGGTTTTCCCTGTCCTATTTTGTCCGGAGCTAGGGTTTCACTACGCACACAGCGGTTTCAAATAACCTACAATCGGGTAAGTAACCTGTCCTAGTTTGGAATAGTCACTATGGATTCCGATATGCACTAGGTTAAATGGTCAAAAAGGGTGCCCCAGTAAAAATTGAGGTTTGTGTTCTCGAAGTGGTAGAGCTCACAACCGGTCAGCCTTATGGCATACTTCGCAAAGCAAGCCTCTAGCAAACAGTTCAGGAATAGCACACGGCAAACACGATGTCCTAGGCGCACCAATGCAAATGCAATGCAAACAGACACATAAGTGTAAAAAAAACAAGATATCATGAGTTCGAGTCAAGTTCTCTAATTCCCCAGCAGAGTCGCCAGAAATTGTGGACTCACTCCCAGGAGAACTCATCGATATCCGCGCGCGGCCTTTGGGCGAGGGGCACACGAATTCTCATTTTGTTCTCTGAGCTACCACAGTTTGGACTCAAATGTCACAGTTCTGAATCTAATCTCACAATGTGCGATATGAGATTGATAAATCACCAAAGTGTCCAAATCCGACAAATCGTTTTGGAAAACTGATTTTTATAAAGAAGTGCCAAACATGGACTGCTTTGCCAGATACAGAGTCGCCACCTAAATATTTTATTTTTTGGAAAATCTAGAAAACCCTAACTCGTGCCTAAGGCCACGTGTCTGTCATCACCAAAGTTGCCTCGGCTCAGGAACTTGGATACGAGAGGGAAAGGTCATTTAATGAGCACCCCCGCTCGCTCAATTAAAGATCGGCATGTACTAAGCATGATATCTCGTTTTTGAAAACACATGTGTTCTTATTCTGGTTAATTAGCTAGTCTTACTATGTAATGCGCGCAGCAAACAAGTATAGACTAGATCGCCTAATTTGGAACAAAACATCGCATGTCCATTTGTTTGGAAAATTGTTTGAAGTTTGCTACTCGCGAGTAGGCTAAAATGCGGATTTCAATGAATTGTCCCAACTCCAGTAATCCAACCCTCACCCACAGGTATTCAGGCAGTTAATCACATAAGCAATTAGCCTCATGGCAAACATGCTTTCATGGCAGCATTAACACACATTCAGTATGCTAAAGCGTAAACACTCACAGTGTACTCCGAACCAAAACAAAGAACTAGTTAGAAATCATGCATGATCCTAGTTCATGTTAAGATGGCTAATGCAACACATGCGAAAGTGCAACTAAAATAGGCTTGGCTATCCTAGAATGACATATGAAATGCAACTTGATACATGTATTCAAATAGGAATTGAAATACAATGCAGTTAGTATGATGCGCCGAGCCCGGTGCATGCAATACAGATGAATGGATGCACGCATGCAAGCATAAGGTATGCTAAATGAAACATGCCCTAAAACTAACCATCATAAGCGGTTAAGTAAAAGGGAGATAGAAATGGGGATTGGAAGACATGCATCACACACACGCACGCTTATTACAACAATTGGCCCTCTCGAGGAAGAGACCGAATAAAGAGCTAACTAGCTAATCTAAGCTAATTGAACTAATTATTACACAACAAATTAATTAACTAATCCTAGTTAACTAATTATTACAAAACAATTTGAATAGCTAACGCATTAACTAATTAAAGTACAAACCAAAGAGAAAGCAAGCTATCTAAGCATGGCAGCTAAGGAAAGCAATAAAGCAGGAGCTTCAGAGGGAAAAGGACTAGATGCATGCTTGGTCGCCTCGTTCGGAAATCCAATGCGATGCCCCGATTTGCTTCTGTTTTCATCTGTTCTCAAAACACTGCACCAAGCTCCAGAAAGATGAAACTCTACCTTGGGAATCCTGTGGGAGGATGGCCGACCACTTTTGGTCCCTCCAGATGCCTGCCGACTACTTTTGGTTGTTGAAAAACCAGAAAAGTGGTCGGCCAGCTAGTTTTTCTGGCTAGCCGGCCAGTTGTTGCTGCTGAATCCCAGTTTTCTGCAACAGAGAGCAAGAAAGGGCATGGCAATGTATTTGCAAGATATGTGTGCATAACTACCCTCCCTATCATGTCATGAACTCAAGGGAGTGCAGTTCTCGACCCTCGCAAGATTTCCATGCATGATGGCCGAGAGGCGAAGTTGCACAATTCAATATGAAATGAATGCACAAGTAAACACATAAAGCCTAAAACTTTATCATGTACGATCAAGAGCGTCGGCGACCGGGAATTAAGGCACGTTTCATCACTGTAAGTATGAAACGCCCCTCGTTTCCCGTGTTTGGACTAACACCTATTCCAAACATAAATGCAACAACTAGGATGGCAAACATGCAATACAACTACATGGCATACACAATGCAAGGGACAAGCATGTAACAACATGCAATGCAACTATATGGCATGCACAATGCAAATCAGAATAGGGCATACACAATGCTAAGTGTTAAGAACTAGATGGCATATTCAATGCAAGGAAACCATGAGGTTCTAAACACAATGTAATGCATGCATGCGCAATGCAATGCAACGCAACAAGGGCAACTTAGCAATGTTAGTGTGATACCCCTGTCCCGTAATATGTTAATTGGTCCCTAATACGTATGTGATTATGTGTTTTGTTATGATTTTGTGTACCATTACGTGAAAATATGTGGTTTTGAATTTCTATCTGTTCACCGTAGGAATATCTGTTCGATTATTTGCTTTGGGAATTAAATTGAGGGCCTTATTGGCCACAGAACCCGAAATTGATTACACCATCATGATTGGCATAATTTTTAGAGCCTACAGTAAAATTTAATTAGAAATTGATTCTGGTCAGATTAAATTGATTAAATTAATGAATAGTGCCAAATTGCTTTGTTATTATTATTTTATTGTGAGTGGTAATTTATGTAAAAAGGCACTATAGAACCATTCTCTCTTATATCCTCATTTGGCTGATCAAACACTAAGGAAAAAGGGGAGAGGGTCAGCTAAAGTGAGAGAGAGTGTAAGGAATTGGAGTTTTGGTTCAAGACTTGAATCTTTTGAAGAGTTAGCTCAAGAATTGCCATAGATTGTGAAGATTAAATTCCTTGGTGAGTAATTCATGCATTTTTAGTCATTATCTTGTGAATTCAAGTTTAATAGATGGCCAAGAGCATGAATTAGTTGAATGTGAAGGGATTGAGTTGTATATGTTGGATTTCAAGCTAATAGAAGCATGCATGTAGGGAATTGTTATAGATTCCATGTTTGAGCTTAATTGGTGTAATCTATGTTGAAGTTTGAATGAAATCCATGTGTATGACCACTTCTTCACCAAATAAGTTGTGAATAATGTGTATTTCTTACATGCAAGTGTAGATCATGAAGGAGCAAGCTTTGCATGTTGGAATTTGATATGTTGGTGATGTAATTGGATTAATTTGAGGCATGCATGTAAATGATATAAGAAATTGAGCTTCCTAATGTTGTAATTTTGTATTGATAGCATGTTAGCATGAATAAATGTGAATTTTGAGCCATAACATGCATAAATTGTGGGTTGAAAGTCGAGATGAAGCTCAAGAACTCAATCTGGAAAACCCAGATTTTTTATGTCCGCTCGAGCGGGTGAATAGACGCTCGAGCGGGAAAATCGTGCTCCCAGCACTTTTGCAGAGTTGGATGTCCGCTTGAGCGGGATATCTTACGCTCGAGCGGGGAGTTTTGTAGACAGGCCTTCCGCTCGAGCGCTCTATTCCACGCTCAAGCGTATTTTTCATGCCACTAGTACTTTTGCAGGCCTCTTGGGTCCGCTCGAGCGGGGACCCTGTTTTCTGCAATTTTGTTTTTGCATTCTGTGTTCTGTTTTCCGTTCCCTTTCACTCCCAAGCACTCTTAGGCATATGTTAAGCAGTGTAAATGAATTAATGAGATAAGAATAAAGCCTAAAGAGGAATATGTGAATTAAAGAACGGATCGAACTGTTAGTGACCCTTTTATGTTCATGAAATGTGTAGGGTCAAGTTCCAGGGCAAATCCACAAGCTGATCACTGTGAGTAATATCTTAACAAGATATTTTGTAGTATGTTATTGTCCTATTGCTACTTCTATGTAAGTTTTGCGAGTTCATTGAAATGAATGATTGGGCCAAAGGCCGATTGACATAAATGATTAGGCCAAAGGCCGATTGAAATGAATGATTGGGCCAAAAGCCGATTGACATAAATGATTGGGCCAAAGGCCGATTGATGTAAATGATTGGGCCAAAGGCCGATTGACATGAATGATTGGGCCAAAGGCCGATTGACGTAAATGATTGGGCCAAAGGCCGATTGACGTAAATGATTGGGCCGAAGGCCGATTGACGTAAATGATTGGGCCGAAGGTCGATTGACATGAATGATTGGGCCAAAGGCCGATTGACATAAATGATTGGGCCAAAGGCCGATTGATGTAAATGATTGGGCCAAAGGCCGATTGACATGAATGATTGGGCCAAAGGCCGATTGATGTACATGATTGGGCCGAAGGCCGATTGATGTAAATGATTGGGCCGAAGGCCGTTTGCTGTACTGTTTCAATATTTGCTTATGTATCTTTCTTATTTGATATTATTCACTGGGCATTCGCTCACGCTCATTCATGTATATGTAGGTGAGCCAAGGGACGTCCAAAACCAGCCCCGGTGAATTGTGAGAGACAGTCAGAGTTTTGAAGAGTCAGCCCAATGTCTCACGCACGAGACCAGTCTTCGCCCCTTTTGTTATGTATTCATATTTTGTCGCGTTGGCGAGGACTTTGCGTATATCTGTACATAGTTGTTATGGGTCGACTTAGTTTGGATGATCTTGTCTGTAAAGGATTTTATGGTATTATACTTGGTTGGGGGTTATTAACGTATATGCGCATGGTTGGTTTTGAAGTGCATATAAGCACGGCTCTATGGACAAAATCTTAAATTTTGCTTCCGTTTGGCCCCTTTACTCTGTCGAGTTATGTCTGATTTAAGTTAAGGCCGTAAGTGATCTCAGGATTACTGGCCGGTTATGGCCTTAACACAAAGGGGCGGGTATTGGGTCATGACAGTTAGGGACATGCATAATGCAAGGAACTACTTGGCATACACAATGCAAAGGACTGCATGGCATACACAATGTAATGTGCAATAAGAATGCAAGCAACATGCAAATAAACATGTTAAATGGACTTAAACGAAAAGGGGTAGACCTCAGTCATGCCCAAATCAGTGGCCATAATGTTAAAATGAAGGCACCAAAAACACATGCAAACAAGTATGCCAATTGGCTCACCAATTAAGGCACTAAGGTGTAACTCTCAAGAGCACTTAGAGAGTGAAAAGCATGGAAGTGTAACAACACTAAGTGCACTGAAATGAGGTAAGAAATGATGTCAAATCATTCAAACAACATAAGTAAGGCATGCTAGGGTCCTTAAAGCATGAAGCTAGTAAAGAGGACTACAAAGGAGGCATGTAATACATGGCACAAATGCATGAACTAAGCATAGACAGAGCTTAATCAGGTCTAAACAAGAACCTAAACATGCTGAGATGAGGGCCCAAATACCTCAGCATGCAAGCATACAAGCTAAGCCAAAAACTAGGCGACAATGCATAACACTTAAAGGCACTTAAAGCAAGATTGTGGTGGAAATATAACAATGCTATAAGCTCTGAAATGTCATGTTAAGTAATGCCAAATCATGTACACAACATAAATGAAGCATGCAATGGTGCTCAAAGCTTGAGGCAAGCAAGAGCATTTATACTACAAGTATACAAAGCACGAAGCATATGATTAAGGCAACCTAAAATAGTCCTAGAACATGTCAAAATGAGTCTAAAACACGCAAGGAAGGAAGCCAAAATGTGCAAGAATGAGGGGCATAAGGCATGGAATATGTAAGGCAAATAGGGTGGATTACACTACACCTATTAAGACCAAGCATGGTATGACTTAAGAAACAAAAATTAGAGTTATATCATGGCATGATAACCCCAAAAACACACTGAAATGATGGCTTGCAAGCAAAGGCATGAAGGCATACGCAATGGTTCATGTTAAGACATAAAGGGGCAAACCCTCCAACGCATTGAATGAGTGACAAATGCAAGTGCATGGCTGTAGACACCCCATTTTTGACCATCCTCAAGACTTGGATGTCATCGTTTGAACACTCGGTGATCATCCATGTTCATGTTCGTCTTGAGTTCCCGGAGGTCTTGGCCACGCGCCTTGCCTCAGGATCTCTCGACTCGATTGTTTTGTGTTCGGTTTTGCACCAAACACTTGTGTTTTGCCTTTGAGGGGCAGGGAGTGGCTTGATGGCCATCCCCACACATCACCGGCCATGGCTTGAGGCCACCGGCTGTGTTTTGTTGCCATCGGCCAAATATCTGGCCGGTCGGCATTCTTGATGGTCGGTCGACCATGTATTTTGCCATTTTATCATTTTTGGCTGGTCAATCACTATGCATCTACTTTTGCAGATATTTTTATGCCAGCTGTGCTAGCTGGCATACACTTTGCCCCCCTCCATACACGTGTATGGAGGGATTTCACTCTTGCTTAGCTTGTTTTGTAAGCTTTGCAAAAGTGAATCTCTATAAAGGGAGGGCCTTTCCTCCCTCCTCCAGGGTTAGAAAAAAGCTCCAGATGTCTGGTTTTTAGGGTTAGAAGTGTGTGTCTCTTCTATCTCTATATCTTCTTCTCATTGTGTATAAGTGTGTGTTTGTTCATAGTTTTGCATACAAACACCTACCATTACACCTTCCCTTAGTTTCTGAGGCATTAGAGGGTTGATCTTGGACTTTTTGAGTTGGTTTTGATCCTAGAAGAGGTCTGGTCTTGTGATATTGGAAGTGTTCTTCAAGGGTGAGTGTTCTTGCCCTTTATACCCCATTTTTGCATAGCTTTTTTTACCTATCTTGCAACTATTTTTAGTCTTTGTATATAACTAATAAAAGTTCTGATTTTGCTTGCTTAAAATAGTTGTTTAAGGTTGCTTTAAGCTTTGGGGTTGTTTGACCCCTCTTAGGCCTTGTTTGGCCCCCATTTTGTGCTATTTTGGTGAGCTTCGGGACCACCTTGTTTGGGCCTCCTCACCACTAAAATCTTGAGGGATTTCAGTGGTGAGGATGGTGTCTTAAGGTCCTAAGAAGCAGAGGGCCATCCCCTCTCGTTATTGCCTTCAAAAAGTATCATTCTAGCCTCATGTGTGAGCACCATTTTTAATCTCATGTTGGCCATGTATTAAGTGTTATTTGTGCTCATTTTACCATGATATAGCACTATTTTTACTTGGTTTAGACACACCATGCATGCTTAGCATACTTGTCATGTAATGCCATGAATTGCCTAAACATGCTTTGTGCTTTGAGCCTTGTGTCTAGCATATTTTTGGCCTAGCTTTATGAAGCTTTTATGCTTGTTTTAGCAAACTAAAGGTCTGTTTTTGATTATTTGGGCCATCCATGGCTTGCTTTGTATAGCTACCATGCAACCCCTCTTGTATGCCTTGAGCATTGACCCTTCTAGCATGACATCCTTGCCTTGTTTCAGTGGTTTGGAACCACTTGCCATGCCATTTCAGTCCTTGTGGTGTGTTTGTATGCTTGCATTTGATGCCCCTTTAATGTGTTAAAAGGTTGTTGTCTTATGCTCCATGTTTGGACATTTGTGTATGCTTCCATGTGTAAGTCATTTAGATGCCATCTAAGTGGTTTTTGAGGTTCATTTTGACATGCTAAAACTCTGATTTTAGTTGTTTAAATCATGCCATGTTTAGTGTTGCTAAGTGTAGTTCAATGCCTCTTTGGTGAGCCTTAGGCTTTAGGCTTGATTGCATGATATGCTTGCTTTACGTAGTTGGTTTGGAACCTCTTATAGCATGATTTTCAGAGCTTAATATGCATGTCATTAGTCCATGTTGGTCCCTTTTAAGTGTGCTTAAAAGTTGCTTCATTATGCTTAAGTCTTGAACCATGTATCTATGCATGTTTGTATGCACATTAGCCTTCATTCTTGAGCATGTTGGCCACTGTTTTGGGCTTGTTTAGGAGTTGTTCAAATTAGTATACATCCCTCCTTTGCATGTTGTTGCATGCTCACCTTGTGCGTTGTTGCATACTTGGACTATCGCATGTGTTGCACGCTTGAATCATGTCGCATTTGGCATGCAATCTCCCTTGATTAAGTTGCTTAACATGTTGCATGCCTTACATGCTTGCTTGTTTAGATTACATCTTGCATGATTGGTCAATAGCATAGTGGTCCATGCCTTGCATGCTTATTTGCATAGGTTGTGTACCTAGCATACATTGTTTGCTTGCATGCTCTTATCGCACATTTAGCTAGCATGCTTAGGTTGCATTTGGCATGCATGCCTTGCCTCTTGATCAAGTGATAGAGGTTGAGCCTTACGTGTTTGTTTGGTTTGCATTTCATTTGAAATCAAAATGCACACTTGGCCTCTTTGGCCATCACGCATTGAAATGCGCAATTGGTGATCCGAAGGTCGAGTCCCAAACTCCTTCGAGTCATAAACATGATAAGGAGTGTGGTTGGTGCAAACATTGCTTGAAATGCATTGCCATGCCATGCTTTGCCCTCTGCTGCTGTCAAAATAGGTTTCTGCAGGAAGCTTTGGCTGGTCAACTGAATAGAGTGCCGATCGACCAAAAGTTTGTGGCCGAGAGTTCAACCAATGGTCGATGACCATCCTGCCATGGTCGGTGATAATTTGTCTTAGTCGGTGGCATCCCACAGTGTCCAAAGAGTGTACCTTGGGATTTGTGCAAGTGTTAGAGAAGCAGAGCAGGGTAAACAGAGGCAGTTTGTGCATGGCGACGGATTTCCGAGCCAATTCAAGCACGCGTGCATCCCTCTTCCCAAGCCCTTTTTAATTCTTTCCTTAGCTTAATTGATTTGTTAATTAATTAGGTGGTCTGTAAATTATTTAATTAGCTTGTAGGTTAATTAAAGTGTATTATTCTTTCAGTCCCTCCGAGCGAGGGCGAATTTGTAATAAGTGTGGGTGCTTGTAGGTTAATTAAAGTGTATTATTCCTGAACGGTTTGCCGGAGGCTCGCTTGGAGAAGCGTGCCATAAGGCTGACCGGTTACAGGCTCTGCCACAATGGGAACACAAACCCCGGTTGTCACCGGGGCACCCTTTTTGACCATTCGACCTAGTGCATATTCGGAATCCATAGTGACCATTCCAAGCTATGACAGGTTGCTTACCCGATCATAGGTTGTTTCAAACCACTGCGTGCATAGTAAAACCCTAGCTCCTGACAAAATAGGACAGGGAAACCTTACCCCAAAATAGGGGTGTTTTGTCTCTACTTTACTTGCTATGTGCTTTTAGAGTGTATCTCTACAGGGAACACACGTATCAGTTTGCAAGTTTGAGTACCAGGCCTGTGGGCATCAGTACCAATGTTTTGGGAATCAGTCATATCTGCGGGTATCAGATTCAGTTTTGGGGTAGTAATTTGGGGAACAGTGATCAATAGTAGAGTACAGTTATTCAGCCCTGCTTGTGCCTGTTCTAATTGGGCCAAAATGCTACGTGTTTTCTTTTTCAGGGGGTTCAGATTGATCTGAGAATAGCCGGTATTCTCCTTCGCTGAGGCAAGGCAGATATCTGATCCGTCAGTCACCGTTCAGTTCAGCGGACTTATGATGACCTAAACTTCAGAGGAGATTGTGGTTATGACAGCCGCCCTAGACCAAGAAATCACCCTGCAAAGTGAGATCGATGTTGATATGCCTCATCCACCCAGATCGCCTGTTGCGCACCCGATCTGGACACCCCAGTTGTATCGGGCCCGCGAGCCCACCACATTCGAGTTAATGGGAATGATTGGCAACCTTCAGAGGTCTGTGGCTGATCTTGCCTACGGAATGTCGGCTTCGCCACCAGCCACATCGTATGCCGGGAATTTTGTACCACAGGAGCCCCCGTTACTGGGGTGAATTGTGATCGAGCTCAGCCAACCAGAGGTTGCCTCCAGCTATAGCAATGACGTGTTAACAACAACTGGGTTTCACTTTGATATAGCAGCCCAAACCCTCGATCAGGCTGAGGTTAGAGGTAAGCACAAAGTGGGAATAGATGCTGATCCCGTGGAACAACTGCTGTGGGCAGTCGAGGCTTTGAAAGCGGGGGGGATGAATAAGCAGCAGGTATTCGCCAGGCGAAAAATCGGGATAGGCCCCATCATGCTAGAATAGTTCCCTCCAATCCCAACCCTGCACCGGGAAGAGATCAAAAAGCCAAGGCAGTGCTTGCAGACCCTTTCACTAGTGCGTCCGGCAAGAATCCACAGACTTCGAAGTATCTGCCCCGAGGGCGCAGACTCTTTCACGCTCTCTACATGCCTCTGTCGAAGGCACTTCAAATCCTGACGGAAAAAGGTCATCTCAAACCCCTTGAGCCTAGGCCTCTCCCTAGTCATCTTCCAGCAGGCCATGATGCTATTCAGTACTGCGTGTACCATCAGCAAACCGGTCACCCCACCGACAATTGCTTCCCCCTTCGCCATGAAGTACAGGACTTGATCGACAATAAGGTCATCCTCCCACCTACCTCAGCAAAGTCTGTCACCACTGAGCTGTTGGATTTCGAGGATACTACAAGTATGTGATCAGGGGTTGGACCACCTGCAGGTGACGCTCGGTGTATTTCAAATGTAGCGTTTGGCACGCACTGTTTTGAGCATTTGCGAATGCAGTTTTGTAATTTCTGGCTTGGGTTTTGAGTCAGTTCTTTGTTTTTGTTTTGAGTCTGTCTCATTGTCTTGAGTTAGTCTTTTCGCTTAAGGGTCTGTCTTGTTGTATCGAGTCAGTCCCATTGTATAGAATGTCAGGTGATCCCGGGGTTGTTGCCTCGAACACTATTTTGTTTTGTAATTATCTTTTTGCTTTCCTTTTGAGTCTGTCTCTGCTGTGGAGCCAGTTACAACTAGGAAATCTGAATGAAACAGCTGCAACTATCGTGTTTTCGTGCTTATTGCTACT
This sequence comes from Camellia lanceoleosa, assembly GCA_025200525.1. NCBI lineage: Eukaryota > Viridiplantae > Streptophyta > Magnoliopsida > Ericales > Theaceae > Camellia > Camellia lanceoleosa. The sequence continues at coordinate 2,549,573 of CM045762.1, read as the reverse complement.
TTGAGCCAGTTGTGCCAGAGAATTTGAATCAAACGGCGGAGCATCTCACTTACTCTTACGCACCCCAAACTTATTGTATTGACCTAAGTTTTTCAAAACTTTTTGAACACTGCGGTGATGAAAATGAAGAGGAAGGAATTCCTCGAGATTTGCAAAACTTTGATCAATTGAGGGAAAGAGAGGTGTGCTAAGCTTTTAATGAATGAAATCATGTTAGTTAACATGAGTACTAAGAAGGACCCTGGTTCCACACTATCTTCAGCGCGAGCGATTTGTCGCTTTCTTAAAAACTTTCAAAAACAAAATGTTTTATGCGGTCCTGCGAAGACCTGTGTGGAATCACTCTTGAGATTGTGCAGCTTAGGATCGCTCTCAGCCTCGAGACTTGAGCCCTTGCTTTCAAACCTTGGACCTTGGGTTCAGACTGTTCAACGATCAACCGCGATGTAAGGCCCTTGTCGCTAGATTTGAAGCAGCCCTCGAACAAGTGGCACCAAAGTCAGGTCAAGAAGATCAGACCTCATCAGAAGAATCTTACAAAGTTGAATCAGAAGCGCCCCTTCGAACTAGGGGCAAAAATGTCCGATGTGCTCAAAGAGTCGAAGATGGATCTTTCTGTAAATCAATACAACAGCCACTCTCCTGGATACGGATGGCTTCAAAACCCTAAAACCATTTGGCATGGACTTGTTACACTTTTACCCTTTGAGAGGCTCGTTGCACCAAAAACCCGGAAGGGCGACCCAGGCAAAAGTTAGAGCAAGAGAAAAATACAAAAAAAAAAAAAGAAGAGAAAAAAGAAAAGAAAAAAGAAAAAATGCAAAAGAAAAGAGAAGGGAAAAGATGAAAAAAGAAAAAGAAATGAAAAGATACTAAAAAATTGAAAAGAAAAAGAAAAAACAAAGCTCGCAAGGTTGAAAACCAAGAAGGGCGGCCTTGGCAAAAGTTAGAGCGTAAAAAAAAAAAAAAAGTGAGGGTTAATACACGAGTGTACCTTAACCGGAACTACGTAAGGCTTGATTCCCATGTCTGGGATACGCAGGCAACTTCATCCTGAAGTCTAGCCACAAACACTTTCAAATCAAGTGTGTTCGTGTAATGGTTTTGATCATCCTTGCCTTCTCTGAATTCGATAGTTCGGTTGTGACACCCTGAACTATGTGAGGCTTGATTCCTATGTTTGGGATATGTAGGCAACTTCATCTTGAAGTCCAGCCCCCAATGCTTTCAAAGCGACTGTGTCCATATATTGGTTTTAACCATCTTCGTCTTCTCTGTATCTGAGAGCTTAGTTGCAATCATCACTAATAAGGACTGTTTAGAACATGTTGCGGCGTTATCTAGAAAAGGGGCAACTTTCCATTGCCATGAGTCGCCATTCAAACCAGGGGCAACTTTCCGTTGCCGTGCAGTGTCATCCAGACAAGGGGCAATTTTCCATTGCCTCCGAACCGAGTTTGTGCATCTCAAGAGTAAGTTCTGCGCTCGTTGAGCAGTGACCGTTTGCAAAAATAGTTTTTGAGAATTTTTACTAAGGTTGACCATTTTCTCGAAAATTGTTTCATTTTCTAAAACTGGACCATTTTCATGGACCCAAAAAAGGAAAATTTTCAGTGCTCACAAACTAACTTGCATGATTTTTTAATCAGAAAAGTTGAACAAGCATGTTAATCTAACTCTCATATTGGTCAAAATTGTTTTCGTAGAAAGCCAAAACAAAAAATGGTCAAAATGATGAAATAGGGGCACAGCTGGGTCAGGCATCTTGTCTTTCCCCCATCGCCAGCATACTTGCCAGAAGGGCACAATTGGAACTGTTTGTAAAGGGCTGAAAGCTCTCAACATCCTCCAAGCAACGAGGTATTAAACCAAGTGCGAAGCACAAATCGGAATGGATCAAAATACTCCACTCCCTCATCCGAAACATCGACTAAACGTCACCGGAGGAAATAGCTGTGAGCTAACAGTGTTGGGCATAGACCCACGACCTTCAATATATCCATCAACCATCCAGGAGAGGGATATAAAATGAGAGATTGAAGAATAGAGAGATGTGCGATGAGGGCCGAGTGATGTGAGAATCACAAATAAGAAAGGGTGGGAATCAATACCCGAAGAAACTGGCTCCTCGTGATCTGAGAAGTCTCTCATTTTTGTAACACGTCTGTGTGTCGTGTCTTCTGTTTTGTTTACCTTAACTCTTGTTTTAGGTCTTTTCTGAGCATGTCTCGTTGTGTTTAGGTAGTCCACCCTTTTGTTTTTCGTTGTTGAGTCTTTTTGTTCACTGTGTTCAGTCGTAGGCTCAACACCCGGTTGAAAACCCTTTTCTCAAATCATTTTGTGCTCAGAGTGCTATGCTATTCTCCACATTTGCGCGAAGCATGATTTGGTTCTTTCATAAAACTGCAGGGTCCACTCCCGATAAAGTGTGAATAGAAAAACCTGGACCTATCTGAAGCTTTTGGGTTCCGGATTACGAAGCAAGAAATTTTGGAGCATTTGAGTGTGCCTCAACTTCTACAAGTTCAGAATGAACCGTGTATTCAGAATGAGCAATATGTTGTCATGGGCCATGAGTTCAGAATGAGCAGTGTTCAGAATCAGTTGTGAGCTGTGTGGGCTCTATGCAGATTAAACCAGGTGCTGTGTTATGGGCTATGCGTTCAGAATGAGCAGTGGGTTGTTTGAGTTGTTTTGTCGATAGCTGGTTCGTTACCTAGTTATTGCAATACAAGAGTTTGATTTTCAGACAGGAGATCAATCTCATTTACATTGAGGTGTAATATGATGCAATGCGATGCAATGTACGAAATGTATCAATTTAACACTTTTTCAGATAAAAAGTTTGTTTCATTTCATCATCTTTTCAAGTACAAAGTTTTGGAGAAAACAAAAAGCTGCATGCGGCAATACAAGGTACTCAAGCTACCAACAAAAAGAAAAGCAAAACAAAAAGAAGAAAAGCAGCAAAAATCTAGATCAGCATCAGTGGTCTCAGGCCTAAGGGTCTGTCCTCGTCCTCTTCCTAGATGAAGATCCAGGAGCATCGTCATCAGCACCGTCATCTAAGTCTGAGCCATCTCCGGTCTCCTCCTCGGACGACTCTGCCTCCGCATCTGCCTCCGCCTCGGCCTCATCGTCATCAGGAACTAGTGCCCGAGAGCTACTCCCAACATGAGTGCGCCCTGCTTTGGTGCGGGGATATACTCTACCATCTCGCCCTCCTCCTCAAGCAGGAATAGAAGGCTCAGCTGGAGCACCTCCTGCAGTAGGAATCTGGAATGGAGGCTGAAAAGCACAAATGGTAAATGCATCAGTATGCTACGCAAAGCAGGGTATGAATGCGAATCTGAATAAGGTGAGTACAGTATGATCATTGTGAGCAATGTATCGATGATCTGAGAATCTTTAAATCCGGATTTTAAATTCACATCGGATTGAGGTATAGTGGTGCCACACCGAAACTTGTATGGTTGTTGGACTCTTGATGTTGATGGGTTGGCAAGTGAACTTTAAATAGTATAATTGAGGACCCTTGGATGATGTTTGGAACCTTGATTGAAGCCTTAACAAGATATATAGATAAGATTAAATAAAAAGTCCCAAATTTGAGTTTGAATTTTTGACCAGCCGTCACTCTTTTGCCCTTTTCTCCTTATATACTTGGAATTTGAATGTGAGGTTGGAACCATTGGAAAGCTTATTTCCAGGGCTTCAATTTGGACACAAGAATGACCTAAAACGGAGTCCGGATGGGAGAGTTACACCTGTTCAAAGTTTCAAATCTGTGCTGGGTGCAGGTCCGCTCGAGCGGGAATAGGGACGCTCGAGCGGGTTTTACGGGCCATGTCACGACCCAAACCCGCCCCTAGAAGTTCGGCATCGTAACCGGCCGGTAATCCTAGATTACCAAAGGCCTTCCTGTACATAAAGTAAATAAACGGGGCTCGCGGAAGCGAAAACGGAATACTAATAGTCCAAAGAGCTGTGTATTTATATGAACAAGTATTTACATGCCAAAATGTTAATTTACCCACTATCTATACATAACATAAGACAAAATCCATATACAATAACATATAGGCACATGCCACAAATACATTACAACACAAAACTCACTATACGGCCTTCCAGGCCTAGCCCAACTCGGGGCGAACAAAACTCTGGTGGGTTCTCAAAACGGCGGCTCGGTGCAAGACTCCGCCTAGGCTTGACTCCCCGGCTGCTCACCTATAAATACATATATACAGGGGTGAGCTAAAGCCCAGCAAGTAACATTAACGTAAAGGGTTAGCGAACGAATTCCACATATCATATATCCGTAAAACAAATCATCATAGACATAACCATTTCATAACAGAACATACGTAATGGCATATTCCACATAACATAAACATAACAGAACGTCTTCCGACTAGAGTAATCAGTTCCGGATACTGATTAAACACATATCGTCACAATGAAGTGACTCACAAGATCTCGTAAACTAGTCATGGACCCGCACTTTCATGCCGTCCCCCATGACTTGGGACTCTCTATGGATGCCATACTAGATTTGCAAATAAGGATATTCGTTCACAGAAAACATTAACGTTTCAGAAATCATAACATAACATAGCATTTTCAGAACATACTTTATAAGAACATAACTTTACAGAAATGTTACTTACAGTGGTTTTCCAGAACCGGTTGTACGGTCTTCGTGTTTTGACCTGCAATTGTCAACATGATAACACAAATCCTTAACACATATCATCATCAAATCAAGTTCACATATCCTCTTCATGATGTTTCAATCTCATAACTTTATTATCATGACTTAATTAAGCCTCAAGAATGCTAAAAATGCAATGAGGATGCCAAAATCATGCATTAAACACTTTTTGAAATTTTCGAACAGTCCCCGCCGAAGCGTAAAACCCGCCGAGCGACCGAAACCGAAGAAACTACTGGATGTGCAAAATCTCCGCTCGAGCGTCCAAACCTCCGCTCGAGCGGACTGGGAAAATCTGGGTAGAAAACCAGTCCAAAAATCTGTCAAACCGTGGCCTCCATTTTTGCAAAATCAACTTCCAAAATCGAACAATTCAAGGTCAACATACTTGAAAACAACTTACTTTAAGCTTCAAATAAACTTCAATGCATCATACTAGAGATCAAATCTTGACTTGAGATGGAAAATCATAAAACGTGCTCACAAAAGCTTCATTTCTTAACATCCATGGAGATTCTTTCTCAAATATGCCCAATAAACATGATTCATGCCATAATCTTAAGATCAACATGCTAGATGCCAAGGATCAACAATCTATTTCATGAAATTAGAGAGAATTTCTTACCTTGAGTTCTTAATTTGAGCAAGTTAAGCTTAATCTCCTTTTCTTCCCTTTCTCCTTCCCTTTCTCTCTTCCCACGAATTCTCTCTTCCCTCTCTCTTTTCCAGATTTTTCTTTTCTTATTTTTGAGTCAAAGCATGGGTCAAAGCCTTATCTATAAGTCATGTATATATCATATAAACAAATAAACCAATACATTTGAGCCAAACAAAACTTTACGAATCAGACGGAATTCAGTCCTCAATTTATTTTCTCAACTGGTTCTAAAAATTCCCGGTAACACATAGGCATGTTCAATTTCGTTTTCTGACTCCATTACAGTCATCAATTTCAGTCCCGAAATTATAATTCCAACAGATATGTTTCCAATTCCAACAGATAATTCCCAATTAATTCATATAAATACATGATTGATTACCGATAATTATGAAGTATATTTCGAGGTCATTACAGGCCAGCAACTTAAAAAACGAGATTTGAGACCATTTCATATAATTTTCTTCTTTCCTCTTCCTTCCTCTCCTCCATGTCCGAAACCCTAGCTCCCCAAACCTTGATTTCCTCCACTTTTATCAACAAATCCACCATGGATTTTGCATCAACAATGAAGAACAAATGAAGATCAACATTTTCAACCGATTTGATTTTGGAATTTCGAAGTGATGCCCTTGACCTAGCTTCCTTGCTTTCAATCTTGAGGTAGGGGTTCTAGTTCTCCTTCAATGCTTACATTAATAGATAGATTTGTAGTATTTTTGTGTATATAAATGCAAAATCTATATTTTGAGCATATAGAGTTATATTATGGGAATTGGGGATTTCGGATTTGAAGAGTTTAGGGTTTTATTGTTGGGGTTTAGATTATGGTTTATGGATTATGGACCTAGGGTACATAATAAATGGGGAGATTTGAAACAAAAAGTAATGGGTTAAGGAATTTGGAATGTTTCTTGAAATTTCTAGATTTTTCTTGAAACCCTAGGTTGATTTTTGATGATAATCAATGATTTGGCCCAAATTGAAAGTTGAATCATGAAATTGGTAGGATGAATTATATATGTACAAGTTTAATTGGAATTTGGTTATGTTTGAAAATTATGTTTAAAATTTACGAATGAATTTTGTTATGAGCACTGTAAATCATGTTATAATGAGAAGGAAATTGGGAGAAATGATTTATTCATGATATATATGACATAAACTCGGTTATGGAATGATGAAATGGGATTTAAGAATCCCTCTTGAATTATGTCGAATTTTATTTAATGATGTTGAGTTGAATCATGTTGCTTATGTTGAATTGTGGTGATTTTGTGGGATGGTATTGACTATGTTTAGTTTAATTTTGTGACCTAAAATGTGGAGTTTTCAATAATGGGTTTAATCCCACATCATTTTACTAAATATTTGTGGGCTTGCTTAGTTATTAAAATCAAGAGAATGATTTAATGGGGTTTCTTTATGGGGATGGGTAATGTTTGGTTTTTGGTCAAAACCCTAGACATTCCGGGAGTTTTGGAAAAATGTGGAAGATGTTCATACAATTCGTTCGAAGTAAAATGAAGCAAGAAATGAATTAAGAAAGGAAAAGACCTAATGACTAAATTATGTTTGTGTACAGGGCACACTCCAGAAGGGACAAGCACTTCGTTGTAGCACTGTGAGTAGTAGTACTGTGGTCCTACATTTAATCATCGTTACTGATCTTTATTGTTAACATTCCATTTCTTGCAAGTGATTATACTAATGTTATATTGGTTGGAAGATTTTGTGTACGTTAGTATGACTCGGAAACTACTCTACATTCTGGTTACGTGTAAGGGCTATCATTAATGTGCTAGAATCTGTAAATTATCTCATGGAACTATTAAAGTCGAGTCCATTAGGATAAAAAGCAACCCATGTTATGGAAAAGAAGCTGTGTGTGTTAAGGGAATGATTTTACTGTACTTCCATAATCGGGAGTTAATACTATGGAATTGGTTAATGGGAAGGAATGGTAAATGTGAACTTTCCTTTTTGGGAACATGACGGTTTGGACATTTCATAATGAACCATCATAATTGGATGATCAAATAAGACTGTGGATAGTCCTAAACTGGTACGTTTTGTTTACCATTAATAGGTGTTATTAACGTCTTATTATCTGGAAGTTCACTTTATTGATTCATGATGAACAAATGGAATAATGATGCATGTGTCTTCTATTAATAAGTATTACTACGTTTTCGATATACGTAAGATGATTATTTTAGCTTGGAATAACCTATGAAGAGATTTGTGTACGTTATTGGGTGAAAGTATTTTTATGAACCTGGGGTTATTCCGTCCTGGTTATCCGTTCTGTTTATGATATGATATATAACAATATGATTTCTAGTATGGAACAAAGTGCTGTACGGAACTAAGTGCTACAATGCGAGTCACCTCTAGAATCCGTACGAGCCACCTCTTGAGTCCATATATATGTGAACTGGGCTTAAAGCCGATGTGAAAGTTATGAGGCCTATGGCCGTTTTGTGAAAGATATAAGTTATGAAGTTATGAAAGATACAATTTGTGAAATTGTGAAAGATATAATTTGTGAAGATATGAAAGGTATAACTTGTGAATTTGTGAACTTATGAGGCCGAGGGCCACTTTGTGAATTTGTGAACTTATGAGGCCGAGGGCCAACTTGTGAATTATGAAATTATGAGGCCGAGGGCCAACTTGTGAATTATGAAATTATGAGGCCGAGGGCCAACTTGTGAAATATGAATCTGTAACTTGTGAATTTATGCATCTCAGAGGCCGAGGGCCAATCTGTGAAGTTATGAACTGACAAGGCCGTTCTGAAATGTGTCTGTAATCGGACTAACCACGTAATTTTGCATTTACTTATGTAATTAAATGAATATGTACATTGTAAGTTAGTTAAGTTAAGCTTTAAATTGTTTATGTACTCACTGTTCCGAGCTTGACTCACTTTGTGTTATATGCATTTACGTAGGCATTCTACCTCGAGGTCGATTTTAACCCATGGCATCCGTGCCTCTTTTGTCAACCTCGAGTGTCCGGGCACTTAGCGGCGACTCATTTTGCTAAGCTTTTGATTTTGCACCTGATTGTGCAGTTAAAGTTGATGTATATATAATTCCTTTGCTGTCCATGTTGTTTTGCGCCCAATTCTAAGAAGGGTTTAGATGCATATATATATATACGTAGCTAATTCTCGATGCACGCCATTGTATGTTTATTTGCCTTATGTTACATGCGTGATCTGGCATGATAGTGGTCGCTCAATGGTTGCAGTTCTTTTATTTATGTTAAATTATATTGGTGAATGCTTCCGTTCAGGCCCCATATGATATGTATAACAGGTTTAGTGTCCGTTTTCAAATGGGTCATGCCCAAACTTTTAGGGGCGGGTTTGGGGCGTAACAAATACAGTGTATGAGTACAGTGTATGAATGTTGTGGACAGTGTGTCGGTACAGAATCGCAATGGATCGAGTGCGAGGTATGAATGCCATGAGTATCTTTGAACAAATTGTGGGCTCTGATGTATCGATCGTGAGGGCTGTGTAACGAATGTTGTATTGACAGTGCGATGCATCAGATTATGTGAAACAGTTTATGTATGGTTTGAGACTATGGTCAGAAGAACATACCGAAATACTGTAAATGGCTAGAAGATCAAGGCTCTACTGGAGCATCCCCATCACAGAGGCGGTCAGCTCCAGGGACTGACGAGTGTACTCGGAGGAAGCCTGCAAAAGTGTTAGAAGCATCAGTATTCTGCAGAATATCAAATGAAATGGAATGATGGTGCAAAATACAAAATGAAGTAATACATACCGGAGACAAGTCGTAGAACCTGACTAACTCATGATCAGCCGGAGGGGGAGCGAAGGGGATCTGATAGGTCTTCCCACCCTGCCCTCGGCATGTCATCATCGTGGGTAATACTGGCCAACTAGCCCCCCGTCCTCTCCGGGCCCCACTCTTGCCACGGACCCGAGCCGTCCTCGACACTCCTGCTCCCGCTCCTGCTCTAGCCGCTGGCCTCTCTCTCTCAGCTCGACAGCCACTATTCAAAGGCCACATAATGTAGGTCTGGACGTACTCTGTGTAGTCGCCCTCGCCCCTGAAGCCCTCAGCGTCCCAGCCGATCGTGTAATCAGCCATCTGCTCGGGAGTGAACATCTCTGTGTCCCTCATGTGGGTAGGAGGCGGACCTGGAACTATCTACTCTGGTAGACCCAGGGTCTGGCGCAGGAAGCGCTCACCTAGGTACCAAGCCCGACAGACCGGGCCCTCCAAAGAAGATCTCATCGGGCGATCTCCTCGGCACCGACAAAGCTGCTCCCAAATTGCGGTAGCAACGGAGCCACTTGGCCGGTGATTTGAAGATGATATCGATCGATTATCTATTGTTCTTGAAAATCTGATTACAAAGCGAAGCTTGAAGTAAACTCTAAAGTTGAACATACCTCTGCGGGGGTAATGGTGTCGAAGTAGCGGCGGAAGAATATGAACGTCTCCCGGGGTCTCTGCATGCATCTCACATCGAAGCGTCAAGAGAATGGAACGCCGAGGGGCGTCTCCATGTCAGGCACTGGCGCAAGCCTCGGGAAGTAGGCGTAGACCCACAACTGCAGAGTAAATACCAGTATGCTTATCAGATAAAGCAGAATGCAGAATAAAGCAGAAATGGCAGAACCGTATCTTGTACGGTGTATTGTGCAGAGTGTCGGTTGTGCGATGTCTGATCGATTAAAGCGATTATATGTGTGCCGTATGCGATATACAATCGCGTGAAGCGAAGCGGTGTGTGTAGTGTCTGAGTACAAATAATGTAAGCGAAATGTAAAGAGGAAGAAGATGTACCTCCCAAGCTCGCCAGTAGCCCCCGAGCAACTGCCCGCTGCACCGGGAGGATGAGCTCATATATTCGTAGAGGGTGGCCAAGGCTGCCCACCCCCGCCAGAAGGCAGATCCTGGTCACGTCCCACCGGGCGCCAAAGAAAGGGGCACGGTGTTCGCCCGGTCGGCAAAGATGGTCGTCCCTAGTAGGAACATGAGGAAGCCGCATGCGTACCGCTCCACCTCTTCCTGAGTCATCGACGCCTCCTCAGCTAAAGCTGGCTGAATCCAGAAGTGGTCCTCGAACCACGAGTATCTAACGAAACCTGGACGAATGAGAGGTGGCTGAGTGCCAAGCAAATATATCTGAGCAGCCTCCCACTCATCCATGTCTGTATCAAAGGGGATCGGATCACCCCCAACCCTGATGTCGGTGAGCATCAAGAAGTCATAGGGAGTCATCGTCATGTCTCCCGTGGCAGAGAAGTGGAAGGAGTCGGTGGTGTCCCACCACCGCTCCGCCAGAGCACGAAGAGGCTCGCCATGAAGGCGTGAGAGTCCTGCAGAAGACGCCGGCCGGTCTCATGTGATGACCTGCGTCCGGAAGCTCCATATACCATCCTTTGGTAGCGACATTCCCATATCCCCGGCAGGTATGGGAATCCCCTTGTATTAAAAAAAAAGTAACAGTTGCGAAGCAATGTTCAAAACACAGTTTTGAAGAACATTCAAAATTGGTATAGCGTGTGTGCACGTGTTCAGATTCAAATAGACATCGGGTGCCAGCGTGCTAGCAAAGAACTATAGCATATGATGTGTCGGTGTGTTTGAGTGGTTTAGTACAGATATAGCGTGTGTGCACGTGTTCAGATTCAAACAGACATTGGGTGCCGGTGTGCTCGCAATGAACTACAGTGTAAGATATGTCAGGGTGTTTGAGTGGTTCAGTACAGATACAGTGTGTGTGCGCGTGTTCCAATTCAAGCAGATACCGAATGCAGGTGTGTTCACAGTCAACTACAACATATAGTATATCGGTGTACCTGGATCAAACAGTTAAAGGCAGAATCGACTATGGCAGTTAGGTATTCTACTTTGCAAAAAAATGAAACGGGGAAGAATATACCTCGGAAGCGCCGTATGAAAAGTGTGTCTCTGGCTCGCGCAGAAGTAGCTTTGATGGCACCCTCCTATCAAAACTCCTGAATTGGCGAAGACCGTCAGGAGGCAGCTTGTGAATCGCCGGCTTGTAGGTCGCCGGATCGAACGGACGGACGGACGCTGAGAGGCAAGAGCTCGGCCTCTGGGTCCATATCTACCTCCGGGGGAGCCCCACGACTTGGAATGTCGTCCGTCATCTCGAAGAAAGTGTGAAAATGACCGAAAAAGTGAAAACCAAGTGAGAATACGAAGAGTCAACCGAAAAGTCAACCCCGGGAGGGTAAAAAATGACCGAAAAAGTCGGGGTGCGGAAAAGGCATGGAAATCAAGGTGAACTCGAGGGAAACAAGCCCCGAGTGGTGGAAATCGAAAAAGAGACACCGAAACAAAGTTTTGTTCAGTTCAAAGTGTTCGAAACGTGAAGGTATTCGCGAATCGAACGTCGAAATGGGCTCTCAAACCGAGGAAAATGGAGGAATGAAGGAGGAAAAATGATCTAGAGGGAGAGAGGAAGAAATTTCGAGCAAGAGGAAGTGAACAAAATAGGGCTAGAGGCGCTATTTTAAAACACTCGTGCCAAAATGTCCAAACTGCCCCGATTTAGGCAGATTTGGCTGGTCGGCCACACTGTTGGCCAGTCGGCCAAATATTTGGCCGATGGATGGCTGGTGACCTCCCCCGATGGCCAGTGAACCCCCTACACCTTTGTTTGGGTCTTTGATGTGATTTGGGGCCTCCATTGCTTAACACAGTGCAAGAGAGTGCATTTCTGAAGCTCAACCGGACTCCGTTTTGACCTCGGACTGTGTTTTCTGTGCGTAGCACTCGAATACGTGCGCGGCGTATCCTTTTTGTATCCTTTTGTCTCCTGAGAGATTCGAAATTTGCCCCACGTGCATACGTTACAACGCTTTGTCATAAATGCGCGTTGAGTTATACGTCATTCCACTCGCATTGTCATGCCATGCCATACTTGTATTAGTATGCATCTTCTTTATGTCGCATTGTCATGCACACTTCACATGCATTGCCATGCATTTTGAGCGACTCGCGTTGTCGCACATTCAAGTTCACATCTTATCATGCATTTCAAGCGACGCGGGTTTAGGGTTTAGGGTTTAGGGTTTTAGGGTTTTAGGGTTTTGGGTTTTTTAGGGTTTAGGGTTTAGGATTTTTTAGGGTTTAGGATTTAAGGTTTTTTAGGGTTTAGGGTTTAGGATTTAGGGTTTAGGATTTTTTAGGGTTTACGGTTTTACGGTTTAGGGTTTACGGTTTAGGGTTTAGGATTTAAGGTTTAGGGTTTAGGATTTAGGGTTTTGGGTTTAGGGTTTTGGGTTTTGGGTTTTGGGTTTAAGGGTTTAGAGTTTAGGGTTTAGGGTTTGGGGTTTTGGGTTTTGGGTTTAGGGTTTAGGGTTTAGGTGTTAGGGGTTTGGGTTTAGGGTTTTGGATTTAGGGTTTAGGTTTGGGGTTTAGGGTCTGGGATTTAGGGTTTAGGGTTTAGGGTTTAGGGTTTGTTTTGCCAGTGATTATTGTCATTGACAGAGAGCTAGCCTTGATTAATGCTATACAGAAGATATTCCCGAGTGGCAGACATTTATTATGTCGTTCGCATATCAGTAAGAATGTATTGACCAAATGCAAGAAAATGTTTGAGACAAAGCAGAAATGAGAGAAGTTTAACCATGAGTGGAACTCTTTAATGTATTCATCTTATGAAATTCAATACAATGAGCGTCTTAGATCATTACTTAAGGAATTCAGTAGTTATCCCGATGCAGTGAACTACATCATGGATACTTAGTTGGTTTCTTACAAGGAGAAATTTGTGACGGCATGGACAGACACGTATATACATTGTGGCAATGTTACAACCAACTAGTAAGATTACTTTTGTTCAATAAGTTATTAATAAGTGCCATGTACTTTTTTGGGTGGGTATAAGTGCCATGTATTTGATTTTTATTTGACTTACATTGAATTGAACAGGGCTGAGAGTGCACATGCAAAACTTAAAAGACAGTTGGGTTCTTGTCAAGTCTCATTTGAGGCATCATTTGAAAAAATACACAGTCTACTTGAGTTGCAACACACTAATATCAAGGCTTTGTTTGAGAAAAGTCTAATTGTTGTGCAACATCAATTCAAGCCTTCTCAGTTTAGGGAGCTACGGGGTAATGTGTCTATTTCTGCACTAGAGTATTTGCTTATAGAGAGTAAGAGAGCCAATTCCATTGGTATTGATGCTAAAACTTGTGGATGCGTCCTTTGCTACACTCATGGTTTACCTTGTGCCCATGAGATTTCTAATTACATCAGACAAGATCGTTCTATACCACTTGCTACCATACACTCACAGTGGAGGCAACTTCATATCTCTATATGCAACAAAGAAGAGGAAACGAAGGTGACTTGTCATGCAGAAGTAGAGTTGTTTGTGAAAAAATTCAATGAAAGTGATAAAACTATGCGATTGGAGCTTTTGAAGAAGTTTGTTTGGTTTGATTTTGGGAAAAAATTTTGAAAAAAATTCTCTACAAACAAATTTTCAAGAGTAATCAAACCAAACAAATTTTTTCAAAAAAAATCTCAAAATTTTGTTTGGTTATCTACTTTCCAAAATCACTCTCTCTCTCATACACATCAAATCAATCACTTTTTTTAAAACTCTCTCCCCAAAATAATTTTCCAAAGCCATTTCTACAAAAAGGCAAACCAAACAAGTTTTCGTACTTTTTATCTAAAAAACTACTCTACAAACACAAACCAAACAAGTCAATGTCCAGGAAGCACTTTTCTAGTTGAGCCGGAGGTGAAGCTCAAAACATGTTCTTGGGGTCATAAGAAGATCAATGTTTCTACCCGTCGTGACCCGTGTGCATTTGAGTTAGTGTAATCTGGACATGATTCCTTCTCATCTAGGGACACTCAAATCACTACATTAGCTTCTACTCCGGAAACCAAGAAGAAGCGACCTGTTAAGGGAAATGAGAAGATGACTGCGAAGGGGAATGTGTACATTACGTAACAAGAAACCTGGTACATATGTTGATGTTTTCTTTTCTAGGTTGAAACCATACATTAAGTTTGCCAAGGATGTAGTTATAGATGGGAATTGTGGTTTCTGGGCTATAGTTGCTTCAATTGGTCATATAGAAAATGATTGGGCTCAGGTTAGGCGTGATCTTTTGGGTAAGCTGCACACACACAAAGAGGAATACATTACACTCTATGGGTCCTACGCAAGGTTTGAAGAATTGACAAGCATATTGTCATACTTTGAAGACAGTCCTGGCTGCTTACATTGGATGACTATGCCAGACATGGGGTATCTTGTTGCATTGTGCTAAAATCTTGTGTTATACCACTTGTCATTACAGCAATCTCTGACCTTTTTACCTCTTAGAACAGTGTCAGTACCTCAACTTGATAGACATAAGATTGTCATTGGGTCTGTCAACAGAAATCATTTCGTCCAGGTATAAGAGAAACTTATCATTTTGTGCATGTGCAGGAAGTTATGAGGTATTACCACTAACTCAATTGACATTTGCTGCAGGTTTTTTTGCAGCCAGGCTATCCAGTTTCTCCTATAGCCACTAATTGGCGAAAATACCATCACCCTTGCGCTGTCGACTGGGATGATGCATATGTGCGCCATATTCAGCATTTCAAGGACATCATTCATGACACTATAGCTACTCGAGAGACATTTGATGTTGCTAATGTCGAATGATACATGTATGCATTTGACAATGTTAGAACTATGGAAGAAATTAATGGATGTGTTTTTTGATGTTGATGTGTTCTGTTGCATGGATTGAATGTTATCGATCATTGTTACCACTACATTTTAATAAGAAAATATCATTTATAATGTCATCGACCATTGTTACCATTCCATTCTAATAACAAAATATCATTTACAATGTTAACGACCATTGTTACCATTCCATTCTAATAACAAAATATCTTTTATAATGTCATTAAAAGATGTGTACAAAAATGTTAGCTTACAAAAACACCACAAAAAATTCATCAACTGACAAATAACATGTCACAAATCATCTGTATGCCTACGACTAGGCCTACGACTATATGTCAATGTCAAAGATGAAAAGCGACCTCCAGTACAACTAGGTCCAGTTTCATCAGTGTGTTAACCTTCAAGGACATGCGCCATAGCCTCGATAGCCTAGTAAAGTCGATGAAGATGTTGAATCATGTCCTCATAACCATCCTGAATGATAGGATGTGCAATTCTCAGTGCATGTGCAATACGCTGTATTTGAAAAGAATATCACATTTTAGGGAATATATCAGAAAAGCAAAAGTAAGTTACAAATGCATAAAAGAGAATAATATATTACATCGGCATGTTGGCTGAAATCCTGATGTTCATGCACACATGGTTCATCAATGTGCTCAACATATAGATCTGTGATATTCTTATACCAATCCATGTAACCCGGTACACATTCCCAAGGCTAACGAAATGGTGTGCTCCTCTGCTACTCAGATAACACGTGATTATCCCAAGCCTCCCAGATCCTATCCAAGTATCTATACATGATTATGTATTATGCAGATATGTTGCCTCGAGCACTACGAGTGGGAGACAGCGGTGCATCTGGGATGGTTTGAACCCTGCCAAACTACCTTAGAACTCTATCTAGATTATAGGGTTCGACCACGTCTAAGCACTTCAAGTATCCATGGTAGAACATAACTGGGTTACATGGATGCCGGTCTCTGCAACTGTGGTATGGATCCCAAATAACCTGTAAACGTAAAATGTTCTTGAATTAAAGTATATAAAGGGTAAGATAAATGGAAAGTGTTAAAATTATCTCAGGACGAGTGAACTTATATCAGTCACTACCAAACTGTCAAGCTCCACTCGAAAAGATTTCAAATGATCAATGGAGGAACCTGCCTCTCTTCTAGATGTCCAATGGTACATGTGTGGCATGTTTTCATTGTAGCCCATGTTCTGGTAAGGTTGGAATGCTCAGAACTGCTCATAAATCCACGCCTCCAGAATAGTCATATAACCACCCATCTACTTAACACCGGACCAGTTAGCATACCCCAACTGTCTGTATAAAAATGCTAATGCAGCAGCACCCCAGGTGTAAGTATGAATGGATCCCAAATCCATCAATAAGCCAAGGTAAACAACAAGAACCCTGCTGCCACTCTTGTCACTGAAGATCGTGCATCCCAACAGAAACAACAAATAAGCTTTAATAGCGCACTGTATAGCCTCCTCTGGGTTTGAATCTGTGACACCAGCAAACTGACTTCGCAACCACTCAAGCCTGACTGAATTCCCACCAGCAGTAGAAACCTTATCATGTGTTACACGTTTAGTAATCCCCAAGCCAGAAACCAGTAGTGTAACTCCATGAAAATTCGTCACTTCTGGTACGCTGACTGATCTGTCTACAATGGGAAGGCTAAGAATAGTG
This sequence comes from Camellia lanceoleosa, assembly GCA_025200525.1. Taxonomy (NCBI): domain Eukaryota; kingdom Viridiplantae; phylum Streptophyta; class Magnoliopsida; order Ericales; family Theaceae; genus Camellia; species Camellia lanceoleosa. Next base: position 2,532,761 of record CM045762.1, on the reverse strand, counting down.
CCAACATCATCCAAGGTCAAGGTCATCTCACCAACTGTCATATGAAATGTGTTTGTTTCAGGTTGCCATCTCTTAACAAAACTGGAGATTGGAAGCCTGTTGACGAACCGATAAGTGTAACGAGCTAACTGTAACAGCCCAAACCACTCAATAATCGCTTTGAATCTGGTGTTGTTGTCTACTGACCACCAATGCAAGGATATTCGAAGAGTGATTATGACACTTTAGAGGCCCTCGTTCCTATAAAACAAATGAATATCTCATTAGAAACTACCATATAACACAAAAAAATCATATACAAATGAATTTCACCTTTACTCAGGAATGTTTATCTCCCCATGCCAAACAAATGCAGCGACATGACTATTGAAACTCCGCAGTATTGATGGATCAGTCGGTCCACCTGGAAAAGCATGAGTAAGGTCCTCTTCCTGGACAGTAGGAGAATCAGGTAAAGGGGCATCCTCCACGGCAATGTCAAGCATATCATCACCTTCAACTCGTCTTTGGCTTCAGCTCCGACTTTGACTGGCACTAGGGATATCATATTCTACCGAAACTGGATCACGACCTCGACTTCGTCCTCGCCCATACCCTCATCCCCGTTCATGGTCAACATCCAATTCACGATGTCGTCTATTTGAAGCAGTAGGTGGAACACATTGTTGACATTCAGAATTCATATTACTTGCAAAAATTAATATATTTAATGAGTATAAGAGAGGGGCGAAAAAAAAAAAACAAAACCGTTCGGAAGTTGAAAACTGAAAATATCTATTTTGTTCGGAAGTTGAAAACCGAAAAACCAAATTCATTTCGGAAGTTGAATGTCGAAAGAATGAAAAAAATTCAGAATTCTACTGTTGAAATAAATGATAATTTTCGGAATTCTACTTCCAAACAAGTTGTTTATTTTTGGAAAACCAACTCCGAATGAGGAACAAATTGCTCATTTCGGTGGGTTATGCATTCGTTCGTTTCAAAAATGTTAAAAACAAACTCTACATTACAAATGAAATAGGAATGATGATTGAAATAAGTAAACTAACCTAAGTTCTCCAAATGTGAGGAATTCCTTCAACGGTTCAATGAGATGTCTTTAATGGATGGATGCAGCTTTTGGGGACGAAAGGTAAACTGTGAGAAACGGACATATGTGAGAGACGAGGCTGGCAGTGGAATGGGTGTGTTTTTGCACCGTTTGTAGAGCTGGGTTTGGGTATGTGTGTGTGTGTGTGAGGGTAGATGTGAAATAAAAGATGCGTGCAATGAACAAAATAATTTGGGATTAATTTTTTAGGTGTGTGTAGTGAGAAGGATATGCAAAGAGTGGAAAGGGTGTGTGTAAATAGAAGCTCCCTAAAGGGTTGGATTGATGGTGTAAGTAAAATCACTCAATCCTAATTCACTTTTGTATTTAAGAAATTACCACAATGACCTTACCCTATCCTAATTCTAATTCTAATAATAATCAATATCTCTTTGTTATTTTTATTTAGTTATTTATTTATTTTTGATAACTGAGTATTCGGGCCAGTACCTTTTCGGAGTGACGCACCTTGACTAATCTCGGAGTCTTGAACTGATCGACTAGGCAAAGACGCAATAGCCCGTTAATAGCCAGCTGGGGGTGAGATTTGAACCTGAGACCTAAAGTAGAGTATACTCCTAAGTCCCTGACCCTTTACCCTCAACCAACTAGACTACCCTTGTGAGTTATCAATATCTCTTTGCTGTGTTAATAATTTTTGTATTTTTTATGAATTTCTTTAATTTTTTCAGTTGTTTTATTAAAAAAAAAAATCTCAAATTCCCCCCCCCCCCCCCCCCCCCCCCCAACATAAAACCAATATCAATATTTTACTAATAACTCTCAGCACAGAAATTATTCTTAAATTCCCATTCATCACTCTCACAAATTGAACAATATCTTGTCCCAACAATAAGAATTATAAAAACGAAAAATAAATAAACAAGATTAAAAACAAAATGCTCTAGCAATGAGTATAATAATTCTAATGAAAATCTTATTATTGAGATCAAGAATAGTGGTCTAGCGCTTGAGACGTACTTTTGTTGAACATTATGCTTGGATATATATTTCATCAATGCTTCGTTTTGTTTTGTTTTGTTTTGTTTTGTTTTGTATTTTTATTTTTTTTTTTGTTTTTTTTTTTCTACTTTCTTTTTATCAAGTATTCACTTTATCGTTTCGAGCAATGTTGGTTGGTGCCTCCACATTGACAATGATAGAGACCACTAAAAATGTTCTAAAACAACACTAATAATGTGACATCTAATTTTTTTTTTTTTTTAAAAAAAAAACAGACACAACAACACTATGATAGTAGATGCCACATCATTAGTAGTGGCATTAATTAATATTCTCACTCATTTTCCCCACAGTAAAATGCACCATTTGAACTAGTTCATGACCCAAGGTCTCCTTCCCTAAGCACCATTCACCCCTCCACTCATTTCTACTTTCTTTTTTTCTTTTTTTTATATATTTTTTATTTTTATTAAATTTTTTTAATATTTGAAGTAATTTTTTTTAATTTTTAAATACGCTTAATATATATACTCAAAAAGTATAATTTTTATAATTTTTTTTTTAAAAATTCACTAAATACCTCAAATATAAAAAATTACGAAAATTTAGTATCATTTTAATATTTTTGAATATTTATTAATTTTTTAAATTATTTTTTTACAAATATTTTATTTTTTAGACACATCTAAGTAAGATGCATCAAAAAAAGTAAAAAAACATGCTTGAAATTTTAAAAATATTCACTAAAAACAAAAAAAACATGAAAAAAAAAAACTTAATTTTCAAAAAATTTAATTCCAAAAATTCAAACCAACCGCACTGATATATTTGTACACACTTCAAATTATTATTGGAACAAGAAAAGGACTCTAAATCAACTTTATTATAATTTATAACACACGAAGTTTATATTTATCGGATATTATTCTTTTAAACCCCCAAATAAAGTTAGAAAGGTAAAAAACCAACCAGCACAAGAGTGAATGATCAGTAGAGAGAATGGTTAAAAAAGAACCATGAAATTCATCAAAGTGATAAATATCATTCACCAAGCCAAAGAGTTCAAAAAAAAAAATTGTAAACATCATAATCTATATGTTGTTATTCAAGGGTCTGAGCTACAACAGCTTAGCATTTATCCATACCATCACTCATCAATGTCATCACACCTTGCTCTTATGCTCTGGTGCATGAGTAAACTCAAAATCTATATGCACAAAAGCTCGTTCAACTTCAGGGAGTTGCTCAAGCTTTTCTTGTAGTTTTTCGCCAATATTGTGCGCTTGGCTTAAAAGCATGTCCTCCGGCAACACTATGTCAACCTCCACAAAGTAATGAGAACCAAAAGTGTATGCTCTGACTGTGTCGATGTGCTTGATCTCCTCATGGTGGTTCCATATCAGATACGTCAGTTTTGCAAGGAAATCTGGTGGGGCTGTTCTTCCAATTAGTGACCCAACATTTTCAAGAACTGTCCTTGTCCATGTGGTGATCGTATATAGTGCTATCTGCATAAACAATTAATGAAAGAACTATGGTTTAACTCCACAAAAAATCATTGCAATAATAAAATGATAATCACAGTAATATGGGATATGGTTACTGCAGATTGATGACAGTAAGGTGAAAAGGTGAATGGAAACAAGAATAAAAACAAAAAAGAAAAGGCTTGTGCATTGATGAACCCAAGTCACTAAGTTGATAATCAAAAACTTGATATGAGTTATAAAATAAACTCACAATTATAGCGCCAGTAGGATCAATCCACCAGTAGTATCGGACTGCAAGGACAGCTGTAACTAATCCGACTGAGTTAGTGATGACGTCAAATAAATGATCTTGAGCATAGGCTCTAACAATTTCATTTTTGAATCTTCGGCAATAGACCATAAGCGCAAACTTCACGAAAGTGACAGAAACCATAATCCCAATCATCCATTTTTCCTTCGAAAGGTTCCTTTCAGGAGCAGTCTGTAACAAAATACCCAAAAAAAAAAAAAAGAAGAGATAACCTAAGTGATAAACCTCCCAAGCATTTGCTACAAATTTAACTTCTATTTGCGGCGCTACATCCACTAGAAATTGCTCATATGAATGACATACTTCAGTGGACGAGCAGATACATCAATTGGCAAAAGCAGTTACTACTGACAAAGTAAATCAAGTTCTTTCAAGTTCAACTAGTTTTGCCTATATTCATATCTTGGTCGACTTGTTTTCAAGATGGATAAGAATTCAGATGGCATGGGATCAATTTGAGACAAAACTCACTTACCTTTGACGAGTTGCCGACCAGATTCAATCAATATTTGTAATCCAAGAGTAGCCATTACTGATGCAAAAACAATAATACCCTGCAAAATGAAGCATGACTATTATAGATTCTTTGGATGGGAAAAAAAGGCTAATCTTATAATTAAAAAAAATTAGGTGTGATTGGTTTACTATGCTTGGTCAATCTTAGCTATTCACCCAAAAAGGTCAATCTTAGCTTAAATGTGAAGATTAATCTGTCATTGGCATGGGTATAAAGGTATAATAGAGATCTAGGGCACATTACAGTTTTATGGCTAATTTATATTTGTTTCGTCACATATTATTCTGTTTATATATTCCTTTGATCCTGTGATTTGCATTCGTCATGCACTGCAGGTTTTAACAGGAAGTTAAAGCAATATAACATAAGCTGGAAGAAACAGTTTCCGATTGCCATCTTTAGTTGTCAACATTAAATCTTGCCACATTTCTGAGTTTTTTTGTGTCTAGTGAACTTCTTTCAGATTTCTTCAAAATATACTTTTAGAGTTTTAAAAAAAGACTAAAATATGAAAGACGCGTTTATGAAAGACAAACAAATACAAAAAGCAAAAACTCAAAATCAATTTTCAAAAACTAAACCAAACAAGGTGAAATAGATTGTGAAAGTAGAAACAAAGCCAGAAGGAAAACATCCCAGTGATGGTGAGATTAAGAAGTCATACAGTTATTACTTGGAGTTGTTTCCCAATATCATGAACCAGACCTTGTATTGAATAACTTGGCAAATTTGAGGACTTACCACTGGTTGCATCCGCTTCTTTCCAATTGGATAGTGATACAGGTTTGGCTTTTTCATGGCATGGGAAGTGAACCACAGAATAAACCCAGGTAAAAGGTCTAAGAGAATCCAAGGTTGACGCAATAACTGCCAAAGATCTGCTCTCATAGGAAGCATACACTTTTGCCACGAAAAGCACCAAATTAGCTACGTTTGACACGTATATAGCTGTTCGCTCACTCTTTGCAAGCTGCTTCATTTCATCCTGAACAAGAAGTTAATACATTTAACAATTGAAGTGACAGTTGAGGATTATCTTTTATTGGTTAAATTCATGTTATGCAAACTAAAGAGTGCTTGAATCTTGAATCACTGGGCTCAAGAGTAATATTGACCGACAAGAATAGTAGCTATATTGCATTATTGTTTGCTTTTCCCAGAGAACCAAACTCACAAAATTCTTCTCCGCCTGTTTCACAAGAGGTCATGTAAAACCTGTAGGGATTTTTTTTTCCTCCTTTCAAGTTTAATGATAAATCAGAAAGATCTAACTCAGCTTGGAGCTGAAGTCACAGAGAATGCCCCATATTAAAACACCGTAAACTTAGGCAGTTCTATCTTATCCTATTTGAACTTTACCTCCATCACATCTAACTTTCACATATCAATAATTTATCAGAATCAAAAAAGAACAAGGAAGAAAGAATGAAAAGAAAAGAAAAATGCCATTATATAAATCTTATACTAAATAATACAAATGACAACAGAAGCACAAGCAACCAACCTCTGTTGGATTTCCAGCCAAACAACCTGATTCATTCATAGTTTCCATCTCAGTGAAACCTTCAAGGAGTATTTCTTGTTTTTTGTAGTATTCTGCAATCTTGCCTTGTTTCCCTGAAAGAAGGCATAAAGCAAATAATTTCACATGAAGTCAAAAATTATGAAGAAATATAAAATTCAAGGAGGTGCAGTTTAATTAACGAGTTTGGACCTGATGGACCACTCATGCACATTGTTTCTTTTAGTTGTTGTATGGTGACTGACAACAGTTAAATGAAAATAAATCTATACAATGAATACATATTATTGTCAAAAAATCCAAAAATGGCAGTTCTTCAATGAAGGAAAGCATAAGAAAATGTTGAAATGTGTTTTGCTATATATAAATATTTTTCCACCCCTCCTTATTTTCTTTAACCTTGCCAAGATACAAATGAAGGTGTTTGATAGAGTTCATAGGACGTGGATTACCAAACATATATTTTACTCTTCAAAAGAATAGTATTTATCAAGCAGTCTGACTGACAGTTGAGACATTCAATAACAGGGGAGCATCATGAATAGAGAATCTCTTGGAAAGACATAACTATAAAACATGATGAAATGAGTAATAAAGAGTTAATCAACCAACTCCATGGGATGGGGGGAACTTCAAACACACAAAAAAAACATAGTTTTCTTCAGTCATTGCTTGAGGGAGGGAGGGTCTTAAATTGCTAATCTAAAAAATGGTCGGGCCGGCCCCTGTCTCTCTTCTTGATAGACGAACCCAAGAAAGAGATCTCTAAACAAGAAAGGCATTAGCTACATAATACAAAAGGCGACATTAATTAGTTTTCACAGTAGTAAGGGGCTAAATAGTGAGGAACCAAATTGCATGACTTTTGCACAAATGCTACCTTGCTATATAATATTGTCGCTGGAAATTACGGCTTTAGCTTTCCATCAACCAAGAATCAAAAGAAAGATAAAATGGTGAAATGAACGAAACGAGTAGAATTGAGGGATTTACAAAATATTTATTTCCTGGAAGGTTATAAAAATTCCAAAAGGTGAAGGCGCTAAACTAGTAGATGTAGATGAATAAAGCTATAAGCAATTCATTCTGCTACAGAATTGTAATTAATAGGGAACAAGAGGACCACACTCTGAATTTGACATTTCAGCAGTCCACACACAAGGAACTATAACCATCAACCTAACCTAGTAGCAGCAGCTACCCAACCCAACACAACACAAAACAAAACCAAACCAAACCAATATTTATAGGGAACAGTGTAGTGTGTGTATGCTATACACCCAAATAAATTATCAAATTGTCTATCAAATTTCTTATATTTGGAATCAAGTAAGGGCGGTAAAAAATTTAGTAATTTATTTGGATCCTAATGTAACTCTTTTAAAAATTGGCGGGCCGTGAGAGGTTTAATATTATTATTATTATTATTATTATTATGCATGATAAAAGAAAACAAACGGAGAGGAAAAAATAAACAAAGAAAGAAAGAATCCAATAATGTAAAAAACAGCACAGAAAAATAAAATAAAATAAAATAAATGAATGGCGTCAACACACGCAGACAAAAATGAAAAAGAAAAGTAGAAAAGAGAGAGAGATGTGAGTGGGTGGGTGGGAGTTTTACTTGGATAGCGAAGGAGGCGGCGGAAACGATGGTGAAGAAGATGATGATCGGAGGGAGGACGTTGTTGAGGGACAGTGAACTGTTTGACGTCCAGTCTCCATGATGACGACGACTGCTCTCCGTCCATGTCCATGTCTAGGAGCTCTCTCCTGCTGCTGCTATCCTGGATTTCCCCATTCCCTCGTGTCCCTGTGGGTGTGCTGCTCCTAGTATCCTTCTCCCCCATCATCATAATCTTCTTCTTAATATATTACTAGTGTCGTTTCTTCTCTCTCTCTCTCTCTCTCTCTAATCTGATATATATATATATATATATATATATCTTTTTTATCAATCAGCTTTTCTCAAGATTGGGGGATTGGGGGATTGGGGAATTTTGTTCTTGCGTTGCGTGTTTTCTTTTTATCTTTGATATTTGTGGAGGTCGGGGTGGGGGTGTTTAAAGATAGGATTGGACACACGCATTGAGATTGAGAGAGAGAGAGAGAGAGAGAGAGGAGGAGTCGGTCAGTGGGAGGCGGTATAGCATTTAAAAAAGGGGGAAAGGAAACCCACCAGGAAACCCACTAGGAAACCCACCTCCCCACTCAATTTGGGATCCTCCCCTTCCTTCCTGCCTGTCGCATGACTATGCCTTCAACTTCACGCACAACCAGTGTCAAAGTCGATGTACTTAGGGCTGGTTTGGTAATTTTTTAAAAAAATTAAAAAATCAAAAAATTATTTAAAAAGTTAAAAAATTATCATTATTTATAAAAAAAAATTATTAAAAAAATAATATATAAATATTAATACAAATAAAAAAAAGAAAAACTTATTTATAAGTCCTTTTTCAGAACCTTATACTAGGCTAAATCCTATGTAATTTCTTATAAAGTCTTAAGTCCTATTTTCATAAGAATGTATTCCACAAGATCCTAATCTTTTTACTCCTAATCTTTTCATAGGCTTTAACTTCGGCGATTTCGTCTGCCTCCCGCTGTACACGTATAAGTTGGCCACAAAGTAAAACATAAAAAAAAATCATCAATTTGCGCCCAATCGCATGATACAGGCAAAAGGAAGGGCCCGACAAGAGTCGAACCTAGGGAAGCAAACCCACTGACCAATCTTCACCACCACTACTTGATTGGGCTTTTCTTTGATTTTTCTATATAAAAAAAATAAAAAAATTCAAAAAATAAATAATTTTTAAAATTTTACAATTAATAATACAAAATAAAAATATATTAAGATTATATATCTATTTCAAAACAAATAGATTAAAAAAATAAAAACTTATTGTTTATGCGAAACGTAACGTGACACATTACGTTACGTTTGTATAAATGTCACATTACGTTTATATAGGTGTCACGTTACGTTACGTTTATTTAGGTGTCACATTACGTTCATATTGGTGTCACGTTACGTTTATATAGGTGTCACGTTACGTTACATTTATGTAGATATGTCACGTTACGTTTATATAGGTGTCACGTTACGTTACGTTTATGTAGATATGTCACGTTACGTTTATATAGGTGTCACGTTACGTTTATGTAGGTGTCACGTTACGTTTATGTAGGTGTCACGTTACGTTACGTTTATATCAATTTCTTATATATGATTTTATTACTTATTTATGATATTAACAACTAATATTGAGGGTAAATGTGTCAACAAACTTCCCACAGGACTTATGGGAACATAAGTTTTTTAGTAGGACCATATGTAGCATAAGGTTCCCTAATAGGACTTTTAAATAATTTTCCCTAAAAAAAAAGTCCCAAGATTGGCACTGAGTCAATGACCGGGGAAAAAAAAAATTATAATAAAATATTCACTAAATTGGATACTAAACTTGGGTTAGTGGGGGTTTACCATGGATCTCGTTTTGATTATCTAAACCGTTAAATATGTAGAACTCGTCTAGTACTATATGCCTGTAAAAAATCACGTCTATCGGATATCGCTAACTACATGATCAAATCATTTTTGTATAAAAATTGATGGTGTTATAGTTAACAGTTAACAACAAAACTAACACAATCAAATAGCTATCGATATCCAATCAACATGATTTTTTACAAACATATAGTACTCGACAAGTTCTACATATTGAACGGTTCTGATTAGAAAAACGGGACCCGTGGTGGGCCCCCACGGGCCAAACAACACCATCCAATCGAAGCCCAAGAATGAGACAATATTTTATCATCCACTCACCCAGCCAGTCACCACTGCTATTCCGTACGGCCTCCTACCCTATCTTCTCCTACACACTTATTTATATAATTTTTTAATACACATTTTTTCATAAAAAGTCAAAAAGTTAACCCAAACATCCATATTTTTCCCTCAACTTTTTAGTCTAAAAAGACAAAAAGTGCACTTATTTAGGACACTCCAAACAACCCCTTATTATTCGTTACTTTCACTCCCTCTTGGAGTATCCCGTGTGGGATTTGGCTGTGTTGTCTTATAGACCCATTTTGAAAGTCGTTTTAACAATTTAAATCGTTCATATTTTAGAATATATCAAGTGTGGAGACATAATTTTTGAATGATAACACGTGGCCAAGGTGGTGTCGGAGTGCCAGCCAAAGCGCCATGTGTCCTGTCATGACACTGAAGTGATCTCGGCTAGGCCGAGGTTATCTGCGAAGATATCGAAATTCGGGATGAAGGGATAAGGGACAAGAGTTCTAAAATGAGAGAGAACTTCAATTTGGGAAAAGATAAGACTCTTAAAGAATTTATCCCAATCCTACTAGGAGTCCAAGATTAGCAGTAATTCTAAGTCAATTGAAGTTAGGCTTCTATTGGGACTAGGTAAGTGTTGGCTATAAAAGAGAGGCACCCCCATGGGTCTAAGGTACGCTTTTTATGTTTTGAATAGTGAGTTAAGCACTTTTGCTATCTTTGAGAGATAACTAACTTGATTGTCGGAGTGCCCCCGGGTGGACAAACTACCGCCGGAATCTCTTCTTTCTGTGACGGGTTATTCGGGTTTAATCTATTCTGCCAGTGTTCTCCAGCTGAGTACGTGATTGGCAGTGTGGTCAGAAATTGACACACACAATTTGGCGCCGTCTGTGGGAAAGATAGCTGAATAGATGGCCAACAACGGACGGAAAGAAAAGATTAGGGACGATATCCCTCCGGGGAATGGTAAACATGTTGACCTTGACGTCGAAGAAGACAACTGCAACGAAGAGACTCGTGATAAGAATCATGGAGAAAAAGACGTCGGCTAGGAAAGCGACGTACCAAAGAAGTCAGACCGAAGCAGATATTATAATGAGGACGATCTCCAGGTATGGAAAGATAGATGCCTGCGGAGAGACGAAATGAATGGCAGACAAATTGGCAGACTTGCAAATGGTCATTAATTTCATGATGCAGAACAACGTCATGCAGCCACCATTCTTGTTGCAAGACACGCCGATTCCAGCGGCCAAGAACAATGCCCAGAAGGGAGGGTAGAAAACAGTCCCTGTAGTCTCCCAGTACACGAGGACCAAGGAATACTCTCACCGGCCTTCGAGGGAGGTTGGGCATAGAGACTAAAGGAAAGGAGAATCCTAGAAGACACGTCGAACCAAAGAAACCAGCACCAAAGAACATCGGGATGCTCAGGGAAATGAACTTTATTTCAACACAACCAATGGAGGGAGGTCCAAAAGGACTCACAATGACACTGGAAGCAGTGCACCAAAGCGACTGAAATCCGAATATAGTCAAGCTCCTGGACAAACCAAGGAGGATCTGAGGGATTACCTCCAGAAAAAGTGACAAGATGCCGAGGTGACCTCCCTGGTCAAGCCGAGGACACCGTTCTCAGTAGAGTTGGATAGATTTGAGGCCCCAAAAAGGTTCCACATGCCGAGATTCCAGATATACAACGGTAAGTCAGACCCGAACTTTCACGTCAGCTTGTACCTAAACTCGATGGCATTATACACCGGGAACGAGTCGTTGCTTTGCAAGGTGTTCCTCTCTTTCTTTGGGAAAATTGCATCAGACTGGTTTCACAAGTTGCTCAAAGGAATTGTGAAAACCAGGGAAGGCCTAGCCAAGATGTTCATGGCCAGGTTTGTGACAAATAAACTATAACCTTTAAGGGTGGACTCCCTAATGGCTCTAAAAATCAGTGAGAATGAAAGCCTTAGGGCCTATGCCAAAAGGTATTACGAGGTGTTCAACCGAATACCAGCGTGCAACCAAGAGGTGGCGGTCGTGTCCTTTAAGAACGCCCTGAAAGATTATTGTCCACTTCGAAAGTCATTAGCAAAAACACTGCCAAAAAGTATGGAGGAACTCATAGCCAGAATTGAGAAATATGCCAAAGCCGAGGAAGACACGTCGGGGACAAAGACGACAAAACCAGAGAAAGGGAACGGCTCGCCGAAGCGAGGTCGAGGTAACAATGGATCTAACAAACAAGAGACAGGGTTGAGAGCTGCACAGGCAGTCACAATTGTATTCTGAATCCCAGTTCACAAAGTCTTGGAGAATATCTGAAATAAGCCATATTACAGAGCACCAGCAAGGGTTCCAGGCGAATTTATGGGAAGAAGCCTTGGCAAGCACTGTGCTTACCACAATGAGATTGGACATCTGACTCAGGGGTGCAGAGCCTTGAAGGCATATTTAGAAGACCTGGTAAGACAAGGTCATTTAAGGGACCTTATAGAGGATGCCAGGACAAGGGAAGAACAAGCAAGATCGCCAGCACCTCGCTTCCTCCAAAGACAACAATCAAGAGTGTAGACCTCGGGTGATCAATGTGATCCACTCGAAGGTCAACGAAAACGAAATACATGGGGAGACTTAGAAGGTGAAACACTTGCAGCATGTGTACTAGGTCAGGCAGAAAAAACCTAAGACAGACGAGTGCCAGGGACCAGTGGTGTCATTTACTGAAGACGACTTAGAGATGGTGAAGCATCCACACAACAATGCCTTGGTAATATCCCTCCAAATTGGAGAATTCCAAGTGAAGCGCATCTTAGTTGACCAGGGCAGCTCTTGTAACATCATGTATGCCAGGTGTTACAAGGAGCTTGGCCTTCACCAAGATGATTTGGAGCAGTCCAATAGCCCAATGGTTGGGTTCAATGGGACGCCGACGTGGCCCCTGGGAGCAGCAAGTTTGGAGGTGCAGGCTGGCACCAAGAAGATAAAAACAGAGTTCACCATAATGGACACCTCCTCCCGTTACAATGCTATCTTGGGAAAACCATGGCTACATGCAATGGGGGCAGTCCTCTCAATATTGCATTAACTATTGCGGTTCCCAACAGAACATAGAATAGAAGTGGTCAGAAAAGATCAGGTACAAGCAAAGAATATGGCAGCAATGAAATCTACCTGCAACATACAAGAAGCAGAAAATGTAGAGATAGAGGACGAGAACGTGGAAGTCCTGGAGGATGTCAGCAAAGAGCCAGCCGAGAAGAGTGAGGAAGCCCTAAAGAAAATCCTTGTCCAGCAAGGGGATGAAGAACGCTTCTTCCTTCTCGGCTCAGTGTAATAACCCTGACCCTGATTAACGTCAATTGGTACTTAATTATGCCTAATAGTAATTAAGAGGAAATCTGGACTTTAATTTGCATATGTATTGCATGTTTTATGTGCCTCTATCTGTTCAATGTCGAAATATCTGTTCATGCTTTAAACTTCAAACTACGAATTGAAAGCCTTATCGGTGCCTGATTTCAGAATTTATTAGTGATCCATGTTAGTTGGATCTTATGTGATTTTATGGCATATTTATCTGAAATGTGATTTGGTATGATTAAATTAGATCAATTGAGCCAAATTTATAGAGTTTGACGTAATTACCATTATGCCATTGAGTGGCCCACTACTTTGCACATTTAGAGGCTTGATTACATTGAAACAATACATTTGCTTAGCTCTTTTCCCTTGTTCTTGCCGACCTTAGAGAGAGAGAGGGGCTTAGAAGAGAGGTTTGGCTCCATCTTGTGAATTGCTTGGTGATCTTGAAGGAATTGAAGTGTTAATTGCTAAATTGAGCTTCTAAGCTTGTGTTTGAAGACTTAGGTAAGGAAGTTCAACCTCTCATTGTTGTGTTTAAGATTGTTCTTGCATGGTTCTTGAGCCTCTAGTGGTCTAAGTCATGATTTAATCTAATGATGTTGAATTGGGTAGAAATCCATGCATGCATGCTTATATCCTAGCATTTTGAGGTTGATTACATGGAATTTGGTACATACATGTTTATATTATGGTTCTAGTTCATGATTTCATCATGTTTTTGAAGAAATAGACTCATTTGATCTTGTTTAGAAGCTTTGGATTCAAATGAGACCATGCATGTTACATATTCTTCATGTTCTTGAAAAATTGGTTTGAAATGAGTTTAATTAAACTACCCTTGGGCCTTGATTTTACAAATTGAGCTTTGAACCATGTTACATTATGAGTTTTGAAGTGTTTTCCAGAAAATTAGCCCAAGAGGATCGAAATTTATGCATTAAAACTTAGTTTTGAACTTGAGGTTCAAATCTGGAATTTTCAGATTTTGGACCCACGCTCGAGCGAGGAACTCCACGCTCGAGCATACACGCTGTGATCATGCCCTCTGCTCGAGCGAGTAAAGTTACGCTCGAGCGTGAAATGCATACATCCAGTACTTTGCATGAGCTTACAGTCCGCTCGAGCGAGATACTTCACGCTAGAGCGAGGACTTGTGTCTCACGCTCGAGCGAGGCTCGAGCGCCCGTCGAGCGTGAATTTTGAGCATCCAGTATTTTCACTGTAGCTTGCAGTTTGCTCGAGCGATGAAAGTCACGCTCAAGCGGAGCTCCTTTGTCTGCATGTCCGCTCGAGCGTAGAAAGCCACGCTCGAGCGAGACCCCTGTTTCTTGAAAATTTTGTGAAGTGTCTAAAAGTGCATTTTTGCATCATCATTCCATCCTAGGCATTCCTAAGCCATGTTTAAGACTCTATAAGGGAAATTCAAGAGTAGAAACACACTTAGAACCTATGACATAAGTTTGCATAGTTAGAACATGTGTTTCATGTATATGTCTGTTATGTGTTATGTAGGTCACGTGCCGCACTCTGTTTGACCTTTTGGCTCCGTCTGTCTGTATCAACGTCCACTGTGAGTAATAACGTAGTAAAGATATGTTCAACTGTATTTATTTTCTGTGTGACAAAATGAGATCTGTTTTCTGAAATGATATGTTCTGTACAATGAATGATTGTTCAATTTCTGACATGTATTCGTGACATCCTTAGTATCATGTGATATCTACAGCCGTTACCCGATATCGGAGGTTCCTTTTATGGAACTGGTTATTCGTAACCTTACGCTTATGCGTCTGCTCATACGCTTATGCGTCTGGTACATCGTTACCGCATTTAGAGGTCCGCCATGGGGGCTTAGCTGTCCTGTTCTGTGACCCGGATCCGAAGGTTCCTTTTTGGAACTAGGTTATTCATAACCTTACACTTATGCTTGCTGTTCTGTTACGCTTATGTGTCCTGTTTTGTTATACTAATGGATGTATCACGTAAATGTAACCAAGACTTATGATTTTTGTCTGTATATGATCTGAACAAGTATGATTTTGATACAAGGTGAATTGATTTCTGAAATCTGTACGAACTCATTCATTGAAACCCTTTTACTCTGTTTATTATTTACTGGACTTTCGCTCACAGTTTACTATATATATATATATAGGTGAGGCGGCACATGACCCAAGCCAGAGTTGACGGCCTTCAGTTCTGTTTTGTCAGCCAAACGTTACGCCTCCCGAGGAGGTTCCGCTTGAAGCCTATTGACATGGCTGTTTTTGTGACCATACTAGTCTGTATGTGTGTTATGTAAAGTCAGGTCTTGGGACTATTCTTTGTAAATATTGGTGTATCTGACTAGCATGTTTTTGTATAAATAAGTTTTGAGAAGTTCTGTTTCATGTTTGGTATCACAGCTCATTGGACCTTGTTTATTTTATATATTTGCTTCCGCAGCCCCTTATTTTTTGTTAATCTGTTCAGAGGCCTTTGGTAATCCACAGATTACTGGCCGGTTATGATGCCAAACCTACAGGGGTGGGTTTGGGTCGTGACACTCAGGCTTGGCCGAGGAAGAAGAGAAAAAGCTGGAGGCGTTCTTGAGAGCAAACATCGAGGTGTTTTCCTGGACGCCTTACGAGATGCCTGGCATCGACCCCGAGGTCACTTGCCACAAACTGAACGTGGACATGTCGGCCAAACTTGTAGTCCAACGGGCAAGGAGACTGACGTTGATGCATGTTGAGGCAATAAAAGAAGAAGTGGGCAAGCTTCTGGAGGCCAGAGTCATACGAGAGGTAAACTACCCAATATGGCTATCAAACACGGTTGTCGTGATGAAAAAGAATGGGAAGTGGAGGGTCTATGTGGACTTCACCAGCTTGAACAAAGCTTATCCCAAAGACAGCTTCCCATTACCCAAGATTAACCAATTGGTGGATGTCACTTCAAGGCATGGAAGGATGAGCTTCCTGGATGCTTACAAGGGGTATCATCAAATAGCCATGTACCCCCCTAGATGAAGAGAAGACTGCATTTATCACCCCAAAAAGGCTGTACTGCTACAGAGTGATGCCCTTTGGGTTGAAAAATGCTAGAGCAACTTACCAAAGGTTGATGAACAAGATGTTCAGACATCTAATTAGAAGAACAGTAGAGGTATACATAGATGACATGGTTGTAAAGACCAAAGAACCTGAGGATCATCTCGAAGACTTGAAGGTAGTTTTTGACATCCTTAGAACATATCGGCTTCGACTCAATGCATCGAAGTGTGCATTTGGAGTTGGGTCTGGTAAGTTCTTAGGATAATTAGTTACCAGAAGGGGCATTGAGGCAAGCCCGGACCAGATCAAGGCCATCTTAGAACTGAAGAGCCCAACATCGGCAAAAGCTCTGACTGGAAGGGCTGCAGCCCTGAATAGGTTCATAAGCAGAAGTTCTGACAACTGGAAACCTTTCTTCAGCTTAGTGAAGAAAGCCACAAACTTCTTATGGACTAAAGAATGCGAAGTCGCCTTGGCCGACTTGAAAAAGTATTTAACCACGGCTCCAGTTCTCTCAAATCCAGTACCTGGAGAAGAACTGTTCTTATACTTGGCAGTTTCAGAGCATGCAGTAAGTGTAGTGGTGATCCGAGAAGAGTAGGGAGAACAGAGGACTGTTTACTATGTAAGTAAAACCCTTGCAGATGCAGAGACCAGATATCTACCCTTAGAGAAGTTAACACTGGCTTTAGTAATAGCTTTCAAGAAACTGAATCATTACTTTCAAGCCTACAAAATTGTGGCGTTAACTGAGCATCCCTTGAAATCCCTGTTGCAGCAGGAAGATTTGACAAGCAGAATAGCCAAATGGGCAGTGGCCTTGAGCCAATATGACTTGGAGTTCAGACCTAGAGCAGCAATCAAAGGCCAAGTTTTGGCCGACTTTGTAGCCGAGTTCACACTAGGTGCCATTACATATTGGGCTCCGTTGAGCCGAAGTGTACGATGTCCAGGTGAACAAGGAGTAACCAAGCTGGGGACAGCAGAACATAGGAAGAATGAGAAAGTCAGGCCCTCCAGCATTTACATCGGCGACTCCTTTCGACTGTTTGTTGATGGGAGCTCAAACTGACAAGGAGCGGGGGCAGGAGTAGTGCTAGTATCTCCAGATGGGCAGATAGTAGAACAATCTATTCATTTGGGGTTTAAGGCCTCATACAATGAAGCAGAGTATAAAGCACTAATTGCAGGACTAAAGCTGGCAGTAGCAATGGAAACTGACGAGGTAATAGTCTTCTGTGACTCCCAGCTAATAGTCAACCAGGCAACAGGCGAATACGCAGCCCGAGATGAAAGGATGTCAGCCTATGCAAAAGAGATGGGTAGATTGGTAGCCTTATTTCAGAACTGCCAACTACAGCAGGTTGGCTGACATGACAACAGCCATGCTGATGCACTGGCCAACCTGGCTAGTGCAATGAAGCCTAGAGAGGCAAGGACGATAATGGTTGAATACTTGTCAGGACCAAGCATAGAACCACTGAACACAGAGCATGAAACAATGTGTGTGGAAATGGGACTGAGTTAAATGAAAGTAATAGTAGTATTCCTTAGAGATGGGAAACTACCAGATGATCACAAAGAGGCGCATAAGACTAGACTGAAGTCGACAAGATTCATTCTGACTGCAGAAAGACATCTTTACAGAAGATCTTTTACTGGACCCCTTTTGAGGTGTGTACATCCTTCACAAGTTGAAGACTTTCTGTATGAAATACATAAAGGAGTATCTGGAAGTCACGCTGGGGGTAGGTCACTTGCTCATAAAGCCATTACTCAGGGGTATTGGTGGCCCTACATACAGAAAGATACTGAAGCCTATGTCAAGAAGTGTGAGAAGTGCCAGAAGTTTGCACCTTTGATACATCAACCAGCAGCAAACTTAAACCCGGTGTCCAGCCCTTGGCCATTTGCCCAATGGGGCATGGATCTTGTTGGGCAATTGCCCCAAGCAACTAGACAAAGGAAGTACCTGCTGGTAGCAACAAATTATTTCACCAAGTGGGTAGAAGCTGAACCCCTTGCAAAGATTCGAGACGTCAATAATAGCCGACAATGGTACACAGTTTGACAGTAAGCTAATCAAGAGTTTCTGTGCAAAGTACAAAATCAAGAACTATTACTCTACCCTAAGCTTTCCCCAGAGTAATGGTCAAGCAGAAGCCTCCAATAAGGTTATATTGGATGGGATCAAGAAGAAGCTGGAAGCAGCAAAAGGAAAGTGAATGGAGGAGTTGCCCAATGTACTCTGGGCATATCGGATTACGCCGAGAAGATCAACTGAGGAGTCACCATTTGCCATGGTTTATGGCACAGAAGCAGTCATTCCATTGGAGGTCGGCATCCCAGGGATCAGAACCCAGAGAGTAGAGAATGGGACCAATGAAGCATTCTTGGCCCGAGATCTGGATTTGCTGGAAGAAAGAAGAGAGAAAGCATCAATTCAGCTGGGGGCATACCAGTAACCGCTTGCTAGGGTTTACAATAAGAAGGTCAACCTAAGAGAGTTCCAAGTTTGGTACCTCGTCTTGAGAAAGGTTATCGGCAATAAGAAGAATCCCAGAGAGGGCAAGCTTGGCCCAAATTGGGAGGGACCTTATAGAATCATCTCAGTATTGGGCAATGGAGCATATCGGCTTGAAGATAGTAAAGGCAAAGAGTTGCCAAGATCTTGGAATACTTGCAATCTGAAGTTTTTCTATCATTAGATTTTCTTATTTTTTAAAGTTCTTTGTTATTAGCCGAAGTAATAATAAAATTTTAGCTTGATTTTTTACACTTGTGTAATATGACTGGTCAAGAACTTGATGATGTTTCCAATTGAAACATGACGAATAATTTAGACTTATTATAAGGCAGAGTTCCTACTTGCATATAATAGAGTTGAACTAAGTTGGACTAACATGGATTTGCCATTTCGGCAGAGCCAAACGCAGACTTGAACTCAGTACATGCCAGTCAGATTAACAAAGAGACCAAGGTTGGTAACCTCGGCCAGTCTTTGTTTAAATCTAAGCTCAACAACAAGTTCAAAAGCCACATGCTTAATGAGAACCCAAGTGCAACTTAAGTTCACATTAGGGGGCAGAGGGCTGGAGAATGATGCTTGGGAGCTGGAATTTACAAGCTAAGATTAGTTTAACACTTGTTGAAATTTAAGTTTACAAGTTGAAGTTAAACCGAGATCATGTTTAACACTTGTTGAAATTTAAATTTACAAGTTGAAGTTAAACCGAGGTCATGTTTAACACTTGTTGAAATTTTAAATTTACAAATTGAAGTTAAGCCGAGGTCATGTTTAACACTTGTTGAAATTTTAAATTTACAAGTTGAAGTTAAACTGAGGTCATTTTTAACACTTGTCGAAATTTAAGTTTACAAGTTGAAGTTAAACCGAGGTCATGTTTAACACTTGTTGAAATTTTAAATTTACAAGTTGAAATTAGACCGATATTACTTTAAAGGAAGATTGGTTTAAACACTTGTTGAAAGTTTTTAGAAAAATTTACAAGTTAAGCCAAGGTTGTAATGAAAAAAGTACTTACATACTTGCCGAGATAAAAACGTTGGTTTGTATAACCGAGGTATATCACCCCGAGAAGATTGCACAGTTAAGGTGTATGTTGAAGACATCCAAATTATTCTAAGTATAAAGACATTAAAGAAGAAAAACATACAAGCATTCAAAAGAAGAAATTGTATTTACATTCAAAGAAAGGGCACTTCGGCCTACGAAAGGATTACTTGTGCAAGTCACAAAAAAAAGGCACATCGGCCAGATAAAAAGCTTACATTTTTTCAAAAGTAAGAAAAAGTACAAGGTACAAGAAAAGAAAAACATCAAACTAGACTATTCGGCATCATTAGTTGTTTGGGTTTGGGGCTTAGAGGACATTTGGGAACTCTTTTCGGCGGCCTTCTCAGCCGTGAGCTCAGCGTCAATCTCTTTGAGAGTCTGGTCGAGGCTCTTGTCGGCGATAGGCACGTCCGATGGTTTCCTCTCAAGAGTGGCGTCTTTGGAGACCTCACCCTCCTCATCCTGAGACAAGTCCACGACTTGCTCATTCAGAGTAGGGGACTTGGCCACAGCAGCTTCCTTCTTCTTCTTGACCAAAGCTTCTTCCTCGGACTCAGAATCGTCTTCGGATTGGCTTGGAGTAGGGGGGAATGGCAGGACGAGGCTTCTAGTATCCTTCAGAGAAGAGTCCTCGAGGACAGCCAACTCCTTCAGAGCAGCCATCCAACCAAAGGTGTAGCCCTTGTTGCATGCCTGTCTGACTTGTTTCTTGTAGTCTTTTTTAACGTCGGCTGCCCCTTTCGGCGTATGCCTTTTCATCCGCCGCCTTGATCTTGGCTACTTTTGTGGCCAAGGCAGCCCGAAGCTCGGCTTGAGCTTCAACAGTTTTTACTTCGGCTTCATTCTTTTCGGCCTCAAAGACCTTCTTAAAGGCCTCTGCAGTATCTGCTTTTTCCTCGGTCTCATCTTTTTCTTTTATGGCTTCCTCGGCCTGGTCTGTTAAAGTCTTCATCTTGGCCTCAGCCTTCTTAATTGTCCTCTGCAAAGCAGCAACCTCCTTGGTCTTGTCGGCCAACCCCTTATTGATGGCAAAGGCTTGCATCGCAAAGGAGTGGCTATGCTGGATTGCCTAGAAGGAATGACAAAAACAAGTTAGTAAAAATTTCTAAGTATGAAATAGCAGAAATGAAAAAGTACCAAGTGTTAAGGGCTTACTTGGACGGAGTATTGTAACATTAAAGCGAAGTTTTCATACTCGCTAAATTTGGCGTTCCAGTTGAGATCATTAGGAAGGAGCAAGGCGGTAGAGAGAGAATCGCTGACTTCAATGTCATCGGCGCTGTCGCCAGCCCTGACCGGCTTGTCCTCAATCGTGATTGGGGAAGCCCAGGGGGCATCTGGTTTCATAGATCCCGAGGTGGTCATCGACTCGGACCTCGGTCTCTTTGACCTGGTTGATTCGAAGGGTACGGCCTCGGCAGGCCTCTTTTTGGCTGCGGAGGAGGTCTTCTCACTTTCGATCAATTTTGAAATTGACAAGGTGTCCTCAGTGTCAATCTAAGTCACCGTTGCCTTAGGCTGGGCCTTCTTCATTCTTTTGGGCTTTGGCTTTGGTTGAGGTTGGGATTGTGCTAGTTGAGCGTTAACAGTGTCAGAGATGTCGGCCAAAAGATCATCTGCAACTGTTTTCTTGCGACACATCTCGGCAACGATTTCATTTTGGCGTCGGCGTTTGCGTTGAGATGGAGGGATCATATATAGGGCCGGGGCTGAGGTTGATGGTTACTCAGCTAGATCGAAAGTTGATCCCTGGTCTGGCCGAAATGATAAGGTTGCTGGTGGAGTTGTGGCGGAAGGAGAAGACTTACTTTTCTTCCTCTTTGGAACGTCAGGAAGCACCGACTTGTAAGTCGGGATGTAATTGAGCAATAAAGGAGCTCTTCGCCTCTGAACTGGCAGATCCAATAACTTCTTCAAGCCCTTGCTAGGGAAGAAGGACTTACGGAAGTCTTTTGGTGGCTGTGGAAGAGCTACAAGAAAAACAGACGTTAGAACATGTAGAAAGAATAAAGTATCAAAGACCTGAAAAATAAGTGAGTGTAACACTTGGTTCTTACCATTACCCTCTACGAATACTGTTCGGCTAAGAGGGTAGAGGTGAAGGTCTTCATCTGGAGCGAACTCCTAATTGCCCGAGACAATGAAGTAATTGTCCCCAGCTCCCTTGCTAGAGTCTGGGAGGTCAGCAAAAAGTTTGTATTCTGTGGACCTTGGTTTGAGGTAGTAGATATAGCCTTTTTTCTAACTTAAGGCCACACATGGTATAGCAATATTGGATATCGGCAAGGGTAACCCTAGCGTTCTCTTTTTTGGCTAAGGCTATTATACCATTGATAACTTGGTAAGAGTTGATGGTGAGCTGCATTGGGTTCAATTTGTAGTAATGGAGGACTTCTCGAAAAAAGGATGTCTAGTGGAAACCTAAGTCCACATTCTGTAAAGGCAATGACAGGGAAAGGCATGATGGAGTCGTCCTCACCAACCAACCTCAGGTGAACGTCGGCTGGGATGGAAAACTCTTGCCTAAAGTATTCTAACTTAGTTGGGGTATTTACCCTATGCCTCCACATACCCATAATGTCGGCTTGGGGGAAGGTATTGGATTTCAGAAGGGTGTGTTTTGTAAAGGTTGGAGGGACCTCGGCAAAACCTAGACGAATGATGGGGCAAGAAATTTTGAGGATCTAAGTGAAGTTTGTTTCAGTTTTTTCCTAAAATTTGTAGGTTCTACAACAAATCCCAAACCTAAGACTATATTGACTAGAATTGAAGTCAGGAATCTAGAGAAAACACAGAAAAAATAAACAAAAAAACGAAGATTTAGAATCAAGAATGGTGATGCTCTATCAAAGAACACTGTGACAGAGTGTGTGCAAGCGTACAAGGCCAAGAACAGTGGCAGAAATTCAATAAATTTGTGAACAGTGTGTATATATTCAAGAATGGATTGGGCACAAACAAAATCATGGAACAAACATGTTCAGATACATGGTGGAACTCAAGGTACAAATACATGAGTAGTGGAGTTCATTGAAGAGAAACAAGAAACTGAAACAAGAAGTTAAATCGGAGAGAAACAGTGACTCACCGAAGACAAATGAAGCCGATGTTGAGTACGTCGGAGTCAGATGATGGCAACAAACGGAAAAAATCAGCAAGAGCTTCGCCGGAGGAGGTGAACGGCGGTGGTTGTAGAGCTTGAAGAGCTTAGAACAATGGCAGATTTGAGAAAGTTAGAGAAAGAGAGAGTTTGCACGAGAACGAAGATGCAAAAGTGAAGAGACAGAGAGAGAGAAGTAATTTGTCAAAACACGCAGAATGGCGGCAAAATGACAATTATGGTGCCTAGGACGATATGCTTGTCAGACGGCACATGCAAATACAGTGCGACTTAATGGCGTGTGTCAGGCACGACTCAGTGGGAAAAAGACGCATGGCAGAAACGGTTGAAATACTGTGCATACAGCTCATGCGCGTGTGAAAACTCTTGAAGTTCTTGGTTTAATGAAACAAAGATCTCGGTTGGGAGGATGATCTCGGCTAAGTGATCTTGAACAAACTTAGTTATTGGTTCTAGAGCATTGGTGCAACTATACTAAAGTGTTTATCATATGGAAGCCGATGTGCGACAACCTCGGTAGTGAAAGATCGAGCAAGCTTAGCCGGCGTGCAAAGGATCAAACGATATATGTTCCATCACCTCAGAATGCCGAAGAAATAGAACCTAGGGGGCAGTTGTGGGGACATAATTTTTGAATGATAACACGTGGCCAAGGTGGCGCCGGAGTGCCAGCCGAGGTGCCACGTGTCCTGTCATGACACCGAAGTGATCTCGGCTAGGCCGAGGTTATTTGCGAAGCTATCGGAATCCGGGATAAATGATAAGGGACAAGAGTCCTAGAATGAGAGATGACTTCAGTTTGGGAAAAGATAAGACTCTTAGAGAGTTTATCCCAATCTTACTAGGAGTCCAAGATTAGTAGTAATCCTAAGTCCATTGAAGCTAGGCTTCTGTTGGGACTAGGTAAGTGTTGGCTATAAAAGAGAGGCACTCCCATGGGTCTAATGTACGGTTTTTATGTTTTGAATAGTGAGTTAAGCACTTTTGCTATCTTTGAGAGATAACTGACTTGATCGTCGGAGTGCTCTCAGATGGACGAACCACCACCGGAATCTCTTCTTTCTGTGACAGGGTGTTCGGGTTTAATCTATTCTGCTAGTGTTCTCCAACTGAGTGCTTGATTGGCAGTGTGGTCGGAAATTGACACACACATCAAGTAAAATATATTTATAAAAAATAAAGTTAATTGGATATCAATAATATTTTTATGTACTCACATTTGTATTCATTTTAATACTTTAAATCACAATCACAATGTCATTTATTTTTATAGATACAAAAGTGAGTAGATGAAAAGGTTAACGATCTCCGATTAATTTAATTTTTTACAATTATATTCTACTCAATACACTTTAAATTATAAATAATTTAAATTATCAAAACGAATCACAAAATGATTCCATAGGACAGCACCGCAGTGCCTACTGTGCTCAGGCAACCCAAATCCTTGGGTATCACTCGTCAATGTCATGTTTAATACATTCATCCGCACAATTTCTTTTCACCCAATTCTCCTGAATCCCATTAATAATTTCGGGAGATTTATTTATTTATTTTAAATGAATCATTAATAATTTAATACTATACATTTAAAAATTTTACCTACAATTTTATTTAAGAATATCAATTTATAATTTATAAAAAAAATTGAAAATAAATCCAATCTAAGACATTTGGTTCAGAAGATATTTTTTTATTGATGAGGGGTCTATCATTTATAAAATAGTTTGATAAGAAATCTTTTTGATTGTTTTGAATGATATTTTGTTTATAATTTTGCTTCTTAATTTATCTGTAAATTTTTTTGACTTTTTATTAAAATTATTTTCTATCAATTTAAATTTATATCTATTTGTTTAAATTTTTTGACTATCTATTTAAAAAAAATTTACCTGTTCAGTTTTTTTAACCTATTTGTTGAGTTTTTATTTAATCTTTAATAAAAACTTAATGATTGCAAAACCCTTAATTTTTTTTTAAAGATACTTTTACTATTCAATTTGCAAAAAAGAATTATGGATCCCACTCCATATTTATTCTCTAAAAAACAACTGTAACGCAAATGGGTATTTTACCTAACAAAATCATATAAAAGTATGGGACAATATTATATGCAAGTTATGTCATTTATGAATTTGATTATTACAAATAGCATAACTTAATATTATGGGAGTCTTATTAAAAATAAAAAAATAAGTTATAACAAAATATCACAAGAGGTATAATCAAATAATTTTTAAATCATAACTAAAATAATATCATAATTAACATCATAATATATCATAACTAACAACATAATAGGTCATAACCGATGACACAAAGATTGTAACCAAAGGTGCATATGATATACATAGAATTTCTCAAAAGTATATTATGTATTTTGCCAAACTTTGAACCCATTCTATTTTTGAAATTGATTCATCTAGTTTTTAAAAATTTGTAATTTTTAAATGTCAAAAAATGATGAAATAAAATGTATCTTTTTGTTTTTATCGATATAATTAATTATTAGATTAGCATCTTGGGCTTGCAAGTACTTACGTCTTGCCCCCATATTCACTCATAGGAGTAGAACCCTAACACTTATTATGAGAGACTTAGCAGCTAAAAAACTAATCATACAAGCTAGAACCCTTGGTTTTTTTGAAATAAAATGCATCTTATGTTGTCCACCCGATTATGACGGGAATAGGTCCAAAAAAAAAAAAAAACGCATAAATATTCTAAATATCTCTTCTGTTGGAGATTTTATAATAAAATAAGTTTTGTCATCAAAATGTTTTTCTGCCAAAAAAAAAAAATGAAGTTATTGCTTTAGGAGGAGTCTAATAAAGTTAGCAAAGCAATAGCAGAACTGCAAAAGTAGTTGTAGTCATTCTGTTGGTTTTGAGTTTTTTTTTTTTTTTTTTGAATTTGTATTTTTATATTTTTAATGATTTTTTAAAATATTTTAATCAATTTTTTTTTAAAAAAAATTTAGATTCATTTAATCTCAATATACTTAAAAAGTAAAAAATTTGTACAAAAATCTTTAAAAAATTCATTGAATACAACAAAATATGAAAACGTATTATTTTTTTTTTTTTTTTGTATTTGGTGAATTTTTTTAAAATTCACAAATATTATATATTTTAAGCTTATTTAGATTAAGTATATCTAGAAAATAAAAAAAACTGCGTAAAATATTTAAAAAATTCACTAAATACCAAAAAAAAAAAAAAATACAAACAACAAAAAAACTCAAATTTCTGAAAAGTACGCACAATTTTCTCAAACCAAAAACATTTCCAACCGGTGGATCAATCACATTTTTCGTCCAAAGATATTCCCCTCATCCCTCCTTTACACTCAAAAAACCATCTTCACACTCTTATATGATCTGATATATCCGCAAAGCATAGAGAGATCAGAAGAGGGGTGGCTAATAATCCTTACTAAAGTTAAAATATTAATTATTTATCTTCCGTTGAAGGGACCTTGAGTTCATTTCCCTCTATTATTATGGGTGATGCAATTTTCATACTTGTAAGAAAATTGCTTCGGACCCCCAGTGAGGTGGCAGCTCGTGATTGGGTAAAAAAAAATTATTATTATTATTATTTTTTTTTTTGAAGTTCAAATGCCATTGTTGTTGTACTTGTAAATATCAATTTGTTAACACAATATTGATATAATGTGTCCCGCCACTAATGTATATCTCTAATGTGTCCCTCCTGGTTGGCTCTAGATGGAAGAATCCAAGAAAGTTTTTTTTCTAACCTGTCTCAACTTGTACACTAAACTTGGATTATACCTTATCAAAAACAAGGAGAAGGAGAAGAAAAAGAGGGAGAGTCGTACTAATTATATATAATTAAGCACAACACAACACTAAGCAAGCATATTCTGTCTGCATTGGAGGTTCCTCCCTCCTGAGTTGAGATCCTTTCCTTGAACTCTCTCCTTATTTTTTTATTTGCAATGGTGAAGATGTATTATGAGTTGATCCAATGGTCCAAATTTGGACAGTAAAAGCAAATTTGAATTTGTTTTATTTTTAAATAGTTAAATCTAGACTATTAGATCAATTCACGATGCATCTCTACCATTACAAATAGCGAGAAAATGAGAACTCAAGGAAAGGATCTCAACTCCCTCCCCCCACCCTCCCTAAAAACTAAACTAAAATTGGATATCCACCATATCCCAATAACCAAAAGTTTCAACTTCAAACTCTTCGCACAGATCTCGTCAACTACCATGATCATCATCATCATCATCATAAGAAAAAGAAAAAAAGAAAAAAGGGAAATCCAATGAAAAAAATTATCAACAACAATCATTTAAGAAATTAATTAGTAGAAAAAAGAGTAAACAAGATGAGAGACCAAGTTCATGTTGATGATGTTGCCGGGACGTCCAAAACTAGGAAGTCGATTATTAATTTGTCACTGATTGATTAAAGTCAAAAAGCCAAGAGCAACACACACCAGAGATAGAGAGAAGGCAAGGCATGAGTATCATATTTAAATAACTTACTAGGTCTAAACAAGCAAGAATAGCCACCGGCAAAAAAATAATAAAATAATAAATAAATAAAACACAAGGGAGACTCGTGAGATAGATAGAAGAACGTTCATGTCTAACAAAAGTTCCAGAGAGAGAGAGAATCACACAAATGAATGCATATGCATATGCATATGTAATAGATATATAAATTAATAATAGTATAATAAATGATGATGAGTAAGTAGTTTTGGAGAGCAAAGGAGATGATTTGTGGGTGAAGAAAGTTTACTCGGAGTGCGAAAGAGGCGCCGGAAGTACAAACAATTGGAGGATGAGTGCCGATGTTGTTGTTGTTGTTGTTGTTGCGCCAAACTGAAATTTTTAACGTTGAGTTTCCACGACGCCTGTTCGCCAAAGCCGTCTCCGTCACCTTCACCTTCAAAATTGAGGAGTTCAACGGTCGGAGGGAGGAACTCTCTCCGACTGCTCTCAAATTCGATGAAATTGGTGGGTGGGAGAAGCTCCCGCCGGCTGCTCTCATCAATTTCATTAGCATTCACATTCACATTCACATTTGCTGTTGAAATAATAATACTGGCATCCTTCTTCATCTCAGAGTCGTTTGGGTGCCTTGTGTTACAAACTCTAGCAAATTTTCGAAATTGGGTATTGTTTTTATGAACAATGAAGGAGGGAGAGGGAGAGGGAGAGGGAGAGGGAGAGGGAGGGACAGAGTTAGTTGGAGGAGTAGTTGGTGTGTTTGAAAGGAAACAACCACGAAATCACATCCCCCCCACCCCACTTGATATGGCATCGAGCCATCCGCATGCGTGACGAGATCTATGTATCTAATATTATTATTATTATATAATTTCAACTTATCAATTCATTACTTTTTATTTTTTATGTTTTATTTTTTAAACATGGGATTAAACTTCTAATGTTTCTCTTTTAATAATGTCTATATAAATAAGGTGAAACATCAATTACTCCTTTCAATTTTGTTTTAATTTGACATTTGAATTTTTAATTTTATGTTTAAGTTCCCTGATTCACCTAATTAAATTAATGTTGTTCAACAAGTTTAAAATAATAATAAATAACGTGTCCTTTCTAAATGAAATTTTAATATTTAAATTAAGATTATAATATTGCAAGGGGTTATTTGAGATATTTTAAATAAATACATTTTTTGACTTTTTATGAAATATGAGTTGGGTTTGAAGTGATATGGTAGATGAGTGATGTGACTTAAATAAGATGATGTGACTTAAATAGGATCGTGACTTTTTGACTTTTTGACTTTTTTTGAAGATGCCAAACTTGGCTTAAATACAGAGGGGGAGGGGGAGGGGGAGGGGGAGGAGAGAGAAAATCACCTGGTGAAATTATTTAATCTTTCTGGGACAAAATGATAATTTGCTTTTAAAATGGTAAATAGATAGCTTCATCTAAAGATGACAATTTCTCCATTTTGTTCTTTTATTTAAACTACCATTTTCTTAGTTTAAATATAAAAAAATTACTTAAATTAAAAAGCACACAATAATAATATAATAGGGTCCTTGCTTTTTTCAACTCATGTTAATTGACTGAATTACATTGACATAATTATAAAAAATTGAGAAAATTACAACCAAAAAAAAAAAAAATCATAGGATTTGACTATTGTAACAAAATAAGCCTTGATTTTTTAATTTTGTCAATTTAAATACTGATTTTATTTATTTATTTTCAATCTAAATTATTTGTCTATTTTTGTTACGTAAAATCGACAAAAAAAATAAATATTTTAGTTATTAAATGTAATGAAAATGAGTATTTTAAATATTTTATATATACTTACATGGAGAGTCATATTAAAAATTAAAATAGAGTTATAATAATTAAATTAATAGAACAGAACGGAGTTTTTTCGCGTGATACGTACGCTAACATGAGTATAACGTGGCATAACATTAGATGAAATCAAGGCTTTGATTTTCTACGCTTTAAATCCATTAAAAAGCTTGTGAATTTTTTAGTCAATGATCAATTAAAGGTAACGAGTGCTTTACATTAGTTAATAAAGTTTAAAATAATTTCAAATTATTATTTTTTATTATAAAAATAACAATCATTCAACACTTACTAACAAATATTCTTAAAATACACGTAATAAAATCCTACATTATTTTAGGGCATCTAATTGGTTTAATGTTATGATACAAAAATTTTCATTAATTTTTTACTAAAGACTCATAAAGGTGTAAGATTTACATCTATGTGAGTGTTTAATTAAAAAATTAATAAAAAAAAAAAAAGATCTCTAACATTTTTGAAGTATATAATAGTGGTAGGCGGCTGGGTTAATTTGAGTATAGCATTCCAATTATATGTAAATCGGATTTCATCCGCCTATATTCTCAATCCACGCAACCAAACGTATGCAATACAACAAATTAAAGGAAAATTTACCCATAAGTCATAGTTTTTGAAACATTAAATCATTTAGTTCTAAAAGTTTTCTTATGCTCCATTTAGTCCCATTTTTATATCAGCATGATGTAAATGATCTGATGTTTCATTCTATAATTTCAAAATTTATTGAAATCTGATGAACATTAGATGTTTTTCATCCTATATTTTCAAACATTATTGAAATTTGATGAATATTAGATGTTTGAAATCTAATGTTTGTAACATGACTCTGATGTTATTAACATTGTATCTGATGTTATTAACATTGTAATGGGACCTTTCAGTCTATAAGAAAACTTTTAGGACTAAACAGTGCATAAGTTATTAATTTGGGATTTATTGGTGCATTCCCCAAAATTGGGTGGTTATTTCTTTCCCCCCATTATTGGGAAAAATTATTAGATAGCTCTGTTTTATATTTTGCTTGATATGACTTTTTAATTCTATTAGTTATATACTTATTTTTATTTTATTTTATATATATTACATAAAGTAACTACTATTTACTATATTTGGTTTGAGTTTTCTGGATTAAATTTTTTAAAAATTGACTTTTTTGGTTTTTGTGTTTTTTTTGTTTTTAGTGAATATTTTTTAAATTTTAAATATTTTTTTATTTTTTTAGATGCACCTTACTTAGATGTATCTAAAAAGTAAAAAATTTGTGAAAAAATATTTTAAAAAATTAATAAATACATAAAAATATAAAAAATATACTGAATTCTTGTATTTTTTTTGTATTTTTGGTATTTAGTAAATTTTTTTAAAAAAAATTTATAATTGTTTCTTCCAATTGTATCAGAGCCCGGTGATGTTGTATCCTGTTTCTAACTGTTTAGTTTCTTCCAATTAATCGTTTCCATTGTTTATTTGATTAATCTAGTTTTCGGTTCCATCTTAATCACCCACGAGATCAGTCTGTTATCCACCTGGTTTCAGTCACCCACTTCCATTTTCTGTCCGGAGTAAGTCCTTAGAGTTAGGCAGTGTGGACATTTAGGATAGGGTCTGTGCGAAACCATTATGGTCTGTGGTAACTTGACAAGAATAGGGTATGTATTAAGATATCAGAAATCGATTAATTAGAAAGAACAATGAGTCGATTATTTCGAAGTAACTCATCAGTCAGTTCTAGGTCAACCACTTTGCCTTCAATACCTAATCAAGGATTAGTAATTAATGAAGAAGATGTTGAAATACAAAATGATCAATTTAATAGAGATTGGAATATACCAAATTACAGATCAAAGAAATTTATAAAACAACATTTCTACAGAATGTTTTTAAAGTTGCATTACATGTTAAAACGATTGAACAAGTTTATGCTTTAGAAAAACCTCGAGAAACTTGCCAGTTATTTGATACTAAATTAATTAAAAGACACAAAGATAATGGTTACAATTTTATTCACATTGGTCTAATCCAAGTTGGTCTTAATCCACTCACTGTTGGAAAAAAATACTGCTTTTATTATGCTTAAGAGATGCTCGTTTTTCTTAATTATAATGATAGTCTAATGGGAATGATGGAAACTGGTCTTCATAAAGGTCTAGTACATTTTAATTGTTTTCCTGATTTTACACTCAGTTTAAGTAATCCAAATATTTTACATGCTTTAACATTAAATATTCAACTACATGGTTCATTTACTAATATGATGGCTAAGACACATAATATTGCTTTAATTTATCGTGTTCACTATAAATGTATGCAAACTAATTTAAATGTTCATGCTCTGCATAAATCACCTAAAGATAAAACTTTACTTATTCAAAGTAGTAGTCATAATGAATCACATATTAATATTCCTAAAATGATTGAATGGAAAGATATAGATTTACTCGATGAATGGATTATCGTTAATGAAAATTACAAACATAATCGGCAACAATCCTCTAACAAGATATTAAAGATATTAGACAATATAATGATGGTTCTGTTCATATTAAATTTAACCAAGTCAATCCTCTAGACATAGTACATCTAGTGTCCCTAGCGAAATAGAAATAAGATGAAATATTCACCACACCTCTATTTAGAAAAAATAGTCAACTCAATATTGGTCCAACCATAGGTCCTACAATCAATCCAAAATTAAAAGGAATTGATAATTCCTCAACTTCTCAAATTAGTAAACTGTTTATTCTACACATACTCATTTCCTTGATGAAGAAGTTCATTCGACTAACTCTCCGACTCAAACCGATATGGAAGAATTTACACCACCGTCAATCCCCAATTATTGACAATTAAAAAGGAATTTACTCCCAATCTTGATAAATTACTTATTGATTTTAAATCTAAAGCTAATCGCACTCCAAATACCATGCTTATTATGCTAAATATACTGCTCAAATGTCTCAAATCTCCCAAGAATGGTATAATTTTATGATTCGATATGGTTTTGAATTACCCTTACTAGAATATGAAGAAAAATATTATAAAACACTTACTACGATTACTAAACATAAATGGAAAACTTCGCTACCACTACAATTAGTTCTAGTCATCCTCCTTAGAAAAATTATTCTTAATCAATAAGGTTCAAATTCTGCCTCTCCTTTTAAATTACTCGATGATAATGAACTCAAAAAGTTATTGAACAAAATAATTATACTAACCAATGTTTAAATACAATTGGTAAACAATTAGATAAAATAGAAACTAATTTAGAATC
Organism: Camellia lanceoleosa; assembly: GCA_025200525.1. Classification (NCBI taxonomy): domain Eukaryota; kingdom Viridiplantae; phylum Streptophyta; class Magnoliopsida; order Ericales; family Theaceae; genus Camellia; species Camellia lanceoleosa. The sequence continues at coordinate 2,500,340 of CM045762.1, read as the reverse complement.
GCTCACACTTCTAAACAACCTTTAGATGCACCTTTACTTAACCTACCTAGTAAACGTTCCACGAACCAAATTTTAGTTACAAATGATCAATCATCTCGTCCAAGCTATTGAAAAATTATTTACCAAATTATCTGTACCCGATACTCGCTTTTCTAGAGATAAAGGTATTCTTGTCTAAATCAACAATTTGATATTAACCCGCATCCTACCTCCTCCGACATCGACAATGACATCAATAAATTAGCTCAACAATTCCAAGTTGCGAAAATTCACTATCCTAAAGTTAATCCTCAAACTACTAAGAATTGGTATACTAAACCTACTCTGTTGATTTACAATTTGAAGAAAATAATGTTAATAATCAATTTTCTTCTCGCCAAAAAATTATACGAATGGAATATTGATGGTCTTAGTGAAGATCAACTCCTCCAAAAATTAAATCATTTGTCTATGGTCTCGAATAGTTATCTCTCTAACTATCCCCAATATACTCAACTGAAATTGTAAATTTAATTACTACCGGTTTTACTTGGTCAACTCAAATCTTGGTGGGAAAAATATTTAACGACACTAACGAGACTCCATCATCTATGCTAACCAAACCGATGATCAAGGATTACCTATATTTGATGAAAATTTAGGATGTTGCCAACATGATGGTATTAACCAATTAATTTATACAATTATTAGACATTTTATTGGTACCCCAACTAATATATATTCTCGCATACATGATCAACTCAGTAATCTTACTTGTCCAACCTTAAGTGATTTCAGATGGTATAAAGATGTTTTCACCTCTCGAGTTATGCTAAGAGAAGACTGTACTAAATCATTCTGGAAAGAAAAATTTATTAATGGATTACCTAGTTTATTTGCTCATAAAATACGAGATGTTCTTAGTCACCCTCTTGGTGTTATTGAATATGATAATTTAACATATGGTGATATAATTAGTACTATTCAAAAAGAAGGTTTAAAATGTGTATTGACCTAAAACTTAGTCAAAAAGCCTCTAAAGATAAACATAAAGCTAAATATGAATTAGGTAATTTTTAGAACAATATGGATTACCTCGTTGCACCCTCTCGTAGGAAATCACACAAATATTCAAAACATAAATCAAAATATTATAATAAATACAAGAAGCCTTATTCATCTTCCAAATCGAATGATAAATTTTATACTAAACCCAAAAAGAAATATTACAAATCTAAATCACATCCAAATCAAAATCTAATAAAGATATTACATGCTATAATCAGGACAAAAGGGTCATTATGCTAATAAATGTAAAGAGAAACACAAACTCAAAGACAGAGTTAATCAACTCCAAATTAATGAAGAATCCAAAATTCAATTATTTGAAATCTTCCAATTAAATCAACTGATAATGATTCCTCTTCGCTCCTCCAACTACATTTAGTTCCTCTTCCGATAATAATCATTCTCGATTCAGATAATCAAATTACTTTGGCTTGTATCGATGTTTGTTGTAAACTCATAAACAAATTTCTGTTTACCAAACATACTCAAGAAGAATCGCTTTAATCGATTTAATTAGTAAATTAGAAGATCCTCAACTAAAACAACAATATATTGATAAATTGAAAGGCTTAATGCTTCAATCGAAACTAAACCTAAGGTTAATAAACCTATAATTAGTTTGTCTAAAACTTTGGAAAAATTTAAAATAAAACTAAAGAAGTTACACTTCAAGATTTACAATTTGAAATCAATCAAATTAAACAAACTATCAAAGAACTTCGAATAAAGATAATAAATTAGAAAATGAAATCATCAATATTAAACTTAAACAAAATTTAAATGATTTTCAACCTAATCCAAGATCACCTCATCAATCGTAACATAATTACGATCCTGAATCGATCATACAAATCGAGATAAACTTATTTTTGATAATCGATCTCAATCGCTAACCTTGACGATAAAAGATTAAATTTACTTAATAAAATTTATATGCAAAAATGGTATTCAAGAATTAAAATCATTGTTGAAGATTTTGAATTAGACCTAGTTGCTTTAATTGATCTTGGTCTTGATTTAAATCAGATTCAAGAAGGATTACTCCTACTAAATATTATCACAAATGCCAAGAGAAATTGACCTCTGCTAATGGTAGTAAAATGCATATTAAATATAAATTACCTAAAGTACATGTTTGTCAAAATAATGTTTGTTTCAAAACTACATTTGTTTTAGTCAAAAACATGACGTGATAGAATCATTTTAGGTACACCATTTATATCATTATTATATCCATTTACCACTTCTCTCAAGGAATTACCACTCATGTTTTAGGACATCTGTCACATTTAAATTCTTGTTTCCTCGAACCATTAGAATTAAATCAATTACAAGATTGTTCTATTACTCATACTATTATCCGATTAACTCGACATATTAATTTTCTTAAAGAAGAAATTAATTATAAAGAATTGATCAACGCTTAATCGATCCAGTTCTTATTTCTCAAATTAATGATTTTAAATTAAAACTTGAATCAACTGCTTGCTCATCTTTACCCATGATTTTGGCATAGAAAAAAGCATGTTGTTACTTTACCATATATTAAAGGTTTTCATGAAAGACAAATACCTACTAAATCCCGACCTATTCAAATGAATCATGAATTGTTAGAAATGTGTAAAAAGAAATTAATGAATTATTAAAAATCGAATTATTAGTCCCAAATAATCACCATGGTCTTGTCCTCGCTTTTATGTTAATAAAAATGTCAATTAGAACGAGGTGTTCTCGCCTAGTTATTAATTATAAACCATTAAATGTCGTTCTTGAATGGATTAGATATCCTATTCCCAATAAAAAGACCTAATTAAAAGACTTAATCACTGTTAATTGTAGTACATTTGATTTAAAAAGTGGTTTTTGTCTATTCCAAACTCATCCTAAAGATAGATATAAAACTGCATTTAATACACCTTTTGGTCAATATGAATGGAATGTCATGCCATTTGGATTAAAAAATGCTCCTAGTGAATTTCAAAACATAATGAATGAAATATTCAATCTATTTAGTCATTTTTCAATTGTTTACATTGATGACATATTAATCTTTTCCAAATCCATTAGTGAACATTGGAAACATTTAACTGCATTCTTTTATACTATTAAAAGTCATGGTTTAGTCATTTCTGCCCCTAAGATTAAATTGTTTCAAACTAAAGTTAGGTTTTTAGGTTATGATATTCACCATAATACTATTCTCCCAATTAGTCGCTCTATTGAATTTGGCCTAAATTTCGATGAAATTCTTGATAAAACCCAATTACAACGGTTTTAGGATCTCTCAATTACATTGCTGAATTTTATAAAGACCTTAGGAAAATCTGTCAACCATTGTTCGATAGGTTAAAGGATAATCCTCCTCCTTGGTCTTCTGCTCATACTGCTGTTGTTCAACAAGTCAAACAATATGTTAAGTCCCTTCCTTGTCTTGGTATTCCTACTGAGGACTCATTCAAAATTATTCAAACTGATGCTTCTGATATTGGTTATGGTGGCATTCTACTCCAGAAGGTCACTCCCTAGTCATCTGAACAAATTGTTCGCTATCATTCCGTGTCCGAATAAAGCACAATTAAATTATAGTACTATTAAAAAGAAATTTTATCTCTTGCTTTATGTATTCAAAAATTTCAAGATGATATTTTAAATCAAAAAATTTTACTTCGGTCGATTGCAAATCGCTAAATATGTTTTGGAAAAAGATGTTCAAAATCTTTCTAGTAAACAAATTTTTGCCCACCGCAATCTATTTTAAGTATTTTTGATTTTGATATTACTTATATCCCCGGTTGTCAAAATTCCTTGCCCGATTTTCTTACTCGAATTTTACAGGGGGTAAGGGATGAGTGCTACTCCACATATTTCCTATGTTAAAACCCAAATTACCCATTTCCAAACCCCGATCAAACAAGTTACTCAACGATTAACCGCCTTTAAATCACCTGCACCTACTACTAAAAGAGCCCAATACATTCTTCACCACCGATTACAAGCTCAACGCAATTTACGCCATAATTATTATAATGATCTATTTTATTACCGTAATTATTTAGATCTTCTTTCGGTTGCTAATCTTTGTTTCCTATTCCACGATGTCTCGTCCAAGGCCTCCTTCCAAGGCTTTGGTCCCTCTTCTAGTTCCAAAGAACCTAATCAACTTATAGTTCCTCCTCCTTTGGCGCCACCAAATCCATTGACTTAGTAAACCGTTACCATACTCTTGGTACTATTCACCGCCCCGACATTCTCTGCATTGGCTAATGATCCTTTTGCTTCAAGCCAAACAGCCAAGCCATTCGCCTAATTAACCGTGTTCGCCCATCCCGAATCGAGTACACCAAATCACATGTTACTAACCCGTTTCTACAAAGAACCTAGTCACCCCAAGTCAAACCATTAATGAAATTGCTCAATTCCATTTTGGCTCGATGTCATTTCATTTCTTCACCTCCAGAGAAAAACCTCTTATTACAAAGATATCCCGCTCAACCACCGCTCCATTTTGATCAAACCCATTCAGATCAAGTATATGCTTATAAGATCCTATACCATTCACTTTATATTCACAACATTGTTTCTTTAGCGTAATGGGGAAATCCTAATCGCTTCAGGATCTCCCCGCCACTCTATTCAATATAGTTACCATGATTATGTTGATGCTTGGTTCAAATTGTTCTGTACCAAAATGAGTCATTCACCACTCCCGGTTTATCTCCTTTGATCAAAAATTCAAATCCGAAGTTACCAACCCGGTTTCGAGATGGTGGACTCATTATGGCCCCATTTCGGATATTCTCCCAAGTTCCCTTAATGAAACAATTGCATACTTTGTCATTGCTACCCATTCATCGCTTCATCAAACACAATTTCCTATATTGCTCACTTTTATATCCAAATACAAAATTCCATGGATATTCAAATGGCATTATGGAATTGATGATAACATAATTATTCGACAACACTCGGTTAAATGGTGGGCTAAGTTCAATGTGCCCGGGATTATTGAAATTGTTTATGAGGAATTTCCTCCTGATACTTGTGCTCCAACTCCCGCAATAGCCAAAGCCCAAAGAACCCAATCACGAATCAACAAGGAAGTCACCCCATTTTCCTCCAATCAATCTTGGCAAATTTCATCTAGTGGCTCCAAGCCCAAATCATCCAAGATTAGATCCAAAGGAAAGTCCAAAATTCCAATAGTTCTCGACCAAACTAAGGCTCATTCAAAGCCCAAGTCAAAATCCAAATCAAAAGCTAAGCCCATTTCACCTCTCGGCCCATTGTTCAACTCGATCCACTAGTGATCACCGCCCAGATGGCCCGTCTCTCGTAGATCGTGCCCAAGCCCAATCAAAGAATGAACAATCTCCTACACCAGTCAACGGTCAAATTCGGAAGGCCTCACTAATTCAAACAGTTCAGAAGAATCAACCAATCAACTGGATCGTCCCGAGTTTCAAGATGCTCAGAACCCATTTGCTTGAAATAATCAACATAGATTCTTTATAAATATAAAATTGACTTCAATCAATACTCTTTTGAGAAAAGTCACAATTTATATTTATTCTCGATTCCTTTATTCACATGCTCCACTATTCAATCAATCAAAAGCAACCGGCAAGCTTGCATTCAGCATAGTTCCCAGTTCACATGCTTTGCATAGTTCAGATTCACATCGCATAGTTCCCAGCTCACATGTTGCCTGATCTCCAGTTCACATCTTTGCATAGTTAATTTTATTTTCTATATATTTGTAATTGTTTGTAATCACTGACACCTTCTTTTCTTCAACCCTTCAGTTTGTAAGAAAGATGATTCGAGTGAGGTTTACTTTCCCATTCCCATGTTCTGTACCAATTAAAGATCCTTGCAGATTACAACAATTGTAAGTGCAAGTTATTTCTGTATCAATTAAATGTTTTAATATATTATGACTTGAATTATATTTTGGTTTGTGCATTCCAATTCTTTGTTTAAATTAGTTCATCTTTGATTTCGTAATCCATATTTTTTTTAAAAAAATTTATAATTTTTTTACTTTTTAGGTGTATTTATGTTAGGTGTGTCTAAAAAGTAAAAAAATTTCTTAAAATATTAAAAAAATTCAGTAAAAATAAAAAAATATGAAAAATAAAATAGTAGAATTTTTTAAAAAGTGTTTTGAAAAACTAAAAACCAAGCAAGATGTTATTTTTTTATGTATTACATTATCACTATTATTTTGTGGGCACACAATCTAACTAAAATTTCTGTAAGAGAGAATAATTCGTCCATTATTGGACTCTACAATTTGCATCCTTTTTAGGTTGTCGGACTATCAAATTCAAGTTACCATAATTGGCGGGGCTGTATCATAATTAAATAATTTTCAATTATATTAAAAATAACAGCAGTGATTTAGACCTCTTTAAACTTCTATCCCCACCACCCCACACACACGTGGCGGGTGGTGATTGGAGGAGAAGACAAAAAAAAAAAAGAAAAAAAAAGTGACCAATCGAAAAAGAAAGGGGGTCAAAGGGGGTGGGGGGAAAGGGGGTCCCAATCTTTATTCTAAAAATAATTATAATGAATCATGACTTTTTTTTAAAAAAAATTTTTTATTATTAAGTTCTTGTTTAGAAACATATTATTTTAGTAATTTTTTAATTTTTTACGAAAAGATGTACAGAAAAATAGAGAAAGTGATGTGACAACTTATAGTGACTTTTTGACTAAAATGTATAGTTGACAAACGAGACCTAAGTTGAAAATAAAACAGACAAACAGAGTTCAAGAGAAAACTAGTTCCTCTCACAAGAGATGTTCTGTCATGACCCAAACCTGATACCCGAAAGTTCAGTATTGTGACGAAACAGTAATAGAGGTCATAACAAAATATAGTGTAGAGGAATAAAATAAAAGGGAACTCAAATCTTAATTTAATTATGACAAAAATATATGCATTGGAGTTTCTATTAATTCACATTGCCATAATTGAACTACAATTACAAAGTGTCTTGTGCCTACCCCACGCACTGGTCCTGACACGTCACTTGAAAGTGGTTAACAACTATAAGCACACTACAAAAAAATTAAGGTTTTGGAGGGAAAAAATTATTTCTTACAGACTAAATAATTTTGTTGCGAAAAGTGCCATTATTATATTTTGAGAGACTTCTTTATAAGTCTGTTTTCAGACACTTATGGTAGACTAAGTCTTGTGTAATTTCTTATAGAGTCTCAAGTCCTATTTAGATAGGAATGTATTCCACAAGATCTTACATAAACGTAACGTGACATGACACTTATATAAACGTAACGTAACGTGACACCTACATAAACGTAACGTAACCGCAAACTTAATGAGTTTTTATTTTTTTAAATTGAGTGTGAAAATTTTGCTGGATTATGTTGGTGTCACGTTACGTTTCATATAAATATGATTTATGATAACATTCAATTTCCTATATAGGAAATTGAATGTTGCCATAGATCATAGGTGTCACATTACGTTTATGTAGGTGCCACGTTACGTTACGTTTATGTATATATGATCCATAGTAACATGCAATTTCCTATATAGGTGTCACGTTACGTTACGTCACGTTACGTTACTTATGTAGGTATCACGTTACGTTACGTTTATATAGGTGTCACGTTACGTCTAGGTGTCACGTTACGTTACATTTATATAGATATGATCTATGGTAACATTCAATTTCTTATATATGGTTTTACTATTATTTATTATATTAACAACTAATATTGAGGGCAAATGTGTCAACAAACTTTCCACAGGACTTATGGAAACATAAGTTTTTTAGTAGGACCATATGTAGCATAAGTCTCCTTAATAGGACTTATAAATAATTTTCCCTTATATTTTTGGCAACAAAAATTGAACATTAGTGATGAATTATTATCCTTTTGAGACCAAATTTTTTGTCTCAAAAAATAAATCATTTTAAGACCAAATTATTTTGTCTCTAAAAGTTTATTTATTAGTGACATTTTTAAAATTTTGTCGCTCAAAGTTTTGTTTTTGACTTTTTGGGACGATCTTTTAGCGACTATTCTCATGACAATGAAAATTGGTCCTTAAATGTCTTTTGTAACAAAATTTTCACTTTTATAAACCAAAATATTTGATCTTTAAAACTTTTATATGTTGTAGTGGCACATGGCGGAGTCAGAAATATTATGCTGAGAATATAATGGTATAATATTCACCATGGATAATTACTTGGGCTAAAGAGAGATTTGTTTGATAGTAAAATACGAGTATATAATACATAAATCATTTTGAATAACAGACATCTAATACATAAATCATATAAGCAAATAATCATAATCACGGTACATAACAGAACATAACTGATATGTGGACTCAAGAGGCGGCTTGTACGAATTCTAGAGGTGGCTTCTACAATAGTGTAGCACTTAACTTCGTACAACACTTTGCTCCATACCAGAGAATAGAACAGAACAGATGTATGGATTCAAGAGATGGCTCGTACGAATTCTAGAAGTGACTTCTATAATAGTGTAGCACTTAGCTCCGTATAGCACTTTACTTCACACCAAAAATTAGAGGGTTAGTGTATCCATGACAACAAAGGGTCACTTAAAGTGACAATTCAGATGTCTAATGGTTATTTAAGTCCCCTTAAGGCATGGGACCTCCGTGGTAATACTTACAAAATAATTGTTCAAGAACACATTTAATAAATAGTTATATCCATGAGTTTCTTTTTTTAAACAAATAGGGTTCATTTAACAAATAATATACTTTTAAAAACTAATATGATTGGCAAAACAAATTTTACATTAAACAGTTTGTGTTAACTCAAAATATAATACAACTCACCTCAAACTTGATTTTTTACTCTCACTTCTGATTTCGACTCACTCTCTCATATACCTCTCATTTGTTATTCTTATAATTTAATTACTATGCAACTCACTTGTTTATAGGTGAAAAGACCCTTACTATGCAGCACTATTCAACACTATGCAACCATGCGGTGAAACCACAAGTCACACTATGTAATCCACAAGGTTTCTTGAAGCAATTTGCACCAATTCCCCCATATTTCCACTATGACCTAAAACATGTTATATTTACATTTTTGTTTTCAAAGATTAAGTAACTATATTTTGGAGTATCACACATTTTTTCCTTTTTTAAAATTTCATCATCGAAATTAATTTAGAAAATTATCTTTTCGTTTTTGCTGTGCACTATGATACAATTATTTCTATTGATCGGTTTCATTGGTTCCGGTATCATTTCTATCATTAGACATAGCTACAGAATAAGAGTTTTAGTGAACCCAATCCACAATTCTTATTCGTTCATTACCCTTACTTCCCACAAAACAAATCATTACACTTAATTCACACAAAACAAAATGCACACATTTAGCAAGGAAATGTTCCCTCAGCTTTTTTTGCTTTTGGCAAAGTAGTGATTGAAGAAGGACAAAATATATCCTCTCAGCTTTTCTTTGCCTCCAACAAAGTAGTGATTGAAAAGGCACAACATGACAATTTTTACCCAAGGTGAGTCCCTACAAAACATTCCCTACCCTACTTCTTAATTGTACGTATGTCCTATGCTCCAAAGTTTTTTTAAAAATAAATTCTTTTAAAGAAAACCATTGTTCTAATACCATTTTTGTCACAACCCAAACTCAGTACCCAGAGGTTCAACATTGCGATGAGATAGTAACAGAGGTCATAACAAAATAATAGTGTAGCGGAATAAACTAAAAGGGTACCCAAATCTTAATTTAATTATAACAAAAATATATACATTGGAGTTTCTATTCATTCACATTGCCAAAGCTAAACTATAACTACCAAGTACCTTGTGCCTATCCCACGCACTGGTCTTGACACGTCACACGTCACTTGAAAGTAGTTAACAACTGTAAGCACATGGTAAAGTAAGAAATATCATGCTGAGAGTATAAGGGTATAAAATTCATCATGGATAATTACTTGGGCTAAACAGATATTTGTTTGATAGTAAAATATAGAATATATAATACATAAATCATTTTAAATAACAAATATATAATACATAAATCATATAAACAGATAATTATAACCACGGTACAAAACAGAACAGAATAGATGTAGAGACTCAAGAGGTGGCTCATACGAATTCTAGAGGTGGCTTTCACAATAGTGTAGCACTTAACTCCGTACAACACTTTGCTCCATACCAGAGAACAAAACAGAACATATGTATAGATTCAAGAAGTGACTCGTACGAATTCTAGAGATGGCTCCCACAATAGTGTAGCACTTAGCTCCGCACAACACACCAGAAATCAGAGGGTCAGTGGATCCATGACAACAGAAGGTCACTTAAAGTGACAATTCAGATGACCAATAGTTATTTAAGTCTCCTAAGGCATAGAACCTCCATGGTGATACTTATAAAATAATTGTTCAAAAACACATTTAATAAACAGTTATATCCATAGGTTTTCTTTTTTAAGCAAATAATGTTCGTTTAACAAATAATATACTTTTGAAAACTAAATATGATTGGCAAAACAAATTTTACATAAAATAGTTTGTGATAACTCAAAATATAATACAACTCACCTCAAACTTGATATTTTACTCTCACTTCTGATTTCAGCTCACTCTCTCATATACATCTCGTTTGTTATTTTTGTAATTTCATTACCATGCAACTCACCTATTTATAGGTAAGAAGACCCTTACTATGCAGCATTATGATGCACTATTCAACACTGTGTAATCATGTGGTGAAACCACATGGCACACCGTGCAATTCACGAGGTTTCTTGAAACAATTTGCATCAATTCCCCCATATTCCCACTATGGCCCAAAACATGTTATATTTACATTTTTGTTTTCAAAGATTGAGTAAATATATTTTGGGGTGTCACATATTCACCATGTCTGCAACAAGCAGACTTACAATTTGAGAAGGTGGGTCTTCAAAACCACCAAAGGGTATTGATGGCCCAGATATAATATGGCATGATGGTTTACACCTAGATATACCAAAGACTTATAATGGATCTAAATATTATTTAAAGTATAACATGATATGAATGTATCATAATTAATAATACAATAGGTCATAACTATTGACTTAAAAGTCGAAATCAATGATGCATATGACACAGATCCTAGATAAGGTGTGTACTATAGAATTTTCCTTTCAATTAAGATTAAAATTTTTTATATGACAGGATAATATGACATGAATAGAATATGGATCGAAATGACACTATGTAATAACATAAAAAAAAAGAGTAATGTTACAAATAGTAATTAGTGTATCAACTAGATAAAATACTAAATGAGACTCATGTTAAAGTGGCGGAGCCTACATATATGTTTTTTGTCTTAATGAATTTGTTAGTTGGTTTACTAATTAGTATTTGTAGCATTACTCTGAAAAAAATAAATGAATGGAGTTAATGTTAAAATAATTTTGAAATAAATATGACCCAAATTAATGTCGACTCCTAATTAGTATATTAATCACAAAATTTTACGGGGTGACTCAAACAGATCATAAGGAGAAACTTGGATTGGAGTAGTTGTAGTTGATATAGTATATATATATATGCATGAAGTAAGTGGCATGCGTATGAAGAATAACTAATACTATTACATTTTTAATATAAGAGTGGAAGGTGAGAATTATTATATCATGAATCTTTCAAACCATACATTACTAGAGATTGATTCAGTGAATAAGACTTTTAAATCCTTTACTCAAGGCTTGGGTTTAAGGTTCTATAGCTTCTTATTGGGATTAAACATTCTTTTTAGCACCTAGAACACACAGGGGCTAAGTTTCGGCCCCGACGTAGGTGCAGTGAGATTTCTCGCAGATATGTTGTAGGTGTTAAGGAACAATACTTCCTAACGAATATATTGGAGTAGACTATCTACATATTTATTTTTGAAATCCAATTGAAAAAAAATATATATTTCAAACCATACATAGAAAAAAGTTAGTTGAAGTGAATGCGTAAGCAATAATTAGACACTTATTTAGTCCTTATCTCATTCATTCATGTCACCATAAGATAAAAAAGTAGGCACTACTTAAAGTGGGAATGAATCCAATTAATATCCTATATAGAAAAAATATATACTCGTGCATACAAACATACTAATCCGGTTGGATTTTTGCTGAAGAATTTTGGTGCTCTTTGTCGCAACTCAGAATAATTAATTAGATCATATGGTGAACACGCATTAGGCAGAAATTACTTTAGTGGGTGTAATGTTAGTTGGCATACTTTAGTGAGTAAAATTAGAGCATCCTTGTGTAGTTTGATTTTAAAATGTCAAGGAAAAAATTACGTGGAGAGTTTCTGTATTTGATTTTTATGTCATTTTAGTTTCTATAATTTTAATTGGTTCAATTTTGATCATGAATTTTTGATTTTATCTCAATTTAATCTAATTACTTTCAATTGTTAGAATTTTTTAATGAAAAATATGCACATAAGTGACATATCACTACAAGGAAAAGCAGTTTTGGCGACTAAAAATCAAATTTTCGTCACTGAAAGTAGCACAATTGGCGACTAAAATGGAATTAGTAGCCAAAAGTGAAGACTTTTGGCGACTAAAAGAGTTTAGTAGCCAAATGTATAGTTATTGGCGACTAAAAACAGATTTAGTCGCCGAATGTATGGGTTTTAGCGACGAAAGTTTTTTAGTAGCCAAAAGTGATGGTTTTTGGCGACTAAAATAATTTAGTACCCAAAAGTATAGGTTTTGGAGACTAAAAAGCAGTTTGGTCGCCGATTCTACGTGTTTTGGCGACTAAAAACAGTTTGGTCGCTGAAAGTAAAGCTTTTTGGCTACTAAAAAAAATTTAGTAGCTAAAAATAGGCAATTGGCGACTAAAATTCAGTTTAGTAGCCAAAAGGGGACGTTTTTGGCGACTAAAAACAAGTTTAGTCGCCGAAAATGCTACTTTCAGCCGGAACTTATTTTTTTAGCGACTACAAAAATATTTTAGTAGCCCAAAATTACATTATTGGCGACTAAATAATATATTTAGTTGCCAAAAGTGGCTTCAATTTTTTTTAGTAAATAATTTTTTTTTTACATGAATTATATTGCATAAAAATAATTATATTTATATATATAGTTTTATATTAATACGGGTCAATATAGTACATAAATAATATATATTGCATATACATTCATGTGATGTTGTAGTGGCATAGTGGAAGAAGTGTGTTGCTAAAGGTTTAGAAGGTAGAAGGTTGGTGGTTCGAATCTCAGAAAAAACAAAAAAGTTAGCTTCTTTTTTTTTTTTTCACCGAACAACCTTTGGCGACTAAACTATTAGTTGCCAAAAGTATCTGTTTTGGCGACTAAACAGTTTGGTCGGCGTTCCATCAACTATTGGCGACTAAAAGATTAGTCGCCAAATGTATAATTTTAAACAGTGGAATTGAGTATTGGCGACCAAAACTTTGGTCGCTAAAGACCTGTCTTTTTGCTGACTAAAACCTTTTTAGTTGCCAAAACCTTCTGTGACCGTTTATTCGCGACAAAACCGGCGACTAAAAAATTTAGTCGGGGAAGGTAAAAAGGCAACTTTTGGCGACTAAAAATGGACCTCTGGCGACTAAAAATTTTGTCGCCAAAGGTGATTTTTCTTGTAGTGTATGTTATACATTTTAAGGCAAAATTATAAATTTATTCAACCCAGTAAGTTAACTTCAACCAATTTATTGATAATTTTTCATCAAAAATACTAAAGGCGTTATCAATTGGATCAAACTGACACAAAATCTAAATTAAGAGTGAAAATTGAGATAATTAAAAGTGTAGGGACTAAAATAACACAAGAAACAAAATGTAGGAACTATCAATATAATTTATCCAAATATCAATGCTAAAATCAATTTTTAATATGTTACAGTACTAACTAATTTGAAATTTTTGTTATGATACACAATTTTTTTCACTGAAACATTCTTGATTCACAAAATGTAAAAAATGTGAAACTTTAATTTTGAATCCTTAATTATTGCAACTCTATAAAAAAAATTATTAAATATTTACATAATAATATGTAATAAAATATACAAAAATGATTAAGAGCTTTAATGAGCTCTAATGGTGGGACTCATTTGATGTGATGTTTATGCTTATTTGCTTTTATTTTTTTTTATTTTTTTTCCCTCTTGTGCGTACCGGATTCCGCACTAGATGAAAGTGGATCGGGGCTCCGCTCTCAGTTGGACTATCCAAGGATCGGGACTCCTGCCACAAGAAGCACCGTTAGAGCTGCCCGGCCGGGGTTGGCCGGATAACCCCTCCGGTGTGGGAATTAGCGATCGGAGAAGGAGTGTATAGAAGGTTGAATTCGTATGTAGATGTGGTTTAGCTCGGAATAGTTCAGTTACCTTCAATGTGAAGTTCATGTTGTATATATAGTGTTCCTTACTTACTTCTCAAGGTGAGTTCATGGAGCTTGGATGCTGCCAGGTGTCATTTCAGCATTGCTCCAGGTGGGGACCACTTAGTAGTTGTCATTGATTGCATATTCTCATTGTAGGCATGCTGATAACAAACCACATTCCTTTGGTTTAACAACTTCCGTGATTCTAGGTGTGGGGGACCAGCTGAGGTGGCAACCTACACATGCTTGCACTCACAGATCCCACGTTTCCTTTGTGAGATTTCTCCAGCTCGGTACTAATGTACTTCAGTTCGGTACTGATGTGCCTCGGCTCGGCCTTTTTCAGGATCATTCATGGAGATGGGTTAGACCGTTATCTGTTCGGCCCACAGATTCTGTCTCGCAACTCGGCCCGGACCAGCACTACGGCTGGGCTAGCCTTTCCGCTGTGAGTTGGGCCCAACTGCTTGAGGACTTTGGTGGACTGTTGATCATGAAGTTGGGCTCAACTGGTCTGTCCATATACTCACTTGACCCACTTGGATTTGGACTCTGTTGGATTGGGCCGGCCCAAGGCTTGGACCTGACCCATTTCACATTTAGCCCCTTCATTTGCCCCCTAGCTCGCGCTAAGGTTCCCCTTGAGGGGAGCTATTGTTCTGCTTTCCAAGCGTCATGTCGTTTTGGTTCTCTCCCAGTTCGGCCTTGGTGACGGTTCAATCCTGACACACAATTCCTGCATGCATCCTTTCATGTGACACGTGGCGACGTGTGATAGGTGTGCAGAGATAATGCGTTGATTCCATACCGAAGGTCGTGATTCGTGTGCCTGCGCGCCGACTGGTGTAATAAATGCTCAGGTTATCAATTCAAATCCCTTGATTTAATTTTCTCATTCCTCTAGTGAGTTCCAAAGAAAGAGAGAAAAAGCTTCTTCCCATTCCTCTGGACCGATCTCGCTGGTGCTTCGCTTGGGCTTCTTCGCCGCTGATCCTGCTTTGCTATCACCGTTGTGATCTCAGTAAGTCCTCTCATGACTCTTCTTTTCTTTCCCCTTTCTGTTTTAATCATCTTGTCTGGCCCACTTGCTATCCGTGTCCCATATCCTGTTATCTGAATCCCACTTCTGTCCCGCTAGTTTGGTCGAATGGGGAAGTTCTGTTCCTTGGTTGATACCCCCGAGGCCATGGCCATGTTCCATCTGGATTACAATATTCCTCATGACGTTACCCTTTCACTGGCGAAAGTAGACGCCAAACGTATGGGTACGAGGAACACCGTTGCCTTTCCCATCGCGGCGCTAGTCGAGAGAGGGGTTCGGTTTCCTTTTGACCCGTTAGTGCGCCGTTTTCTGCATCAAGTCCAGTTAACCCCAATGCAGGTGTCTGTAAACCTTTTCCGTGTTGTTTGTGGCGTATCTGCCCTCAATAGACGACTGGGCCTGAACCTTGACATATGGGATATTTTGGGATGTTACACCCTTTCTCATAACAAAGACCATAGTACATACTACCTGCGTGTTCGCTCCGCTGATTGTCACTTAGTTACTGGATTACCTGATTCGGATAAACACAATGACGACTTCCTGCAAGTTGGTTGAAATTGGGAGTTTCCCATCGGAACCGAGTTTCAGTCTGAACGGATGCCACAGAAAGACGGCTACCCAGGTCCGGGCCTCTCCTTTTAATGCCTTTGGTGTTTCTTACTCTATTTTGAATATTGCTCTGATGGGTTGCTTTCTTTTTGCAGAGCCCTCCCGTTTCCAACGAAGGCCGAATCGGGAGAATGCTGAAGCCATCAAGGCTGCCTTGAAGTATAAGAAGAGATCTGCACCTGAGTTATTAGACTACCAGTCAACTTACCGTTCTGTTATTCCAAAGAAGGCAAGACTCGCTGCTGCCCTTCTGGACTCTGATACTGAGATTGACACGTCTCTCACTCCGCTGGTCTTGAGACGTCGCAGTGGTCAAGATGCATTTTCTGAGAGAGCGCCCTCCCCTGCCCCCAGTTTCGCAGGGAGTGGGGCTGTGGCGAAGAGAAGGGTGTTGGTGGATTTGGAGGCCGAGGCCTTCAAAGCCTCCGGCGCTTTGCGAACCCCTCTGGAGAAGACCGAGGTAAAGAGCCTCATGGAGGTGAAGATGGAAGTGGGAGTTTCTGGGACCCCTGTGACTGCTGCTGAGCCCTCAGCTTCAGTCTCTGCACGAGCAAAAAAGAGGAGAAGGGAGACCGGCAAAGTAGTGGTGGGGGAAGCTTCTCAGGATCCTGCTGAGGATGATGCTTTTGAGAAATGAGAGCTGCCAATATCGTATGAGGGCAGGCCCATTTCCACCTCTGATTCAGTTGTCGCTTCACAAGATTTTGCCTTTAGTCTGACCAAGTTTTTGTTGATGCCGGTTGATATGGCTGACCATAATGGGCCTCGTGACATTCCTATCTTGAAGGGGACCCTTCAAATGATGACTGCTGTAAGTGTTTTCTTCGCTTTACTTAGCTTCACTGTTGCATTTATGTCTTCCTTTTTTCTAAGTTCCTTGTCTTCTTTTGTAGTGTATCCAGAGAATGCACCTGTCCATTACTCGTGCTGAAGAGCTGGAAAGGGCCGTACTGGAGGCTGCAATGAACGTAAAGAGACTAACAATAAACTTGGAGTCAGAGAAGGAAGGAGGCCGAACCGCTGAGAGAGAAGCCTTTCGTTTGAACAAGATTGTCGCTTTTGCTGAACAATCGAAGGAGGCTGCCATTGAGACCCAGGCTCAACTTGAGGGGAAGGTGGCCGAACTGGAGGTCGTTATTGTTGTAATGGCTGCCGAGCGTACTACGCTAGAGACCAAGCATTGGCAACAGGGCTGGGATGAAGCTGGGGCGGCGTACAAGGAGGAGGTCTTGGTGCTGTGAGACAAGCTCTTTGTGAAGGGTTGGACGAGTGCCTTAGCCGCTGCGATGGTTCCTGAAGGCTCTTCTTTGTATCATGATGTCCCTGCTCTTTCGAAATCCTTGGGTTTGAAGACCATTCCTACCCCTGCTGTTCTACCAGACGATGTTTCCCCAGAAGATGATTTTGTAAGCAAGACCCAGAGCATGAATGTTGCTGCTGAAACGATGGACGTTGAAGGGGTTGAAACCTTAGAGACCGAAGCCACGGGAGATGTGGTTAAGGTGGCTCCTACTTCTCAGGAAGTTGGAGCTTCTTCTACTTTTCCTCCCGTAGACGGCCTGGATAAAGTTGCTGATGCTGCTCCTGAGTTGCCCACTGTTGATGAGAATTGATGTTGAAAGGATTTGGACTTTTTGCTTTTCTGTTTTGGTAAAGACAATTTTTCCTTTTCTTCTTTCTTTTTTCTTTTGCTGTTGGTTGTGAGGCCTTCTGTGCCCTTTGTTGGATGATATAGTTTTCTCTTTGAACTTGCAATTTGATACTGTTTGGCTTCTATGTTTGAATATTTCCTATACTGCTTGCCCCCGGCCGAGCATTGTTGGGACCTCGGGGCAGAATAGATGCTCGGTCTGGTTCCGTATTGCCTTTAAATGGATGTTCTGTCTGATTCTGTACTGCTTGCCCCCAACTGAGCGTTGTTGGGGCCTCGGGGCCGAATAGATGCTCGGTCTGGAACTGTACTGTTTGCCCTCGGCCAAGCACTGTTGGGACCTCGGGGCAGAACTAGTGATCGGCGTGGCTAACGGATATGTGGTATGGCTGTGCTTTGAGTTCGTAAGTGGGTCTTACTTAGGTCTAGGTTGGTTTTAAAAGAAAACAATTGTTTGCCCCCACCTGGAGCTAAGTAAGATCGACGTTGAAGATGATGCTCCTAAGTAGAACTGCCGAAGTCTATTTGTAGCACGTCCGCGGGGGGACCTCGCGCTACAGTTCGGACTCTCCTTTTTGTTTTGTCGCGGTTCTAAATCTGAACCAAAGAGTCCAACTCTGGCAAATCGTTTGAGAAAACAGATTTTTGAAAAAGTAGTGCCAAACATGGACTGCTTTGCCAGATTACAGAGTCGCCACCTAAATATTTTTAAAAATGGGAAATCTAGGAAACCCTGACTCGGTGCCGAAAGCCACATGTCCGTCATCACCAAAGTGGTCTTGGCTCGGGAGCTTGGGTACGATCGGGGAAGGTCAGCTATGAGCACCCCCTTTCGCCCGGTCCGAAGACCGGCCTCTACTAACCGTGATATCCGATTTTGAAAACTTTATGCGTTCTTATTCCGGTTATTAACCTAGAATTACTATGTGATGCGCACAACACAAAAGTATAGACTAGATTGCCTAACTTGGAACTAAACATTGCATATCCGTTTTGTCTCGAAAAACGTGTTAGATTTTGCCACTCGCCAGTAGGCTAAAATACGAATTTCAATGAATTGTACCAACTCAGGCAATCCAACCTCCACCCACAGGCATTCAAGCAGTTTATCTCACATAAGCATTTAGCCACATGGTAATCATACTGTCATGTTAACATTCACACGCATGCGATATGCTAAAGCGTAAAATACTTACATCGTACTCCGTGCAAAAACAAAAACTAGTTAGCAAACATGCGTGTCCTAGTTCATGTTAAGTGGCTAATGCATCGCATATAGGGATGTAATTTAGACAGGCTCGGCTACCCTAAACATGGCACATGAAATGCAACAACTACCACGTATTCAATTTGGAATTGAAAGTACGATGCAGTTTGTATGATGTACCGAGCCCGATGTATGTAAACAAATGCATGGATGCACACATGCATTGCATAAGGTATGCTAATTTAAATATGCCCTAATCTACCATCATAAGCAGGTAAATAAAAGGGAGAAAGAAATGGGGATTGGAAGACATACACCCACTCACGCACACTTATTACAATTGCGCCCTCGCTTGGAGGGACCGAATAAATATTACAGTCCGAATACTAAATTAATTATTACAGACCCTCTAATTAATTAATAAATAAATAACAAAAGAAGGTGGCCACAGCCCCGCCTCGGAATGCGTGAATGATGCATGCTCGATCCATCTTGCTCGGAAACCCGTTGCCATAGCACTGTTGCCTCTGTTTACACTGCCATACTCCTCTGAAAATTTGCACAAGTCTCAAGGAGGCCTCTATGAACACTGAGGAGCACCACCGGCTGAAGAGAAACACCACCGGCCGAAGGATATGATCACCGGCTACATATTATGATATCGGCCAGTCATTCTTTGCCGGTCGGCACTTAACAGTGCCGGTCGGCCAAAAATTGCTGCAGAACCTGCAATTTGACAGCAGCAGAGGACAAGCAGTGTATGGCATGGAATTTCAAGCAAATGTGTGCATGGACACACTCCCTATCATGCAATGGACTCAAGGGAGCATGGCCCTCGGCCCCCGGGCCATCAATCACGCATTTCAATGCATGATGGCCCAAAGAACCAAGAGTGCAACTTCAATGTGGGATGAAATGCACATAAACAAACAATCAACTCAACCTCTATCATACTCAATTCAAGAGGCAAAGTATGCATGCCAATGTAATGCAACCTAGGCATGTGAGCTAAGTGTGCAACATGATCATGCAAACAACAAAACCATGTGCAATGGACCATGAACTAAACAAGTAAGCATGCAAGGCATATAACATCAATATTAATGACACACATGTAACAACATGAAAGGCATAACACATGTAAATATGCAAAGCAACCCAACACATGAAGCATGCCAAATGCGATGGCACTTAAACATACAACATGTTGATAGACTAAGTACCTAAACATACAAACATGTATAGCATGCAACAACATGCCCAAGGGATGGTCTTAAACTAATTTGGACAACTCTCTACTAGGTCCATAACAGTGGCCATGAGATGAAAATGAGATGCCTCAAAATGCGTGCACACGGGCACGCAAACCGAGGCAATGGTACTAAAGCATGAAATGGCACTCCAAATGCAAATTGGGCTTACACTAACATGAGAGGGCCTCAGCCACACTCACATAAGAGGCCGAGAGATAAAAAGTGAGATGCCTCGAAACGCGTGCACGCAGACATAAACCGAGGCAATGGCATACGTGATGAAATGGCATGGAAATATGATATGCAAACATGCAAATGAATTTCAGCACTGAAATGTGGGGCAAAACAGTCCCGAAACATGGCCAAAGTGTACCCGATGCATGGAATGATCCCGAAACATGAATTTTGGCATCCGAAATGGCCTATAGCTACACCAAACATGCATAATTGATACATGACATGAAAAGGCAGAAGCAAGGCAGCCCCATAAATCACATTTTTACAGTACAAAACATGGGCAAACAGCAATCACAAATGGGGCTAACATGGCATACAAAAATGGCTTCACAAGGGAGGTGATGAAGCAAGTGGTATATGCAAAGCCCAAATGGAAAAACACCCTTCTACAACACTGAATAAGGACAAAAAATATGACTACTCACAGTAGATGACAGCCCCCAAATCAATATGCAAACATGCCCGAAATGCCATGAAAGATTGAAGCCAACAAAGGCTATAATATGAGGTATACAAAAAATGCATCAAACAGCCTTGGACCCTTAACAAAAGATGACAAGAAGGCCAAAATATGACTCTTTTCAGACCTGATAATGGCCGAAAACAGAAGCAAAATAGGTCTAACAAAGCATGCAAAATGAGGGCCAAAGAGGGGTATAATGACAAGTATAACATGAAGACCCCCAACAAGGTTGATCCCTTCTACAATGTTGTATAGGGACACAAAATAAGCTTACTCACAGTTCATGACATGCTTCAAAAACAAATGTACATAAGCTAAAAATAGCATGCAATTTTACGGTAAATATGATAGATTATGAAGCAAGTGCATGATAGAGAGGCCAAATATGGTTGAGCCCTTCTTCAATGTTGAAGAGGGGCTCGAAATAGACACAATATCAGTTCATGATATGTTCCAAATCAGATCACACATAGGCCAAATATTCAATGCAAAATAATGGCATATAAGAGGATATTGAAACAAGTGTAAGATGGAGGGCTCAAACAGGGTTGAGCCCTTAAAAAAACATCAAGAGTAGCTCAAAAGAGGACTACTTTCAGTATTGGTCGGAGCTCAAAACAGTGATCAAGTAGGGTTAAGAAAAGAGACAAGAAAATGGTGTAAAAGAGAGGGATTGAGACTTACCCTTGAAGACCTTTCTTTCCTTGCTTCTTGACTTGAGAAATGTTGCTTCTAAGCCTCTAAGAACCTCTTCTTGTTGCTGGAAATGGAGTGGTGGTGGTGGTGCTTGGTGGTGATGAAGAAATGGCCAAGGATTTGAGAGAGAGAGAGAGAGAGAGATGTTTTAGAGTGAGAAGCTCCCAAGATTTGATCTTTTTTGTTCTAACCCTAAGCATATGAGATATAAGACCTTATATATGTCAAAATAAGATCTTTTGGTCGAAATATCCAATTAAAAATATCTGCCACAGTGTATAGCAAAATATCTGTCAAAAATCTGAGTTCTGGGCATTTTTGGCCGGCCGGCACTCTTTTGTGCCGGTCGGATATCTTTTGTGCCGGTCGGCAATTGGTAAGGTCAAAAGTGCCGGTGGATGTCCATATTGAAGCACCGGAAGTTAGCTTTCCAATGGCGCAAACCTTGCATTAAAATTCCTCCTGTGCAAAAAGTTATGCCCTTTTCCGTAAAGCCGCGCAGATTCGGTCCAACCGGACTTCAACCAACCATATCTCCTCCCCCCGGATTTGGATTTAGGAGATTCTTGAGTGCAAAATGAAGCCCCGGAAGTAAGGTTTCCAATGGTGGTGGCCCCATATTTTAATTCCTCTTGTACAAAGAGTTATGCCCATTTCGGGGAAGCCGCGCAGACTTTTCTCCTTCCCGGATTCATGCTGAACCACTCCCAAGCTAGTTTTCTCCCCTCTTCTCCTCTTTTCTTCAACTTCAAACCCCTAAGTAAGGTGTTTTGAAAGATTTTTCAAAGATTTCATCTCTCTTTCATTCATCTCCCCTTTTGTCCTTGCTTGGTTTACCGAAAAGTGCAACATTTACCGAAATGCGAGCGTCGGAACATCGTGGGAATTTTATTTCAAAAATGTTTTGAAAGAGAGGGTTTTAAGGTCTAAGAACCATCAAAAATAATTTTGGTCCACAATGGGGTATGAAGTTGAGATTTGCCTCTCTCTTTGCGAAGAAATCGACACTGCCTTTGCACACCTTTCTCGAACAAGTAAACCATCAGTAGTGCCCAAGTCTTAGGCGGTCAAAATGGGGTGTCTCTGATTTCCCTCTTTGTGAGAACTTCGAAAGTCATAACAATGACGGGAGTGAATGTCAAAGCCCAGAGACGACCCATTTTTGACAAGGAAGACTTGGACAAACAAAATCTGAGATGAATAAATGGTTGTGCCGCAGTGCCCTCGTATCCCTTTGCAAGGAATCAAACCACGTAGTTGAGGCGGATGCAAAGGATATGCAGAAAACCGATAATTGGACTTATACGCTAAATGAAGCGGTTTGAAAATCCAAGATTTATGCAAAAACACAGTGTGCACAAGACAATGTGATGCAGAGTGAATGCACAAAACAAAGCTAAGGAGATGCACAAAACAGTGCGGAACAAGTTGGAATGCACAAGACAGTGCTAACAAGATGCACAAAAGAGTGCGATGTGGCATAGACGCACAAAGCGGTGTGATGCGCAAAATAGCGCGAATGAAATGCCATGCACTAACAAGTGCAGGTAAGGTGCGCAAGATAGCGCGATAAAATGCACGTGCAATGCAAGTAAGAATGCACAAAATAGTGCGATGCGCAAAATAGCGTAAATGAAACAATGTAATGCACAAATCGGTCGATCGCAAGAAAGCGAAATAAATTACGCGAAGGCGATGTCGATCTGAACAAGCCGAGTGTAATGGAATGCACAAGATAGTGCGATGCGCAAGAAAGCGCGAGTGCACAAGACAGTGCGATGGAGGTGCGCAAGATAGCGTGATGATGCGATGCACAAAACAGTGCGATTGAGTGCACAAGACGGTGCGATGCACAAAATAGCGCGATTGAATTGATGCAAAATGCAAGTAAGGTGCACAAAATAGTGCGATGCGCAAAATAGCGCGAATGATGAATTGCACAAAATAGTGCGATGCGCAAAATAGTGCGAATGAAATGCAATGCACTAACAAGTGCGGATGGGGTGCGCAAGATAGCGCGAGCAAATGTAATGCACAAAATAGTGCGATGTGATATGCAAAGCACAGGACAGTGCGATTGAGGTGCGCAAAATAGCGCGAATGTAAACTGCAAAAAAGCAGTCACGATGCGCCAAAATAAGCGAATGTAAATCGCACAAAACAATGCGATTGAGGTCGCAAGATAAGCGCGAATGATAAACCGCACAAAAGCGTCGATGCCAAAATAGCGCGGTTGAAAACTACACAAAACAGTGCGAGTGATTTGAAATGCACAAGATAGTGCGATACGCTAAACAGCGCGAGTGAGGTACAACCACAAGATGCACATGACAGTGCAAGTGAGATACAAAGTGTAAGTGCACAAGATAGTGCGAGTGAGATAAAATGCACAAGAAAGTGCGATAAAATGCAACTTCTATGCAAGTATGGGGGCATTTTCCATGCAATATTGAAAACAAGCATATTTTATGCATGAATCCTAACGATACCGGGCACACATGCAACAACAGTGTATATGAAAGTTCATATTCTATGCAATAGAGGAGTATCAAATGTGTACTCTGGTGTCTCTGATTTACCTCTCAGAGGGTTTTGCAACACACTCAGCTCGAAAAGGGTACACCCTGTTCATATCGGCAAGAGATAACATCTGCTGCTGCTTTAATTGCCGTTCTGACTTGAAGCAGGCTTACACTTGAGGTAGAGGTGCACTCATACACCGGTAGCATTGACAAGGTCTGAAGAGGTACATCCGGAGTACAATCACGGAATTTGCTGAAGGCGAAACACACTCAGATGCTTCAATTTTCCCTCTTTTCTTTTGCTTTGTAGTCTGGAACCCATATTGCTTCAGATAGGTCCTTGTTTTACAGTTCGCATTTGACCCAGGTTGAACCTTGCGGTTTTTGAGAGAACGAAATTTTGTTTTGCACAAATGTGGGGAATGGCACAACACTCTGAGCACAAAATGATTTTATTTTTGAATTGAGAGTGGAAATAAGTTTTCGACTGGGTATTGAGCCTACGACTGAACACAGCACACCACGACTCAACAACGGAAAATAAAGGTAAACAACCTAAACACATCTATTAACACTTGAAACAAGACTTGAGACAAACAAAATGTCTGATGCGACGCACAGACGAGTTGTAAAGACAAGAGACTTCTTAGTTCACAAGGAGCCAATTTCTCTGGGTATTATTTCCCACCCTTCCTTATTTGTGACTCTCACATCACTCGGCCCTCAAGTTCGGTTTTTCTCTCAAAACCCTTTTCTCGCTTTTTCTCTCAACGCACACCTCTCTATTCTTCAATCCCTCATTTTTCATCACTCCCCTGGGTGGTTGATGGATAGATATGAAGTTGCGAGCTCTTGCCCCTAGCATCCTGGTAGATTTTTGTTCACAACAGTGAGTTTCTCCCACAGAGGGGTTGTGCTACAACTGGGTGTGTAGCAAATCTGCAGCTAACATCGGTTGATGATGCCCTGCTGGGGAGTTTGGACATGGTTAGATCTGTCCAGATGATGGAGTGGAACATCCTGTCCCATTCCGGTTTGTGCTTCGCACTTGGCTTGATACCTCGTTCCTTGGAGGATGAGAGAGCTTTCAGCCCTTCGTTGTTAGCTTCAGTTGTGCCCTCTTCTGGCAGGTAGATTGCCCTTCTTGGCAAGTATGTTGAAAATGGGGGAAAGACAGGAAGCCTGACTCAACTGTGCCCCTAGTTCATTATTTTGACCATTTTTTGTTTTGGTTTTCTACTAAAACCATTTTGACCAACATGAGAGTTAGATTAACATGCTTGTTCAGTTTTCTGATTCAAAATCATGCAAGTTAGGTTATGAGCCGAAAATTTTCCTTTTTGGGTCCAAGAAAAGCGGTCCAATTTTGGAGAAATGGAATAATTTTCTAGAAAATTAGTCAACCTCGATAAAATTCCCAAAAACTGTTTTTGCAAACGGTCACTGCTCAACGAGCACGGAACCTACTCTTGAGATGCACAACCTCAGACCCATAGCAATGGAAAATTGCCCCTTGTCTGAAGGACACTGCGTGGCAACGGAAAGTTGCCCCTTGTTTGGATGGCACCGCAGTGCATTGAATGGCAACGGAAAGTTGCCCCTTGTTTGGATGGCACCGCAGCGCATTGAATGGTAACGGAAAGTTGCCCCTTGTGTGAATGGCACCGCGGCGCATTGTGACCAGTCCTCAGAGCGATGATTACATCCGAACTCTCGGATACAGAGAAGGCAAGGATGGTCAAAACCATCGCATGGACACAATCGAATTTTGAATTGTTTTATGGCTGGACATCAGAATGAAGTTGCCTACGTATCCCAAACATGGGAATCAAGCCTTACGTAGTTCAGGTTAAGGTACACTCGGGTATTTAACCTCTCCTTTTTATGCTCTAACTTTTGCCAAGGCGCCTATTGCAGGTTTTCGACCTTGCGAGCTTTGTTCTTTTTTCTTTTTTTCTATTCTTTTCTTTCCTCTTTCTTCTTCTTCTTTTTTTTTTTTTTGCATTTTTCTTTTCTTTTCTTTTTGCATTTGTGTATCTTTGAATTTTTTTCTCTTTTTTCTTTTTTTTCATTCTTTTCTTTGCTTTAACTTTTGCCTGGGTCGCCCTTCCGGGTTTTCGGCCCAGCGAGCCTCTCAAAGGGTAAAAGTGTAGCTTTGTCCATGCCAAATGGTTTTGCGATCCTGAAGTCATCTGAATCCAGGAGAATGGGTGTCATTGATTTGCAGAAGGATCCACCTTTGGCTCTTTGAGTACATCGGATATTTTTTGCCCCTAGTTCGAGGGGTGCTTCTGATCTAGCCACACAGGCCTCACGTTGAACATTCTGAGTTTGAGTCCAAGGTTCGAAAATGAGGGGTCGAGTCTCGAGGCTGAGAGCGATCCTAGGCTGCACAATCTCAAGAGTGATTCCACACATGTCTTCGCAGGACCGCGCAAAACATTTTTGAAAGTTTTTAAGAAAGCGACAAATCGCTCGCGCTGAAGACAGTGTAGGACCAATCTGGATCAAAGCTAGGGTCCTTCTCAGTATTCACACTAACAAGCATGTTTTCATTCATTAAGGGCTTAGCACGCCTCTCTTTCTCTCAATTGATCAAATTTTTGCAAATCCCAAGGAATTTCTTCCTCTTTGTTTTCACCGTTGTTCAAAAAGTCTTGAAAAACTTAGGTCGATGCAATGAATTCAAGGCCTGTAAAAGACATAGCTTTTAGTCAAATATTGTCATCTCACTTGGAATTTCGGTACAAGCTGCACACAGGAAGCAAACACGAGAGTGTGAAAATCACTCTTGTTTCATTCAAGACTCTGTTGGCACAACCGGCTACGAGCAAATGATCTCAAAAGAAGGCAAAAAGACAAACACAAAACAAGATAGTGATGTCCGAGGTAACATTCGGAATCACGACTTCAACAAAAGCAGATCGACTCGATACAACAAGACAGACCAAATAAAAAGATGACTCAAAATAAGGAGAGACTCAAGCAACACAACAAAAACTAACCCAATACCCAAGTCCGAAGCAAAATTAACATTTGTACATCGCTCAAAAGCGATTGCATGCCGTCCACCACATCTGATCAATGCCGCGAATACCATGGTGGTTCACCTCCCAATCACATCACATTATCCCCAAGTTCACCGATCTAGTGCCGATAGACTTTGCGGTGCAGTGCGGCGATAACCTTATTGTCAATCGGATCTTGTATTTCATGGCGAAGACGAAACAATTATCGATGGCGTGGCCAACTTGTTGATGGAAGGCACAATACTTGGCGGATTATGGGTAGGAGGGAGTTTTTCCGGTAGGGGCGCGACTCGGGGGCTTCAAGTACCCTTTTTGTCGGGACCCTCAAGGCCGATAGAGACATGTCCAGTGGTGCGAACACCCTCTGGCCTCGAGGTGGGTATTTTGAGGTTTGTGGCTTTTTGCTGGATGCACCGGCAAAGGGATTGACAGGTGCTGACTGGGTTCACTGGTCTCTTCCGAGAACGGGACTAGAGTTGAAAGGAATATTCCTGGTACAAAGCCGCTTCTCCGGCTTGCCCTTGATTCAAAGCGCCCTCAACTTGATTGGCGAAAGTGTCATCCACGGCCTCTACAACAATCGCAGGACTTGCTCTTTGTTGATCCTTGACTTTCAAAGCCTCAATATCCCACGAAGGTGTTCATGGGACCGATGCACCTTTGCCTTGCTCTTATCCTTTGGTCTCCACTTTGCTAAGAGATTGGCCTTCTCCCAATGCAGCCCGTCCCAAGGTTAAGGAGCCTTTTGACATGAACTCCTTAGTATGTGATGCGGTTGATGACGGAGCCAAAACTCCAAAGGCCAGATCTGCCACAGTTCTCTGAAGATCTTCGATCATCCTTATCAGCTCAGGAGTAGTGGGTTCATGGTTTGAGATGATTGGGGTTCAGATGCACCCATCATGCATAAGTCCAGGCTCTCTGGGATAAACACCTTCGGTTTGGGAAAATAGGCTGGGGTAATATATACGCTGGGGTCGTAAGGGACGGCCAGTGTGTGGATTAGATTGAGATGTGGATGAGGTATTTGGTCATTAGGGTCCAAAGGTGGAGCTATCGTTTGGTTGTCAATGAGATTTTGGATCTCATGACGAAGGCGGTAGCAACGGTCGGTGCCATATGACTGGCGATGGTACACAAGACTTGGAAGGGTTATGTCTGGCTGGGAGTGGGTCAGGAAGAGGTTGAGGATCAAGGGGTTTGAGATGCCCTCTTTCCATCAAGACTTTTAGTGCGCTAGTCAAGCTCATATAGAGGGGTGAAAGTTACGCCTGAGCTCAGGGCGGTATTTATTCTTGACTTGGATTGGCAAAAGGGTCGGTTGTGGCAATCGTATTGATTTCGGCGGGTTTGGGAATAGCGCTACTACGAGCATTGGTATTCCCTGAAATCACCCTCCTTGTCGGTTCACTTGTTCAGGGAATGATCCCACTGTTGAACGCGTTCTCGACTTGAACCCCCAGTTCATGCAAACTCTTGAAAGTGAATAGCAGAGCGACTATCAACTTTTGCAACATATCATGCTCGAGGTTTCAGACCATCATCTGTACTTGATCCCTCTCCAAAGGGCGACGATCCGTCATCTGTGCTGCCTTTGCTCTCCACCTGGCAACAAATTCCACAAAAGGCTCTTTTGGGTTCTGGCGGGTTGCTTCAAGCTCTTGGATGGTCATTTCAACTTGGGTGTTGTACGAATACTGATCGACAAAGGCCTCAGCCAGTTCTTCCCAGTTTTGCTTCACTTTATCTTCCAACTTAGCATACCAAGTGGCTGCTACACCCGACAGGGTTCTTCCATCTGAGAGTTTACGTGGCTTAGTCGAACCCATCGGCCCGGGATATCCAAGAAAAGTCGGATATGTACCATTGGATCTCCAGACCCATCGAAACGGTCAATAAATGTCATTTTGAATCTGTCTGGGGAACGCACGGCAGACTCAGTGTGCACATCCTCAATGTTGGGAATGGAGTTAAGGCCTTGTGCCTTTTTGAATTGCTTCTCAAGGCTCACAATTTTTTATTTGTAGTCGTTGAACTCATCAACATGAAAGGGTTGAAACCTCTCAATAGGCGCACGAGGACGACAACTCGAGCTGAGCCAACCCTTCTTGGGGATTCGAACCTGTAAATCTTCAATGGCGAAGTGGATCAAAGTTCATTTGGGTTCGAAATTTGGATGTGAGGCGGATGCCCCAGATGGGCGCGTTTCAATACGGTCTCGGCTTGCATGGCGCTTCCGATTGAACGCCGCTATCACGGCCACAAATTCTTGAACCTGTGCCATCACGGGTCGTGATGATGTGATTGGTATGTCGGATCGAGATGAACCGGTGAGCCCTAATCGGCCTTTCTTTGCCTTGCCTCGTGAAAAGAACATGGTTGCCCTTGAATCAATTTCGACCTAACAAAGTCTATCGGCAAGTCCAATGAACCTCGGGGATAGTGGAGCCTTCAAGCTATAGTTCGGGACTACCTAGCAAAAGAAAACCGACAAAGATCTTAGCTCAATTTCACTTTGGAGCGGATATAAGCATAGCGAGCAGTACTCATTCTTGGTCACTTGTTCCCCAAATCATCGCTTCAAAATCAATCGAATCGATACCCACAGATATAACTGATTATCAAAAACTGATACTGGTGCCCTCAGGCCTGATACCCAGACTTGCAAACTGGTATATGCACTCCCTGTAGAGATACACTTTCAAAGCACATAGCAAGTAAAGAGAGCCAAAACACCCCTATGTTGGGGTTGGGTTTCCCTGTCCTATTTTGTTAGGAGCTAGGGTTTCACTACGCACACAGCGGTTTCAAACAACCTATATCGGGTAAGCAACCTGTCCTAATTTGGAATGGTCACTATGGATCCGAATATGCACTAGGACGAATGGTCAAAAAGGGTGCCCCGGTAAAACCGGGGTTTGTGTTCCCATATCTTGGCAGAGCCACGAATCGTCACCTTATGGACATGCCTTGACAAGACAAGCCTCCGAGAAACCGCTCGGGAATAGCGGATGGCCAACACGGTGTCCTAGGCGCACCAATGCACATGCAATGCAAAGAAACACATAAGTGTAGTCAAAAGCAGATATCACGAGTTCGAGTCAAGCTCTCTAAAGTCCCCGGTAGTCAGAGCATGCTGCGTCATGGGGACCTCGCTTCTGATTCGGACTCTCCTTTTGTTTTGTCGCGGTTCTAAATCTGAACCAAAGAGTCCAACTCGCAAATCGTTTGAGAAAAGCAGATTTTGAAAAAGTAGTGCCAAACATGGATGCTTTGCGGATTCTGAGTCGCCACCTAAATATTTTTAAAATGGGAAATCTAGGAAACCGACTCGGTCGAAAGCCACATGTCCGTCATCACCAAAGTGGTCTTGGCTCGAGCTTGGGTACGATCGGAAGGTCGACTATGAGCACCCCCTTTCGCCCGGTCCGAAGACCGGCCTCTACTAACCGTGATATCCGATTTTGAAAACTTTATGCGTTCTTATTCCGGTTATTAACCTAGAATTACTATGTGATGCGCACAACACAAAAGTATAGACTAGATTGCCTAACTTGGAACTAAACATTGCATATCCGTTTTGTCTCGAAAAACGTGTTAGATTTTGCCACTCGCCAGTAGGCTAAAATACGAATTTCAATGAATTGTACCAACTCAGGCAATCCAACCTCCACCCACAGGCATTCAAGCAGTTTATCTCACATAAGCATTTAGCCACATGGTAATCATACTGTCATGTTAACATTCACACGCATGCGATATGCTAAAGCGTAAAATACTTACATCGTACTCCGTGCAAAAACAAAAACTAGTTAGCAAACATGCGTGTCCTAGTTCATGTTAAGTGGCTAATGCATCGCATATAGGGATGTAATTTAGACAGGCTCGGCTACCCTAAACATGGCACATGAAATGCAACAACTACGTATTCAATTTGGAATTGAAAGTACGATGCGATTTGTATGATGTACCGAGGCGATGTATGTAAACAAATGCATGGATGCACACATGCATTGCATAAGGTATGCTAATTTAAATATGCCCTAATCTACCATCATAAGCAGGTAAATAAAAGGGAGAAAGAAATGAGGATTGGAAGACATACACCCACTCACGCACACTTATTACAATTATTGCGCCCTCGCTTGGAGGGACCGAATAAATATTACAGTCCGAATACTAAATTAATTATTACAGACCCTCTAATTAATTAATAAATAAATAACAAAAGAAGGTGGCCACAGCCCCGCCTCGGAATGCGTGAATGATGCATGCTCGATCCATCTTGCTCGGAAACCCGTTGCCATAGCACTGTTGCCTCTGTTTACACTGCCATACTCCTCTGAAAATTTGCACAAGTCTCAAGGAGGCCTCTATGAACACTGAGGAGCACCACCGGCTGAAGAGAAACACCACCGGCCGAAGCATACGATCACCGGCTACATATTATGATATCGGCCAGTCATTCTTTGCGGTCGGCACTTGATGAGAACACACTGTTTAATGAGAGGACAAGCGATTGTATGGCATGGAATTTCAAGCAAATGTGTGCATGGACACACTCCTATCATGCAATGGACTCAAGGGAGCATGGCCCTCGGCCCCCGGGCCATCAATCACGCATTTCAATGCATGATGGCCCAAAGAACCAAGAGTGCAACTTCAATGTGGGATGAAATGCACATAAACAAACAATCAACTCAACCTCTATCATACTCAATTCAAGAGGCAAAGTATGCATGCCAATGTAATGCAACCTAGGCATGTGAGCTAAGTGTGCAACATGATCATGCAAACAACAAAACCATGTGCAATGGACCATGAACTAAACAAGTAAGCATGCAAGGCATATAACATCAATATTAATGACACACATGTAACAACATGAAAGGCATAACACATGTAAATATGCAAAGCAACCCAACACATGAAGCATGCCAAATGCGATGGCACTTAAACATACAACATGTTGATAGACTAAGTACCTAAACATACAAACATGTATAGCATGCAACAACATGCCCAAGGGATGGTCTTAAACTAATTTGGACAACTCTCTACTAGGTCCATAACAGTGGCCATGAGATGAAAATGAGATGCCTCAAAATGCGTGCACACGGGCACGCAAACCGAGGCAATGGTACTAAAGCATGAAATGGCACTCCAAATGCAAATTGGGCTTACACTAACATGAGAGGGCCTCAGCCACACTCACATAAGAGGCCGAGAGATAAAAAGTGAGATGCCTCGAAACGCGTGCACACGGGCACGCAAACCGAGGCAATGGCATACGCGATGAAATGGCATGGAAATATGATATGCAAACATGCAAATGAATTTCAGCACTGAAATGTGGGGCAAAACAGTCCCGAAACATGGCCAAAGTGTACCCGATGCATGGAATGATCCCGAAACATGAATTTTGGCATCCGAAATGGCCTATAGCTACACCAAACATGCATAATTGATACATGACATGAAAAGGCAGAAGCAAGGCAGCCCCATAAATCACATTTTTACAGTACAAAACATGGGCAAACAGCAATCACAAATGGGGCTAACATGGCATACAAAAATGGCTTCACAAGGGAGGTGATGAAGCAAGTGGTATATGCAAAGCCCAAATGGAAAAACACCCTTCTACAACACTGAATAAGGACAAAAAATATGACTACTCACAGTAGATGACAGCCCCCAAATCAATATGCAAACATGCCCGAAATGCCATGAAAGATTGAAGCCAACAAAGGCTATAATATGAGGTATACAAAAAATGCATCAAACAGCCTTGGACCCTTAACAAAAGATGACAAGAAGGCCAAAATATGACTCTTTTCAGACCTGATAATGGCCGAAAACAGAAGCAAAATAGGTCTAACAAAGCATGCAAAATGAGGGCCAAAGAGGGGTATAATGACAAGTATAACATGAAGACCCCCAACAAGGTTGATCCCTTCTACAATGTTGTATAGGGACACAAAATAAGCTTACTCACAGTTCATGACATGCTTCAAAAACAAATGTACATAAGCTAAAAATAGCATGCAATTTTACGGTAAATATGATAGATTATGAAGCAAGTGCATGATAGAGAGGCCAAATATGGTTGAGCCCTTCTTCAATGTTGAAGAGGGGCTCGAAATAGACACAATATCAGTTCATGATATGTTCCAAATCAGATCACACATAGGCCAAATATTCAATGCAAAATAATGGCATATAAGAGGATATTGAAACAAGTGTAAGATGGAGGGCTCAAACAGGGTTGAGCCCTTAAAAAAACATCAAGAGTAGCTCAAAAGAGGACTACTTTCAGTATTGGTCGGAGCTCAAAACAGTGATCAAGTAGGGTTAAGAAAAGAGACAAGAAAATGGTGTAAAAGAGAGGGATTGAGACTTACCCTTGAAGACCTTTCTTTCCTTGCTTCTTGACTTGAGAAATGTTGCTTCTAAGCCTCTAAGAACCTCTTCTTGTTGCTGGAAATGGAGTGGTGGTGGTGGTGCTTGGTGGTGATGAAGAAATGGCCAAGGATTTGAGAGAGAGAGAGAGAGAGAGAGAGAGATGTTTTAGAGTGAGAAGCTCCCAAGATTTGATCTTTTTTGTTCTAACCCTAAGCATATGAGATATAAGACCTTATATATGTCAAAATAAGATCTTTTGGTCGAAATATCCAATTAAAAATATCTGCCACAGTGTATAGCAAAATATCTGTCAAAAATCTGAGTTCACGGGCATTTTTGGCGGTAAGCACTCTTTGTGCCGGTCGGATATCTTTGTGCCGGTCAGCAATTGGTAAGGTCAAAAGTGCCGGTGGATGTCCATATTGAAGCACCGGAAGTTAGCTTTCCAATGGCGCAAACCTTGCATTAAAATTCCTCTGTGCAAAAGTTATGCCCTTTTCCGTAAAGCCGGCAGATTCGGTCCAACCGGACTTCAACCAACCATATCTCCTCCCCGGATTTGGATTTAGGAGATTCTTGAGTGCAAAATGAAGCCCCAGTAAGGTTTCCAATGGTGGTGGCCCCATATTTTAATTCCTCTTGTACAAGAGTTATGCCCATTTCGGGAAGCAGCAGACTTTTCTCCTTCTGATTCATCTTTGAACCACTCCCAAGCTAGTTTTCTCCCTCTTCTCCTCTTTTCTTCAACTTCAAACCCCTAAGTAAGGTGTTTTGAAAGATTTTTCAAAGATTTCATCTCTCTTTCATTCATCTCCTTTGTCCTTGCTTGGTTTACCGAAAAGTGCAACATTTACCGAAATCTTGCCGGAACATCGGGAATTTTATTTCAAAAATGTTTTGAAAGAGGGTTTTAAGGTCTAAGAACCATCAAAAATAATTTTGGTCCACAATGGGGTATGAAGTTGAGATTTGCCTCTCTCTTTGCCGAAGAAATGCCTTTGCACACCTTTCTCCAACAAGTAAACCATCAAGTGCCCAAGTCTTAAGGCGGTCAAAAATGGGGTGTCTCTGGTTTCCCCTCTTTGTGAGAACTCGAAAGTCATAACAATGGCGGAGTGAATGTCAAAGCCCGAGACGACCCATTTTGACAAGGCCAAGACTTGGACAAACAAAATCTGAGATGAATAAATGGTTGTGCCCAAGAAGTCGCCCTCGTATCCCTTTGCAAGGAATCAAACCAGCGTAGTTCAGGGGCAGGATGCAAAGGATATGCAGGAAAACTTCGATAATTGGACTTATACGCTAAGCGAAGCCAGTTTGAAAATCCAAGATTTATGCAAAAACACAGTGTGCACAAGACAATGTGATGCAGAGTGAATGCACAAAACAAAGCTAAGGAGATGCACAAAACAGTGCGGAACAAGTTGGAATGCACAAGACAGTGCTAACAAGATGCACAAAAGAGTGCGATGTGGCATAGACGCACAAAGCGGTGTGATGCGCAAAATAGCGCGAATGAAATGCCATGCACTAACAAGTGCAGGTAAGGTGTGCAAGATAGCGTGATAAAATGCACGTGCAATGCAAGTAAGAATGCACAAAATAGTGCGATGCGCAAAATAGCGTAAATGAAACAATGTAATGCACAAATCAGTGCGATGCGCAAGAAAGCGCGAAAGTAAATTGCACAGAACAGTGCGATACGCTGAACAGCGCGAGTGTAATGGAATGCACAAGATAGTGCGATGCGCAAGAAAGCGCGAGTGCACAAGACAGTGCGATGGAGGTGCGCAAGATAGCGTGATGATGCGATGCACAAAACAGTGCGATTGAGTGCACAAGACGGTGCGATGCACAAAATAGCGCGATTGAATGGATGCAAAATGCAAGTAAGGTGCACAAAATAGTGCGATGCGCAAAATAGCGCGAATGATGAATTGCACAAAATAGTGCGATGCGCAAAATAGTGCGAATGAAACGCAATGCACTAACAAGTGCGGATGGGGTGCGCAAGATAGCGCGAGCAAATGTAATGCACAAAATAGTGCGATGTGATATGCAAAGCACAGGACAGTGCGATTGAGGTACGCAAAATAGCGCGAATGTAAAAAACAGGCGACGCGCAAAAATAGCGAATGTAAACCGCAAAATAAAGGCGATGCGCAAAAATAGCGAATGTAAACCGCACAAAACAATGCGATTGAGGTGCAAGATAGCGCGAATGATAAACCGCACAAAAGCGGCGATCGCAAAATAGCGATTGAAAACTACACAAACAAAGGCGAGTGATTTGAAATGCACAAGATAGTGCGATACGCTAAACAGCGCGAGTGAGGTACAACCACAAGATGCACATGACAGTGCAAGTGAGATACAAAGTGTAAGTGCACAAGATAGTGCGAGTGAGATAAAATGCACAAGAAAGTGCGATAAAATGCAACTTCTATGCAAGTATGGGGGCATTTTCCATGCAATATTGAAAACAAGCATATTTTATGCATGAATCATAACGTTGCGCGGCACACATGCAACAACAGTGTATATGAAAGTTCATATTCTATGCAATAGAGGAGTATCAAATGTGTACTCTGGTGTCTCTGATTTACCTCTCAGAGGGTTTTGCAACACACTCAGCTCGAAAAGGGTACACCCTATTCATATCGGCAAGAGATAACATCTGCTGCTGCTTTAATTGCCGTTCTGACTTGAAGCAGGCTTACACTTGAGGTAGAGGTGCACTCATACACCGGTAGCATTGACAAGGTCTGAAGAGGTACATCCGGAGTACAATCACGGAATTTTCTGAAGGCGAAACACACTCAGATGCTTCAATTTTCCCTCTTTTCTTTTGCTTTGTAGTCTGGAACCCATATTGCTTCAGATAGGTCCTTGTTTTACAGATCGCATTTGACCCGGGTTGAACCTTGCGGTTTTTGAGAGAACGAAATTTTGTTTTGCACAAATGTGGGGAATGGCACAACACTCTGAGCACAAAATGATTTTATTTTTGAATTGAGAGTGGAAATAAGTTTTCGACTGGGTATTGAGCCTACGACTGAACACAGCACACCACGACTCAACAACGGAAAATAAAGGTAAATAACCTAAACACATCTATTAACACTTGAAACAAGACTTGAGACAAACAAAATGTCTGATGCGACGCACAGACGAGTTGTAAAGACAAGAGACTTCTTAGTTCACAAGGAGCCAATTTCTCTGGGTATTATTTCCCACCCTTCCTTATTTGTGACTCTCACATCACTCGGCCTTCAAGCTCGGTTTTTCTCTCAAAACCCTTTTTCGCTTTTTCTCTCAACACACACCTCTCTATTCTTCAATCCCTCATTTTTCATCCCTCCCCTGGGTGGTTGATGGATAGATATGAAGTTGCGAGCTCTTGCCCCTAGCATCCTGCTAGATTTTTGTTCACAACAGTGAGTTTCTCCCACAGAGGGGTTGCGCTACAACTGGGTGTGTAGCAAATCTGCAACTAACATCGGTTGATGATGCCCTGCTGGGGAGTTTGGACATGGTTAGATTTGTCCAGATGATGGAGTGGAACATCCTGTCCCATTCCGGTTTGTGCTTCGCACTTGACTTGATACCTCGTTGCTTGGAGGATGAGAGAGCTTTCAGCCCTTCGTTGTTAGCTTCAGTTGTGCCCTCTTCTGGCAGGTAGATTGCCCTTCTTGGCGAGTATGTTGAAAATGGGGGAAAGACAGGAAGCCTGACTCAACTGTGCCCCTAGTTCATTATTTTGACCATTTTTTGTTTTGGTTTTCTACTAAAACCATTTTGACCAACATGAGAGTTAGATTAACATGCTTGTTCAGTTTTCTGATTCAAAATCATGCAAGTTAGGTTATGAGCACTGAAAATTTTCCTTTTTTGGGTCCAAGAAAACGGTCCAGTTTTGGAAAAATGGAATAATTTTCTAGAGAAAATCAGTCAACCTCAGTAAAAATTCCCAAAAACTGTTTTTGCAAACGGTCACTGCTCAACGAGCACGGAACCTACTCTTGAGATGCACAACCTCAGACCCATAGCAATGGAAAATTGCCCCTTGTCTGAAGGACACTGCGTGGCAACGGAAAGTTGCCCCTTGTTTGGATGGCACCGCAGTGCATTGAATGGCAACGGAAAGTTGCCCCTTGTTTGGATGGCACCGCAGCGCATTGAATGGTAACGGAAAGTTGCCCCTTGTGTGAATGGCACCGCGGCGCATTGTGACCAGTCCTCAGAGCGATGATTACAACCGAACTCTCGGATACAGAGAAGGCAAGGATGGTCAAAACCATCGCATGGACACAATCGAATTTTGAATTGTTTTATGGCTGGACTTCAGAATGAAGTTGCCTACGTATCCCAAACATGGGAATCAAGCCTTACGTAGTTCAGGTTAAGGTACACTCGGGTATTTAACCTCTCCTTTTTATGCTCTAACTTTTGCCAAGGCGCCTATTGCAGGTTTTCGACCTTGCGAGCTTTGTTCTTTTTTCTTTTTTTCTATTCTTTTCTTTCCTCTTTCTTCTTCTTCTTCTTTTTTTTTTTTTTGCATTTTTCTTTTCTTTTCTTTTTGCATTTGTGTATCTTTGAATTTTTTTTTCTTTTTTCTTTTTTTTTCATTCTTTTCTATGCTCTAACTTTTGCCTGGGTCGCCCTTCCGGGTTTTCGGCCCAGCGAGCCTCTCAAAGGGTAAAAGTGTAGCTTTGTCCATGCCAAATGGTTTTGCGATCCTGAAGTCATCTGAATCCAGGAGAATGGGTGTCATTGATTTGCAGAAGGATCCACCTTTGGCTCTTTGAGTACATCGGATATTTTTTGCCCCTAGTTCGAGGGGTGCTTCTGATTTAGCCACACGGGCCTCACGTTGAACATTCTGAGTTTGAGTCCAAGGTTCGAAAATGAGGGGTCGAGTCTCGAGGCTGAGAGCGATTCTAGGCTGCACAATCTCAAGAGTGATTCCACACATGTCTTCGCAGGACCGCGCAAAACATTTTTGAAAGTTTTTAAGAAAGCGACAAATCGCTCGCGCTGAAGACAGTGTAGGACCAATCTGGATCAAAGCTAGGGTCCTTCTCAGTATTCACACTAACAAGCATGTTTTCATTCATTAAGGGCTTAGCACGCCTCTCTTTCTCTCAATTGATCAAATTTTTGCAAATCCCAAGGAATTTCTTCCTCTTTGTTTTCACCACAGTGTTCAAAAAGTCTTGAAAAACTTAGGTCGATGCAATGAATTCAAGGCGTAAAAGACATAGCTTTTAGTCAAATATTGTCATCTCACTTGGAATTTCGTACAATCGCACACGCGTATAAACACGAGAGTGTGAAAATCACTATGTTTCATTCAAGATCTGTTGGCACAACCGGCTTCCGACGTAAAATCTCAAAAGAAGGCAAAAAGACAAACACAAAACAAGATAGTGATGTCCGAGGTAACATTCCCGGAATCACCTGACTTCAACAAAACAGGACTGACTCGATACAACAAGACAGACCTGAAATAAAAAGACTGACTCAAAATAAGGAGACAGACTCGAAGCAACACAACAAAAACTAACCCAATACCCAAGTCAGAAAGCAAAATTAACAGCATTTGTACATCGCTCAAAACAGTGCATGCCGTCCACCACATCTGAAGTAAACTGAATGCCGCCCGCAGGTGGTTCACCTCCCAATCACATCACATTATCCCCCAAGTTCACCGATCTAGTGCCGATAGACTTTGCAGGGTCTGGTGCGACGATAACCTTATTGTCAATCAGATCTTGTATTTCATGGCGAAGACGGAAACAATTATCAGTGACGTGGCCAACTTGTTGATGGAAGGCACAATACTTGGCCGGATTATGGGTAGGAGGGAGTTTTTCTGGTAGGGCCATGACTCGTGGGCTTCAAGTACCTTTTTGTCAGGACCCTCAAGGCGTGATAGAGAGACATGTACAGTGGTGCGAACACCCTCTGGCCTCGAGGTGGGTATTTTGAGGTTTGTGGCTTTTTGCTGGATGCACCGGCAAAGGGATTGACAGGTGCTGACTGGGTTCACTGGTCTCTTCCGAGAACGGGACTAGAGTTGAAAGGAATATTCCTGGTACAAAGCCGCTTCTCCCGGCTTGCCCCTTGATTCAAACTGCCCCCAACTTGATTGGCGAAAGTGTCATCCACAGCCTCTACAACAATCGCAAGGACTTGCTCTTTGTTCAGTCCTTCAGCTTTCAAAGCCTCAATATCCCACCGAAGGTGTTCATGGGGACCGATGCCTGCCCCTGCCTTGCTCTTATCACTGGTCTCCACTTTGCTAAGAGATTGGCCTTCTCCCAATGCAGCCCGTCCCAAGGTTAAGGAGCCTTTTGACATGAACTCCTTAGTATGTGATGCGGTTGATGACGGAGCCAAAACTCCAAAGGCCAGATCTGCCACAGTTCTCTGAAGATCTTCGATCATCCTTATCAGCTCAGGAGTAGTGGGTTCATGGGTTTGAGATGATTGGGGTTCAGATGCACCCATCATGCATAAGTCCAGGCTCTCTGGGATAAACACCTTCGGTTTGGGAAAATGGGCTGGGGTAATATATACGCTGGGGTCGTAAGGGACCAAAGCTAATATATACTTGGCTAAATTCCAATTTAGTTGCCAAACATTTTTCCACCAAGCTATACCACTTAGCATGTTTGAGTGCTAACCAAATTTAAATTCCGTTCAATCGTTCTGAAATTGAGCCATCTGGGTTAAAACCAAAGTTAATTCCGTTTGATAATTATCAAAGCTAATTCCGTTTGGTAAAGACCAAAGCTAATTCCGTTTGGTAAGAACCAAAGCTAATTCCGTTTGGTAAAGACCAAAGCTAATTCCGTTTGGTAAGAACCAAAGCTAATTCCATTTGATAAACATCAAAGCTAATTACAAGCATTGGATGAATCTGAGAGGAGTGGGAAAACATTTGCATTGGTCAACAAATAAGTGTCTTTACATTGTGATAAAAAAAGTTAGGGGATGATTCTATTGATAGTATTTCTTGAGTTTTGCTACGTTCCAGGGCCGAGGTATTGCTTTGCCGTTCAGATCCTCTAGGTAGTAAGCTCCATTTCCAACAACGGCTGCGATTTTATAGGGACCTTCCCAGTTCGGCCTGAGTTTGCCCTCACCAGGCACCTGTTTGTGATTCATGACTTTCCTCAGAACCAATTCTCCTGGTATAAATTGCCTTGGGAAAACCTTTTGGTTGAAACTTCTGATGAGCTGCTGCTGATATGCTTTGAGTCGATCGGTATTTGCCTCTCTTGACCCTCTGCCATATCCGATTAACTAGCGATGGCTTCTTCATTACTGGAGCTTTCAAATAATTTAGACCGAAGGGTTGGGAGACCTACTTCAAGCGGGATGATGGCCTCCATCCCATAGGTTAAAGAGTAAGGTGTTTCTCCTGTGGGGAGTCATGCTATAGTTCGGTAGGCCCATAATACGTGAGGTAACTCCTCTACCCATTTGCCTTTGGCATGTTCAAGCCACTTTTTCACTCCGTTGATGATGGTTTTGTTCGACGCTTCTGCCTGACCATTGTTCTGCGGGTACCCTGGAGAAGAGTTCCTATACTCAATTCTGAGGTCAGCACAAAATTTTCTGAAGATTTTACCATCGAACTGTGTTCCGTTATCCGCAATCAGTACCCGCGGGATGCCAAAACGCACTACCACATTTCTCAAAACAAACCGCTTCGTGTCTGCCTCCTTGATGCTTGCCAGTGCCTCAACTTCAACCCACTTGGTGAAGTAGTCGATTGCAGCAATGAAGAACCGCCTGTTCCCAGTGCCTCGCGCCAGTGGTCCAACAATATCCAGACCCCATTGCGCAAAGGGCCATGGGCTGGTGAGTGGAGTGAGAGTTTTGGCTGGCTGATGAATGAGTGGAGCAAACCTCTGACATTTGTCGCACCTTTGCACGTACTGCTGTGCATCTTGCTGCATTCGTGGCCACCAGTACCCGTGAGTTAGGGCTCGGTGCGCCAGTGACCTTCTGCCA
The DNA here is from genome assembly GCA_025200525.1 of Camellia lanceoleosa. Classification (NCBI taxonomy): domain Eukaryota; kingdom Viridiplantae; phylum Streptophyta; class Magnoliopsida; order Ericales; family Theaceae; genus Camellia; species Camellia lanceoleosa. The sequence goes on along the minus strand of CM045762.1, from coordinate 2,458,736 downwards.
ACATGGCATCCACAAATCCCATCGTGAATTTCGTAGAGAACATTCTCGACGAGATTTGAATGCACACATAGGAGGTAGGGGCCAAGGTAGGAACGTCTGTAAAGCTTCCCAGACGATGAGATCTAGAATCGAGCCAATTTATGCCTGATCTTGTTAGCTTCCCTTCTGTCTTCAGGGAGTTTACCAGATTTCAGAAAGACCAATATTGGATCCATCCAGCTCGGCTCTAAGTTGTTGCAGAGGACTGGAGATGCAATACTTGGTTTTGGTACGAACTCAACCCAAACTTTTCTGGCATCCTTTGTATCCACTGGTGAGCCGAGGCATGCCAGAGCATCTGCGTGGCTGTTTTTGTCCCGACTAATTCGTTCCATTCGTATGGACTAAAATTTTCTAAGTAGGTCTCTGGCCTTGCCTGCGTACATAGCCATTCTTTCATCTTGAGTTTCATAGACCCCAGAAAGCTGGTTTACCACTAGTTGTGAGTCACTGAAAACAAGGAGGCTGAGACCGAAGTGTTCGGCCTTCATAAGTCGGCCAATAACGCCAGACTGCCACGTTGTTTGAAGCCTTCCAGCCTAGCCTGAGAGCCTGTTCCCAGATAAATCCTTCTGGAGAAATAAGAACTACTCCGGCCCCTAACCTCGGTTATTGGACGAACCATCGACGCAGAGTTGCCAGATGTTTCCAATAAAAAAGTTTCCATGCTTCCGAAACGCTGGGTTTTCCTTGTTCAGTGGCGCATGGCACATGTGCCGAACTCAGATTCCCCGGTTCAGTACTCTGGGTGGGAGTAAATTCTGCGACAAAATCCGCCAAGACCTGAGCCTTGATTGCTGTCCTGGGTTGATACCGAATGTCAAACTCACCAAGTTCTACAGCCCACTTCGCTGTTCGGCCAGAGAAATCGGCTCGGCTGAATACAGATCTGAGGGGGAATTCAGTGAGGACATTAATGGTATGCCCCTGGAAGTAATGTTGCAACTTTCTTGAGGCTATAAGCAGTGCGTAAGCTAACTTTTCCAATGGTAGATACCGTGTCTCGGCGTCTAGTAAAGTCTTACTAACATAATATACTGGTCTCTGTTCTTTGTCAACTTCTCGAATTAATACTGCGCTTACGGCGTGATCTGAGACTACTAGATAGAGGTACAACTCCTCTCCCGGTTCTGGAGTGGATAATAGAGGGGGTGTACTGAGGTATCTTTTGAGACTCTGCAGTGCTTCGGTACATTCGCTACTCCATTCAAATACTGCCTTTTTCCTCAAGAGCTAAAAGAATGGCTTCATCCGATCTGAGGATTTGCTGATAAACCGATTTAGTGTGGCCGCCATTCCGGCTAGTTTCTGTAGTTCCTTAGACTTTGTTGGCACTTCGAGATCCTGTATTGCCCTGATTTGATCCGGATTCGCTTCAATTCCTCTGTGAGTGACCATGTATCCCAAGAACTTCCCTGTTCCTACCCCGAAGGCGCATTTCGAGGCATTGAGGCGAAGCTGGTGGTTTTTCAGGATGGTAAAAACTTCTCTCAAGTCTGTGAGATGGTTTGTAGCGAACTTGCTTTTTACTACCATATCGTCTATATAGGCTTCCATGGTTTTCCCCAGTTGGTCTTTGAACATCTGAGTGATCATTCGCTGGTAGGTTGCCCCGGCGTTCTTGAGGCCGAACGACATTACTCTATAGCAGTAAGTCCCTCTCGGAGTGATAAACGCTCTCTTTTCTTGATCCGAACCGAACAACGGTATTTGATGATAACCGCTATAAGCGTCCAGAAAACTCATGCGCTCATGCCCTGCTGTTGAGTCTACTAGTTGATCAATGCGAGGCAGCGGGAAACTATCTTTAGGGCAGGCTTTGTTCAAGCAAGTGAAATCGACACAAACTCTCCATTTTCCGTTCTTCTTCTTGACTACCGCTGTGTTAGACAGCCATTGCGGGTACTGAACTTCTCTGATTGCTCCCGAGGCCAAGAGTTTTTCGACTTCAGCAATTACTGCTTCGGTGTGCTCAACTGAGGATCTCCGCCTTTTCTGTACGATGGGTCGAGCTGAAGGATTGATGTTGAGCTTGTGGCAAGCAAATTCTGGGTCCAACCCTGGAGTATCATATGCTGACCATGCGAATACCTCCATATTTTCCCTCAGCAGTTCTAGCAGTTGAAGTTTCTCATCAGCGCCTAGCGAGGTACCGATAAGAAAGTACTTTTCCGGGTCATCTCTCTTATCAAGCCTTTCTCCAAATCCTCTACCATCTTTTTCTTTGGAGTTCCCCCCACATCTTCCAAGACTACCTGTCCGGCCACTTCTACCGTCTGTACCCGATTGCAGAGCTGCTTTGCCTTTAATGCTGCCATGAAACAATGTTTGGATGCAACTTGATCCCTTGAGATCTGCTCTACTCTGTGTTCCGTTGGGAAACGGATGAGCTGGTGATAGGTTGAAGGGATTGCTTCCATTCGATGAATCCACGGGCGGCCAAGTATGGCTTTATAAGGGGATGGTGTATTAATAACCAAGAACTCTATCTGGAGGGCTTTTGTCCCCGCTACAACTGGCAATACTATTCTGCTGAGCGGCCATTCCGGCTGTGAATTGAAACCGACCAACGGGCGGCATTGGTGAGATGTCGCCGAGAGGCCGAGCTTCCAACAAATCATAATACAAGATGTTTGCCAGACCGCTCGATCTACTAGGACTCGTTTCACATTGAATCGTTTCCCAATCCCAACAGTTATAATCAATGCATCAGTATGTGGGTGCTGTATGCCTTCTAAATCTTTGCTAGTAAATAAAACAGTGCACATGGGGGATTTAGGTACGGTACGCACCTTTTTTGATGCCAGCTCCGCTGATACGATTCGCTGAATTTGCGCTGCCTTAGCGATCTCTTCCTGGAGTGCCTCCTCAGATTCTTGAGCCGCTGTCCCATAGATCACATTTATTATCAGTCGAGGTGGATGCTCAACATTTGCTTCCGGAGGTGGGTTCTCCAGCTCGGCCACTTCCTTACCCTGATCAGTGTATTCTCTTAGGTGCCCAGCTGCCACCAGGTCTTCCAAGTGTTGCTTCAGTGCCCTGCAGTTCTGAGTCATATGTCCCCTGTCTTGGTGGTAGGTGTATCTCAGCTTCTGATTGCGCCGAGCTGGATCTCCCAACATTTTCGGCGACCAAACAAAGAAGGGTTCTCTCTTGATCTTTTCCAGGATTCGATAGATTGGCTCTTTGAACACAGTCACAATGGCTTCGTGGGATTCGGACTTATCCACCTTATTCACTGCAATCCCTCGGTGTTCTCCTCGATCCGTTTTCTTCTTCTGCCGGGCTGCTTGTTCTGCTGACACTACCTCAATGGCGATCTGGTCGTCTTCGAGACGAGCATACTGCTCAATCCTGGCGCGCAAGTCTTTCAAAGCTGTGGCCAGGCGCTTGGTAAGTGATTGTCTAAACTTACTTTCCGGGCGCAGACCATGCTTGAAGGACATGATGGCCATCTGCTCACTGCACACATTTTCTTCCAGATCGTTATACTCTTCCCAGTATCTCCTTGCATAACTGCGCAGCGTTTCCTCTTGCTCCTTCCTAAGGCCGAACAATGTATCCGGCTCTTTTGGGATCTTAGTATTGGAGACGAACCTGGCCAGGAACTCTTCGGAGAGCTGCTTCCAACCATGAATTGATCTAGCGGGGAGTCGATCGAACCATCAGAGTCCGGTTTCTCCCAAGCTGGATGGGAAGACTTTGCACATCAGTGCCTCATCTCGGCTCCAAAGGGACATCATCTATCTAAAATGGCTGATATGTGTCAGAGGGTCCGATTTCCCATCGTAGGAAGTGAACTTTGGTGGAGTGAACTTCTTTGGAGGTCTCATGGTCTCAATCTCCGAAGAGAATGGTGAAGAGACGAGTCTGTCTAGCGCTTGATGTTCTCTCTGGTGAACAGTACGGTCCAGATGATCTCGATGTTGCTTGTTCTACCTATTGCCAATCAGCCAAGTGCGAAGGTCCTGAGGAGGGTATTCGGTTTGTTGACTACCTGTCTTCTGCCTCTTGGTCCTCCTTCGGCGTGACCCACGTGTGTGGCTACTCGCCGCTTCACTCTGTGTCGGGATAGGTTGGCTTCGTTGCCCGGAGTCATTCTTGGGGAATTTCTTCACTGGTAGTTCTCTGGACGAGCTCCTTCATTGCAAACGAAAGGGCTCTGCTTCCGTCCTCTTTTCCGTTGGATCACCCAACACCTTCTTAAGTTGAGCTTTCAATTCCTGTATCTCCAGTCCCATGAAGTCTATAATTCAATCTCTATAATCCTTTTCCAGAAAGAAATGATGAGAAGAACCTCCGACGAAGGGCAGTCGATGCTCGACGGATTCGGGGGTTCGATTATTGTTTCCAGTTTGCTCCTCCAGAACTGTCGGGAGTGCCAAACCTTTGTCCTTCATCTTCTCCGTCTGTGAAGTATGTGCTGAAGGTGGAACGTCCTCGATCCCCATTGCCGGAACTGAATGCAGAGCTCAGAGATAAAAGTGATCTACGCTCACCGCACCAATTGTGCGTACCGAATTCCGCACTAGATGAAAGTGGATTGGGGCTCCGCTCTCAGTTGGACTATCCAAGGATCGGGACTCCTGCCACAAGAAGCACCGTTAGGGTTGCCCGGCTGGAGTTGGCCGGATAACCCCTCCGGTGTGGGAATTAGCGATCGGAGAAGGAGTGTATAGAAGGTTGAATTCGTATGTAGATGTGGTTTAGCTCGGAATAGTTCAGTTACCTTCAATGTGAAGTTCATGTTGTATATATAGTGTTCCTTACTTGCTTCTCAAGGTGAGTTCATGGAGCTTGGATGCTGCTAGGTGTCATTTCAGTATTGCTCCAGGTGGGGGACTACTTAGTAGTTGTCATTGATTGCATATTCTCATTGTAGGCATGCTGATAACAAACCACATTCCTTTGGTTTAACAACTTCCGTGATTCTAGGTGTGGGGGACCAGCTGAGGTGGCAACTTGCACATGCTTGCACTCACAGATCCCACGTTTCCTTGTGGGATTTCTCCAGCTTGGTACTAATGTACTTCAGTTCGGTACTGATGTGGCTCAGCTCGGCCTTTTTCAAGATCATTCATGGAGATGGGTTGGACCGTTATCCGCTTAACCCATTATCTCGTGCTTCGGCTCAGATTTCTGCATCAAAGACTATGGCTGGGCTAGCCTTTCCGTTGCGGGTTGGGCCCAAGTGCTTGAGGACTTGGGTGGACTGTTGATCATAAAGTTGGGCTTAACTGGTCTGTCCATATACTCACCTGACCCACTTGGATTTGGACTCTGTCGGATTGGGCCGACCCAAGGCTTGGACCTGACCCATTTCACATTTAGCCCATTCACCTCTCTATACCACATCATTAGAACTCAAATTAAAACTTTTAATCACTACTCTAAATTATATACAGTACATATCTTATACCAAATGAGTTTTATCAAAATTTTAAAATCGACACATTAATAGGACCACTAACACCAAGAGAACACCAAAAATCTGATAAACACACAAAGCACTAGTTTGGTAAATTGGTTGAGTTGATTTTTTAGTTAAAATAGTTATAAATAAAATTAAAATGTTAATAAGATAAAATATCACATTCAAATCATAATTATTATTTTTTTCATATAAAAGTTAAAAAAATACATCACAAATAAAAAATTTTAACCTCAAACTAAAATAATTAAAAAATAAAAAAAATTAAAAGGTCAACCCAACAAAACCAAAACTTGTTGAGTGGATTGTTGTAGAGATTCTCCAAATGGGCTCTCCAAACCTATTGTCAGTGAGAAGTCACGTATGTCAACTAACAAAAAAATGTTAGCAATTTTGTTTCTGTGTTGACTCATTAACTTGTATGTTAATGTCATGTGTTAAATGGTTTGCTTATTATGTTGGAACAATTTTCTGTGTAAAATAAATAATATGAAATTAAATCAAATAAATAAAAATAAATTACTTATAGAATTTATTTACCGAAATGAAAAATACAAAATTAGATCAAGTCGAGTGTGTGATACTCTATTCTTAAGACAGATTCGTCCTGCTTCGGTGCTTACGGATAAATGGCGTTTATCTCTCATGATACAATGATCTTTACACAAACTGTAGTAACACTCCAAACAATCTGTACGGCAAACAAAACCTGTGTTCTATATTCTCTGAATTTTTTTTATAAAACTAGTATGTAGAATAATGCAAGGAGAGCACAAAGGAAAGCAAGAAAAGGATTTTCAGATTGAACAACCTGCTGGAAATGGCCTGGTATATATAGGCAGATAGGTGACCATTAGATCTGTCCGAACAAATCTCATTTTGAAATGAACAGGTGCAACAGATACAATTCAAATTTGAACAGATTTGCAGCAGTTTCAGATTTGAATCTGTTTGGAAAAAACTGTCCGGAATTGCTGGGAACTACTGGGCAGTTAAATCTGTTAAAAATAGTTTAGTTTCGGGCTGGAAGAGGCACAAAGTTAGACAGAGAATTTGAATTCAAATTTGGCGAAAAATTTGAATTAAATTTGTTTAAAAAAAATATTTTTCCCGCAAGAATTTTTGAAAAAATTTAAAATAAATTTTGTCAAAAAAATTAATATTAGGACCGACCCAACCCACAACCCATACCCACGCCCGACACGACACGACTCTGCTCGGCCGGACGAACGGACGGCGACGCGAGCACGTGTGTGGGGGTTTGTGCTAAGGCCCATTTTGTCCATAACTCCTTCTTTCTACAAACTTGGGGTGCCCCTTGAGGCTCAACCCAAGTGTTCCCCTCTAGAGCTTATAAACACATACAAGCTCTCTTCAAATTTTAATGTGAGACAACCCAATTCAAAGAAACTCACATTTTACTCTCTAATTGTCCATTCCACGAATCTGAAAACAATGTCAAGTTCCCATTCACTCATAAATGGTTTTGATGAACCATCTTCACCGGGTGACTTGCCATGCGGCAAGGAACACGCCACCTCTTTGGACTCATCCCAAAAGACGTGTGAGACCCACTCAATTTTGGGCTCAAAGTTTGCCCAAATTAAGCCTATAGAAATCATAATTCCAATAATCCTCTACATGAATGGAATTTGACGAAGAGAAACTGTAACAACATGATCTAATTACAGAGAGTACAGAAATTGGAAATATTTTGCAAAGGATAGGTAGCTTTTGGTTTTGAACATTCCCTTGTAAGACACTATCTGATTTACTAGCTACCCAGTGAACATGATGTCTTGAATTGTTCAGCCGTTTGTATAAACCAAGATAATAGAACTCACACAGTATATCACCAGGCACAGTTTAGTTCTTACTATTGTGTTCATTTTAGCCTTAAACAACCTAATCTTTCATGAGCGCTCTAGAGAATTGTAGCCCTTCACAAATCTCATAGAACCGGCCCAGTTCATATTCATATAGGTGATTCTTATGAAGAGTATCCTGCCATCCTCTACTAGGTATTCCTAGATATAAGAATCATTAAAAGTATTTATTTAACCTAAAACGCTGCAGACATCACTATTTCATCATAGAAATGGGTTGGAGTTTGACTCTCCAGTGATCCTTATGAGTCGTATACAACTCAGTTGTCCCTTTAAACCTAGATCTTGGGATCTCCAGTGAACTAGGTTGGGATCTCCAGTGAACTAGGTTGGGTTGCCATTGTGGTAACTCTTATTTAATAGGCTTAAGTCCCATTTCTCTCGATGAATTCTCAACTAACTCTCTTGCTAACCCTTTAGTTAGTGGATTCGCTATGTTGTTTTTAGACTTTACATATTTAATGGAAATAATTCCATTAGAGAGTAGTTGTCTCACGGTGTTATGTCGACGACAAATGTGTCATGACTTACCGTTGTACATATGACTCTATGCTCTACCTATTGTTGATTGACTATCGCAATGTATGCATATAGCAGGCACTGGTTTTGGCCACATTGGAATATCTTGAAGGAAGTGGCGAAGCCATTCCGCCTCTTCCCTAGCTTTATCTAAAGTTATAAATTCTGATTCCATAGTAGACCTAACAATGCAAGTCTGTTTGGAAGATTTCCAAGATACAGCCGCCCCACCAAGTGTAAAGACATACCCACTGGTGAATTTTGAGTCTCTAATATCCGATATCTAGTTTGCATCACAGTATCCTTCCAGTATCGCTGGATATCTAGCATAATTTAGCCCAATGTTACGAGTAAATCGGAGATATCTTAGAATCCTTATAATTGTTTTACAGTGTTCTACTCTTGGATTACTCGTATATCTACTTAATTTACTTACTGCATCAACTATATCTGGGCAAGTGCAATTCATCAAGTACATTATGCTTCTAATAATTTGGACATACTCTAATTGAGAAATACTTTCTTGTACATACTTAGAAAGAAACAAATTAATATCCACAGGTGTTCTAGCAAGATGATCATCATCTTTGCTAAATTTGTCAAGTATTTTCTTAATGTAATGAGATTGTGACGAAGCATATCTTTATGATGTTTTAGTAATTTTCATACCATGTATTACATTAGCAATCCTCATATCATTCATGTCAAAATATTTATTCAACATTTTCTTAGTAGTTTTAATCATGTCATTATTACTATCTATGATGAGCATATCATCCACATAAAGACATACTATAACATAACCTATGTTTGTGTTTTTAATATAAACACATTTGTCATATTCATTAATTTTAAATCCATTTAACATCATTGCCTTGTCAAATTTTTCATGCCAGTATTTTGACGTTTGTTTTAAACCATATAAAGATTTAACCAATTTACACACTTTATTTTCTTTCCTTGGAACAGAAAATCTTTCTAGTTGCTCCATGTAAATTTCTTCATCTAACTCACTATTTAAGAAAGCGATTTTCACATTCATTTGATGAATTTCTAGATTGTACAAAGATGCAATGACAATTAGCATTCTAATGGATATTATTCTAGTAACTGGTGAGTATGTATCAAAGTAATCAAGATCTTCTTTTTGTCTATATCCTTTGACTACAAGTTTTGCCTTGTATTTGTCAATTGATCCATCTCTTTCATTTTTCTTTTGAAAATCCACTTGTACCCAAGAGGTTTATAACTTGGTGGCAAATCCACAAATTCCCAAGTGTGATTTTACAAGATGGATTCAACTTCACTATTGACAACTTCTTTCCATAAAAGAGCCTCAGGACTGGACATAGTTTCTTTAAAAGTTAAAGGCTTATCTTTTAACAAAAATGTTGGAAAATTTGGACCTAAAGATTTTGAGGTTTTAGCACGTTTACTTCCTCTTCATCATTTTGATCTATCTCTTACTCTTGTTCTTGATACTGTTCTTGATCTTGACTAGTAATAGCATCATAAGATCTTTTGTTAGTATTAGTCTTTTTCAAAGAATGATGCATTCCGAGATTTAATAATATTATTTACATGCATTTCGGAATGTTCTGACTTATGAATCAAAAATCAATATGCACTACTATTCATGGCATAACCAATAAAAATGCAATAAACAATTTTAGGACATATTTTAGTCTTTTTAGGATTAGGAATAGCCACTTTAGCCAAACATCCCTACACTTTTAAATATTTGTAGGATGGTACTCTCCCATGCCACATTTCATAAGTTATTTGATTCACTTTCTTTCGGGGTACTTTATTAAGTATATAATTAGCAGACAGTATTGCTTCCCCCCAAAAGTTCTGAGGTAATCCAGAACTGTTTAACATGGCATTCATCATCTCTTTTAAAGTCCTATTTTTTCTTTCAGCGATTCCATTTTGCTGAAGTGATTAAGGAGCGGTGGTTTGATGAATTATTCCATGTTCTTTACAAAACCCACCAAAAAGTGATTTATATTCTTCACCTCTATCACTTTTTAGTTTTTTGATTTTCTTCCCAAGTTGATTTTCAACTTCATTCTTATATTGAATAAAAGTTTCCAAAACTTCATCCTTGGTTCGAATTAAATAAACATATCTACATCTAACATAGTCATCTATGAAAGTGATAAAATATTTTTTCCCACCTCTAGTTTGAATGGATTTAAAATCACAAATATCACTATCAATTAATTCAAGTGGCTTCGTACTTCGTACTTGAATGAAAAGGAGTTTTAGTTAATTTTGCCTCAACACAAATTTCACATTTATAATTTAAATCAATGTCAAATTTAGGTAAACATTCCATATTAATTAATCTACGTAATGATCCATAATTAACATGTCCTAGTCTACCATGCCACAAATTTGAAGACTCAAGCAAGTAAGAAAAAGATGTATTATTATTAATAACAGCGGGGACAGCAGTCATTACATTTAGTTTGAAAAGGCCATCAGACATGTAACATTTTCCTATATACATTTCGTTTTTGGTAAGTACAAACTTGTCACTTTCAAAAATAAGCTTAAACCCATTTTTACTCAACAGAGATTCGGAGACTAGATTCTTGTGAATGTGCGGTACATGCAGCACATTGTTGTGAGTGAGTTCCTTTCTAGATATCATCTTCAAAATAATCTTTCATTATCCTTCAAGTTTAGAAGTCGAGGAGTTGTTCATAAAAAGTTGTTCGCCATTGTCTACCACAGCATAGGATGTGAACATCTTTTTGTCAACACAAATATGATGAGTAACACTAGTATCCACCTACCATTCTTTGGGATTTCCGACAAGGTTTGCCTCAGAAACAACTGCAGAAAGATTTATGTTATTAACACCATTGGAAATCTTGTCAACTTCGGTCATATTGGCTTGGGTAGGCTTCTTGCTTGATCTTCCTTTGCCTTTGTGTTTGCTACGGCAATCTTTGGACCGATGTCCCTCTTTGTCACAAATGTAACATTTACCATTAAATTTGTACTTCTTATTTTCCCTTCCTTTAGAGCCTTGTGCAGAACTTTCCCTAGAATACTTTCGTTTCTTTGCTTTTGGAGCATGTTCCACCATATTTGCCTTAGACTCCATTGGATGCTTACCAGCTCACTTTTCAGAATTGCGGTTGTCCTCCTCAATCCTCAAACGCACAATCAATTCTTCCAAAGTCATTTCTTTGCGCTTGTATTTGAGGTAGTTCTTGAATTCTTTCCAGGCTTGTGGTAATTTTTTAATTAAGGCAGCAATTTGGAAGGATTCATTGAGAGACATGCATTTTGCATAGATGTCATGCAGAATAAGTTGGAGATCTTGAACTTGACTGATTACAATCTTAGAATCAACCATCACAAAGTTTAGGAATTTGCCAATCACGAATTTCTTCAAGCCAGTATCTTCTGTTTTATGTTTTTTCTCCAAAAACTCCCACAGTTCCTTTGTCGTCTTGATAGGACTATAGACATTGTACAATGCGTTATTAAGTCCATTCAAGATGTAGTTTCGGCAAAGGAAATCAACATGTTTCTAGGCATCGACCGCAACAACCACTTGCCGGTCAGTTTCATCATCTTTCAGAGTAGAAGCATTCTCACGGAGGATCACGCCAGGTTTAAAGTAGTAAGATAAAACATCATTTTCTGTTGCCATCTTTTAAAATCAGTTCCTAAGAACTTCTCTGGCTTTTCACTGCGATTAATTGGCACAATCAAAACAAGAGAGGGATTGGTGCAATTGCAGTCACCATACCAGTACTTGTTTGAACATCAGTTTCAGTAGCCATGAATTCTAAATTACAAAACAAAATTAGAATTAGAATTTTATACTACACAGAAAATTAATCCAAAACCATAGAATTAAATTCTGTAAAAAAAAAAAAGAAAAAAAAAAAGAAACAAGAATTGTAACTTTTATTTCCAATTAATTTAAAAATAAAATAAAATTTTATTTAAACAAATTAATTCCATATAGAAAATTAAATTTCTGTAGCACTTCATTAAATAAAATACTAAAACAGAATTTTAATTAATGAAAACTCATAAAAAAATTTCTGACTAATTTTACAAATAAATATTCTGAATTGTTAATGACTACCAGTATATTACTAGTTGTCAAAGAAAATAAACAGTATATTACTACTATTTTTCAAACAGTATATTACTACTATTTGTTTTTTCAACCAGAATATTATTTTGTAAAACCATAGAAAATTAATTTATGTAAGAAGAAGAAAAGGAAACAAACGAAAAAATTCTGTATAAACAGAATAATTCGAATCTGTCTTAAAATTGTTGGAACAATCTTCTATGTAAAATAAATAATATGAAACTAAATCAAACAAATAAAAATAAATTACTTACAAAATTTATTTACCGAAATGAAAAATACAAAATTAGATCAAATCGAGTGTGTGACACTTTGTTCTTAAGACAGATTCGCCCCGCTTCGGTGCTTACGGATAAATGGCGTTTATCTCCCAAGATACAATGATCTTTACACAAATTGTAGTAACACTTCAAACAATCTGTACAGTGAACAAAACCTGTGTTCTATACTCTCTGAAATTTTTTCTATAAAACTAGTATGTAGAATAATGCAAGGCGAGCACAAAGGAAAGCAAGAAAAGGATTTTAGGATTGAACAGATTGGCCTGGTATATATAGGCAGATAAGTGACCATTAGATCTGTCTAAACAGATCTCATTTTGAAATGAACAGGTGCAACAAATACAATTCAAATTTGAACAGATCTGTAGCAGTTTTAGATTTGAATCTGTCTGGGAAAAACTGTCCGGAATTGCTGGGCAATTAAATCTGTTAAAAACACTTTAATTTTTGGTTGGAAGAGGCACAAAGTTGGATAGAGAATTTGAATTCAAATTTGGTGAAAATTTTGAATTAAATTGGTTCAGAAAAAATAATTTTTTTGCAAGAATTTTTAAAATAAATTAAAATAAATTTTGTCTAAAAAATTAATATTATGATCGACCCGACCCACACCTGTGGCACAGTAGCGGCGCGTGTGTGGTGGTTTGGGCTCAGGCCCACTTTGCCCATAACTTCTCTCTTCTACAAACTTGGGGTGCCTTTAGGGACCCAACATAAGTGTTCCCATCTAGAGCTTATAAATGCATACAAGCTCTCTTCAAGTTTCAATGTGGGACAACCCAATTCAAGGAAACTTACATTTTACTCTTTAATTGTCCATTCCACGAACCTAAACACGACGTCAAGTTTCCATTCACTCATAAATGGTTTTGACGAACCGTCTTCTCCGTGTGACTTACTATGCGGTAAGAAACACATCACCTCTTTGAACCTACCTCAAAAGACGTGTGGGACCCACTTGATTTTGAGCTCAAAGTTTGCCCAAAATAAGCCTATAAAAACCATAATTCCAACAAATTATAGAAAGAAAAATGCTTTGGAACTTTAATTATTGAGCTTTAAAGTTAGTTCTAATGAGCTGACAGTGGGTCCCACCCATTATGATGTGATGTTTTGTTTTGGTTTTGATTTTGGTTTTGGTTTGTTTTGTTTTGTTTTTTTTTTCCCCTCATTGCCATGTCATTAGTGCTCCATTATAGTATTAAAATTAGTACTTTGAATCATTGCTGCTACAAAAAACCTCTCAACAAAGAGAAGCAAGAATGGATAAGGGTGGAAGATGCAGACATATGTAATATTTTAGTATTATGGAAAGAAAAATGATGTATAAACTCACTTTTTTAGACCCATTATATAGATCTAATGATATATATAAGTGCTATGATTGGTTAATAATTAAAGATTGGGGGTGACCATTGGTTCAATGGTAAAACTTTGGCGTAATAATCTTGAGATTACGGGTTCAAGTTACGGGGCAACCACTTTGTGCACTATGCCAAAGGTTAAGTGTGTACCCAATCTTTCTCCTCCTAAACACACATTAATGTGCACTAATTGGGTGTTGTTTTTTTTATGAGAGAGAGTGTTACCCTTAATATCCTAATTGACTGTCACATCATTAGGCTTAAAAATTGGATCTAATTTTTTGTATTAGGCTTGAAAATTGAGTGTAATCTTTTTATCTTAAATTGAAATGCTCTTACAAAAAATAAAATAAAATAAATGAAATGAGTTTGATTTGAACTGGACCTAAATTTGCGAATTAGTTTGGTGTGTGCAAATCCTTTTTTCCTTGGGTTTAGGCAGAGTTACATACGTAGGGCCAATTTCAGAACATAGTTAAAAATAAAATTTTGACTTTTAATCTATTTTATATCATATCATTTTTTTACTGTTTTATACATTTTTAAAAAAAAAAATTAATTTTTAACTAACCCCCAAAACAATCCATAATTTCACTTTCTCTTGGTCCTTTTTCTGCATACCTACCTCCCTCCCTTCCTCCCCAACTCTTTAAACCCTTTGATTTCGTGTGTAGGTTCCGTTTATTTCTTAGTAAAATATTTGTTTCAAAAATAATTTTTCTAACAGTAATGACCCTGTTTGGTAGGGCTTATTTCCAACGTATTTCAGCTTTTAGCTTAATTTAAGCTATTTTGATGTGTTTGGTTCAGCTTAACAATACAGCTTATAACTTTTTATAAATTAAAAAATCAACTTATTCTTTGAGTGGGCGAGGAGAAGCTTAATTTATAAGTCAAAAATCAGCTTATGTTCACAGTTATAAGCTATAAGCTATTAAATTATAAGCTATAATCACTTTTCCACAGCTCTACCAAACGGGGCCAATGATAGTTATAATATTTGAGTTTTAAAGAGAGCTCTACACATATGGCAAGGAAAAAAAATAAACACGCAGACATACACATCATATCACAGGTGAGTCCTATCCATTTAGTACTCCTCTAGAGCTCTCTTTCTTGAGCTTTCAATCATTTTTTTAATAAGTAAAATACTTTTTGATGATAAAATGTAAAATGATTTACTTTTAAAATCTTCTTCTTCTTCTTCTTTTCTTCACAGTCGATACTACTTTATTATTATAATTTTTGTACACCGAATGTCCAACCAAACTTACGTGCATTACGGCTAATCTTGGAATTCTGAAATTAACAACGAGACAAATCTCTCCAATTACCCATTGAAATGACACGAACTCAATACCTCAAATGTTATCAAACCTTATTGACTTTATACACACTCAACATCTTTGTTTTTCCTCCACTCTCTCTCTATTTACAAATATTTTGACAATTAGGTTAAAAGTCAGTTGTACGACCAAGAAATAATATTCTCGTATAATCCTGTTGATCAAGTCTGCGCTCCTCCAAACGTCGTCGCTTCACTCCCTAAAAATAAAAACGTGAGCTAGCCGGCGGGTGTGTGCCGCATACCTCTCCGATGCCTAAGTCAGCAAAATAGACAAATAGACAAAAGCTCTGTGTATTTGAGAATCAAAGTTGTGTTACCTCTCCATAGGTGATGTTATGAGCTTTTATAGGTTCCGCGTGGCACAATCCTAGTAGGACTCTTATTCCTCCATGCAGAGTCCTCCTAGGAATCATACTCCTGAAAGATAATGCTTATCCTTCAACACCCCCCTCACTGCTTGAACCAAGTGAGATGGTTTTACCACGGTTGGATGTTAATATGACCGAGCTAACATGGCCATGCTAAAGTCACAAACTAGACCGAACTCCAACTAGCTCGGTTCTTCATTTCACTACGTGTTCCTTAGTTTGACATATTCCAACTAGGTTGTTCACTCAACACCGAGCTAACCAAGCACGAGGTAAAAGTTAGCTCAGCGCTCCAACGCATAAGGCCAAGATAGCTCGGCTCTCCCAAGCGCAGTGCCTAGCTAGCTCGGCCCATACCTGCTTAGCCTTTTAGACCGAAGTAAATTTGCTTTTACCTCGGTCCGTCTTGCGACCCAATTACCAGAGAAGTCTCCTACTTAGCTCAGCCCAATTTAGACATAAATTACCCTCTCAATTGCCCCTTAATTCCATTTGCGTAGCATAATTGGGATTACCCGTTACTAGCTGAGCTTAAACCTCCCGTCTTTCAACCGAGCTAAAATGCTGTCGGGCTACCAATTGGTGCGGTTACAAAACGTCTCTTCAGTCGCACTGAAACTGAATCGCTTCCCATTCCAAGGACACGTGGCAAGCTGTCATTCGCACAGCGTAGCTGTCACGCCAACTTCGTACTTTGCAAAATTTGAATAGTCCCGCCATTTTCACTCTCTTTACACAAAATCAAACCTTACGCTTTGAACCATTCACTTGCACTATTCAACTTCTCTCTCTTCTTGCTTGAGCATCCATTTCTTCTCAACCTTACACTTGCAGAGCTTGTGTTTCTTGCTGTTGCTACTTCCATCTTTAGTGCCTTCATTTTGAACTGGTAAGTGGTTCAAATCTACTTCCTTTCTGTCGATTTTGCCCATGTTTTGCACCACATAGCATGTTTATTCGTATGTTTTTCAAAGCATATACCATTTTTGCTTCCCTTTTTTTGGAAAAAACCTACGTAATTGAACTATTGTACTCACGAACAATCTGAAAATTTTTCCCTTTGATCCAAAATCACACTCCAACCGAACTAGGATACTATTTGTATTAGGTACAAGTTTAGCCAAACTACACAACTGAACTAAAACTTCACGCCATTCTTGTAGTTTCAATAAGTCTAAGTACCTTTTGCTTAACTTAGCCAAGCTAGCGAACCGTACTAGGTTTGTGCAATGCCGTACTAGAAAGCCTCAACCACTGACCGAGCTATAACTTGGGCCTAAACCAGCTCCCTAACTTAGCCAAAACCGAACTAAGAATGCTGCACCATAAGCTACAACCGGGCTACAAACTTCTCATTAACTTAACCGAGCTAGAGTAGCCTGCTCAAACCGAGCTAATAACGGATACTATTCCATGTAGCTGCGCTAGGACGACATTCATTTTACCTTTGTTTACTTTTAGCACGGTCCACTGGTCTGTGCTTAACACTTTTCCTTTTTACCTTGCAAACTAAGGTTGGCCAGGCACTCCCTTGAACGCTTCAGCCAAGATATCCTATATCATCTCAGTACCGAGACAACACTTGAAGTTAATTTATACATAATTTAAACCCATATGGGAAAGTATAGGTTCTTAGTAAACTCACCAGGTGCTATGGCCGAGCTCCGAAGGGACTACCATATCCTTGATGATGTCCATCTTACCTTAGCCGAACTAGATACCACACCCTGGGGAAACGCTGGCTTTGTTCCCTTTACCCTTCTTTCCATCGTAGAAACCGGACTTAGATTCCCTGTACAGCCTCTTTTTTGCGAATTCCTTAGACAAACAAACCTCTGCCCAACCCAGCTTTCCACAAATTCGTACCGAATAATAAATTGCATCGCCGAGCTAAACCGCCGGCTTGGCCTCAACCTCAGTTTGGCTGAGCTATTTCACCAGTACTCTCTGGGCCAAAATGAAGACGGCTGTGTGTACTATTTAAGAATAAGGCGCCACCGCGAAAAAATAATCAAGAATACCCCAGACAAAGATGTAAACGACAATGATTTTTTCTGGGTTTTGGGGAATTTTGAAGACCACGAGGCCCAGATCCCAGGCGACCAAATAAACTGGAACAAAGGAGTCGTCGGTATAATTACCTCGGCTTAGTTTCACATTTTTCTTTACTTCATTTGCTAATGTTCAACCGTACTAACCGTTGTCTTTTTTCTTCATGCAGATTTAAACTTTCTAAAGTCGTAGTATGGTTACCCAAACCTTGCCACCCTCCGCGCCGCGCTAAGATATCCCAACCGGGGTTGAGCCGAGCTACTCAACTTTGAGCCGACGTATAGATATAGCAGCAGGCGTAAGACCAGGGCAACAGACTTTTTGCTGGAGCCCTCACCTGAGCCTAATCCTTCCCTTCCACAAATCAACCTCATTCCATTAATAGCGGAGCAAGAGATGGCGAAGAAAAGAGCCGTTAGGGCCCTAATCACCGAGACAAATCAAGTCGAAGCACCACCAACCGGCCAATCACAAGAGGTCATGGTAGCCCTGCCAACCGCACAGCCTTCTTCATCTCGGCCAAGTAAGCGCGCCCAGACTTCCACCACCGAGCTGCGCCTCGTTAATGAAGAAGATATCGTGCTTCCACAATCCACACTGCCCAGCCCTCAATCGAAGCGCCCTGACCGAGCTAGCTCTTCCAAGTGGGTGCCTAAAGTTACCTACAAGAACCGCGCTATCACTGACTCTGACTCAGTGGTCGCGGAAAAAGACCATATGCTAGCCTTTAATCTGGCCAAGAGCGTCTGCCTTCCAGCCAATATGGATCACCATGATCATCTTACCGAGCTGAAGGCCATTCGCTCGGCTTCAAAATCAACGGTGTTGATAAGTTCTTCTTTTCCTTCTCCAAATTTCAACATCTTTTCACTCGGTTTATCTTAAAAATTATTTCTCCCTTCTTGCAGGCCTTACAGAAGAACCACGTCGCACACAAGCGCGTGCTGGAACTTCGAAGACTGCTAGGGAGACCATGGCAGAGGCTAATGCCAAAACGGCCGAGCTAAAAGAATCCCAAAAAGAAAAGATGGCCGAAGCTACAGACTAACCGCCTAGTCAATTCAATCAAGCGAGATAAGCGAAGGTCGCAGCGGTCCGAAGAAAAATATCTGCAAGGAAAGCCAAGCTTGAGAAAAAGAAGAATGATAAAATCGCTCAATTGGAGAAGAGCATGGAAGATGCAGAAAACCGAGGTTACAAGGAGGGGGAGGACACCTACATCTAGCAATGCGAGGCTGCCAAAGACATATTTTTCAAATATGGATGGAAGACGG
The DNA here is from genome assembly GCA_025200525.1 of Camellia lanceoleosa. Lineage (NCBI taxonomy): Eukaryota > Viridiplantae > Streptophyta > Magnoliopsida > Ericales > Theaceae > Camellia > Camellia lanceoleosa. The sequence goes on along the minus strand of CM045762.1, from coordinate 2,440,045 downwards.
CGATAACGCAGCTCGATCTTAGCCAAGAGACTGAGGTCTTCCTCAACCCTCCGCCACATTTTATACCGAGCTACAAGGCGGAGTACGCCCACGCCATTCAACAAAAAAAATTTCAAGATGATGATGAAGAAGAGGCTCCAGAGCCCAACAATGCCCCGGTCATCGTCAGTGATCTCGCCGTTTAATCAGCTCGGATGGAGCCACCAGTGGAAGACTTGGTTGAAAGTGTGACCGAGCTACCTGCTGAAACCGGGCTTCGAGTTGAACTGGATGCGGATTTTGACGACCTCTTTGCTTGATCTTTTTTCTTCTTTTTACTTTTGGAAAGAAACTGTAACCGGGCTACAGTCCCGCTCCTTTGTAACTCTAACTTTGAACTTTGAATGAAAGGCTTCTTTTGTTTTAACTGTTGTTTTGGTTTACTGCCATGCTCGTATTTATTTTCTAACTGTAATCTTGAATGAAGTATAACATTTGTTGGCCGAGATACCTACCTCAGTCTTAACCCTGTAAACTACTTGGTCATACCTGCCAACCTCTTTAGCCTAGGTTTTTACCTCAGCTGAAGATCACTAAAAAATTTTATTCCAGCCAACCACTCTTCGGCCTTGACCCTTATCTCAGCTGAAGAGTACTAGGCTGAAGAGTACTAAAAGTTAGTTGTTCCAGCCAACCACTCTTCAGCCTTGATCCTTATCTCAGCTGAAGAGTACTAAAAGTTGGTTTTTTCAGCCAACCACTCTTCAGCGTAGATCCTTATCTCGGCTGAAGAGTACTAAAAGTTGGTTATTCCAGCCAACCACTCTTCAGTCTTGGTCCTTATCTCGGCTGAAGAGTACTAAAAGTTGGTTTTCCAGCCAACCACTCTTCAGCCTTGGTCCTTATCTCGGCTGAAGAGTACTAAAAGTTGGTTTTTCCAGCCAACCACTCTTCAGCCTTGATCCTTATCTTGGCTGAAGAGTACTGTAGACGTCCCCGAACGTCCGGGGAGGGAATCTCGTTTTGTTCCTTTGGGCTCACTATAGTTCGGACTCAATGTCACGGTCCTGTATCTAATCTCGCAAAGTGCAATGCAAGACCAACGAATCATCAAAGAGTCCAAATCCGACAAATCGTTTTTGAAAATAGATTTTTTTTTAAAAAGTACCAAACATGGATTGCTTTGCCAGATATAGAGTCGCCACCTAAATATTTATTTTGGGGGAATTTAGAAAACCCTAACTCGTTGTCTAAGGCCACGTGTCCATCATCACCTGTAACACGTCCGCGGAGGGACCTCGCTACAGCTCGGACTCAATTTGTGTCACGGTTCTAAATCCAAACCAAAGAGTCCAAATTCGGCAAATCGTTTTGAGAAAAAACAGATTTTTGAAAAGTAGTGCCAAACATGGACTGCTTTGCCAGATACAGAGTCGCCACCTAAATATTTTAAAATGGGAAATTTAGGAAACCCTGACTCGGTGCCGAAGGCCACGTGTCCGTTATCACCAAAGTTGTCTTGGCTCGAGAGCTTGGGTACGATCAGGGAAGGTCAGCTATGAGCACCCCCTTTCGCCCGGTTCGAAGACCGGCCTCTACTAACCGTGATATCCAATTTTGAAAACGTTATGTGTTCTTATTCCAGTTATTAGCCTAGAATTACTATGTTATGCACACAGCAAACAAGTATAGACTAGATTGCCTAATTTGGAAATAAACATTGCATATCCGTTCATTTTGAAAATGCTTTGGAATTTGCTACCCGCAAGTAGGCTAAAACACGGATTTCAACGAGTTTTCCAACTCAAGCAATCCAACCTTCACCCACAGGCATTCAAGCAGTTATGTCACATAAGCACTTAGCCTCATGGTAGTCATGCTATTATGGCAACACTCACACACATGTGATATGCTAAAGCATAAAAGCTTACCTAGTACTCCAAGCCAAAACAGAAGCTCATTAGAAATCCATGCATGGACCTAGTTCATGTTAAGTGGCTAATGCAACGCAAGCAATGGTGTAATCTAAACAGGCTCGGCTGTCCTACGCATGTCATATGGAATGCTACAAATAGCACGTATTCAATTTGGAAATTGGAATACAATGCAGTTAGCGTGATGTACCGAGCCCGATGCATGTAAACAAATGCATGGATGCACGCATGCATTGCATAAGGTATGCTAAAATAAACGTGCCCTAATCTACCATCAAAAGCAGGTAAATAAAAGGGAAGAAAGAAATGGGGGTTGGAAGACATGCACACACCCACGCACACTTATTACAATTACGCCGCACGTAGGGACTCAAAAGAATAATACATCCCAAAATAATACAAATAAATACGTAATAAATTAATTATTACAAAACTTCTATTTATCAAATTAAATGCAAAAGGAAAGGTGGTCCCACCGCCGATGCGGAATGATGTATGCTCAATCCGACTACCGAAACCCGTGATCATGACATCGCTGCCATCGCCCCGTTTTTCAAAACCGCCAAAGTCTCGTAAAACCTTCTACATACATCAAGATCACCACCGGCCAAGGGAACACCACCGGCTAAAAGGTGGCCACCGCATTTGGAGTTATTGGTTGTTCATAAAGTGCCGGCCGGCACTCTATATCACGGCCGGCACAAAATTCTCAGAGGATGTTTGACAACAACAAAGAAAGCAAACAAAGGCATGATATGGATTTTAGAGCAAATTTATGCATGGCCAATGTGTCCTATCATGCGTGGGACTCAAGAAAGCATGACCCTTGGTTCTTGGGCCATCAATTATGCATCTTGGTGCATGATAGCCTAAGGAACTAAGTTTGCATTTTAATGTAAAAATGCATGCAAACACACAAATGAAACCAAGACCTTATCATGAGTTGGTCAAGGGCCTTGGTGACATGAGGGTTAAGGCAAGTTGCACCACTCAAAGTGTGAACTCCTCTCAATCCCCATGTATGGCTTGACAACCCCAAACCAAACCATAAAATGCATGTATGCAACATGGCTCAACAATGCAATATGATGCTAAGGTACAAGGCATGCCAAATGTAATGCAACTATCATATTAAGCATGCAAAATACTAGAATATGCAAGGTACCAATGTCATGCAAGCATGGACCAATCAAGCAATGAGACCAACATACTTCAACACTTAATGAATCAATTAAGCAATAACCATGAGGCAAGCATGCAATGGTGGATTTAACTACAATGGGGCAGCCTTCAAATCTCCGCAAAAACAAGGCAAAACATGCCCAAAATGGTGACCAATACTCATGCAAACATGCAAGTCAAATGGCCTAAGATTAAGGCACAAAAAGGGAGCACCCTTCCACCACTACTAAGACCAATCATGGCATGAATTATTTAAGCAAAAACAGAGTTCCATCATGCAAAAATACCCCCACAAACCTTGATATGGCAGCCCCAAAATGCATTAATCATGCAAGCATGCACAATACCCTCTTTAAAGCATAAGAGACCAACACTTCAAGACATGGAAGAGGTGATAAATGGAGACATATAGGCATGGAATAGGGACTGAAATGTGATCTAAAATGATGCCAAATCATAAGATCGAGGTAGGCTAAACACGCTAGGGACTCACACACCCAAGGCTTGCAAGCCAACAAACAAGATAACAACACCAAACATGCCAAACATGGCAAAAAACAAGGGCTAACAAAATTTCTTACACATAGCAATATGATGCTAATGCCCTCATGGAATTATGCTAAAACATGCAAAGAACATGGCCTAGATGCATGGCATACTTTTAAGCATAAGAGAGCATTTCAAACCAAGTATGAGAGACATGCTAAGGGCTACAAATCCGACCCAAAACAGAGGTATAACATATCATATGAACCACAAATATGCTCTGAAATGAAGCCAAAACCAACCAAGCATGCATGCTATCCATTAGGCCAAGAGTGAAGGCCAAAGAGGGACAAAGGGGAGGGGGCTGTCCCTCCCCAATTTAAGACTTGAAACCATCTCCCTCACCACTGAAAACCCACTGGTTTTCAGTGGTGAGAAGGCCAAAAGCACCAAGCAAATAAAACCTTAAGAAAAGGGAACAAAATGGCCAAAACAAAGGCCTAAGAAGGTGAGCTTTCACTCAAGCCACAAAATACCCTTAATGAATGTTCTTAAGCATGAAAATATAAGCCTTTTTTATGTTGGACACAAAGCCAAAAACACAAAGCAAGATAGGTAAAAACTAGTTGCAAAAATGGGGAAACTAAAGTAACTAGCTCACCCTTGAAGATTCCTTGAAGAACAAGTGATGTAGTCCTCCTCTAATGATCAAATCCAAATTCAAAACCACCACAAACAAACCTCCAAGTCTTCCAATCTCGGAGCTAGGTGTAATAGTGTGTGTAATGGTGTAAAAGTAAGGCAAAACACACTATATGGATCCAAAACACACACACAAGGATAAGAGAGATGGAAGATATAGAGAGAGGAAGTGTATAGAGATATATGAGCTCGGTTTTGTCTCCAATGGCCAACCTCACCTAAGAAGACAAGGCCTCCTCTTATAGAGGAGACAATTTTGTAAGCTTAGCCACTAAGCAAACAAGAGGCTCATCCCTCTATACACGCATGGAGGGGAAGCAAGTGCTACACTGCTTTTAAAATATCTCAAAAAGCAATGGTAAGTTGGTGGGCAAAAATGTCATTTTGCCATAATTTATCACGACCGGCATAAAGAGTGCCGACCGCACAATATAGTGCCGATGGTAACGCCAACCACGGTGGCCTCTAGCCACCGCCGGTGGTGTGGGGATGCCTCACAAGGCATTCCTTGCCCTCCAAGGCAAAGCACAAGTGTTTGGTGCGAAACCGCACACAAACGGTCGAAGTTCGAGATCCCGAGGCAAGGCGAGTCGAGAACTCCGAACTCCAAACGAACACGAACATGGATAATCACCGAAAGTGTTCAAGCGGTGACGCCCGTGTCTTGAGGACGGTCAAAATGGGGTGTCTCTGCTTGCTCTTGACGTAACTCGAAAGTCATAAGAATGACGGAGTGAATGTCAAAGCCCAGAGACGACCCATTTTTGACAAGGTCAAGACTTGGACAAACATACAAGACCAACAAGATGCGCTCAAGGCAAAGGGCAAAATGCAACTGAAAATGCAAGAAGCCAAGCATAACTTAAAATCATGCAAAGAAAGCTGTAATGAAGCACGCATGCAACAGTTATAAGCTAGCATACGCCAATCTATACTACAATGCAGAAAGAATGTAAGAGAATTATGCAATTCTCTGTGCGTCTCACTCGGAGGATACAATACCTGTGCGGCTCGTCCGGTTGCACCGGCCTCAAATGAGCCGTACATACAATATCGTGCCTGCAAAGAAAGCAAACTTAGCAGGTACAATGTTGTTAGCAATATGCATGACAATGCAGTCAAAAGTGCGTGACAATGCATGCAATGTGTACAGCAAGATAGTAGGATTGAACACATGTGAGTAAAGCAATGCACACGTGCACGCAATGTGTATGGAAAGAGAACTCGAACACATGTGAGTAAAGCAATGCACACGTGCACGCAATGTGTATATAAAGGAACTTGAACACATATCAGTAAAGCAATGCACACATACAATGCAATGTGTATAAAAGGGAATTTGAACACATATCAGTAAAGCAAAGCACGCATACCATGCAATGTGTATAAAAAGGGAACTTGAACACATATCAGTAAAGCAAAGCACGATACAATGCAATGTGTATAAAAAGGAACTTGAACACATATCAAGAAGCGAAGCACGATACAATGCAATGTGTATAAAAGGAACTTGAACACATATCAAGAAGCAAAGCACGATACCATGCAATGTGTATATAGGTGAATTTGAACACATATCAAGAAGCAATGCACACATGCAATGCAATGTGTATAAAGGAATTGAACACATATCAAGAAAGCAAAGCACATACAATGCAATGTGTATAAAAGGAACTTGAACACATATCAAGAAGCAAAGCACGATACAATGCAATGTGTATAAAAGGAACTTGATCACATATCAAGAAGCAAAGCACGATACAATGCAATATGTATATAGGGAACTTGAACACATATCAAGAAGCAAAGCACGATACAATGCAATGTGTATATAAGGGAACTTGAACACATATCAAGAAGCAAAGCACGATACAATGCAATGTGTATATAGGGAACTTGAAATTGATCCTCGTAAACATGATGTCGAATGCAACGATTGCAACACAAGATGATTGAAATGATTTAGAGAATTCACAAGATATAAAAGGATACGGAAGGACGCCCTTCGCATGTCCCGAGCATCGCTTCACAAAAGTTGTGGTACGAGGTCAACTCGAAGCTCCACTTATGTTCTGAAGGTGCAGTTTCTTGGACTGCCTTAAGTGATGAAGGTGCCAAATCACATGACTGACCCGAACAAGGGCGCAAAAGGTACGATGACCGAAAGGGGGAGGTTACCGTGTCAAACCCAAAGACTGCTACCCTCGCTATTCTTCTCGCTTTTACTTTCCTTTTACTAGGAGTTTAAGACATTGTAATCGCCTCAGTGTTTTATTTCAAAAGCGTGTTTTTTTTTTTTGCAAAACATATGATGGAAATGAAACAAATTGCTTGTTCAAAAGGTGTTACATTTCGTGTTCTATGCATCGTGATCGCAAGGCATCACACAACAATGTGATCAAATTGAAACTGCTTTTGAAAACAAAGCATCGCATCGTAATAATCGTAGTAAACCAATTACAACTCGATAAGCAAAACAGGGGACTCAAAGAACTAGCCAAATGCGAAAGTACACCTCGATAAACATTACAAAGACTTAAAAAGAGTGAAATACAACTCGATAAGCAAATATGCATCAACTCGATAAGCAAATGGGCGCACCCTCATAAGAATTGATCACTGGAGGGTATTGGAAGTGGTGGGATTTTCCAAATTTAGCATAAACAAATCAGAGGACAAGGAGAAACCACCGCCCAAAGAAAAAGGCTACCTTGAGGAATGGCCATCGGCCGAAAGGGTGATCCACCGGCCAAAACAGATGGCCGGTCGGCACTATAATTGGCCGGTCGGCACTAAACAACAAGACCAAAGAATGTTGACATCCGCCCTTTATTCAACCTTATCTTCTTCAAAAGGGTCTCAACTTCGTGGTTCTCTTCATTTCCACACCGATTTGCTCCAAATGGAAGAATTTCTTGCCCAAAATCTCAGAACTTGATTAACAACTTGGATGGCTCGAAAGTCAATTTCCTGCTTTAAGATAAACGCACTATTCACTTTTGCCGCACTTCACATTCTCCATTCCTCCATGTCGCGGCAAGGTTTTGGAGCCCAGAACACGTGTCTTTAGCTTTAGCGGCAAGAGGTGTGTCCCACTTTCAAGATTTCCAAGCTCTAATGGAATCTGGCGCAATGTGGAGATCCCGCCCAACTTCGCTTTTGGCCATGCTCAAGCCTTAGGACAAATGTGTGGGCTCTCAATGCTCGATGCTCGTTTCTCGATTTGTGACGGGACATTAGATGTTCCGAGCTTGGTTTGTCGCTTTTTCCGAGATTGGTGATCGCGGCGACCATCATCGGGCAAGGCTTTCGCGACACGCCTCGCCTATGCATGCTATCTCATTTTCTCGCTCGCCTCCTGCCCGGAGGGCCTAGTGTCCGGTTGATTGAGGTTGCCCAAGGCTTGAAGGAGGGCAAAGTCGCATCGCCATGATCCCGGCCGAGACATTGCCGGGCTTAGACGCCTTTTATCGCCGAGACGATCGATTAACAGGAGTCCACTATTACCGCAGTAATATTTCCCACCCAATCTCACATATATAGTTGCTCACGCCACTGCCCTCAGCCTCGCTTTTTCTCACAAAAGCCCTTTTCACTTTTCCTCTCATCGCACATCTCTATTCTTTATTCTCTCATTTTTCATCCCTCCCTGTGTGGTTAATGGATAAACAAGGTTGTGGACTCGCCCAAAGATATTCAAATTGGCTACTTCTTGACAATGCCTAGTTGACGCCTTGATGAGGGTTGGTGGTTTGAATGGATGTGCTTTGTCCGCAGATCAAGATTGCTTGGCGGTGCCCTTGGCTCAATCTCCCAATGATGAGTTACAAAGATGACCCGTCAACCCGGATCCAATTGATTGGCTTGACTCATCAAGGCTTCTACTTCCCATTTCAGATCTCCGCCGCTTTGGTCATAATCGACTTGTCCGTCGGAAGGATAGAGTACCCACATTCTCGATTCGAGGCGACAATGTCTGCAGATGCCATAGCATGGAGGACGAGAGAACTCCGCCCCGCCTCCTACTTTCAGTTGCACTTTGTCTGATGAGTGCTTGGATTGGCTTAATGAAGAGGCACAGGAGGGGCCCACTTTGGCATCAGAGGCTCCGACCAGCTCTGGGAGGGGGCGCAGGGATATTTGACTTGACCATGCCCCGGATTTATTACTTTATTAGTACTTTCAAGTTTTCTTTATGAATGTAATAAAAAGCAACTCCAATTGTATGCAAGGGCAAGAGAACTCTATTTGAAATCAATGAAATTGAAGGTTGTGGTACTGAAAATTTTCCGTTTTGGTCCAGAAATGGTCTTAGTTGTAAAAAGATTTATTTGAACAAAGTCATCTTCATTAAAAATTTTCAAAACTATTTTCGACATGGATCAGAACTGGACACGCCTGAGATCTGTCACTGAGATGCACAACCCCGGATCCTAGCAACTGGAAAGTTGCCCCTAGTCTGAAAAGCACTGTACCGGAGATTGCGATAAATGCTGATGGACAAAGATGACCGAGATGATCAAATGGACAAAGTTGATCGGGGAAAAGTTTATGGCTAAACTTCGGGACGAAGCTGCCTACGTATCCCAATGATGGGAATCAAGCCTTACGTAGTTCAGGCTTGGGTTCACTTGAGTATTTTCACTCTCCTTTTGCGCTCTAACTTTTGCCAAGGCCGCCCTTTGCGGGTTTTCAACCTTGCAAGCTCAGTTTTTATATTTTCTAATTTTTTGTATGCTCTGAATTTTGCCTAGGTCGCCCTTTCGGGTTTTCGGCCTAGCGAGCCTCTCAGGGGTAATATTTCTTCAACTTGTCCATGTTGATCGGTTGGGAGAACTCTAGGCCATCTAGGTCCATCGTAACCACAACTCCACCGACTGTATAGACTTGATGATATAGGGACCCGTCCAATTAGGTCTCGAACTTGCCCCTTGGGTCATGGATGGAGCTCGGTTGTCTTTGAGCACCAAATCTCCTTCCTTCAAATTCGGACTTAACTTTCTTGTTAAAAGCCCCATGCGATTCTACGTTGATATCCTTGGACATGGTACAATGCTTTTAATCTCCTTTCATCGAAGAGCATGAGTTCTCGAACCGCTTCTCGCCGCTAATCATTTCGCTTATCCGACACTCACCAATACTCAGAGACGGAACCTCAATCTCTATAGGTAGAACCTCCATCCCATATACCAAAGAATACTTGAGTCGCCTGAGAAGTCCTAATTGAAGTTCGTAGCCCCACGAGCAAACAGAACTTATCCGCCATCCCGATAGGTTTCCACCATCTTCTGCAGTATGTGTTTGATGTTTTTGTTGGAGGCCTCAACTGCTCCGTTGGTCTGCGGCCGATACGTGGATGACTTATGAAAAGCCACATTGTGCTTCTCCAACAAATCAATCACCTCCTTCTTGAAGTGAGGACCATAGTCCGAAACAATCTCGTTCGGGACTCCATAACGGCAGATAATGTTGTTTCTGATAAACTTTGCGACATGCGAAGCCTTCAACACGGCATATTATTGGGCCTCGACCCACTTCGTAAAGTAATCTATTGCTACCAGGATATACTCATGCCCATTCGACCCCTTCAGAGTAACAGCTCCAATCACATCGATTCCCCAAACTGAGAACGGCCATGGTGATGTCATTTTGTATAACTTTGATGGCGAGATGTTCATGCGGTTTGCGTGAACCTGGCATTTGTGGCATCGCCGAACAAAGCCGATACAATCCTCCTCCATGGTGGACCAGTAGTAGCCTTGTCTGAGGATCTTTCGCGCCAGCATCACCCCATTCATATGTGCCCCACATTCTCCTCCATTGATGGCCTCCATCAGGCACTTTGACTCTTCGGCTTCCACACACAGCTTGTGCATTCCCAGATGACCTCTTTTGTACAACTTACCCCCGCAGATGATAAACTGAACAGCCATTCTTCTAATTGCCCTCTTGTCCTTGGCATTTGCCCCTGGTGGATATGCTTCCTTCTCCAAGAAGTTCCATATGTCGTAATACCAAGGGTTGTTATATTGCACTTCATCTATGGCAGAGATTGACTCGTAGGCAGGTGCAAATTTCTGGTCAATAATGACTGGACGATCCCATCCCAGATGGGATGTCTATCATGGAAGATAGAGTTGCTAGCGAATCTGCAAACCTGTTGTTCTCTCTTACTAGGTGAGTGAAATTTAGCTTTTCAAACCGAGGAATTAGCAAATCCAAGGTCTGGTGGTAAATTATCATCTTTTCCTCCTTGACTTTCCAGTCTCCTTTAGCTTGAGACACAACGAGGTTCGAATCTCCAATGACGTCCAATCGTCTTGCCCCTAGTTCTAGGGCAGCTTCTAGACCGACAATACATGCCTCATACTCTGCCTCATTGTTCGAGACTTTGAACTGAAGCTTGAATGCTAAAGGGATACGTGAATCGTCAGGCGCTATCAGCAACACCCCTATCCCATACCCATACTGATTTGATGCTCCGTCAAAGTACAACGTCCAAGTTTCATCTTCGATGTGCAGAATAGCTTCATCTGGGAATAGGTACTCAACTGCTTCATCCCCTTCAACCGGGTGGTCGGCAAGGAACTCTGCTACCGCTCTTCCTTTTACTGACTTACGCGTCACGTACTTGAGATCAAATTCGGAGAGCAACAAAGAATCAACGAGCTAGCCTACCCGTAAGTGCCGGTTTCTAAAAGATATTTGATAGGATCCGTGAAACCAACATTACAGAGTGAGCTAACAGTAGTGCCGTAGCTTCCTAGTAGCCCATACCAAGGCCAAACAAGCCTTCTCCAATGAGTGTAGCGGTCTTATAATCCAAAGATCTTCTTGCTCAGATAGTAGATGGCCCTTTCCACTTTATCTTCCGACTCTTGTGCGAAAGCATGCACCCATTGTAGTCTCTTTACATCGACAGATACAATATCAACGGTTCCGGCTTTGGTGGTGACAACACGGTGGATTCTCAGAGATACTTTTTAACTGCTCAAATGCAAATTGCATCACCGTCCCAATGGAACTTCTTTCCTCTCTTCAGAAGACCACAAAGTGGTACACATGTTTAGGTTAGTTTTGAGATAAACCGCCTTATGAATTGCACTTACCCGTAAAGCCACGCACCTCCTTTTCATTGGTGGTGGCATTTCTAAGATGGCCTTGATTTTGAAGGGTCGACTTCGATGCCCCTTTGTGTAATCGTAAATCCCAAAGATTTTTCCTCAGAACACCAAACGCATTTTGAGGATTCAACCGCACTTAAATTCTCGATCCTTTGGAAAACTTTTGCAAGGCGGTAGTGGTCTCTTTCTTTGGACTTGACAATCATGTCGCCCACATACACCTCGATCTCTTTATGGATCATGTCATGTAATATTGTGGTTGCAGCTGTTGATATGTAGCCCCAACGTTTTTCAACCCAAACGGCATTACTCAGAGTAATATGTACCCCACGGGTGGTAAAAGCGCTTCTCCGGCCTTCGTGCCATTACTATCCGATTATAGCCCAAAAGCCATCCATGAATGAGAGCAAAGCATGCCCCGCGGAAATCTACCAACTCGTCGATATGCGGCAAGGGAAAGTCATCTTTCGGATCGCTCGCTCAAATCCCGAATCCACACATACCCGGATTCGCCATCCTTCTTCTAAGATCGAACAATATTGGCCAACCAAGTCGGTATTCGGATACCAAGAAGCCCGCTCAACTGCTTGGTGACCTCTTCCTTGATCTTAATAGCCCAATCGTATGATCCTTCCGAAGTTTCGCTTGATGTCGCCTCGGGTCAAGAGGGATCCGGTCACATAATCTCAGATCGATTCCGTGCATGTCTTCGTGAGGACCACGCGAAAACATCTTTGAAATATTTTAATAAAGCGATTGCTAAGCTCGCGTTCGAAGACAACGTGGACCCGATCTCGACCAAATGGGTCCTTCTCAAGACTAATGTTCACTAGAGTGATTTCATCCATTAAGGGTTTAACAAACCTCTCGCTCTTGTTCAATTAGTCGTTGCAAAACCGAGGAATTTCGTCTCGCTGCTTTCATCAAAATTTTGAAAGTCCCGATGGCAATAAACCAAAGGCACAGAAAGTACTGAAACCACAATACCTCATTCTCATTAGATTCTTCCGAACTGGCCCAATTCTTCTCATACAACAGACTCAAAAGAGAAAGAAAAGATGACCGACAAGATCAGGCATCCGGTTATCACCCCAGAATACCGAACTCGACTCAGACGAGCTGAACCCGATTCCGACTCACAAGACTCGTGGAATCAGATTCTCACTACCCGACCCGTGTTGCTTGACAAAAATCCTCCTCAGATTGTGTGAGGGAGGGTGCGATGGATGCATCCAAAATAGCTGATGGTAGGCCCGCAGCCGTTTCATCTCCGATCATGGACACCGAGGAGTCATCCCCCAAGCACACCTAGTTGATCAAAGGATCTGAAAGTAGACATGCTAGTGCTACCCCCATTTCAAACTCTGTGCCCGCAGATTCCACTTCCTTGCTATGCTCAGTCTCAACTGTTGGGTCTGTTTGCTTTTCAACAACATCATCCCCAGATAACTATAGGTCAAAGAAAATTTCGAACCCCGGCATGCGCTTCTTTTCTTCATTCAGCCATGGCTCAGGAAAACCACAGAATGGAAAGTCTTCCTCCTGACGAAGCGTCTGCTCAGGTACTGGATGGGCCGATGCATCAATTCAAAAGGTTTCCATCTGCTTTGCTTTGGCTCTTCCCGCCATCTCTTTTCCTTTTCTTACCCAATCTTCCTTGGTGGGCGATAACCCAAGCCGAAGGTATGGGATTGTGCGGCACTTCGCCAACGCCGCAATGCCCTTACGGCCGCTTCCATAATCCCATCCCGGATGTATTGGAGCTTGTTCATGAGGTACACCGCTGAGCATCGACGATATTCCTTCGTTAGCGGCCATGATATTCTTTACAACCCGAGCCTCGCCAAGGTAAAACCCGATATGAACACGCCTTCCATGCCGTGCTCGATCTCTAGAACAAAGCGGATACTTCCTGGTGGGTGGATTGATGAATTCCCAAAGACAATGGCTACTCCCTTCCCATAGGGGTATTTCACCATTTGATGCAAAGTAGATGACATCGCTTTCACTTGATGCACGCACGCCCTAAAAGCAAATTAAAAGTTGCGGAACTTCTAGGACATGGAAATCTATCTCGTGGTCGCCCGCCCAACCTTTGTCTCGAACTTTAACTATTCCCATTACTTCTACTTAGTTGTCATATGCCCGATGACTTGGGTCAGGTATGAAATCTGCAGCCAAGCCAATTGCATACGCCGTCCTCGGCTGGCAACGTTAATGGCGATCCGGATCGACAAGTACCACCAGATTCCACTTATCTCTACATTCCACGAGATGTAGAGGGGTTTATTGTGATTTACGCCTCGGCGGAAGTTCTTTATCCGAAAGGTCAACGAGGGGAACCTCCTCCCGAAGACCACCCAACCAAATGCTTCCGTGTAGTCTCTATGGAGAGTTTAGCCTTATCCATGGTCACAAACATGACGCCTGTACTCATGAGGCCATGAGCAATTCCCCAAATGGAGATGTTCTGCTTGTATCTTTTTCACTGCTTGAGTACGCCTTCTTCCTCAAGTTGCTTCTCCTTTGCTTCTCGGCTTCCCTATCCTTCCCCGAGGCCTCCGTTGATCCAAGTGGGGTTTGAAATATCGCCCACCTCGTCATGTGGTCGACCTCTCCAAGGTACCAAGTGTTATCAGTTGGTTATTCCCCAATCTTCATCCGTGTGGGCAAGACATAGGTCCTCATCTTCCCACCACATTCCATCACGCCGATGTACACCGTCCCGGCCTCGTATGATCGTTTGCATTCGCAGACCTTTCATCCACCTTCCAGTATTCTCGCTTCGTGCACACGTAGCTTAACTTCCACATGGGCCTTCGCCTTTCCGATTCTCTAATCTTCAAAACTTGCTTGTTCCGACATGACCGATCGCTCAATCATCTCAGACTCAAAATGTTCCAATCTCGCGAAATTTGACACCGGCCCCGGCGATGTGTTCGCTTCTTCGACCCTTCCGACCGTCGTTGATATTCTCATTCCTCAACTCGCTTCCGCTCGAAATTCTCCTACCACATCGGGCCGACCGTCCAACCACCGTAACTTCGCTAAGTCCTCATAATCGAACCACGAATCGCCAAGGCCCTCTCGGGTATTGGTCATCAGAAATCGGAGATTGGCCAGTCCTCCCCTACATGCTTGTTACATCATCTGCTTCGTCCTGCACTATCTCCTTGGATCACACACAACTCTCCCCCGCTATAATTCTACTCCGGCCCATCTTGGCCTTTTGATAAAATATAGTCACTGACTATATGTCTTCCCAACGAACTCCCAGATTCCGCAGACTCGACTCAACAACCTGCTTTCCTTTGGAATCCCCTTCCTCGTTTGGCGGTCACCACCACCGGTTTAGATTGGGTCATGGAGATGTCCATCATGCACAAGTCAAGCAATCATGAGGAACACCTCCTGTTTAGGCAGTGGGTAGGTGTGATATAGATACTAGGGTCGAGGGACACGGTCCCAAAGATGGATGAAATTGAGTCTTTAGGCGGTGGAGCTTGGTTATGTCGGGAGGGATTTGTAGTAACATTGGGTTTTTCGAGGCAAAATCACCCCATTGTCGATGAGATCTTGGATCTCATGACGCAACCCAGAGCACAGTCGGTGTCGGACTGCGTTGGTGAAATGCACAATACTTGGCCAAGCATGGGTAGGAGGGAGTTTTTCCGGTAGGGTCATGGCCAAGGGCTTCAGTGCCCTTTTTGATCAAAACCCCAGAGCTTTGGATAGGGGCATATATAGTGGGACGAAGGTTCCGTGTTTCGGTGGGTATTTGGTTGTTTGGGTTGCTTCCGGACGCCGGAGAATGGTAATTGTGCCAGATTTCTTGGAGGGGTTGGCGGTGACCATGCTTACTCGTGGCTCTCAGTAGTAGTGCCACTCGGCCTGCATTGCTACCACGATTGAAAGTTCGTGGGTTGCTCTTGCCGTTATCAATCAAACCTTGCTTCAAGGCATCTTCAATCTGCACTCCCATTTCATGTAGGTCAGAAAAAGTAGGAAAGGGGAGTACTATCATCTTTTGTATCAATTTCGGTTGAAGATTGCGCACAATCATCCAAATCTGGTCTTTGTCCATAGGCCTCAAGGTCATCATCAAAGCCTTGGCCCTCCATCTGGTTACAAACTCTGAAAAACTCTCCTTAGGCTCTTGCCTAGTCGTCTCGAGATCACGGGTCATAATCTCAATCTATGTATTATACGAATACTGTGCGATGAAGGCCTCAGCCATTTCGTCCCAATTCCTCTTGACATCATCTTCTAGCTTAGCATACCATATGGCCGCCATTAACCGACTGGTTCGCCAAACAAAGACAACTGAGCCCATCGAGGCCCATTGGCCTTAGAACATCCGAAACAATTAAGTGTACCATGGGGTCCCCGACTGACCAAATCGATCAATATGAGGTATTTTGAATCTGGCAACATCACAACAAGGCCGATGTAACCATCTTCAATGTCGGGATAGTCTTGACCCCTTGGGACCTCTTGAACAACTTTTCAAGCCGCTCAACTTTAGTGCGGGATCGGCCTCAAACTCAAAGGAGAGTCCCAGAGGTTGGTGGGTGTTTTTGATAGCCGAGGTTGGATTTAAGGTAGGGTTGGAGGTGGGGTGGTCCTGTGGGCGCTCTATATCACCAACATTGGCTGCCTCCCGACGTTAGGAACTTCGTGGGGAAGGAGCTTGATGCGGCAGATGCTCTGCTTGTCGCTTCTAGCCCGCAATTGTCTCGCCGTTTCACAAACTGTGGCATGTTGCTCGCGAATCGCCGACGGACGCAGATCCCGCAGATTGCTTATGCTTTCTTGAAGGTGGCGCACCATCTCCTCCAAACTAGCCATGCTATCCTCGCTCGTTGGATTATCGGTATATATTCTCTCTCACAGGTGACAGAGTCCTCGATCCCTATTGAACACAGGTGGGTAGATAAAGCCTCTCGAATCGATCAGATCGATGTCCTTCGCTCCGACCTCCGCCTAGTAACCGGTAGTGAGTAGTACATCGTTGTCCGCTCATCGATCCTCGATCGAAGGAGTCGACGCCTCTAATCCAGGTGCTTGGGGATATCTATCGGTCAAGCAATTGTGCTCAACTACCTAATAAAAGATAAATAAAGCGTATAAATAAATGTAAAATCTGACAAAGATAACGGCATAAAATAAACAACACGGTTGGATAACATCAACTCAATATACATCGCTCTCAAATACTAATCATCAAGCTTTCAATCATTGCCCCCAAGTTTGAACCTTGTACCCACAGATAACTGATTTCTCAAAATACTGTTACTGGTGCCCTCAAGCCGGATACCCAATCTTGCAAACTGACATATGTGTTCCTGTAGAGATACACTCCTTGAAAGCACATAGCAGATAAATGAGAGCCAATACACCCCTATGTTGGGGTAGGGTTTCCCTATCCTATTTTGTCAGGAGCTAGGGTTTCACTACGCACGCAACGGTTTCAAACAACCTAACATCGGGTAAGCAACCTGTCCTAGTTTGGAATCGTCACTATGGATCCGAATATGCACTAGGTCGAATGGTCAAAAAGGGTGCCCGGTAAAACCGGGTTTGTGTTCTATCGCAGAGCTCAAGAACCGTCACCTTATGGTCATGCCTTGACAAGACAAGCCTCAAAGAAACCGCCAGAATAGCAGATGGCCAACACGGTGTCCTAGGCGCACCAATGCACATGCAATGCAAAGAAACACATAAGTGTAGTCAAAATAGGATATCACGAAGTTCGAGTCAAGCTTCTAAAATCCCAAATGAGTCGCCAAATCAGAACACGTCCATGAGGGACCTCGCCATACGGACTCAATTTGTGTCACGTTCTAAATCCAAACCAAAGAGTCCAACCGCAAATCGCTTTGAGAAACAGATTTTGTGAAAAGTAGTACCAAACATGGACTGCTTTGCCAGATACAGAGTCGCCACCTAAATATTTTAAAATGGGAAATTTAGGAAACCCTGACTCGGTGCCGAAGGCCACGTGTCCGTCATCACCAAAGTTGTCTTGGCTCGAGGGCTTGGGTACGATCGGGGAAGGTCAGCTATGAGCACCTTTCGCCTTGCTCAAGACCGGCCTCTACTAACCGTGATATCCAATTTTGAAAACGTTATGTGTTCTTATTCCAGTTATTAGCCTAGAATTACTATGTTATGCGCACAGCAAACAAGTATAGACTAGATTGCATAATTTGGAAATAAACATTGCATATCCGTTCGTTTTGAAAATGCTTTGGAATTTGCTACTCGCAAGTAGGCTAAAACACGGATTTCAACGAGATTTCCAACTCAAGCAATCCAACCTTCACCCACAGGCATTCAAGCAGTTATGTCACATAAGCACTTAGCCTCATGGTAGTCATGCTATTATGGCAACACTCACACACATGTGATATGCTAAAGCATAAAAGCTTACCTAGTACTCCAAGCCAAAACAGAAGCTCATTAGAAATCCATGCATGGACCTAGTTCATGTTAAGTGGCTAATGCAACGCAAGCAATGGTGTAATCTAAACAGTTTCTACCGTCCCTACGATGTCATATGGAATGCTACAAATAGCACGATTCAATTTGGAAATTGAATACAATGCAGTTAGCGTGATGTACCGAGCCCGATGCATGTAAACAAATGCATGGATGCACGCATGCATTGCATAAGGTATGCTAAAATAAACGTGCCCTAATCTACCATCAAAAGCAGGTAAATAAAAGGGAAGAAAGAAATGGGGGTTGGAAGACATGCACACACCCACGCACACTTATTACAATTACGCCGCACAGAGGGACTCAAAAGAATAATACAATTCCCAAAATAATACAAATAAATACGTAATAAATTAATTATTACAAAACTTCTATTTATCAAATTAAATGCAAAAGGAAAGGTGGTCCCACCGCCTCGGGATGCGTGAATGATGTATGCTCGAATCCGTGCATCATGACACTATCGCCTCTGTTAATCGCCCTTTCTTTCAAATCGCCAAAGTCTCGTAAAACCTTCTACATACATCAAGATCACCACCGTCAAGGGGAACACCACCGGCTAAAGGTGTGGCCACCGTGCATTTGGAGTTATCGGTTGTTCATAAAGTGCCGGTCAAGACTTATACCGCCGGCCAAGACAAAATTCTCAGAGGAGCTTGACAAAGAATAAAGAAAGTAAACAAAGGCATGATATGGATTTTAGAGCAAATTTATGCATGGCCAATGTGTCCTATCATGCGTGGGACTCAAGGAAGCATGACCCTTGGTTCTTGGGCCATCAATTATGCATCTTGGTGCATGATAGCCTAAGGAACTAAGTTTTCATTTTAATGTAAAAATGCATGCAAACACACAAATGAAACCAAGACCTTATCATGAGTTGGTCAAGGGCCTTGGTGACATGAGGGTTAAGGCAAGTTGCACCACTCAAAGTGTGAACTCCTCTCAATCCCCATGTTTGGCTTGACAACCCCAAACCAAACCATGAAATGCATGTATACAACATGGCTCAACAATGCAATATGATGCTAAGGTACAAGGCATGCCAAATGTAATGCAACTATCATATTAAGCATGCAAAATACTAGAATATGCAAGGTACCAATGTCATGCAAGCATGGACCAATCAAGCAATGAGACCAACATACTTCAACACTTAATGAATCAATTAAGCAATAACCATGAGGCAAGCATGCAATGGTGGATTTAACTACAATGGGGCAGCCTTCAAATCTCCCCAAAACAGTGGCAAAACATGCCCAAAATGGTGACCAATACTCATGCAAACATGCAAGTCAAATGGCCTAAGATTAAGGCACAAAAAGGGAGCACCCTTCCACCACTACTAAGACCAATCATGGCATGAATTATTTAAGCAAAAACAGAGTTCCATCATGCAAAAATCCCCCACAAACCTTGATATGGCAGCCCCAAATGCATTAATCATGCAAGCATGCACAATACCCTCTTTAAAGCATAAGAGACCAACACTTCAAGACATGGAAGAGGTGATAAATGGAGACATATAGGCATGGAATAGGGACTGAAATGTGATCTAAAATGATGCCAAATCATAAGATCGAGGTAGGCTAAACACGCTAGGGACTCACACACCCAAGGCTTGCAAGCCAACAAACAAGATAACAACACCAAACATGCCAAACATGGCAAAAACAAGTTAACACCCTTACACATAGCAATATGATGCTAATGCCCTCATGGAATTATGCTAAAACATGCAAAGAACATGGCCTAGATGCATGGCATACTTTTAAGCATAAGAGAGCATTTCAAACCAAGTATGAGAGACATGCTAAGGGCTACAAATCCGACCCAAAACAGAGGTATAACATATCATATGAACCACAAATATGCTCTGGAATGAAGCCAAAACCAACCCAACATGCATGCTATCCATTAGGCCAAGAGTGAAGGCCAAAGAGGACAAAGGGAGGGTGTCCTCCCCAATTTAAGACTTGAAACCATCTCCCTCACCACTGAAAACCCACTGGTTTTCAGTGGTGAGAAGGCCAAAAGCACCAAGCAAATAAAACCTTAAGAAAATGGAACAAAATGGCCAAAATAAAGGCCTAAGAGGGTGAGCTTTCACTCAAGCCACAAAATACCCTTAATGAATGTTCTTAAGCATGAAAATATAAGCCTTTTTTATGTTGGACACAAAGCCAAAAACACAAAGCAAAATAGGTAAAAACTAGTTGCAAAAATGGGGAAACTAAAGTAACTAGCTCACCCTTGAAGATTCCTTGAAGAACAAGTGATGTAGTCTTCCTCTAATGATCAAATCCAGTCCAAAACCACCACAAACAAACCTCCAAGTCCCTCAATCTCGGAGCTAGGTGTTATAGTGTGTGTAATGGTGTAAAAGTAAGGCAAAACACACTATATGGATCCAAAACACACACACAAGGATGAGAGAGATGGAAGATATAGAGAGAGGAAGTGTATAGAGATATATGAGCTCTGGTTTTTTGTCTCTCCAATGGCCAACCCTCAGCCAAGAAGACAAGGCCTCCTCTTATAGAGGGGACAATTTTGTAAGCTTAGCCACTAAGCAAACAAGAGGCTCATCCCTCCATACATGTGTATGGAGGGGAAGCAAGTGCTACACAGCTGTTTTAAAATATCTCAAAAAGCAACAGAACAGTGGTCGGCTGGGCAAAAATGTCATTTTGCCATAATTTACTGCCGACCGGCACAATATAGTGCCGATGGCAACGCCAACCAGCCGGTGGCCTCTAGCCACTGCCGGTGGTGTGTGGGGATGCCTCACAAGGCATTCCCTGCCCCTCCAAGGCAAAGCACAAGTGTTTGGTGCGAAACCAGACACAAAACGGTCGAGTTCGGAGATCCTGAGGCAAGGCGCGTAGCCGAGAACTCCGGGAACTCCAAACGAACACGAACATGGATAATCACCGAGTGTTCAGGCGGTGATGTCCAGGTCTTGAGGACGGTCAAAAATGGGGTGTCTACATCACCAAAGTTGCCTCGACTCGGGAACTTGGGTACGATTGGGGAAGGTCACTTCGTGAGCACCCCCGCTCGCCTGATCAAAGATCGGCCTCTACTAACTATGATATCGAGTTTTGAAAACAATATGAGCTCTTATTCCGATTATTAGCCTAGAATTACTATGTGATGTGCACAGCATACAAGTATAGACTGGATCGCCTGAGTTGGAACAAAACATTTCATGTTTGTTTTTTAAAACGGTTTGCTACTCGCAAGTAGGCTAAAATGCGGATTTTGCCACCGTCAAGTGGGCTGAGAAAAACATGGTGATTTGCCACTATCTAGTGGGCTTAAAACTCGCAATCAATGAATTGTTTTAGATAAGCCAACCTTCACTCACAGGCATTCAGGCAGTTATATCACATAAGCAAATAACCTCATGGTAAGCATGCTATCATGGCAGTCACTCACACGCATGCAAGGATGCTAAAGCATAAACACTTACCGAGTACTCTGAGCCAAAGAAAGAAGCTAATTATAAAACATGCATGAATCCTAATTCATGTTAAAATGGCTAATGCAACACTTGCAAAATGTAACTAAGATAGGCTCGACTATTCTAAACATGGCATATGAAATGCAACAGATAACATGTATTCAACTTGGAATTGAAATACAATGCAGCTAGTATGATGCGCCGAGCCCGGTGCATGCAATATAGATGAATGAATGCAAACATGCGAACATATAGATGCTAATTGAAACATGCCCTAAAACTAACCATCACAAGCTGGTAAATAAAAGGGAGAAAGACACGGGGTTGGAAAATATGCATCACACACACGCACACTTATTACAAAGTTCGCCCTCTCACAGAGGGTCCGAATAAATAATACACAACCGAAAGAATTACAACTAATTATTACATAACCCTAATTAATTAACAAATTAACTAAGATAAATAAGCTAGCCTGTAGATTTAAATAAAAACGGACTGCCTCAGCTCTGTTCCGAATGATAGGGATGCATGCATGCTCGTCGCCTTTGTCGTGAAATCCATCGCGATGCCCGATTTGCTCGTTTGCGACCGGTCGAGAATCTTGTACATAAAGCTCCGTATATTTTTTGACCGCTTTTGTCAGCCGGTTTCCGGTTTGCTGCAACAGAGAGCAAGAAAGGGGCATGGCAAAGTATTTTCAACATATGTATGCATGACCACTCTCCCCGTCATTGCATAAGCTCTAGGGAGTGTAGTCCTCGATCCTCGTGCCACCGATCACGCATCTCGATGCATGAAGGCCGAGGAGTCGAATTGCACGATTCAATGTGAAATGAATGCATACATAAACACAACAAGGCCTAAACTCCATCATGGGTAATCCGGAGTGTCGGCGACCGAGAATTGAGACACGTTTCATCACTTGGAGTACGAAACGTCCCTCGTTCCCCGTGTTTGGACTAACCCTACTTCAAACACAATGCAATGAGATGGCATACACAATGTGACTAACATGCAACCCTAAATGCAATGCAACCTAATCATGCTGGCATGCGAAGGATGATATGCAAACATGCAACTAGCATACGCAATGCTATGAACTGAGAATGGCATACTCAATGCACACGAACTATATGGCATACGCAATGCAATATGGACTTAAACTAAAGTGAGTGGACCTTAGCCCCACTCAAATCAGTGGCCGTACATGAAAATGAGACAACCGAAATACATGCAAACATGCACGAATACAAATGACCGATCCTAAGGCACAACATGCAACTCTAACTAAGCATGGCAAAGGATGAAATATGGCATGGAAACACACATTCTCCAGCTTTGAAACATGATGCACAATGGTCCCGAATTATGCAAACACTTCACACAATGCATGCTATATGGCGCGAATACCGAAACTAGTGAAGTGGATTACACTAGAGGTATGCAAAGCAATGCACAAATGACCAAACCAGACCCAAACAGTCCCTATGCAAGCCCAAAACGGTAGGAAAATGAACTAAAATGATGGCTCAAAAGGCACGGAAATGAAGCTTATGCAATGGTCCATAAATGAGGTATACAAGCCCAACTCTCAAACGCATTTAAAGAGTGAAAATCATGGGAATATGTCATACATGTAAGCTCTAAAATATGATATGCAATGGCCCCAAAACATGAAAACACATCAGTATATGCATGTAATAGACCTCGAAACTCAAAGCTAAGCATGGACATTGTACTACAAGCATGCAAAACAAGCATCATTCGACCATGAGACCCAAAAAGAGAGCTAAGGCAGTCCAAAATATGCACAAAATCAATCTAAGGCATGGCCAAAAAGTGCTAGAATTAAGGGCCAAAAGATCATGCAATACAAGCTAGTGAACCATGATTTGCACTAACACTATATGAAGCACATGAGAGCTCACCAAACCAGCCAAAAACAAAAGTATGCCATGCCAAATAATGCCCAAAAACCCATGGAAACATGGCCAATGCATGCAAGAATGATATGTTCCTTTGAAAGGCCAATAAGAGGGTTATTCAACACATGCATGATGGACATACAAAATGGAAAAACCACCTCTTATGATGGCCCTAAAACTCACTGAAAAGGGCCTGAAATGAGCCTAGGAAGCATGCAAGTAAAGGCCCCTTTGAAAGGCCTTGAAGATGATTACTCTACACATGCACAATAGACATTCAACATGGCAAAAAGGGCTCTATACAGAGCCTATGCAGGTCACAAAACTCACAAAAAGTGGCCTAAAACATGGCTTGAAAACATGAAAATACGGGCTCCTTTGAAAGGCCAAGAAAGCTAGTAAACAAAACAAGGGGTGAGAGGGTCACCCCTCTCTAATTTTGATGCTCAAAAACACATAATAACCACTGAAAATCTACTGGATTTCAGTGGTCAAAAGGGCCAACAAATCTCACAACAAAGGCCCTAATGCATGGCCTAAAACAAGAGGAAATGAAGCATGCAAGGGGGTAGATGACCCCCAACATAAAAATAATCTTAAACAAACATGTTTAGAAGCTCAAAAAAAGACTTTTTTCAGTTTATGACAAAGCCTAAATCTGCTTGCAAATGGAGCTAAGATGTGAAGCAAAACAATGCTTAAAAAATGGGGAATGAGTGTTACCCTTGTACAGAAGACCTCCAGCAGCTTCTGGACCAAAGTAGGAACTCTTCAACCTCTGAAAATGAGCTCCAAGGCGTTTAGGTTGATAGTGGAGGTGTTGTGCTTGGAGGTGTAGTGCAAAGGGTCCAAGAACTATGGACTTTTGAAGCTTGAAGTAGAGAGATATGGAGGGAAGTGTATAAGCTTTAGACACAAAAATCTCAACCCTTGCAAGTGGAGAGGAGGGTCTCTCTTATAGAAGAAGAGTTCCAAGGTTTCTCTTAGAAGCTTGGAGCAAAGGGGCCAAGCTTCTTAAGGAAGCTAAACCAAAAGGGTCAAACTTCTTGAACAAGCTAGACCAAAGGGGTCAAGCTTCCTCAAAAAACTTAACAAAAGGTCAAGCTTCTCTTAGAAGCTAAGAGTAAAGGGCCAAGCTTCTTTAAGAAGCCAAAACAAGAGGGTCAATCCTTGGAGGATGGAGCAAATGCCTCCCAGCTGGCACAACTGGATTGCATTCAAAGAGAAAAAAAAGCAGAAGGCTGGCTGACCACTCCCCCTGGTCGGCCGACCAGGTTCAAAAGGGTCAAGCTCAAAAGATGGTCGGCCGGCCCATATTGGTGGTCTCCCAGGTGAATGCAACTCAATGGTGGTATGGGAGGCCAGAAAATATGGCTCAAAAGCCAAGGAGACCAGCTTCCTGACAAGAAAATCGGCCGGCGGGAGAAGAGGTGGTCTCCAAGATAAAAGGTGGTCTCCCACCCTTGTACCACCTTAAAAACAATGAAAATAGGGTCCATACCAAAAATGAACCAAGACGGATGCAAAACGAGGGTTCGGGGGCCAAAACGCGCAGCCGGGTGCCCCGAAAACTGACTGTTAAGCATCGAAGGTAGCGTGTAACCACGAAGGTGGTCTCCCGGGCCACAGTGTCCCTCTAGAGAGAGGAAACAAGGTGTGTGCCAAAAACCAGAGCAAATGGAGAAAGTTAGGCGGTCCCGAACCGAGGCGCACGACCAACGGCTCCAAAAATCGAAAACTGGTCTCCAAACGGGAACAGTGGTCTACGACCACGAAGAGTAACCTACGGCCACTGAGAGATGGTCTATGAGACCTCTCCCTCCCTTCAGGAAGAGAAAATAGAACCTGGTTCGCAAACCAAGGCAAAGCACAAAAGGGGTCCGAGGCTTGGAAGCAAGGCTCTCAGCCGAGACTCTGAAACCTCAGAACAAGCACCACATGCGCAATCACCGAGTGCTCAATCGATGACGTCTGAGTCTTAAGGTCGGTCAAAAATGGGGTGTCTACAAATACTAAAAGTTGGTTTTTCCAGCCAACCACTCTTCAGCCTAGATCCTTATCTCGGCTGAAGAGTACTAAGTGTTGGTTTTTCTAGCCAACCTCATCAGCCCCGATCCTGATCTTTAGCTGAAGAGAGCTCAAAGTTGGTTATTCCTGCCAAACGTCCTGCAGCCTAGATCCTTATCATCGGCTTAGGAGAGGTGTTGGTTTTTCCAGCCAACCTCTTCAGCCCAGATCCTAATCCTAGCTGAAGAGAGCTCAAAGTTGGTTATTCCTACCAACCTAGAGCGAAGTGTTTGGTTATTCCTACCAAACGTCCTGCAGCCTAGATCCTTATCCTCGGCTTAGGAGAAGTGTTGGTTTTTCCAGCCAACCTCTTCAGCCCAGATCCTAATCCTAGCTGAAGAGAGCTCGAAGTTGGTTATTCCGGCCAACTCTAATTTTATTGCCCCTAGTATACTAAAACTATTTTTACAGAATAAAACGATTTATGCTGAGAAAGAGAACTACTTGTTTTATTGAAAAAAGAAAAATTTACAAGTACTTAAAAAAAACTAAAAATAAAATAGTTTTAGATTGGCAGTGTTCCATGGCCTGGGAATGGCTTTGTTGTCTTCATCTTCCAAGTGGTATGCCCATTTTCCTGCTAATCCAACCACTTTGTAAAGTCCTTCCCAATTAGGCCCTAACTTGCCATCTCCGGGTACCAGGGTGTTTCCCATCACTTTGCGCAGTACCCAATCTCCAATCTTGAATTTCCTTGGATGTACTGTCTTGTTATATTTTCTGGATAACTCCTGTTGGTATGAGGCGATGTGAACCAGTGCTCTTTCTCTTCTTTCTTCTGCAAGGTCGAGCTCTAATGCTATGGCTTCTCCATTTAAGCCTGAATCAAAATTTTCACTTCTAATTGTGAGGAGGCCAACTTCCAGTGAGATTACTGCTTCCATGCCATAGGCCAAGGAAAAAGGTGTTTCTCTAGTAGACCGCCGAGGTGTGGTACGGTAAGCCCATAAAACATGAGGGAGCTCCTCAGCCCACTGTCTTTTAGCTTTTTTCAGCCTTTTCTTCAATCCATCCAATACGACTTTGTTTGATGCTTCCACTTGGCCATTTGCTTGGGGGTATGCTGGTGTAGAATTGTAGAATTCTATCTTGTACTCTTCACAAAAGCCTCTAAAAATTTTGCCATCGAACTGAGTGTCGTTGTCAGATATTAGAGCTTTTGGTATGCCGAACCGAGTGATGATATTCTCGCTGCATTTAACTTCTTCACATCTTTCTCCTATATTGATGCTAGTGCTTCGCCTCCACCCACTTTGTGAAGTAGTCTGTCATGAGAAAGAATTTTTCTGCTGTCTTGCTGGAAGTGGTCCTACTATGTCCAAGCCCCACATTGCGAAAGGCCATTGGCTAGTTAATGGTAGAAGCTCTCTGGCTGGTTGATGTATTTGGTGTGCGAACTTCTGACATTTCTCGCACTTCTTGACATACTTCTCTGAATCCGTTTGCATGTGTAGACACCCCATTTTTGACCGTCCTCAAGACTTGGACGTCACCGCTTGAACACTCGGTGATTATCCATGTTTGTGTTCGTCTTGAGTTCCCGGAGGTCTCGGCTACGTGTCTTGCCTCAGGACCTCCGAACTTGACCGTTCTGTGTCTAGTTTTGCACCAAACACTTGTGCTTTGCCTTGGAGGGGCAGGGAATGCCTTCTGAGGCATCCCCACATACCACCGGCTGTGGCTAGAGGCCACCGGCTGGCTGGTTCTGCCACCGGCACTATATTGTGCCGGTCGGCACTCTTTTGTGCCGGTCGGCACTCATTTTGGCAAAATTACCATTTTGCCCTGCCGACCACTTTACAGCTGCTTTATGAGATATTTTATCACACCAGATGCATTCTGCTTTCCTCCATACACGTGTATGGAGGGATGAGCTCTTGGTTTCCTTAGCTTGTAAGCTTTGGTGCCTATAAGAGAAGGAACCCTTCTCTTGGTCAAAAGGTTGGCAAGAGTTGGAAAGTTTGAGAGAGTTAGACATAGGAGAACCTCTGGTTTAGGGTTTGAGCTTTGTATCTATTGTATCTCTCTTCTTCCCTCTCATTTTGTACACTAGGTGCTTTAGTTCACACTATTGCACACAAGCACCTAGTGTTTCACCTTCTCTAAGCAACTGAGGTTCTAAGGGTTGGTTCTTGGTGTTTTTGGTTGGATTGGAGCTCAAGGAAGCAACAACAACAACTTTTGTGAAGATAGTCATCAAGGGTAAGAAACTACCCCTTTTTACCCCATTTTTGCATTCCATTTCTACATAGCTTAGACCTGTTTTTGTGCTTGGTGATCAACACATAAAAGTTCTGTTTTTTAAGCCTCTTTATTGTTTATTAAGAGTGCTTGGTGGTTTGGGTAGGTTTGACCACCCTTAGGCCTTGAAAAGGCCACTTTTTGTGCCATTTTGTGAGAGATCCGAGACTTTGGTCCTAGGATCTCTTCACCACTGAAATCTTGAGGGATTTCAGTGGTGAAGAGCATGCCTTAGAGTCTCAAGAAGGAGAGGGCCACCCCCTCTCCTTGATGTCCTTGAAAAGGGCAAGTTTTGGTCTCTTAAGTGAGTCTATGCTTGAGTGTGTGTTGAGCATGTTTGGCTTGTTTTCCATGCTTATATTGCCATGATATAACATGTTTCTAAGTTGGTTTTGGTCTCTTATGCATGCTTAGCATAGTTATCATGTAATGCCTATTTGATGCCTTAACATGTCTAGGGAGTGTGCCTCTATTTCTAGCATGTTTTAGGCTTAGATCCATGAAGCTTGTATGCTCATTTTGCCATGGTTTAGCTCTGTCCATAGTCGTTTTGGTCGATCATGACTTGTATCTTATAGCTCCTTTGCATTTGGCTTGTTGGCCTTAAGAGCATGAGAGTGTAGCATGCCTTGCTTGCTTTATTTTGATGGTTTGAAACCATCTAACATGCCATTTCAGACCTTATGATGTGCTTGTTTGATTGCCTTGCATGCCTCTTTAATGCTTTAAAAGCATGTATCAAATGCTCCATGTTTTGGCCATGTTGTGTGCCTTTGACTTCAAGCCTCTTAGATGCCATCTAAGTAGTCATTTGGCTTGGCTTTCACATGCTAAAACTCTGTTTTAGGTTGTTTAATGCATGCCATAATTGCTTTGCATAAGTGTAGTTCAATGCCTCATTGGCTTGTTTCAAGACTTGGACCATTTGCATGCTTTGTTTGGCTTGCTTTGTTGCATGTTTTGGCATCACATTTTGTGTGATTTTCAGAGCTTTATGTGCATATCAATTGTCCATGTTTAACTCATTTCAAGTGTGCTTGAATGTTGTTTGTTATGCTTAATGTGTTGGTACCTTAACATGTGCATGTGTGCATGTGTGTTTGACCCTTATGCCTTAGCATTTTGGCCACTGATTTTGGGCCTTTTGGAGCTGCCTAGATCATGTCTAAGCCCATCCTCTATGTGGTTTGCATGCTTGTCTTGTATGCTTGCTTGAATGCCTTGCATAAGTACCATGCCATGATCATATTGCATATTAGATGACATGTCTAGGATTGCATCACATTGGCATGCATGCTAAGCCTCTTGAAGTGAGTTTGATAGAGGTTTAGCACACTTGTTTGTTTATGTGGTTTGCATGCATTTGAAACCAAAGTTGCATTCTCGGTTCTTTGGGCCATCATGCATGGAAATGCGTGATTGGTGGTCCGAGAACCGAGGCACATCTTCCTTTAAGTCCAAAACATGATAAGGAGTGTGTTTGGTGCATACATGTTTTGAATTGCCTTGCCATGCATAGTTTGTCCTCTGCTGTTGTGAGTTGCAGGATCTGCAGAACATTTTGTGCCGACCGGCACTTTTTAGTGCCGACCGGCAGTGTTTTCCCAGCCGATGGAACAATTCTGTGCTGGTGGCCTCCTTCTTCAGCCGGTGGTGCTCTACCCCAGCCGGTGGTACTCCCCAGTGCTCTGAGAGGCACTCCTCGGACTTTGGCAATTTTCAGAGGAGGATAGCAGGGAAAACAGAGGCAAATCATGCATGATAGTGCGATTCCGAGCCAGTCCCGAGCACGTGCTGCATTCGGACCTCATCCCGAGGCGGTTTACTGTTTAATTAGATTAATTATTCTATTTAATTAGTTTAGTTGATTTGTAATAATTAATTAGCTTGCGTAGTTAATTAGTTATTCAGTTCTGTATTATTATTTTGGTCCCTCCGAGCGAGGGCAAATCTGTAATAAGTGTGCGTGAGTGGGTGTATGTCTTCCAAACCCCCATTTCTTTCTATCCCTTTTATTTACCTGCTTATGATGGTAGATTAGGGCATATTTAAATTAGCGTACCTTATGCAATGCATGTGTGCATCCACGCATTTGTTGACATGCATCGGGCTCGGTACATCATACAAACTGCATCGTACTTTCAATTCCAAATTGAATACGTGATAGTTGTAGCATTTCACATGCCATGCTTAGGATAGCCGAGCCTGCCTAGATTACATCTTTGCATGTGTTGCATTAGACATTTCAGTATGCTTAGGTCCATGCATGGATTTCTAATAAGCTTCTGTTTTGGCTTGGAGTACTAGGTGAGCTTTTATGCTTTAGCATATCGCATGCGTGTGAATGTTGCCATAATAGCATGACTACCATGAGGCTAAGTGCTTATGTGTTATAAACTGCTTTAATGCCTGTGGGTGGAGGTTGGATTACTTGAGTTGGGAATACTCATTGAAATCCGTGTTTTAGCCTACTCGCGAGTAGCAATTTCAAACTGTTTTTCCAAACAAGACGGATATGCAATGCTTATTTCCAAATTAGGCGATCTAGTCTATACTTGTTTGCTGTGCGCACAACATAGTAATTCTAGGCTAATAACCGGAATAAGAACGCATAAAGTTTTCAAAATCGGATATCACGGTTAGTAGAGGCCGGTCTTCGGACCGGGCGAAAGGGGGTGCTCATAGCTGACCTTCCCCGATCGTACCCAAGCTCCCGAGCCAAGACCACTTTGGTGATGACGGACATGTGGCCTTCGGCACCGAGTCAGGGTTTCCCAAATTTCCCATTTTAAAATATTTAGGTGGCGACTCTGTAATCTGGCAAAGCAGTCCATGTTTGGCACTACTTTTCAAAAAAATATGTTTTCTCAAACGATTTGCCGGATTTGGACTCTTTGGTTCAGATTTAGAACCGCGACACAAAAATCGAGTCCGAACTGTAGCCGAGGTCCCCCGCGGACGTGTTACAGCATGTAAGGCCACCAATATCCCTGCGAAATTGCTCTGTAGGCCAATGATCTTCCCCCTTGGTGGCTTCCGCATACGCCTTCGTGTATCTCAAACAAGAATGCCTCAACCTTGCTGGGATGGACGCATTTCAAGTAAGGTCTTGTGAAGGATTTTTTGTACAAGGCCATTGATAGGGAGAGCCAAAACCGCTGCGACTTTGCTCTAATCTTGTTGGCTTCTTTCTTCTCTTCAAGTAAGACGCCGTCTTTTAAGAACAGTATAATGGGATCCATCCATGAAGGGCCTAATTCAGTGCAACATACCTCTTCTACTTTGGGTTCTTCAATGCTTGGTCTTGGTAAGTAATCAATCAGTAACGGATGTGGGATGGATGTATCTGCCATCAAAGCAAAGCCTGATAGCTCGTCTGCTCTACTGTTTTCTTCCCTTCCGATCTGCTCTATCCGTACTACTTCAAATTTCATAATCTCTTTTCTGACTAACTCTTAGTACTTAGCCATCCTTTCATCCTTTGCCTCGTAGTCGCCTGAAATTTGGTTTACCACTAGTTGTGAGTCACTGTAGACCATTAGTTCGGTGGCCTTCATGTAGTGTGCTGATTTTAGTCCTGTCAGAAACGCTTCATACTCCGCTTCGTTGTTTGATGCTGGGAAGCCAAGGTTGACTGCTTATTCTACTGTTAGGCCATCTGGTGAGATAAGGACTATGTCGAGTCCTACATCGTGCCTGTTGGACGCTCCATCTACAAAGAGCTTCCACATCTCTCCAACGAATAGCTTCCAGCAAGTGGAGGGATCAGATGATGCCTTGGGGTCATGAGTGTTGCGGGTGTTTTCTTCAAAGTCCATACTTACTGTTTGCCCCTTACTATCTGATTGTACCAAGTTTTTGTTTGTTGATGAGTCTCTGCTTGATGTAGCATGGTTTGCTTCTTCCTCCATTTCTTCACTCCGATCTGTTTTGGGATGTAGCTGGGCATCCTGTATCAGGGGTTGCGCATTTCCTCCAGCACTTTCCATCCCTATATCGATTGTACCGGTTAAGTCAACTGGGTAGATATAATGACTTCCTAGTGTGAATCCTGCCACAAAGTTCGCCAAAGCTTGGGCTTTTATTGTGGTTCTAGGTTGAAACTTGATGTCAAACTGTCCTAACTCCACTGCCCACTTCAAGATTCTCCCAGAAAAGTTCGCTCTCTCAAACAAACCTTTTAATGAAAAAGTTGTGAGGACGATTATGGTGTGGACGTGGAAGTAATGTGACAGTTTCCTAAAGGCCATCATCAGGGCTAAGGCCAGTTTTTCCAGTGGCAAGTACCTGGTTTCTACACCTAGCAAGGTCTTGCTGACATAGAAGATGGGCAGGTGTTGGATTCCTTTCGCTCTGACCAACACCGCGCTGACAGCGTGCTGTGAAATTGCCAGGTACAAAAAGAGTTCTTCTCCAGGTATTGGGGTTACTAGCAATGGCGGAGAAGACATGTATTCTTTCAGGCTTTCTAGGGCGCGGTCACATTCTTTATTCCACTCAAACTTGGCCTTTAGAGCTTGGAAGAATGGTCGACATCTGTCTGACGACCGACTTATGAATCGGTTGAGTGCAGCTACCATACCAGTGAGATGTTGTACTTCTTTTACTAAGTTGGGCCTCTCTAGATCCTGAATTGCCTTGATCTGAGAGGGGTCTGCCTCTATACCTCGGTTGGTCACCAGGAAGCCTAGGAAGTTTCCAAATTCTATGCCGAAAGTACACTTGGATGCATTAAGGCGCAACTTGTTCCTCTTCAAGATCTGAAACATCACACCTAGGTCCCTAAGATGGTCATTCTCATCCTTGCTTTTGACCACCATATCATCTATGTATGCCTCCATTATTCTGCCTAACAATGGTTCAAACATCTTGGTGACCATCCGCTGGAATGTTGCCCCTGCGTTTTTTAGGCCAAAGGGCATGACCTTGTAGCAATAAAGTCCTCTTGGCGTGGTAAAGGATGTGATCTCCTGGTCTGGTTCATACATAGTGATCTGATGGTAACCTCTATACGTATCAAGAAAGCTAAGTCGATTGTGTCCTGCCGTTAGGTCTACCAGTTGGTCAATCCGCGATAAGGGAAAGCTATCCTTTAGGCATGCCTTGTTGACTGTTTTGTAGTCCACGTAGACACGCCATTTTCCATTTTTCTTTGGCACCACCACAGTATTGGATATCCACTTGGGATAGTGCACTTCTCTGATAGCTCTTGCCTCTAGAAGGTTTCCCACTTCTTCCGCCACTATCTCGGCGTGGTGGAGTGCTGATCTGCGAGTGCGCTGTATGACTGGTCTTGCAGTTAGGTGGACATTTAATTGGTGACAGATGAACTTTAGGTAAATGCTAGGCATGTCATACGGCGTCCAGGTGAACACTTCGATGTTAGAGGTTAAAAACTTCATAACCTTTATTCTCTTAGTGCTGGACAATGACGAGCCGAGCAAAAAGAACTTTTCTGGGTCTTTTTCATCTATCCTTACCTGTACCAAGTCTTCCACCGCCTTCTGCTCAGCTGCTTTGCCAACATCTGCGAACAGCTCATTGCTCTCAGGTTCTTCCACCATCTGTACATATCCCTTGGCAGCGCGGCTGCCATTTACTGTGACGAAGCATTGTTTGGACATAATTTGGTCTCCAAATACCTTTTCAATTACTTCGGATTCGTTGGGGAACCGTAATACTTGATGGTAAGTTGATGCTACCAATCGCATGGCATGTAGCCATGTCCTTCCCAAAATTATGTTGTAAGTGGAAGGGACTTTCAATACCCAGAATTTCACTTGTTTCATCATGCTTCCTGCTCTGATTGGGAGGATTATCTTGCCCACTAGCCACTCTGGCATTGATTTGAATCCGATTAGGGGAGATGTTGCAGGCGCCAAGTCTTTGTCCTCCAGTTTCAATTGTTTGAAGGTTTTGTAATACATTATCTCACACGAGCTTCCTTGGTCGATCAAAATTTGTTTGATGTCATAGTCCTTGACGCGGAGTGTGACGACCAGTACATCATTGTGAAGGCAATATATCCTTACCAAGTCTCTGTCTGAAAAAGATATGACATTCGTGGCCTCTGTTTTTCCCTTTTTTATGGCTGGTTGTGCACTTAATACCTCCCTTAAGTGCTCAGCCTTCTTGATCATTCCCTTGAGCTCACATGCTCGCTCAGGCTCGAATACCCCATGTATTACATCAATCACGCCTTGAGGTGGGGCGTCGATCGACATTCCGTCTGGGTTGTCGTGGTTCTGAAGGGCTGGTTGTGTCCCTCCTTCTATGTACTTGTCCAAGTGCCCAGCTGCCACTAACTCCTCCAGGTGCTGTCTCAACAGCGTGCAATTCTCTGTACGGTGCCCCTTTTCATTATAGAAGGTACACCGAGATCCTTCGTCATAGTCTTTTTGTGCTTCTCCTAGCTTAGCTGGCCATCAGACGAAAGGTTCATCGCGTATCTCACTGAGAATTCGGTAGATTGATTTTTTAAACACCGTGGTAATGGCAGTGCGAACTCTTAGCCACCTTTTGTCTGGATCCTCTTTGTTGGCCTGTCAGCCTCGCCCATTCCTTCTTAGTCATTCTACTGTGTTGACTTTTGCCGAAGTCTTTTTATCTGGCATTGCTGTTGTGCCAGATTTCGCCTTTGCACGGGCGCCATCCTCTTCCACACGAATATGTTGGTGCACTCTCTCCATTAAGGCCTCTATCATGAGGGGGGACGTCATAGTAATTGAATCCCTCAATTTGTTGCCGACTGGCAAGCCCCGCTTGTAGTGTGCAATGGCGAGGTTTGTAGGACAATCTCCTATCTGGTTGAAAGTTTCCCAATAACGACTATTGTAGGTTCTCAATGTTTCCTTGTCGCCCATGTCAATGGAGAGTAGCTGATCGATCTCCACTGGTGTTTTGGTGTTCGTTCTAAACCTTGTCATGAACGCCTCTGCCAATTGCGCATACGAGGCGATGCTGCCTTCTGGTAGCCTTTCGAACCAGGTTAAACCTAGGTCGCCAAGGCTGGATGGGAACAGGATGCACATTAAAGCCTCGTTTCGCCGGTATACTGCCATAACCTGGCGAAAGTGGCTCAAGTGCATATAGGGGTCCATCTTCCTCTCATAAGTGGTGAATTTGGGCTGGTGAAAGCCCGAAGGTAGTGGTGCGTTCTTAATTGCCGGAACGAACGACGAGGTCTGCAGCGTTGCTAATGCTTTGTCTGTTGGCTCGTAAACAAGGCGCGGTATTGGCATTCCTATCTCGATGCTCCCATGCATCCGAGGAGCCAACCGCTGAAGGGCTGAAACTCTGCGCGGGTCACGCGCCCTGGTATCTTCCTTCCATCGTGCCCTCTCTTCTAGCACAGTTCGCAAATCGGATGATCTAGGCAACTCCGTCTGCCTGGATGACGTCTGGTGTGTGCGCGATGGCCGATAGGTGCTTCCCTCAGTATGTGACCTCTCAGTTCTCGTTCTCTCAGACCTAAATGCGAGTCACAGGAGTTCTTGATCGAGTGTCGCTGTTCTCGAGCTCTACTCTGCTTGAGATGGCGTGGTATGCTTACCACGATCTTCTGAGTGGCGAGAGGGTGTGTTGCTTTTGTGCCCCTCTCTTGTCGCCACCCCTTTTTCCTTTGATCTGGCGTTTCATAGACTCCATGTCCGCCGCCATCTTCCTTATTAACTCATCTTGTTCCTTTACGTGATCTTCCAAAACTTGAGGATCGATCCTCCGCCTCTGTCTTTCCAGACTTTGAGAGTGACGGAGGCTGTTAGTCCGCCTTCTCCTTGCATCCCTCTGGAGGTTCTATCGCTGGGGCTCTAAATCCGCCATAGGAGGGATAAAAGGCAAACCTTCACGCCTCCCACCCCCCTCTGGGGTTTGTCCGTCGATGGCGGACTACGGCAAATCTTCGTTGTGCGCCATTACTTCCAATTAGAGAGGAAAAACTTGATCAAGAGGTTTTGTTCTTTGTGATCTTCCCACAGACGGCGCCAATTGTACGAGTAAGAAATAATGTTATCGTATAATCCTGTTGATTAAGTTTGCGCTCCTCCAAACTTCGTCGCTTTACTCCCTGAAAACACAAACGTGAGCTAGCCGGCGGGTGTGTGCCAGATACCTCTCCGATGCCTAAGTCAGCAAAATAGACAAATAGACAAAAGTTCTGTGTATTCAAGAATCAAAGTTGTGTTACCTCTCCATAGGTGATGTTATGAGCTTTTATAGGTTCCGCATGGCACAATCCTAGTAGAACTCTTATTCCTCCATGCAGAGTCCTCCTCTGAATCATATTCCTGAAAGATAATGCTTATCCTTCAACACCCCCTCACTGCTTAAACCAAGTGAGATGATTTTACCACGGTTGGATGTCAATATGACCGAGCCAACATGGCCATGCTAAACCCGCAGACTAGACCGAACTCCAACTAGCTCGGTTCTTCCTTTCACTGCGTGTTCCTCGGTTTGACATATTCCAACTAGGCTATTCACTCAACACCGAGCTAACCAAGCACAAGGTAAAAGTTAGCTCGGCGCTCTAACGCATAAGGCCAAGATAGCTCGGCTTTCCCAAGCGTAGTGCCTAGCTAGCTCGGCCCATACCTGCTTAGCCTTTTAGACCGAAGTAAATCTGCTTTTATCTCCGTCTCGCGACCTAATTACCAGAGAAGTCTCCTACTTAGCTCGGCCCAATTTAGACATAAATTACCCTCTCATCAGTGTTTTGGCTTTTCTAAGTCACATTACTTCTCTATTTTTTTGTACGTTTTTTTTATTAAAAAAAAAATCAAAAAAAGCCAAAAAACCAATTTTGTGGTTTTGGATGTTCCAAATAAGTACACTTTTTGACTTTTTATAAAAAAAAATGTATAGAAAAGTAGAGAAAGTGGTTAAAAAAGTAGAGATAAGATGTTGATTGATATGATCCAAATAAGTGTATGTATGTAAAAAAAAAATGCACTTTTTTAGTTCTTTCCAAATAAGTGTCATTTGGGAAGTGTGTTGGCTTTTGGATTTTTTTGACTATTTTAGCCTGGGACTAAAAAGCCTAGTTTGGGAAGGGCTTTTGGTTTTTTTAACTTTTTTGTGAGAGAAAGAATGTAATGATTATGAGTTGAATGTGATATTTTGTCTTATTGGATTAAAAATCTTATTTTATTTTTTATGGCTATTTTAACCAAAAAAATCCTCAAACCCAACTTCCCAAACAGGCTAAGAGATACAAATATTTTAATATACTTCCCAAAATATTATGGTTGACTTGAGCAGTTGATAGGTATTAAGTTTTGAATTATTATTTTTGTATAATATTTTATTTTGGAATAATGATATACAAATAAATTTTGTATGCAAAAAAATTATATAATGATTTTGCATTTATTTCCATTAAGTGAGTCAAAATTTTCATTACTATAGTTTATAATTGTGAGAGTGTCATTGTTACATCATTTGTGTTCAATTTTATATGAAAATTATGTAGGAATATTATTTTTCTTTTAAAATTAACTCTACAATTAGTTTTTTTTTTATTAAATGTAGTAAATATTTTAAGTGCTAACCAACACCATAAAACAAAAATAATAATTTATTTTTGGGTAAATTCATTTTATATAAAAATATTTTACAATGTAGAGTATTTAACATCAAAATAAACGGAGCCATAATTCAAATGTCTATGTTATTCACCAGATTTTGATAGCCAACATAGATATCTAGGGTTTGTTTGGGAAGTAACTTATTGATTTTTTGGCCAAATATGAGGTGATTTTTTTTGTTGTTGAATTTTTTGTATAGCTTTTTTCTTGTTGACTTTTTTTTAAAAATATATATATTTTTTATTATTTTACCTAATTGCCAAATCATCCTTGAATTGATTCAAGTTATCACAAACAGTACATCTATTTATATTATAAAATCTTTAAAACAAGTTTCTTGAAAACTTTTTGAATGTCAATTGACAAGTTTTCATGCTATTCACAAAACGTAAATCATAAAGAAGATAAATGAAAAGAAAAATGATTTGTGGTATTAATTTTCCTGACACTAATGGCACTAATTTCCTGTTTTGGTAATTGTTTTTTTTTTTTTTTGTTTTTTCTTGCCTTATATGAAAATTAGGGACATTAGTGCCCCTAATTTTAGTGCCACCAATCACAATTGAAATGAAAAATTAGAAGAAGAAAAAACACTAGAAGATGTGAATGTCTCTGTCTTAACTAAACTCAATGATTTTGATCAAATCATGGTTTCAAGATTTGCTTCATGGCCCACGGTGACTTTGGGTCCAACACAAACAATCTAGGTCGCTTTAGAGTATTGGAATTGTTTATATTTTATTTTATTTTAAATTTTTGTGTTATGATATTTGATGTATTTTTTTTAATAATCTATTACATAAAAATTTAAAAAAGTAATAAATTGATTTTTTAAAAATTGGGAAGAACTTTTTTATGCATTCCAAATAAGGAATGGATAAACTAACAACATCGATTCTTAATGCTATAACAAAAATTGTCCTTAATGAGTACTCATTCGGTTTTCGAAAATTTCACATTGGCGATGTGTCCAACCAATATTAGAGACTAAGCCTCCGTTTGGAAAGTGAATTGATTTTTTGGGTTTTTTAGTTATTTTAGCCTGGGACTAAAAAAGTCTGGTTTGGAAAAGACTTTTTGACTTTTTTGTGAGGTGTCTTCATGGTGAATGACCAAACTGCCTTTGAAGTGATTTTTTATATTTTTACTCCTTAGCATACATCCTCCACGTCAACGTCATTAGTGCGGATTTTTATTTTTTTTTTGTGGGATTAGGCGTATTTTTATGGTTTTTTTTTTTTAATTTATGTTTTTGTCATTTTTCTTTTTGTATACATTAATTTGTTTTTTTTCTTTAATTTACGTTTTTGTCTTATTTATTTTTATTGGTATACAATAATTTGTTTTTATTTTTCAAAAATAAATTTTCATGTGTTTTATTTATTTGTAAATTACGTAGCAAATGGTAATTTCTGTTTTTAATTTTTTTTTTTTTTTTTTTTGGATGAGGCATATTTTTCTGGTTCTTTT
Source organism: Camellia lanceoleosa (assembly GCA_025200525.1). NCBI lineage: Eukaryota > Viridiplantae > Streptophyta > Magnoliopsida > Ericales > Theaceae > Camellia > Camellia lanceoleosa. Next base: position 2,401,381 of record CM045762.1, on the reverse strand, counting down.
TTTTTTTATTTACGTTTTTGTCATTTTTATTTTTATTTGTATACATTAATTTTTTTTTTTCAAAAATAGTTTTTCATGTGTTTTATTTATTTTTATATTACGTGGCAAATGCTAATTTCTGTTTTTTATTTTTATTTTTTTGGATGAGGCGTATTTTTGATATTCTTTTTTTTTAATTTATGTTTTTCTCATTTTTATTTTTATTTGTATACATTAATTTGTTTTTATTTTTCAAAAATAGTTTTTCATGTGTTTTATTTATTTTAAAATTACATGGTAACTGCTAATTTCTGTTTTTAAATTTATTTATTTATTTATTTTGGTTGGATGAGGCGTATTTTTGACCTTTTTTTTTTGTTAATTTACTTTTTTCTCATTTTTATTTTTATTTGTATACATTAATTTGTTTTTATTTTCTAAAAATGGTTTTTCATGTGTTTTATTTATTTTAAAATTACGTGGAAACTGCTAATTTCTGTTTTTAAATTTATTTATTTATTTATTTAGGTTGGATGAGGCGTATTTTTGTGGTTCTTTTTTTTTCATTTACGTTTTTGTCATTTTTTTTTTTTATTGTTTTCAATTTGCTTCTTTTTTTTTGGGGGTTTGGAAAAAGCTTTTTTATGTTTTGTTTTTTTTAACATGACATTGAGAATGTAAATTTGGGTGTTATGTTGTTGCTTCTTTATATATATATATATATATTAATTTCTTTTTTTTTATTTTGGAAAAGGCTTTTTCATTTTTTTTTGAAATGACGTGGAAACTGCTAATTTCGATTTCATTTTATTGACTTTTTATTTTGTTTAATTTTTTTTTAAAAGGTTTTATCTTATTTTTTAATTTTAAATGGCATTGACAATGCTTATTTCAGTTTCATTTTAATGTGTTTTTTTTTTTTTTTGTTGGAAAAGACTTTATTATGTTTTTTTTTTTTTCAAATGACCTGAAATGATAATTTTGGTTTTTTTTTGTTTTTTTGTTTTAATTTTTTTGTTGTTTTTGGAAAAGGATTTTTTATGTTTTTTTTAAATGAAGTGGAAAATGCTAATTTTTGGATGAGGTGTATTTTTGTAGTTCTTTTTTTTTTCATTTACATTTTTGTCATTTTTTTTTTATTTGTATACATTAATTTGTTCTTTTTCTTTAATTTACGTTTTAAATTTTTAATTTTTATTTTTTTACTTGTGGATGAGACGTATTTTTGTGGTTCTTTTTTTTTTTATTTACATTTTTGTCATTTTTATTTTTATTTGTATACATTAATTTGTTTTTATTTGTGGTTTTTCATGTGGAGGTAGTTTGGTAAATTTACCTTGAAGTGGGTTGTTGCCAGTCAATTGCAGTCGGGTATTCTATTTCCACATTCTTATTTATCTTAGTATACACCATTTACTCAGTTTACACCATACACAAATTAAAACTTTTAATTTTGTCTCAATAAACATCAATAATTTTTAGATAATACTAAACTATCCTCATCTTCTCCAACAAATCCTAACCCTAACCATTGTCGGCAACCACCGTCTCCCACCGGCGCCGTTCCCTTCTCAGCCTCTCTCAACCTCCCACGGCCGCCACCCCTCCCCTGCCTTCTCCCCCTCCCGCCATTGCTTTCTTCTCTCCATTGCCGCCCTCAGATCGGATCCGTGTAGAACCCAGTTGATCTGATTAATAATGGACTGCCATCTGCAGTTGCCGTAGCTTCCTCAACACGAGCATCTTTCAGCTCAACACACCAGCAACTTGAAGATGTGTTAAGAGAACTCAGAAGTCCAGTTGAGTCATTACGTATTTCTAGAGACAAACTAATAAGAGATGCTCCAGCAATCCATTTCCTTTGGCTAGAATCAATTGGTTGATCTTCCCAGAGACAAAAGCAAGCAGGATCCTTCTCCAGGTTCAGTAGCTTGAGTTTTAAGGAAGGTGACTTCGAGAAGAACAAATCCTCAACATGAAGCCTCACTCCAGCAAAAGAGCTCTAAAAATTTGGTTCACTATTGGTTGTAGAATAGATTCAGTTTCTCGTATCCAGAGGAACAATGATATCTAATCCTTTGAGATTGAATTTGAGGGAGTTAACTGAGAAATCAGGTAAAATATCTCCACGATTAGGGTTAAGTTGGGTGGGAGGGAGGGAGGGAGGGGTGTGGTGGTAATTTGATTGAAGGATAGAAATATAATAAAAAAAATTAGAGAAAAAATGTGCACTGAGTTAATCTAGTGTGTGGAAATAGAATTTCCCAATTGCAGTGGCTTTTGTCTCCATTTGGCTACTTTAGCCTCTTTTGTCCCGTAGTGGCTAAAATAGCCACAATTTGCATTGCCAAACGGAGGCTAAGAATTACACGGCGCTAAAAATAAAAAAATAATAATAGAGAAAAAACTTGATCTCATTAGATATGTACATGGTCACGTATTATCCATAGAATAATTTATGGTCCTTATCACTCAAATGAAAATCCTTACAATACTCAATACAATACCTACAATTGCTCATGTCTATGAGAAATTTTATTTTCACACACTTACTTATCTCAGTGCACACATTTAATGAAATTTTATTTTAATGACAATTATACCTTAAAATAAAATGACTATAATAGACATTAAAATACCCCTTTAATATTATATTTCAATTTTATTTATACACATCTTTTTAAAACAAAAAAACATCTCAAACATTTTTTTTAGTAAAAAAAAATCCTAATTTAAAATGTAAAAGACGACTAGTTTTGTTGTTGTGTCAAGAATAAAAAATTATATAGTATCTAAAACCTAGTTTGTTGTTTTCTCTCTATCACATCAAAAATCTCTTTCAAATCTCTTTCTTATTCTTCTTCACCTACTCTGTGTAGTGGTTACAACTAGTAATCTTTGATTTCATAAAGAGAAAAACAAAGATATATCTCAATATATACATATATGTTCACATAGAAATTTTGAACAATGTAATGGGACAAAGACTATCTAAACAATGCAATGGGACAAATACATATTCACAACTAGTAATCTTGTTATTCTTTGATTACTATCAGAAATTCTATGAATGACCGTCATGGTGTTCTGAACAATTGAGACTACAGCGATTCCGGTTTTAACCCAACCCTTCTTGCATCTTAGACTCGGGTTTCTTGGTTCTATGTTGTTGTATATGTATTACTTCCCTTGTATCTCCTTAAATTTGGCTACTGGGTTGTTGTGGTAGCGTTTGGGACAGGTTGGATGCTTAGTTTCCAAACTTTTGTTGCACAGATTTTTGCTCTTCCACTCGAGCGGACTTTACAAACTCTCAGTACTTTTATAGGTCTGCAAAACTACTGGGAGAGTGTATTCTATGCTCGAGCGACCATTCTTGCGCTCAAGTGATGTTTTTTGGTCTGCAAAACTACTGGATGTGTGTATTATGCGCTCAAGCGGAACAACTTATTGCGTCTAATGCTCGAGCGTCAACTCTTGCGCTTGAGCGGACTGTGCGTATATCAGTTCATGAAAATGACTTTTTACACACTTTTTCAGGTCTATTTATCTCAAAACCCTCTCTCTCTAAAACTTACTTTCTCTCTACTTTTTCACCTAGATCTAGTGAGTTCTCCACCCTTGTGCCTTTGTTAAAAAGGTAGAGCACATCATGAGCCCTCTTTTCATTCTTACGAAAGTGGGTTTCAATGTCTTTGAAGTTCTCCCCTTTGCTTTGCTCATCTTCTAACCTTGAGGTAGGGATTTATACACTTTGCTATGAGTCTTAACTTGGTTATTTGTTAATGGGTAAGAAATGTTGAGACTTCTTGTGATTTTGAACAAACCTAAGGTTTTGGGTTAAAATCAAAAGAGGGGTTTTCGAACTAATGTATTGGAAATGGTTATGAGGGTAGATATGAGCTTGTGTTGTGTAAAATGGTTGATTTTGGTGTTTAGTATGAGATTGGAAAAAATGAGGTTTTGCCATAAGATGTCTTGAATAATTATTTTGTATAAATAATGAAATTGGTATTGGGAATATGAAATTTGATGGATGTTTATATAAATGGTGGAATTAGATATGTATTATCTCGCATCTATGGAAATTTGAACAATTTATCTGTAATAAAGATTGTATATCTGTTTAGAAATATCTGTTTTGTGCTACTGATGGAGGATAGCCTGGATTGTAGAAATTACATGTGGATTAGGCAAATTGAAACAAATCTCTTAACCATTATCATTGAATATGATTATGATTTATATACATTGTACATGTATGATGTTTGGGATGAGAAATGAGAGGTATTCCATGTTTAGGAGAAGAAAGGGGATAGACTCCATTAAACTAAGTTGGCTTGTGTGTCTAGGGTGAAAGTTCTGAAAACCGGGCGTATATATGTATGCCGATTCCCGCGGACGAAATTTTCGTAAAATGGCAAGTGAATGTATTTTGTATGATAATTATGTTGGTTAGAGGCCTATGGGGTGTATCCTCTGTTTGGTTAACTAAATGAAGTGGGTATATGTCACGACCCAAACCCGTCCCTATAGGTTTAGTGTCATGACCTGCCAGTAATCCGAGATTACCAAAGGCTTGCTTATCAGTAATACAATAATAGGGGCTGACGGAAGCTTGTAAATAATAAAATATAACGTCCAATGAGTTGTGAGGACTTAAAAATATAACAAAACAACTTTCATATATGTATATACACATCAGTCCAAGCATCAAGCTTATGTACAAAAACACAATATAATTAGGGATTAAATCCCATTAACAAAACAAGTCTTAACTTCATATATGAAAACATTTAGAACTAGTCGTAGTAACGTTCAAAACAAAAGGGTGAACTGTAAATCACCCATGAAACCTTGAAGCTTGTCTCAGTAGGAACCTCAAAGTAAGGCACAAAAGTTGGCTTGACAAAACAGATTAGGTTGACACCACTAAGTTCACTCTTGCACTTGATCACCTACATATAAATATAAAATAATAAGTTAGAGCCTAGTGAATAACAACTGTGTAAAGAGGTTCAGAATGATATCCTTACAGCATTTGAAACAATCGATTATTAATAGAACATTTTCAATCAATATCTAATCAATCGTTCAATTCAATCAATCATATTCATATAGGTCATACGTGGTACATCCAATAACAACAATACAATAGATCTTAAAGACCGAACAATCAATTGATGGCCATCAAACAATAGACAATAGTTCCAAGAATTAAAACTAGCAGAAATCTCTGTAACAATAGCGATAACAATATTAATATTAATAACAATAACAATATGCTAAGGATGCCACGAATACAGTTCAGAAAATAGGATCATCATTCAATCCATAAAAAGTATCATTTCAGAAAACAATATAATTTATCAATCAGAAAATAAATACGATTGAACATATCTTTACAACAGTGTTACTCACAGTTGGCTCCTTGAAACACGCGATCACAGTGTGGCGTCTAACCTACACAAACACATTCAAGCACCATATCTCAAAACATGTTCAATTAATTTAGTCGGTTCTTAAACCTATTCAGTTTATTTGGTACTTGTTTATTTAGTTATTTCTATTCGTTCTTTAATTTCCAAATCTTAATGCAAAAACCTCTTTAATTTGTCAAGGTTAAAGCTATAACTTCATGAATATAATGATTCAAAACTTTTCTTCCTTTATGAAATTAAAACTATAAGGCTCTTAGAAAAATATCTACATATATGAAATTCAAATTAAGATCAAACTAATTTTTGATTGTCAAATTCAAATTATAATTTATTCCTTAATTTGTCCAATTTTAGATTTAATTCATTTTCTTTATATCAAACCCAATTTCAAACTCATAATTTCTAAAACATAAATTAAGCTTTTAAAACTCAATTTTATATTTAAAACTCATGCAAAATTTTAGCAAAACATGAAAATAATTATGAACCATGATCAATCTTCAATAAATCTTTGTTGTATGTAATTTATGGAGCTTAATTTAACAATAACATTTCAAATTAAACCCAAAATAATTAATTTCTAATTTAACTTCTTGAACATAGCTCCAATTCTTCATTTATTTTTTAATTACATAAAATTGACTTCAAGCTCTTTTCTATTTTCTTTCAAAACATGAAATAAATGTTATAAACTTCTTAGAAAATCATTTGCATGTATGAAACATATATCAAAATACAACTAATTCTATATAATCAAGCTCAAACCATAATTAAAATCTTGAATTGCTCTAATTTAAATTTTTATTAATTTTCCTCATATGAAATCCAAATTCAAACTCATAAAACATGAATTAAAATCTCAAAACCTTAAAATTCCATGATGCATGTAAGGTTGAGTTTCAAATTTATGAAGAGTGACAAAATCAAACTCAAACTAACTACTTTCCAACTTATTTCCTTAATCATAAACTTAACTCAATTTTTAACCTCAATTTAATTCATAATCATAGATGTTCCAAAATATGTTTAATTTGAGTCAAACACTTAAATTACATTACATGCAGGGGTTAATAATCAAAATCAAAACCCAATTTCTTACAAAATTCATGAGAATGATTCCATAACTTTCTTAATTTCAGCTTTTAATTAAATTATCTACAAGAATTAGGATAAATATTTACCTAATGGTGTTGACTTCTTGAGCTTCCTTCTCAATTATTGACTTTCTCTAACTTCCTCGGTTATTCCTTTAGTTTTTCACTTGAGCTTGCTTCATTATTTCCAGCACACACACACTTCTTCATTCTTGACTTCAACTTTCTTTCTTTCTTTCTCTCGGTTTCTTTTGTAAATGAACCCACTCTTCACTTAAAGAAATCAATACAAAACACACATACTCCACTCTTTACATTGCACATGTGCACTCATCCTTGAATTCCAACACATCACTCACATGCACACACATACACAGATTTGCTTACTACACCCACACCCATTACACCCTCAATTAGATTATTCAATTTATTATTAAAAATTAACTTCATTAGGCAACACTTGATCTTAATACATCTTGATTGGCATATAAGTTAATTAATCATAAGTCCCACATAATTTAATTAGTCTAATTTAACTTTCATTAAGGCCCAATTAATTATATTTAATTTCTCATTCTGAATAAGATTAAATTCAAACTTCCAAAAGACTCCAAATATTAAATTAAACTTATTTCTATCCTCAATTTTGCTTTCTCACATCAATAAGGCTTTCAATTTCAGTTCAAACTCAAAATCTTCGTCAATAAATTACATACTCAATTGAATATCTTAATTAAATACTTCATAAATAAATTTAATTCATAATAATCTTAATTCCTAATTCGTATAACTTAATTAACTCCAATTCGGACCCAATTAATCAAATCTCAATTTTATAAATCTGAATCGAATATTTAATTAAACTCTCATATAGTCCGATACTCAAGATTAAACCATTTGTACTCTCTTGAGCCATTTAGGCTTTCAATTTCTAATTCCAAAATAAATCCTCAATAGAATTATATACGAATCAGTCTCCATAATTTTCATAAACCCCAAATTATTTAGAATAATTGGCAATTAAAATTCAAATCTCTTTAATTAATTAAGTGCTAATCATTATACGTGATGGGGTCGTCACAACCTTCTCTCCTTAGGAAGTTTGGTCCTCCAAACTTAAGATACTTGTACTGAAAATTAGTCATATCGTTTTGTCTTATTTCATTTCCTTTCTTACGTAACTTCCTTTTCATTTGATTTTCTTCATAGAAATTGAACTTATTTCTCAATCACTTAACGGTTAATAACTCAAATTGGTAATTCATTACCGTTTCTATTGTCATTAATCTTATAACTCATATATTTTAATTCATCAATCTATAATTCACATACTCCAAATTGTAGAAGATTCATTTCAAGGGATGTTCATGATTCTCTATACTTTCAGATAAATCAAAATATTTCGCTATTGACATTTTATATGCGGTTTTCAAATTAAATTTAATATCCAATGCATCACTAATGACAAATACAAGTTCTCAGTCTTTCAAATTTATTGACTATAATAGTCCCAACATTCTTTTTATTTTATTTTTTTTTTTTTACAGAATTCATATTTCATTACTTCCCAATAAAACAGTCATTTAACTTTCATTGACCATGACATAGGTTCGTAAGCTATTTTAGCTCGACTTTTTCGTGTTCTCTTTTGGAAACTCAAAAATAAGCCCTACAGTTCAGACTCCCACAATTCTGAATCTAATCTCACAGGTATAATATGAAATTGATGAACACCAAAGAGTTCAAATCTAGCAAATCTTTTTAGAAAATTGATTTTAGAATAAAAAATGCCAAAATTGGACTGCTTTGCCAGATACAGAGTCACCACCTAAATATTTTATCTTGAAGAAATTTAGGAAACCTATGACTCGTGCCAAAGGCCACATGTCTGTCATCACCAAAATCGCCTCGGCTTGGGAACTTAGATACAAGAGAGGAAGGTCATGAATTGAGCACCCCAAATCGCTCGATCAAGATCGACCTCTACTAATAATGATATGATTTTTATAAACATTTATGTGCTCTTGTTCCGGTTGTTAAGCTAGCTTTACTATGTGATGCGCACAAGCAAGTATAGACTAGTTTGCTCAGATTGGAACAATTCAATTTCATCTTTGTTTGGTGAAAAGGGTTTGAATTTGCCACCTCAAATGGGTTTAAAGTTTGTGAATTTGTCACTCAACAAAGTGGGCTTAAAAACTGTGAATTTGCCACTAGACATAGTGGGTTTAAAACGTACATTCGTTAAATCGTTCAAATTCAAGCAACAACCCTTCATCCACAAGTATTCATGTAGTTTATCAAGTAAGCATGTAGCCTTATGGTAAGCATGCTAGTCATGGCAATCACTCACACTCATGCAAATATGCTACAGCATTAAAAACTCACCTAGTACTCCAAGCTAAGAAGATATGATTTAGAAAAATATGCATGATTCCTAACTATGTTAAATGTCTAATGCAATACATGCAATAATGCAATTAATAGGCTTGGCTACTAATATGGCATATGAAGTAATTAAATGACATATGGTCTAAGCACGTATTCAAAGAAGTAATTGAAACAACAATGTAATTTGAATGATGTGCCGAGCCTCAGTGCATACAAGACAAGATGAATGGATGCAAGCATAAGGTATGCTAATTAAAATGTGATGCTCCTAAACTAACCATCAAAAGCAGGTAAATAAAAGGAGAAAGACGTGGGGTTGGAAGATATACACATTATTACATTACGCTCTCATAAAGGATAGTCCGAATGAATAAAGCAAAACTAACTAGCAACTAAGTAAAGCTAAGCTAATCAAGCTAATTATTACAAACCAAAATGAATAACTAGCTAAACTAATTAACTAATTATTACAACACTTGATGAACACTTGAATGAACTAACTAATTAAGTTACAACACAAATGTAAGCAAACTAAGTAATTAACGTCTCTAACTACTCAGCCACTACTCTGCCTTAGGAAATGGAAGATTCACATACTCAGATATCACCTGAAAAGACCTCCGTTTCACTCTTAAAAACCTCTGTTTGCAGAGTTGAACACTTTCAGAACCATTTTGTTGCACCTTACCAACATTCTGCTAAGGTTTGCATCAATGGCCAGTCAGCCACCTGCCGGCCATTAATGGTGCCCTATCGGCCTCCTGCCAACCACGGATGGTGGCCTGCCGGCCACTGATGCACTAGTTCGTCTTGCTGTAACAGAGGACAAACAAAGCAAAAATAGGGTATTCACACAGATTGTTTGCACAACTTATCCCTTCTTTTCATGAACAAATCCAAGGAGTTGTGAGCTCAAGCCATAAACCACCAACTCAAGCAATTTCATTGCATGATGGCTTGTGACTCAAGAGTTGCAAGTTCAATAACTGCAAAATGAGACAGAAACCTCCTCCCTTTCATGAAATATCAAGGGAAGAAATTGACCTTGGAGACTTGGATCATTTCATCACTAACAAGTATGAAATGGTCCAAGTTCCATGTGTTCAATTAATGTCTGATTGAACACATCAAAAATGCAACCAAATTCATATCTTGGCTCACTTTTAGTTCCAAGTTTTAATTACTCATTTTACTTTACCAACCATTCCTTAATCCAATTAAGTCCAAAAGGTGAGTTAAAGTCCCCTAATGGAAAGAAAAACTCAAGACACAAGTTGCTTTGGGTATAAAAGAAGTATCATACCGTTGGTAATGAACTCCCTAAGGGATTAAACCATTAAGCATGAAACCTTAATTTCACACTTAGGCAAACAAGTGACTTGAAACCACTTTCAAAACAAAATCAACAGCCAAGAAAGGAGGGAGATTGCAGAAGTGATTAGTGCTAACATTAAGTGTGAAAAGCTTTAAAAACATGCAATCAACTCAAACAAGTGGTGTCTAATGGCCTAAAACACCAAGCTTGTGAGGACTATTACACTATAACTATGCAAAACAAGACTCAAATGCAACAACCAACCTAAAACAGAGTTAAAACAATCCAAAATAGAGCCTAAAGCATGCTGAAATAAAGCTACCACAAGCTAGAAAAATAAACTAAGGCATAACACCAACTAAGCCAGCAAACAAGACACAAGGAGGGGAGACTAACCCCTCTAAATTTGGACTTTAAAACCTAATTTTTACCACTGAAAGCACTTTGAAAAACAGTGTTTAAAGGTCCAAAAAAATATGGTTTGAAAATGGGAAACAAAGGTGAAATGGCCTTAACAACAAGGAATAAAGAGGGATGAACCACCCCCTAACCTCAAATGGCCAAAAACACCAATTTCAGCCTATAAAAATAGGTTTTTTTATAGCTCAAAAACATCCCAAAACAATGAAAAAAGATAGGAATACAAGTATGTAAAGCAAGCTTACAAAGCTAATATTATACCTCTTGAAGAGAAGAGTAATTCCAAGCAACAATTCCAAGCAAATACCACCTTCTAGAGCTCAAACCAAGCCCAAGAACACCTCAGCTCAAAGATTAGGGGATTTGGTTAAGAGTATATAGGCAAGAGTGTAGAAATTGTAGACAAATGTGTAGAAAATATGTAGAGAGACAGGAAAATGTTTCAGTCTAAAATTTTCTAACCCCAAAACATGAGAGAGAAGGGTCCCTATATATAGAAAATATGAAATCTATACAATGAGATCTAGCCCTACATGTGTGGACAGATGCAAGCATCTGTGCAAACAGCTGACACAGTTGGCATAAAATATCTACAGAAAACACTAGTGGCCGGTCGGCAATCAGTGATAGCCAGCAAGGTACATCAATGGCCAGCAGACAAGAAGTGATGGCCGGCAGCCTCCGGGGATGGTCGGCAAGCCACCAGAGACTGCACGATGGAAAGACCAAGGCATGGCCCAAAAATGAGACAAAATGGATGCAGGGTTTAAGAGGCTCAAAGCTGGGGCATTTCGCTGAGGACTTCGAGCGCTTGGCGAGCAAACAAACTTGTCATCGGATGTACTTGCAAGAACATCTAAGTCTTGAAGGGCCGTCAAAAATGGGGTGTCTACAGTTGCCCTCTTTGACAGAATTCGGAGTCATGAAATGACGTGAATGAACGTCAAAGCCCAGAGATAACCCATTTTGACAAGGCCGTAAGACTTGGACAAACAATCAAAATAGAAATAAATGGTTACGCCCGTAGGCTGCTTACGTATCCTTTTGTAAGGAATCAAACCAGAGTAATTCTGGGACAAAAGGCAAATGACATGCATAATGCAAGAATATAACTTATGATCATGCAATGAGACTGTACAATGAAACATTTAAAATGCAAATGCTATGCAAAGAAAATGCCACATAACTGAAACAAGGTACAGCAATTCCAATCATGAAAAGAAAACCACGCTACGCGCGAGAAACACAAGCCAAACTACATTTCATGCAGAAAGGATGTAAGAAAATTAAGCAAGCTACGTGACGCGCAGGGAAGGTGTAAGGCGATGTAACCATCGGGCACACTCGAGGTCTCAACCAAGATCCTAACGCGTTGCACATGGAATGAGAAAAAGGATTGTGTGAACACCGGGACACACCCGAATGTTTTTAACCGATGCAAACAATCTTAACGCGTCTCACGCGAGAGAAAAAGAGGTGGTGTGAACACCGGGATGCACTCGAATGTTTTTAACTGAAAAGGGGAGGTGGTGTGAACACCAGGACGCACCCGAATGTTTTTAACGGAAGGGGGTAGTGTGAACACCGGGACACACCCGAATGTTTTTAACTGAAAGGGGGTGGTGTGAACACCAAGACGCACCCGAATATTTTTAACCGAAGAGGATGGTGTGAACACCAGAATGCACCCGAATGTTTGTAACCGATGCAATCCTAATGCGTCTCACGCGAGAGGGGGAAGGGGTGGTGTGAACACAGGGACGCACCCGAATGTTTTTAACCGATGCAAACAATCCTAACGCATCTCACGTGAGAGGAAAAGAGGTGGTGCGAACACCGGGACACACCCAAATGTTTTTAACCAATGCAATCCTAACGTGTCTCACGTGAGAGGAGGAAAGAGGTGGTGTGAACACCGGGACGCACCTGAATGTTTTTAACCGATGCAAACCTAACGCGTCTCACGCGAGAGGAGGAAAGGATGTGATCCGAATATGGTATGAAGGATTTTACCTAGAACTCCTCTAAATGAACCGTACATATAATATCATGCCTGTGTAAGAAAGCAACTTAACAAGTGTGATACAGTAGGAATACATGTTCTACGCAATACGAACAACCGAGATAGAATGTTAATGGCATGTTCTATGCGAGAAACAAAAGCAAAAGCATGTTCTATGCATGATTCATAGCGGGAGTATATTCTATGCGTGATTCAAAAGCGGATGCACATTCCATGCATGATTCAAGAGCGAATGCAAGACACTCATGCAATTCCCGTGAGATGCACACCTCACAACAACATATACAAAATGCATATTCTATGCCACAAAGTGAAGTACATGTTCCATGCAACAACGAATAATGAAATGTATGTTCTATGCAAGATACCAAAGCATGATTTAACGAAAACAAACTCAGTAGCAACTTCCGATTCACCTCTCGGAACAGTTACAATATGTTTAAAGGATACACCTCGTTCATGTTGACAAGTGACAAACATCGCGTACTGAAAACACAGTTTTGAGCTTTCATAAAGACAATTTGAACTCAACTTTGGACAATCCTTTCACTTCTTGGAAACCACGGACACAAAACATCATCAAGAACCCAAGGGAAGCTGCCAGCCACAAGTGAAGGCCGCCGGCCAGGTGCCGGCCATTGGTGAGCCTTATCAGCCATCGATGACAGATTCAGGGCTTTTTGGTCATTTAGCCTTGGGTCTTTAAATATGAGCCATTAGGGCTCATTTCCTCACTTCCTCTTGTCTGAAATCTTCCTCCCTCTCTCTCTAGACTCTTATTCTCTCTAGATTTGCACTTTCTACGCGTTTTTCAACACCCCATGCAAAATTGATTCGCTAAAATCTCCTTATTTCCTTCACTTTGAACCGATTGAAACTTGATTTCGGTGCTTCCTTCCTCATTTCCACCATTCTAGGCTTATTCCCCTCAAGTTTCTCTCGAGTTTTGTGCACTTCTCCCGACTTTGACTTTTTCTTCTATTTTATCTCTCCTAGGGTTTGGCTTTTCCCAAGTTTACCATTTTTCTTCGCTTTTCACCCATCTCACACCTATTTCCAAATGGCGGACGAGATTTCTCACGACAGGGCTCCTCCCGAGATTCCCCCAGTAGTTCCACCTGTGTTGGAGGTAGAGGAGCCGATAGCTGACCTTGAGGTCGACCTGGAAGCGGAGTTCGAGCCCGAAGCCAAGCCAGAGCCGCTACCACTCACAGACACACATACTGTCCACTTTCGGAGGCATCAAACATTTCACCGAGTTTACCTGCGGTGCACCAAAGGACCTTTTACTGAGGGAGCTGGATTCTCACTTGTCAGCCATTACCATTGAGGTAGGACCTCTATTTTTCATGTATTTTACCGTTCATTATTTGCAATTCCTGCACTGCCTTTATCAGATTCACCTAACTGCATTTCATACACTGCCTTGTATCTGACTGCATTTCATGCACTGCCTTCATCTGACTGCATTTCATGCACTGTCTTCATCTGATTATATTTCCTGCATTGCCTTCATCTCATTGCATTTGTCTTCTGCCACAGGGCGAGTCTCGCGCCTTCAGAGGCTACGGTGCTACGACCGCTCGAGACTGGTATGACGAGCTCCCAGCTGGAGTTCAAGACATCATCGACAAGGCGGGCTTCGGCCTTTTCTGCTCTGGCTTGACTCGGGTCACTGTAAGTCGTCCCCTCCTAGAAGCGCTGGTGGAGAGGTGGTAGGATACCACCGACTCCTTCCACTTTTCCACCGCATGGGAGATAACGATGACTTCTTACGACTTTGCTATGATCACTAGCTTAGACGTAGAGGGTGATCCAATCCCTATCGATACAGATATGGAGGACTCGGAGGCAGCCTGGTTCGAGCTACTGGGGGCATACCCACCCATCTACTGGACGGGGATGGTCAGATACACTTGGTTCGTTGAGCGATTCAAAGGGACTGAGCCCGAGACGATAGAAGAGATCGAGTAGTATGTCAGGGGCTTCCTGATGTTCGTCTTCGGTACCACCTTGTTTTCGAACAGGTGGAATACCGTAGGCCTGCATTTGCTGAGTGCCCTGGTGACCATTCCTCAAGTTTGTTTCTACGACTGGGACAAAGCTAGCCTCACCATGCTATACAGAGATATGAGCTCTACCTCTCGTTCTGCAGGGAGACTTGATTGGAGGCTACTAGTGAGCCTGGGAGGTACACATCTCAGTTATCTCTTCGCACTTTATATTTGCTTGACAGTTTCTACTTTACTTCTATTTCAAAACACACTTTCTGCTTTGCATTGTTGTATCTACTTAGACGTTATATGCTTTCTGCTTTGTATTTCCTGCATTTGCCCAAAAACTGTTCATATACTGTGCTTTCTATTTTGCATTTCTGCATCTGCTAAAAAACTATACTGATCATATACGACTGCATTTTCCCTGCAGCTATGGGTATACACATACTTTCCGACTCTCGCCCTGGAGCCTGTGGAGGAGCTTCTGTTGACAGTCTCCTATTCGTAGATATATGTCGGTCAACTTCATCGTAGAACCCGTGAGCCTTTCATATTCTTTAGGCAATACTTCGACACAATAGCTGCCTATGAGGTAATCTGAAACACAGTAATTTTTGTTTTGAAACTATTCATTTAGCAACTGACAGCAATTGATAATCTGTACAACTTCTGGTTGCAGATCATGTGGCAGCCATGGGCCTTGATGCCAGGGGGGTCTGGGACTAGTTCATCGGTGCCTGGGCCATCTCCTGCTACTGCATTTTGCTTGAGGGCCCGGTCTTCCGGGCTTCGTTCTTAGGCGAGCACTTCGTGCGCCAGATTATGGGCTTGCCTGACCCGATCGTCCCGATGGCTTCACCAGAGTCCATACGATCCACAGATAGCCTATCTGTTGAGGAGGTCATCTAATTTATAGTGGGGTTAGATGCCGACTTCTTCCAAGTGGAGGGCGACTACGCAGCTTTCATCCAAACACACTTGATGCTACCCCTGACCGGCGTTCGTGGAGTTGAGAAGGCAAGAGCTCCTGCCACGAGAGCGAGGCCCAGAGTGACCCGAATGATTAGGGCCCGTGGGCATGTGACGAGCTTCCTACCGAGGCTGAGGCAGATTGGCCAATGGTCATGAGCTTGTTGGGATCCGAGGCCCGACACCGGTATAAACCACACTTTGGCACTTGCACTCCACGTTTCATTTCAGATATATTCATTTGCAGATACTGATCATTTAAATACATTTGCAGGCACCGATTGAGTACACAGGAGGTACCCTAAAGCTGATAGCCTCGCTAATAGGGATGGTATAGAGGAGAGAGGCGCTGCTTAGCCTCTACGGTGTTCAGGTAATTTCTTCAGTTTCACATTCCAGGCATCAAATTTCCACTGACATTGACATTTCAACTAAAAACTTCCCAAACTGCATTGATACACTGTATCTGACATACTGCGCTCACATACTGTATTCACACACTATATCTGACTTCTGCATATACTCATTCTGCACACTATGCTTGCATCTAATACGTATACTGCAACTGATACATGACAACTATTTTTTCATATTCCACTCATACCGATGGCACTAGTGGCGCCCGCAGAAGACTACCGTAAAAGAGTACCCCTCCGAGCAGAAGGAGAAAGAGGTTTGTGCACATTTCCGAGGGCAGAGCTAGGGGTACCCGAGCTGAGAGTGGACCTTAAGAGCCTATTATAAGTGATGATGATGCCGAGACGAGTGACTCTGAGGAGGCAGCGAGTCAGCATTCAGAGTTATTTGAGAGTGGAGGTGACGATACCGGCTCGGGTTCCAAGAGTGGAGGCAATGCCGAGGTGAACTTTGAGGCGGAAAGCGATGATGACACCAGCTCGGGTTCCGATCCATGTTCAGATAGCGGCACAGACAGAGACAATGCCCCAGAGTCCTCACCTCCAAAAAAGAGGAGGAAAAGAGTTTCTCAAGCCTAAGGCGACCAACGTTGATTTTTTGCATTTTTACTTAGTTTCTTTTTGTTTATAATTTTAGCACATTGTACAGCTTCAGACAGGTTTTATTTACTTTAAAAACTTGTACTGCACTTTTGTAAAAGCAACCATGATTAGAATGAAAACCAGTTTTTATGAAAAAGTGTTGTATTTTTGCATTATGAGCACCACTTAGCATATAAATGAGATTGAATTTGATACTGAAAACTGAACACTTGTATTGGCACAACGTTCTTAATCGGGTAATGAATCGACCAATAACTAAAATGAAAAGCAATATACAACTCGATAAACAACACAACAACAACTTGATAAACAAAACGACGACAACTCGATAAACAAAACAACATACAACTCGATAAGCAAAACAATGCAACAACAAATGACATACAAAAATAACAAGCCTGCTAAAGCCGAAATGACTGAAAACAAGACCTTAAAATAGACTAAAAGTAGAACAAAACACTTTTTTTCAGCATTGTTCAGCACAAAGAGGGACAGCAGGTCAAAGTGAGAGACTGCTGGCCATAAACAAAGGTTGTCGGCCACATGCCGGCCATGGAAGGTGGCTTACCGGCCATCAATGCCTCTTGCTGGCCATTAATGCATCTTGCCGACCATCAATGTGCAGGACCTCTAAATTGTTGACACCTGGCTTCCACTCACTGCCTTGTCTTCTACAAAAGGTTGAACTTTGTAGTTTTCTCATTTCAACTGCAAATTCTTCACAAATGGAGCCATTTTTCGCCGAAAAACTCTCGAATTGGATTGCGACTTTAGATGGCTCAAAAAAGGGTAATTTTCGGGGTTTCGGCATAAATGCACTTTTCCCGCTAAGTCGTTCTCCGCTTTGTTTTTTGTTCCTTCATGCCGCGACTAGATGTTGGAACCTGATTACACATGTCTATAGCTTTGGGGGACAAGAGATGTGCCCGAAAATCCAAGAATTGGAGGCACTAATGGAATTCCGGTGCGATGAGGAAATCATACCTCAACCCTGCTTTGGCCACATCCAAGCTTTGGGATGGATGTGTAGGCTTACTCTACACGAGGCTCGATCCCTAGTTCACAACGGAGAGCTGGATATTCCCAGCCTGATTCGTCGATTTTTTGAGATCGGTAACCAAGGTAATCTTCTTTGGTGGGGTTTTTGGCAACATGCCCTTTGTTCATGTATTCTAGCTCATTTCCTTCTTGCCTCTAGTTTCAAAGTGTCTAGCATTCGGCTAATTGAAATGGCCCAAGGTTTGAAAGAGGGCAAGAGTTGCATTGGTTTGGTGTTGGCTGAGACTTTGATGGACTTAGATGGCTTCCATTGGCGAGAGACAAACAAATTCGCAGGGAGTCTACTACTTCTTCAGGTAATGTTTCCCACCCTTTCTAATATGTGTTTCTCACATCATTCGGCATTCATGCTCTGTTTTTCTCTCAAAACCTTTTTCTCACTTTTCTCTCAACATACATCTCTCTATTCTTTCATCCCTTCCCAGATATGGCTAATGGACAAACTGAAGGTGGTGGACTCCTGCCCCGCATACTCAACTCGAGCATACTTTTTTCGTCAACAGCTAGTGGATTTCCTGAATGAAGGATGGTGGTGCCACTAGATGTGCAACAGGTCTACTGCTAACATTGCTTGGCGTTGCCCCTGGCTTAATCTGACTGAAATGAGCTACAGCATGACTCGACAACCTCGCATTAAGCTGATTGGCCTTACACATTGTGTATTCTACTTTCCGTTCCAGTTCAAACCTCAGTTTGAACATGATCAGATTTGCCCAGAGGAGGTGGTAGAGTACCCGATTTTATTTCCCGTCCAAGGTTCACATTTGTTTAGGTACCTCACTGCTTGGGGGACGAGAGAACTTCTGGCTCCTGTCCCTAGTTTCAGCTACGCCCTTTCTAGTGAGTGCCTGACTTGGCTCGAAGATGAGGCACAAATCGGGCCTACCCTAGCATCAGAAGCTTCCACGAGCACGAGTAGGGGACGCAGGAGCACCTGCTTTATCTATGCCCCTAGTTTATTAGTTTGATCTTACTTTTCAAGTTTTACGAATGTAATAAAAGCAACTTTGATTTGTATCGAGAATTGGAGAACTTTGTATTGAAATCAATGAAATTAAAGTTGTGAGCACTGAACAAAAATCAATTTTTATCAAAACTTTTCAAAATCATTTTCGATAAGGATCACCACTTGACACGTACAGAATCTATCCTTAAGATGTACAACTCCAAATCCAAAGATCACAAATTGCCCCTTGACTGAATAACGTTGCTCAGCACTGTAACCAACTCTTAGAATAAAGATCACAACCGAACTTTCAGATAAAGAACAGACAAAGATGACCTGATCAGACACATGGACAGAAGAGTTGAGTCGGAGGTGTTTACGTCTGAACTTCAGGATGAAGTTGCCTACGTATCCCGAAGATGGGAATCAAGCTTTACGTAGTTCGGTTCAGGTTCACTCAAGTATTAACGCTCTCCTTTTGCACTCTAACTTTTGTCAAGGCCGCCCTTTTAGGGTTTTCAACCTTGTGAGCTCAATTTTTCTTTATTTTCAATTTTTTATGCTGTAACTTTCGCCTAGGTCGCCCTTCCGGGTTTTCGGCCTTACGAGCCTCTCAGGGATAGTATTTCTTCAACTTGTCCATGTTGATCGGTTAGAAAAATTCTAGGCCATCCAGGTCCATGAGAATAACAGCTCCACCAGACCAGATAGTTTTGATGATGTAAGGACCAGTCCAATTGGTTTTGAACTTGTCCCTAGGATCATGGATGGGAGCTTGGTTGTCTTTCAACACCAAATCCATTTCTTTGAGATTCTTGAACTTAACCTTCTTGTTAAAAGCCCTGGCAATCCTGTGTTGATAATCCTGAACATGGTATAGTGCTTTCAGCCTTCTCTCATCAAACAACATCAGTTTTTCGAACTTGCTCTGCTGCCAGTCCGCCTCTGCTATTTGACACTCAACTATAACCCGTAGCGATGGAACTTCTATTTCGATTGGTATAACAAATTTCATCCCATAGACAAGAGAATAAGAAGTTGCCCAGTAGACGTCCGGAGTGAAGTTCTATAGCCCCAGAGTGCAAATGGCAATTTGTCTAGCCAGTCCCTGTAGGTCTTAACCATCTTCTGGAGAATATGCTTGATGTTCTTCTTGGGGGCCTCAACAGTTCCATTAGTTTACGGTTGGTATGTAGATGACTTATGAAAAGCCACGTTGTATTTCTCCGACAAGTCAATCACTTCTTTCTTGAATGGGAGCCATTATTTGAAATGATCTCGTTTGGGACTCCATATCGGCAAATGATGTTGTTTCGGATAAACTTAGCCGCGTGCGCTGCTTTCAACACTACGTAGGACTAAGCTTCCACCCACTTTGTAAAGTAATCAATTGCCACCAGAACGTATTAATACCCATTTGACCCTTTCAGTGTGACGGCGCCGATGACGTCGATTCTCCAGACTAAGAAAGGCCATGGTGAAGTTATGTTGTACAGCATCGACGGCAGGATATTCATGCAATTATCATGGATTTGACATTTGTTGCATCGTCAAACAAAACCAATACAATCCTCTTCCATGGTAGACCAATAGTAACCTTGCCTAAGAATCTTATGGGCTAACATTTCCCCGTTCATGTGCGCTCCGCACTCCCCTCCATGGATGGCCTCCATCAAACGCTTTGATTCCTCTGCTTCGACACACAACTTGTGCATTCCCAGATAACCCCTCTTGTACAGTTTTCCTCCGCAGATAATAAATTGAACGGCCATCCGTCGTATTGCCCTCTTCTCTTTGGCATTTGCCCTTGGTGGATAAACCTCATTTTCCAAGAAGTTCCAGATATCATAGTACCAAGGGTTTTGATCTTGCACTTGATCTATTGCGGCAATAGTCACGTAGGCCGGCGTATACCTCTGCTCAATGATAATCGGACGCATCTGGACTCCAAGCGAGATGTCTATTATAGACGATAGAGTTGAAAAGGCATCAGCGAATCTGTTGTTCTTTCTTAGTAGATGCGTAAATGTCAATTTCTCAAACCTAGGAATTAGAACATCCAAGGTCTGGTGATAGATCTTCATCTTTTCTTCTTTGACCTTCCAGTCCCCTTTTGCTTGAGACACAACTAGGTTCAAGTCCCCGATGACATCCAACCTTTTTGCTCCTAGTTCCAGGGCGGCTTCTAAACCAGCTATACACACTTCGTATTCTGTTTCGTCATTGGATACCTTGAACTAGAGTTTGAAGGCTAAGGGTATATGGGAATTGTCGGGTGCTATCAGTAATACACTTATCCCATAACTGTATTGATTAGACGCTCCGTCAAAGTACATTGTCTAAATCTTTTCCTCGACTTGCAGAATAGCTTTATCTGGGAACAGGTATTCTATCGCTTCATCTCCTTTCACTAGGTGATCTGCCAAGAACTCCGCCACAACTCTCTCCTTGACAGACTTGCAAGTGGCATACTTCAGATCAAATTCAGAGAGAAAAAGTAGCCAACAAGCTAGCCTACCCCTAAACGCTGGTTTCTCAAAGAGATATTTGATGGGATCTAATCTTGAAACCAGAATTACGGAGTGAGCTAACAAGTAGTGTCTCAACTTCCTGGTGGCCCAAACCAAGGCTAAGTAAGCTTTCTTCAGCGGGGTGTAACCGGTCTCATAATCCAGCATTTTCTTGCTCAAATAATAGATGGCTTTCTCCACCCTATCCTTAGATTCCTGAGCAAGCATGCATCTCATCGTTGTGTCCATTACTGACAGACACAAAATCAAAGGCTTCTTTGGCTTTAGCGGTGACAACACAGGTGGATTCTGAAGGTACTGCTTGATCTGCTCAAAAGCGAATTGATATCAATCATCCCATCGGAATTTCTTTCCTTGCTTCAAGAGACCAAATAGTGGTTCACAAGTCAAGGTTGATTTAGAAATAAACCGTCTTATGAAATGCACTTTACCCAGAAAGTCTCGCGCCTCATTTTCAATCCTTGGTGGTAGCATTTCTAGGATGGCCTTGAATTTGGAAGGATCTACCTCAATGCCCCTCTGTGTGATTAAGAAACCCAGCATTTTCCCTGCTGTTACACTGAAAGTACACTTTTGTGGATTCAACCTCAGTCTGTATTCTTTGATCTGTTGAAAGAATTTGTTCAAGGCGGTGTAGTGGCCCTCTCTTTCCTTGGACTTGACAATCATGTCGTCCACGTACACCTCAACCTCTTTGTGGATCATATCATGCGGAATTGTGGTTGCAGCCCTTTGATAGGTAGCCCTGGCATTCTTCAGCCCAAACGGCATCACTCTATAGCAGTAGGTTCCCCACGACGTAGTGAAAGCGGTTTTCTCCCTATCTTCGAGTGCTATCAGAATCTGGTTATACCCAGAAAATCCGTCCATGAAGAAGAGCAATGCATAACTCGCGGTGAAGTCGACTAACTCATCAATATATGGTAAGGGAAAGTCGTCTTTCGGACTAGCTTTGTTCAGATCTTTGAAGTCCACACACACCCGAATTCTACCATCTTTCTTCAACACCAGGACGATATTGGCCAACCAAGTCGGGTACTTAGATACTAGCAAGAACCTTGCGTCTATCTGCTTGGTGACCTCCTCCTTAATCTTTAGAGCCCAATCCAGACGTATTCTCCGCAATTTCTATTTGACGAGTCGGGCCTCGGAGTCAAGAGGGATTCGATGTTGTACAATCTCAAAATCGATTCCAGGCATATCTTCGTAGGACCACGTGAAAACATCTTTGAAATCTTTTAATAAAGCGACTAAGCACTCGCGCTCCTCCAAAGACAACGTGGACCCGATTTGGACCAGACGCGGATCCTTCTCAGTGCCTACATTAAAAGCAATGATTTTATCAGCGAGGGGTTTTGCAAACCTCAAATTCTTCAAAACCAGAGGAATTCTTTCCTCTTCGTTTTCATCAAAATTTTGAAAATCATGATCAATAAATAAGAGGCACAGAGAAATACTCAGAATCTGCAGTGGCATTCTCATTCACAAAGTCCAGCTTATCTAGATTTTCGATTACAATCGACTCAAAAGAAAAAGAAAATGACGATTTGGACAAAACCTTGGCATCCGGGTTATCAACCCCAGGAATACCGAACCCAGACTCAGAAGCACCGTAATCTGATTCCGACTCCACAAACTTTGTGGAATCAAATTCTGGTTCATTACCTGGCTCAAAACTGCTAGACAGGTAGCCCTCCTCTAGCTGTCAAATGAGGGATGTTGCGTCAGATGCATCTAAGATGCTACTAGAAAGGTTCACACCCGATTGGTCCCCGATCATAGAAACGGTCAGGTTATTCCCCAAGCTCTCTGAGTTGATCGGAGAATCCGAAAAGAGACATGCTAGTGCTGCTCCTACTTTAAGCTCGTTGCTATCAGAATCACTTTTTGTGCTTGTCTCAATTTCGATAGTCGGTTCAGCCATTTCCTCCGTATCACTGTCTTGCAGCTGCAAGTCAAAGAAAATTTCAAAACCAGGAACACACTGCTTCTCAGAATTGAACCAAGGTTCGAGGAAATCATAGAATGGGAAATCTTCACCCTCTCGAACAAAATGATCATTCAGGGTTCCCCGAATAGGTCGATTTACAAGTTCATAGCGCTTCCCGATCTGCTTAGCTTTGGCTCTGCTAGCCATCTTTTTTCCTTTCCTAACCCAGTCCTCTTTGGTGGGCGTATAGCCAAGACCAAAGGCATGCGGGATATGTGGCACATCGGCCAATGCAGTAACGCCCTTCTGTCCATTTCTTCCCAAACCCATTCTTCGCACATGTTGAAGCTTGTTCATGAAGTAGATTGATTGGGCACTGACATACAAGCCCTTATCGCCGTGAAAAACTTCCAGCAGAGGATGTATAGATGAATTCCCAAACACAATAGCCACCCCCTTTCCATAGGGGTATTTCAACATTTGGTGGAGGGTAGAGGAAACAGCTTTTACTTAGTGCAGCCACGGCCTTCCTAACAGTAGATTGAAAGTGGCTAGCACATCCAAGACATGGAATTCAATGTCCTGTTGTTGAGCTGGGCCCACTTGAACTCTGATCTATATTGTGCCCATCACCTCTCTGCTTGTATTGTCATATACCCGAATCACCTGGACTGTAGGCACGAAATCCGCCGGTTTTAAACCGATGGCATAGGCTGTACGAGATTGGCAGACGTTGATTGCTGACCTAGTATCAACCAACACCACTGGCACTCACTTTTCTCTACACTCGACTGATATGTACAGAGGTTTGTTATGTGCTGAGCCTTCTGGAGGCAGTTCTTTGTCTGAAAAGGTCAAAGTTGGCGCAGCATCTCCTAAGAAGACTAATCTGACTAACTGTTCAGGAGTAATTTCAATGGACAATTTGGCTTTATCCATCGCTGATAGCATAGCCTGTTGGTGCACGCGAGAAGCCATGAAAAGACCCTAGATTGAAATATTGGCCTGGATCTTCTTTAACTATTTCAGTACTGCTTCTTTTTCCAACTGCTTTTCCCTTTACTTCTCAACCTCTTTGTCCTTTCTGGAGGCTTCAGCTTGGTCTAAGTGTAAGGGCTTGAAGTACCGCCCACTTCTAGTCATATAGTCCACCTCTTCAAAGTACGAGGTATTGTCTGGCAGGTCTTCACCCAAATCCTTGTCAGTGTGGACAAGATGCAGATTATCATCTTTCCACCATATACCTCTGGTAACCGACAAACAATTGTTCGATTCTAATCTAATTATTCTCTCAGCAAAAACATTCCCCGCAGGGTGTTGAGCTATTCCAGCTTTCTGTTTGTTTTGATCCCTTTCTTTTTCAAACCATTTTAACGTGGCTTATTGCTCTGTATCAGCGATTGTAGACGTCCCCGAACGCCCCGGGAGGGTGAGTCCCGTTCTGTTCTTTTTGGGGTTCACTACAGTTCAAGACTCAAATGTCACTGTTCTTAATCTTGAACCAAAGAGTCCAAATCTTGGCAAATCGTTTTGAGAAAAAAACAGATTTTGAAAGAAGTGCCAAACATGGACTGCTTTGCCAGATACAGAGTCGCCACCTAAATATTTTTTAATGGGGAAATTTAGGAAACCCTGACTCGGTGCCAAAGGCCACATATCTGTCATCACCAAAGTTGCTTCGGCTCGGGAACTTGGGTACGATTGGGGAAGGTCAGCTATGATGCACCCCCTCTCGTCCGATCCGAAGATCGGCCTCTACTAACCATGATATCTCATTTTTGAAAACACATGCGTTCTTATTCCGGTTAATTAACTAGAATTACTATGTGATGCGCACAGCACAACAAGTATAGACTAGATCGCCTAATTTGGAACAAAGCATTGCATATCCGTTTGTTTGGAAAATGTTTGAAATTTGCTACTCGCAAGTAGGCTAAAACGCGGATTTCAATGAATTATCCCAATTCAAGTAATCCAACTTTCACCCACAGGCACTCAGGCAGTTATATCAACTAAGCATTTAGCCACATGGTAAGCATGCTGTCATGTTAACATTCACACTCATGCGAGATGCTAAAGCATAAATACTTACATCATACTCCGAGCCAAAATAGAAATTAGTTAGAAATCAATGCATGATCCTAACTATACAGAAATGCCTAATGCAACATATGCAAAATGCAACTATAGCAGGCTCGGCTATTCTAAACATGGCATGTGAAATGCTACAGCTAACACATATTCAATTTGAAATTGAAATTCAAATACAGTTAGTATGATGCGCCGAACCCGGTGCATGCAAAACAGATGAATGAATGCAAACATGCAATCATACTGTATGCTAATTGAAATATGCTCTAATCCAACCATCATAAGCGGTTAAATAAAAGGGAGAAAGAAAGGGGATTGGAATACATGCACACACGCACGCACCCTTATTACAACAATTGGCCCTCACTCGGAGGGTCCGAAAGAATAATATACAGTCCCAAATAAATACAGTCCGAATAAATAATACAAAATCCTAATTAATTAACAAATTAATCTAGGAAAAGCAATAAATTGGCGTGCAAGCCAGGGACCGCCTCAGCTCTGATCCAGATGATGAATGATGCATATTCAGGTTGCCTTGCGTACAAATCTACTGCGATGCCCCAATTAGCCTCTGTTTGCAATTGTTCTTGGAATGCATGCCAAGCTCCGGAAGGCTGCTGATTCTTGATTTGCTGCAACAGAGAGCAACAAAGGGGCCGGCAAAGTATTTTCACACATGTATGCATGACTACTCTTCAGGGAGTGTAGTCCTCGATCCTTGTGCCACCAATCACGCATATCGATGCATGATGACCGAGGAGTCGAATTGCATGACTCGATGTGAAATGAATGCACATGTAAAGTAAGTAAAGCCTAGAACTCTATCATGAATCATCAAGAGCTTTGGCGACCGAGAATTGAGACGCATCCCATCACTTGAAGTATGGAATACCCCTCGTTTCCCGTGCTCGGATTAATGTTTAACCCGAACAATGCAACACATAAGCATGGCAAACATGCAATATGGACTAAGTATGCAAACATGCAACTAAAACAAACATGCGACAAGCATATGAACATAATGTGAGGCGACAACCTTGGATAATCATGGCAAAATGCAATGTGAGCATGCGAGGCATGTAAAGCTAAGCAAGTATGCAATGACATACTATGTGTAACAAGCATGCGACAACATGGTAAAATGGGCTTACACCAACACGGAAAGCTCTCAACTAGGTCCAAATTAGTAGCCATGAGATAAAAATGAGACACTCGAAATGCGTGCGCACATGCACGCAAACCAAGGACCGAACCTAAGGCACGAATGCCACTCTACCAAAGCATGGTAAGGCATGGAACATGGTATGCAAACATGCAAATTTCAGCACTCAAACATGATGCTAAACAACCCCGAAACATGGCAACATGGCACCCGATGCATGAGATGAACTCCGAAATGCAAAACTAGGCACATAGAATGACTTACAGCTATACAAAGCATGCATTATTGGACTATGAAGTCTGAAGACATAGTCAAGGCAGTCCCAAAACATAGACTTTTCCAGTTTACAACAAGGCCAAAAGGTGCTGGCAAGATCGCTTAAATTAGCATGCAATTTTGACTAGTAAACATGGTTTACATGGCAAGTACATGATGCACATGGAATCTGACAAAATCATCAAAAATCAGTGAATAAATCACATGAAAATAGGCCCAAATAACCACTGATATGCAACCATGGTATGCAAAAATGATGAGCTCCTTTAGAGGGGCATGCAAGGAGTTATTAGGCACATACAAGATAGACAAGTGGCATGACATATACAAATTTGAAAATCAAATATGGTAGTCCTAAAACTCATAAAATTGGCCCCAAAATCAGTCAACAAAGCATGCAAGATGGGGGCCCTTTGAAAGACCAAAATGGCCATCAAGCAAGTCAAGGTGAGAGGGGGTCACCCCCCTCTGATTTGGAGGCTCAAAACAGGGTCTTAGCCACTGAAAATCCACTAGATTTCAGTGGCTAGAAGGCCAAACAAGGCATGCAACAATAACTTACGCTTAAGGCTCAAAACAAAAGGCAACTAAGCATACTAGATAGCATATGACCTCAGATAAGAAAATTCCCTTAATCAAACATGGAGAGGGCCTCAAAAAAAAACTTTTTACAGTTTACAACATGCTTCAAAAATGAACAAAAATAGGGCTAATCTATCATGCAAAAATGGCCCTAAAAGTGAGTCAAAGAGACAAGGGGCAGAAGCCGACCCCAAATGGCAAAGAGCCCTTCAACAAAGTCGGAGAGGGGCTCAAAATAAGGCACTTTTCAGTTTACATAAAATCTTGAAAATAAACACAAGTAGGCCTAAACTAGCATGCAAGAAAAGGGCCTAAAAGAGGGGTAAAGTGGATAGTAAATGACCTCAAAAAGAGGAGAGTCCTTCAATAAAGTTGAATAATGGCTCAAAAAAAGCCACTTTATAGTTTACATCAAAGCTCAAAACAGTTTACAAATAAGCCTAAAATACTATGCAAAAATAGGCCTAAAAGAGAGTTAAAGAGGCAAGTGATGGAATGAGGCCTCAAACAGAGAAAGACCCTTGATCAAACATGAAAAGAGACTCAAAATATGACTATATGCAGTTAGAATTAGAGCCCAAAAATGCTTGCAAGTAAGGCTTATAAATGAAACAAAAAAAAGCTAGTTTAGGGAAAAAGTGTACTTACCCTTGAAGAACAAGTCTTTAGCAGCCTTTTGGTCCAAAAATCTGAGCTCCTAGCCTCTGAGGATCAGCCTCAAGGTGTTTGAATGGAGGATGGAGGTCTTGTGCTATGAGGTGTTGTGCAAAAAAATAAAGAAATCCAACTTCTAAGCTCTAACCACAAGCAATATAGAGAGAGAGATGGATTTTTGCCCTCCAAAATCTCAGAACCTGGTGTAAGAAAGAAGCCCCTTGCTTATATAGAGCAATGCAAGACTAAAGCTTCTTGAACAAGCTTCCAAAGGCTTTGATCCCTCCATACACGTGTATGGAGGGCAGATATGAGGAATCCAGCTGGTACAAAATATCTTCCCGGAAACTAGCTGAGAAATAGAGTGCTACCATCGGCAATGGCAGGCGATTACCCGATGGCCTAAGGTGCTCATCAAGGTCAAGAGGGGCAAGCCATGGCCGGCAGTGCCATGCCTATGGCCAGCAGTGCACTAGGAGGGCCACTCTGACAGAGCCTAGTCCGGGTCCAAAAATGAGGCAGAAAGGATACAGGGTCCGGAAACTCGAACCGATGACGTTCCGCCACGACAGTCGAATGCTGGGCGAGCAATCGAACCAGTTATTGGGTGTACCTACAAGTACAACCAAGTCTTGAGGACGATCAAAAATGGGGTGTCTACAGCGATACTCACAGCGCCCAGTTCTTGAGCTAAATTCTTAATATCGGTGCTCTCCGGCAGTATTTCCTTTTCTTTGGCCATTCCGGCCACTACAAGTGTTCTTACTTCCTTTTCTTCAGGTTTTGATTCAGTTTCTTCCCCTTTGTCGGGTTCATCACTAAGCCATCCGAAGTTGTCTGTCGATCCATTCAGATCAAACCAGTTAATCTGCACGTCCCTCTAATCTTGTTCGTCATAGAACTGCAAGTTGTCTAAGTCTTCTTCCAGCTCCGCTAAATCATCCAGACCTTGGCTTGGGCCATCCTCTCGAACCACATTAACCTTCGCTGCTATCAGCAATACCACTTCGAGTTTGGCTTGATCCACTGGCACAATATAACAACATGGGTCATAAACCCCCTAAAATGTAGAGCTTTCAAGCAATGGACTGGCATTCTGTTCCAAGGCCAACTTCCCTCCTTCTGCCATTATTACCATCAAGGGTTCAAATTATAGAGTGGAAGTGTTCATCATGCACAAGTCCGTGCTTTTTGGAATGAACACAATCGGTTTGGGTAGGTGAGAAAGGGTTATGTATACGCTGGGGTCATATAGGATGGCCAGTGTATATATTAGATTTAGGTTTCAAGGTGGGAGAACTTGGATATGGGCTGGAAGAGGGTTTGTGGTCACATTTGGCTTTTGGGGTGATGCTATCACCTTGTTGTCAATGAGATCTTGAATCTCATGACGCAGCCTGTAGCATTGGTCAGTGTCGTGACCTGCTGCTGGTGAAAAGCACAGTATTTGGCCGGGTTGTGTTTAGGTGGAAGGGGATAGGGTAATGGACGTTGTTCTAATGGCTTAAGATGCCCTCTTTTGATTAGGACCCCTAGGGCTTTGAATAAAGTCATGTAGAGTGGGGTAAAGACCCTTTGAGATCGAGCCTGGCTGGTTGAGGTTTGTGGATTTGTATTGGCGAATGGGTTGACAGTTTTGAGTGTCGTGGTGACAACATTCACATCAGACGGCCATACAGAGGTGCTTCTACTTGTGGTTGCATTGGAACTATGTGTAAAGGGCCTCTTAGGCTATTCCATCTCATCGGCGATCAACCCCTGTTTCATCGCATCTTCAATCTAAACCCCCTATCGCGTGGAGCTTAGCGAATGTAAACAAGGGCAAGACTATCATCTTCTGCAATAATTTTCCTTGCAAATTGTGGACCACCATTCTGATTTGATCCTTCTTGGATGGCCTGATAGTCATCATCGAGGCCTTAGCCCTCTATCGTGTCATAAAGTCCAAGAAGCCCTCCTTTGGCTCCTGACGGGTCGCTTCAAGATCACGGGTTGTGATCTCAATCTGGTATTATAGGAGTACTATGCGATGAAGGCCTTAGCCATTTCCTCTCAGCTCTGTTTCATAGAGTCTTCCAGTTTTACATACTAGATGGTTGCTATACTCGATAAGGTCCAGCCAAAAAGTGACAGCTTTTGGAGTCTAGTGAGGCTCATTGGTCGCATGATGTCTAAGAATAAACACAAATGGACCATGGGATCCCCAAAGCCATCAAAACGATCTATATGAGGCATCTTGAATCTGTCTGGCAAAGTTACTGCGGAGTCGATGTATCCATCTTCGATGTTAGGGATTGAGTTCACACCCTGTGCCCGCTTGAAAAGCTTTTCTAGCTTGTTAACCTTCAGTGTAGTGGGGTCAACCGTGAATTCAAATGGCACCTCAGTTTGGTATACTGGTGCCTTGGAGGTTTGCAGTGGGATTGGATTTACCGGAATGCCTAGATTCTCTTGGACATTGACAGTGACTCCGGGTGCTGGAATACCCATAGGAGGTGCATGGGATGCGGAAGCTACTGCCGGCTGTGGTTGCTGTTGCTGCAGCCTATTTATCACTTCCGCTTGATGGGCTGTAACTTCAGCTTGGTGGGCAGCATCTAGCTGCATGGTTTTCAATGGTCTGCTGGAGATGACGGAGTATGTCTTCCATACTGGCTGCAGGGTATTAAGTCATTTGAACAGGCAAATGATCTCTTACTGGCCTGGATGTAGAAGATTGTCCTTGACTGAATGCAGGTGATTGTTGTAATAGGGAATTATGCTTAACCCTCCTTCGTCTAGTAACAAGTGGGAGTGAAGCAAACACTGGCTGTCCCCTAACAAGATCCCCGGATATGTAAAGTCTCCTTACACGGGTCCAAAGTGCTTGGGGGGTAACAGAATCGTCCGAAGCAATTGTGATAAACTACCTTGCAAAAAAAATAAAGTAAAAGAAAGCAAAAATTAAAAACCGCATAGTACCTCAGCTCAGATGTGAACAAGACACAGTTGTAATCATAAGCTGTAGAATCGCAGTCAACACTAATTTCTGCCCCCAAAAACTGATACCCAAACTTGCAACTGATATATACATTCCTGTAGAGTTTCACTCTAAAAGCACATACCAATTAAGTGAGAGCCAAAACACCCCTACGATGAGATAGGGTTACCCTGCCCTAGTTTCATCAAGAGCTAGGGTTCACTATTCAAGCAAAGTGGTTTCACACAATCCTGTATTTGGGTGAGCAACTTGTCTTAGTTTGGAACAGTCTTTATGGCTTTCGATATGCAACTAGGTCAATTGGTCAAAAGGGGTACCTCAGCAAGACTACCTAATATACCTCTCACACTTAACATCGAGAAGTAAAAGAAGGATCAAACGGTACAGCGGTAGTCCAGATCTAAGGATTATGTTCCCATCGTGGTAGAGCCCGCAATCGGTCAGCCTTTTGGCAAGCTTTTCCAAGCAAGCCTCTAGCAAACCGTTCAGGAATAGCAGATGGCAAACACAGTGACTTAGACGCACCAATGCAAATGCAAATGCAAAAAAATACATAAGTGTAGATAAAATGTAATATCATGAGTTTGAGTCAAGTTCTCTAAATCCCCAGCAGAGTCGCCAGGAACTGTAGCTCGACTTTTTCGCGCCCCCTTTCGGAAACTCGAAAATAAGCCCTACAGTTCGGACTCCCGCAGTTCTGAATCTAATCTCATAGGTGCAATATGAAATTGATGAACACCAAAGAGTCCAAATTCGGCAAATCTTTTTGGAAAATCGATTTTAGAATCAAAAATGCCAAAATTGAACTGCTTTGTCATATACAGAGTCGCCACCTAAATATTTTATTTTGAAAAAATTTAGGAAACCCATGGCTCGTGCCAAAGGCCACGTGTCCGTCATCACCAAAGTTGTCTCGGCTCAGGAACTTAGGTACGAGAGGGAAAGGTCATGAATTGAGCACCCCCGCTCGCCTGATCAAAGATCGGCCTCTACTAATCATGATATGATTTTTATAAACATTTATGTGCTCTTGTTCCGATTGTTAAACTAACTTTACTATGTGATGCATACAAGCAAGTATAGACTAGTTTGCTCAAATTAGAACAATTCAATTTCATCTTTGTTTAGTGAAAAGGGTTTGAATTTACCACCTCAAGTGAGCTTAAAGTTTGTGAGTTTGCCACTTAACAAAGTGGGCATAAAAACTGTGAATTTGCCACTAGACATAGTGGGCTTAAAACGTACATTCGTTGAATCGTTCCAATTCAAGCAATAAGCCTTCATCCACAAGCATTCAAGCAGTTTATCAAGTAAGCATTTAGCCTTATGGTAAGCATACTAGTCATGACAATCACTCACACTCATGCAAGTATGCTAAAGCACTAAAAACTCACATAGTACTCCAAGCTAAGAAGATATGAGTTAGAAAAATATGCATGATTTCTAACTATGTTAAATGTTTAATGCAACACATACAATAATGCAATTAATAGGCTCGACTACTAATATGACATATGAAGCCATTAAATGACATGTGGTCTAAGCACGTATTCAAAGAAGTAATTGAAACAACAATGCAGTTTGAATGATACGCCGAGCCTCGGTACATGCAAGACAAAATGAATGGATGCAAGCATAAGGTATTCTAAATAAAACGTGGTACTCTTAAACTAACCATCAAAAGTAGGTAAATAAAAGGGAGAAAGACGTGGGGTTAGAAGACATACACATTATTACATTACGCTCTCTCGAAGGAGAGTTCGAATGAATGAAGCAAAACTAATAAGCAACTAAGTAGGGCTAAGCTAATTATTACAAACCAAAATGAATAACTAGCCAAACTAATTAACTAATTATTCCAACACTTGAATGAACTACTTGAATGAACTAACTAATTAAGTTACAACACAAATGTAAACAAACTAAGTAATTAAAGTCTCTAACTACTCTGCCACTACTCCACCGCGAGAAATAAAAGATGCACATGCTCGGATATCACCCGAAAAGACCTCCGTTTCACTCTCGAAAGCCTCTGTTTGCAGAGTTGAACACTTTCAGAACCATTTTGCTGCACCTTACCAATATTCTACTGAGGTTTGCATCAATGGTTAGCCGGCCACTGGTAAAGCTTACCAACCACCTGTTGGCCATTCTGGCCACCAATGGTGTCCTGCCGGCCACCAATGGTGCCCTGCCAGCCACCTGCCGACCATGGATGGTGGCCTGCCGGCCATTGATGCACTGGTTCTTCTTGCTGCAACAGAGGACAAATAGAACAAAAAGAGGGCATTCCCACAAATTGTTTTCACAACTCACCCCTCATTTTCATGAACAAATCCAAGGAGTTGTGAGCTCAAGCCATAAACCACCAACTCAAGCAATTTCATTGCATGATGGCTTGTGACTCAAGAGTTGCAAGTTCAATAACTGCAAAATGAGACAGAAACCTCCTCCCTTTCATGAAATATCAAGGGAAGAAATTGACCTTGGAGACTTGGATCATTTCATCACTAACAAGTATGAAATGGTCCAAGTTCCATGTGTTCAATTAATGTCTGATTGAACACATCAAAAATGCAACCAAATTCATATCTTGGCTCACTTTTAGTTCCAAGTTTTAATTACTCATTTTACTTTACCAACCATTCCTTAATCCAATTAAGTCCAAAAGGTGAGTTAAAGTCCCCTAATGGAAAGAAAAACTCAAGACACAAGTTGCTTTGGGTATAAAAGAAGTATCATACCGTTGGTAATGAACTCCCTAAGGGATTAAACCATTAAGCATGAAACCTTAATTTCACACTTAGGCAAACAAGTGACTTGAAACCACTTTCAAAACAAAATCAAAAGCCTAGAAAGGAGGGAGATTGCAGAGGTGATTAGTGCTGAAATTAAGTGTGAAAAGCTTTAAAAACATGTAATCAACTCAAACAAGTGGTGTCTAATGGCCTAAAACACCAAGCTTATGAGGACTATTACACTACAACTATGCAAAACAAGACTCAAATGCAACAACCAACCCAAAACAGAGTTAAAAAAAGTCCAAAATAGAGCCTAAAGCATGCTAGAATAAAGCTACCACAAGCTAGAAAAATAAGCTAAGGCATAGCACCAACTAGGCTAGCAAACAAGACACAAGAAGGGGAGACTAACCCCTCCAAATTTGGACTTCAAAACTTGATTTTTACCACTGAAAACACTCTGAAAAATAGCGTTTAAAGGCCTAAAAAAATATGGTTTGAAAATGGGAAACAAAGGTGAAATGGCCTTAACAACAAGGAATAAAGAGGGATGAACCACCCCCTAACCTCAAATGGCCAAAAACACCAATTTCAACCCATAAAAACATGTTATTTTTATAGCTCAAAAACAACCCAAAACAATGAAAAAAGATAGGAATACAAGTATGTAAAGCAAGCCTACAAAGCTAGTATTATACCTCTTGAAGAGAAGAGTAATTCCAAGCAACAATTCCAAGCAAATACCACCTTCTAGAGCTCAGACCAAGCCCAAGAACACCTCAGCTCAGAGATTAGGGGATTTGGTTAAGAGTATATAAGCAAGAGTGTAGGAATTGTAGGTAAATGTGTAGAAAATTTGTAGAGAGAGAGAGAGAATTGTAGAGAGAGGAAAATTTTTTAAGTCTAAAATTTTTGAACCGCAAAACATGAGAGAAGGGGTCCCTATATATAGAAAACATGAAATCTATACAAGGAGATCCATACAAGGAGATCCAGCTCTCCACGTGTGGACAAATGCAAGCATCTGTGCAAACAACTGGCACAGTTGGCATAAAATATCTGCAGAAAACACTGGCGGCCGGCCGGCCGGCCATCACTGATGGCCGACAAGACACATCAATGGCCGACAGACAAGAAGTGATGGCCGGCAGGCCACCAGAGACTGCAGGATGAAAAGACCAAGGCATGGCCCAAAAATGAGACAAAATGGGTGCAAGGTTTAAGAGGCTCAAAGCTGGGGCATTCCGCTGAGGACTTTGAGCGCTTGGCGAGCAAACAGACTTGTCATCGGATGTACCTGTAAGAACATCCAAGTCTTGAAGGGCCGTCAAAAATGGGGTGTCTACAGTTACATATATAATGTAGTATCCCCCAAATAAGGTTTCACAGGCTGATCTATAACAGAAATTTTAGAATTATATGGAAATGTAATCACATATTAATGGTCTCAGTTTCAAACAGACTTCTTGGATACCAATTATGATGGTAATTTCAAAACAGAAGGGCACATCGGATTTGAAACAAAAGCGTATCAGAGTCATAATAGAAGCATATTTCA
Organism: Camellia lanceoleosa; assembly: GCA_025200525.1. Classification (NCBI taxonomy): domain Eukaryota; kingdom Viridiplantae; phylum Streptophyta; class Magnoliopsida; order Ericales; family Theaceae; genus Camellia; species Camellia lanceoleosa. Next base: position 2,366,220 of record CM045762.1, on the reverse strand, counting down.
CAGAAATTCATTGAGCCTTTTGTAAGTAACAGAAGTTGGGTTGTACTCTTATAGTAGCAGAAAGTCATACAGATCAAAGCAGAACTTTACATACTTCTGTGAAATTAAAATTAGCGTTTTTGACAATCTTTCTCATGCTATCATTTCAAAGTAGTGATTCAATTTCACAACAGGTCTACGTTTTTTGTGAATTGTTACACAGTAACTTAGGGTTAAACTTTTAACTTTCTCAAATCATTACAATTAGCCGACTGAAATTCTTATGTTTCCAAAGGTCCGTTAAGAAATATACAATTGTCATTCTAACGAAATTCATTTTCTTATTTTTCATTATGCTTTCTTTCTTCCGTTTAACGCTATAGTTAAATTTCTTCACAATGAGTTAGGCTATCTAAGTTAGGATTCAAAATCTAAATTCAATTATGTGTCTATAAGATCATCATATTATTCCTTTCTAACTACTTCAGATACGAAATCACTATGTCTTTCTTTCTTTTTTCTTTTTCTTTTTCTTTTAAAGGTCTATATTCTGACTTAATAGTTTACATTATAAGTGTCACTTTTCTTTTCTTTTTGGTGTTATCAATGTGATATGATATGTTTTCCGAATTGTGTTAAGTCTTGATCTCATTTTTCTAATTCAGGTAGTTTCAAATTGAGTCTCAATTACCCAAGCAATGGATCCTAACTTTATCATTTAAAAAAAAAAATTATGAGGGGAAAAAGGGTGGTCTTTTTAGATTTATAATTCAATATGTCATAAATTGTCATTTTCAATCTTTTCAAATGGTTCCATAGCGATATGATTGCAGTAAATTGAGTCTTACTTATTCGGACACTAAGCAGGAAAATTTTCATTAGCTTAATTCGTTCAGTCTTTTATTTAGCTGAAGTCTTAGCGATATTCTGATAATCTTTAGCAATCTCAGGTTGAATTTTGAATAGCCAAATAGATGGGTTCTAATTTCATCAAATATGGATTAGAACCAATTCAATAAAGTCACACATATATAAAATTTTAACTTCAAATTTCTATACATGCATTTAAAGCATTTCTACTAATTCCTAATTTATAGTTAAGTGCTAACCTTTAACCAATTGATTTATTTGAGTTTTCTCCTGGGCTTTAGAACAATCTTTTACTAGATGCCCCATCTTCCCACACTTGAAACATGCTCTGGTAAGTCGATGACACAACCTATTATGTCGCTTGTGACATGTTAAACATAATGAACGAAACTTACTACCTTGCTTATAATTGCTTGACTCTCCTAAGACAAATTTCTTAGGCTTTTCCTTTGGTTCCTTCTTTGACTTCACACTTAACTTTTTCTTTTGGTCTTGCGGTTTGTCATAGCATTGTTGCATAGCTTTCATTACTCCCTCAAGTACTTCTTCTACCTTGTCCAATCGTTCTACCAAAGTCTCAATTTCCATATCGTTCTTACTTTTCACCATTTTTTTCCTAATGATAGAAGAGAAAGGTCAAACACAAAATGATGGTTGATAACACTTGGGTTAATATCAACTGACTTAGAATATAACACAAAACACTTATCACATACGAGTATCCATACACATATAGGCATATAAAGACACTGGTAGGGTAACCTATTCATTCTCATGGTGTCACGACCCAAACCCGCCCCTATAAGTTTAGCGTTGTAACTGGCCAGTAATCCTTGGATTACCGAAGGCCTCTTAAAAATTAGACTTGTAATTAGGGGCTACAGAAGTAAATACATAAAAGAAAAATATACATAGTCCATCGAGATATGCAGGCATACATAGGACTGGTAATCTTAACTTTTATAAACATATGAATGACGTCACCTCATGTACATATAAAAGGAAAACTTGTTCACTTGTTCATAGAGCAAAAGGAACAGTCTTATACATTCATATTAACACAGCCACAAGACATGACTTGATCTGGAACCTCCTCGTGAGGTGCAAAAGGTGGTTGACAATCACAAAAATGCTTCAGGCATCATCTTAAGCCTGATCACGAGCCTACTCATTTAAATACATAATAAATAACTAGTGAGCGGTGGCCTAGTGAATAATAACAGAGTAAAGGGATAAATGAATGATGTCCCGTAACTATGTCTGAAACCAAAGTTCACATTCGTATTCTCATTCTGAACATGTATACAGAGATTAGAGATTCATGCTAAATCTTACATGGTGCATCCGCTAGCACTGACAGAACACATACAGAGAATCTTAAATCGTACTTGTCAGTTCTATAGAAGAACCTCCGGCCAGGTAAGGATAACTTGTCAGTTCCATAAAGAAACCTCCGGACTAGGAACTTGTAAACTTGTCAGTTCTACCTAGGAACCTTCAGCCGGGTACAGATAACTTCTCAGTTCCATAAGGAACCTCCGGTACCGGAAACTTGTAACATACTTGAATCATAGCATAATGTCATAAATGCTTGTTCTTGTTGGACAATCATTCATAGTATAAAACATGACATTCCATTCAACAGATCTTATTTCATATACCGAAAATAATTTAACTTAAACATAGCTTTACTAAGTTATTACTCATAGATAATAGATGCTGCAAGTAGACAATTCAACTTCCTTGTGGCATGTGACCTACACAGTTACAGAACGAATGTATACTGAATTACATACTCGGAAATGATAACTTAATCCCTTCTTGTTTTGTTGTGTTTCTACTTCATTAACCTCATTATGGTGTCTTAATCATGGCCTAGGAATGCTTAGGATGGAATAAGGATGCAAAAATGCATTTAAAAATATTTTTCAAAACTTGCTGAAAACAGGATCCACGCTCGAGCATGGCTTTCCTCGCTCAAGCGAGCATGCAGAATGTGAGGGTCCGCTCGAGCGTAACTCTTTTCGCTCGAGTGGTCTATAAATTTTGAAAAAGTACTAGTTGCTTGTTTTTCACGCTCGATGGACTCTCGGTCCCCGCTCGAGCGTGAGACTCAGACCCTCGCTCGAGCGTGACTTTTGTCGCTCGAGCGTACTGCAAAACACAAGAACTTCTGAAGGCTTGCATTTTACACTCGAGCATACTTCAAGTCGCTCGAGCAGAAGTGCACGCACTCAGAGTGGTTGCTCAAGCGTGGATTCTTGCGCTCGAGCGTAAATGCAAATTCCAAAATTTCCAGATTTGATCTCCAAGTTCAAAACTTAATCTTTAAGCACCAAAACTTGATTTTTCTAGGCCAAAACTTGAGAAAATACATGGAAACTCCCAAAACAACATGAATTAAAGATCATTACAAGAAATCATGGCCCAATGGCTTCCTAATTGAGCAAAATTCAACTTAAAGTGTAGGAACATGCTATAAATATGACATGCATGCATAATTTGAGTTCATAGCTTCCCAAAACATGACCAAATGAAATATTCAACTCAAAAACATGGTGAATTCTTATATTACAACCAAAATATGAATATTCATATGAGATTTCTCATGAAAAGAACTTCAAAACTTCATGATATGGACATGCATGCATGGAATGACTTACAATTCCCAAGTTCTAACTCAATTCTTGCATAAATCAACATAATTCTCTTGAGTTCATGCATTATAGTCTAGATTTCAAGGTTTAAGGATGAAATTCTTACCTAGAGGCTTGAGTTCACAAGTGTTGAAGTTGTAACTCTTAAATTCTCCTCAATTCCTCTAATTCTTGCTAGCTTAGCTTCAAATTGACTCCAATCTCTCCCCCTTCTCTCACTCTCACAGTTGTGTATGTATAGGCTCAAGAGTGTGTTGAATGAAGGAAAGAAAGATGAGTGGAGGCAATAGGTGCCTTATATAGGCTTCATTAATGTTGGTTTATTAAAACTAATCAAATGGGTATTAAATTAATCCAATTTAATCATTCCGAATCGAATTGCAATTGAGCCTACCATAATGTTCTAAAAATTCCATATAGCATATATATCAAGCCAATTTCATGATTGGATGCCGATAAGCCTTCGATTTACAGCACAAAACAGAAATTCAAACAGATGTGTCTACGATGAACAGATAAAATCACAAATTATGCAACACATATGCAATTAATTCAAAATCTGGTCTTAATAACTTATTAGGCATATTAAATCATGGATTAACGTTAATCATAGGTTGGGGTTGTTACACATGGAATTTACCAATAATTTCCGATTCGAAGCTACCCTGGCTAAACGTGATTCCAATCGGACTTTCAAGATCATTCAACAAAGGCATGAAACTCTACAGTTTAACATTTCACATAATAGGTTCCCACCAAAATGTACTATCTTACATATCAAATGACTTTCTTATCCTCAATTACCATAGTTTCACATATTTCATTGGTCATCAAATTCCTCAATTTCCCAAATATTCTCATAGTCCAATTTGACATATAACCCATATAGCTTTCATGACTTTCATTAAAGATTTTAATTCTTCATAATACTAGTACTTACTCACCAATGTACTAGTCAAATATTTTGATTTCCTTATAACAGTAGAAATTTCAGAAATTTCACCGTAATTCTTAGCTTTTAGTCTCATTGCTAAACTGATTCAACACAATCCAGTTTCCTCATAATTATCAAAAGTCCACAATAGCTCTTAATTCTTAGTTTCAATACTTAAATGTATTACACAAACATATATACATATTTATGGATGCACAACTTCTTACTTATTTACTATATGCATGAAACTTAAATACATTCTAGACATTCTAATGCTCAATGGACGCGTGTGTGAGTTATTAACTCATGCTCTGATACTACTCTGTTACGACCTAAACTCGCCCCTATAGGTTTAGCGTCATGACAGGCCAGTAATCCGAGATTACCAAAAGCCTGCTTATCAGTAATACAATAATAGGGGCTGGCGGAAGCTTGTAAATAATAAAATATAACGTCCAATGAGCTATGAGGACTTAAAAATATAACAAAACAACTTTCATATATGTATATACACATCAGTCCAAGCATCAAGCTTATGTACAAAAACACAACATAATTAAGGATTAAATCCCATTAACAAAACCAGTCTTAACTTGAGATATGAAAACATTCAGAACTAATCTCAGTAACGTTCAAAACAAAAGGGTGAACTGTAAACCACCCATGAAACCTTGAAGCTTGTCTCAGTAGGAACCTCAAAGTGAGGCACAGAAGTTGGCTTGGCAAAACAGAGTTTAGGTTGACGCCACTAAGTTCACTCTTGCACTTGATCACCTACATATAAATATAAAATAATGAGCTAGAGTCCAGTGAATAACAACTCTGTAAGGAGGTTAAGAATGATGTTCTTACAGTATTTGAAACAATCGATTATCAATAGAACATTTTCAATCAATATCTTTTTGTTAATCAATCGTTCAATCTTTCGATTCAATTAATCATATTCATATAGGTCATACGTGGTATATCCAATAGCAACAATACAATAGGTCTTAAAGACCGAACAATCAATTGATGGCCATCAAACAATAGACAATAGTTCCAAGAATTGAAACTGACAGAGATCTCTGTAACAATAGCGATAACAATATTAATAACAATAACAATTGAATTTGGCAATCAAGAATTAGTTTGATCTTACTTTGAATTTCATATATGTAGATATTTTTCTAAGAGCCTTAAAACTTTAATTTCATAAAGGAAGAAAAGTTTTGAATCATTATATTCATGAAGTTATAGCTTTAATCTTGACAAATTAAGGAGGTTTTTGCATTAAGATCTGGAAATTAAAGAACGAATAGAAATAACTAAACGAACAAGTACCGAATGAACTGAATAGGTTTAAGAACCGACTAAATGAATTGAAAATGTTTTGAGATATTGTGCTTGAATGTGTTTGTGTAGGTTAGACGCCACACTGTGATCATGTGTTTCAAGGAGTTAACTGTGAGTAACACTATTGTAAAGATATATTCAATCGTATTTATTTTCTGATTGATAAATTATATTATTTTCTGAAATGATACTTTTATCGATTGAATGATGATCCTATTTTCTGAACTGTATTCGAGGCATCCTTAGCATATTATAATTTATTCCTTAATTTGTCCAATTTTAGATTTAATTCATTTTCTTTATATCAAACCCAATTTCAAACTCATAAATTCTAAAACATAAATTAAGCTTTTAAAACTCAATTTCATGTTCAAAACTCATGCAAAAATTTAGCAAAACATGTAATTATGAGCCATGATCAATCTTCAAAAAAAATTTGTTGTATGTAATTTATGGAGCTTAATTTAACAACAACATTCCAAATTAAACCCAAAATAATTAATTTCTAATTTAACTTCTTGAACATAGCTCCAATTCTTCATTTCCTTTTTAATTACATAAAATTGACTTCAAGCTCTTTTCTATTTTCCTTCAAAACATGAAATTAAAGTTATAAATTTCTTAGAAAATCATTTGCATGTATGAAACGTTTATCAAAATCCAACCAATTCTATATAATCAAGTTCAAACCATAATTAAAATCTTGAATTGCTCTAATTTAGATTTTTATTAATTTTCCTCATATCAAATCCAAATTCAAAGTCATAAATCGTGAATTAAAATCTCAAAACCTTAAAATTTCATGATGCATGTAAGGTTGAGTTTCAAATTTATGAAGAGTGACAAAATCAAACTCAAACTAACTACTTTCCAACTTATTCCCTTAATCTGAAACTTAACTCAACTTTTAACCTCAATTTAATTCATAATCACAGATGTTCCAAAATATGTTTAATTTGAGTCAAACTCTTAAATTACATTACATGCATGGGTTAATAATCAAAAACAAAATTCATGAGAATGATTCCATAACTTTCTTAATTTCAGCTTTTAATTAAATTATATACAAGAATTAGGATAAATATTTACCTAATGATGCTGACTTCTTAAGCCTTCTTCTCAATTTTTGACTTTCTCTAACTTCCTTTGTCATTCCTTTAGTTTTTCACTTGAGCTTGCTTCATTATTTCCAGCACACACACACACACACTTCTTCATTCTTGACTTCAACTTTCTTTCTCTCTCTCTCTTGGTTTCTTTTGTAAATGAACCCACCTCTTCACATAAAGAAATCAATACAACACACACACACACATTCCACTCTTTACATTGCACACGTGCACTCATCCTTGAATTCCAGCACATTACTCACATGCACACACATACACAGATTTGCTCACTACACCCACACCTATTACACCCTCAATTAGATTATTCAATTTATGATTAAAAATTAATTTCACTAGGCAACACTTGATCTTAATACAGCTTGATTGGCATATAAGTTAATTAATCATAACTAATCATAAGTCCTACATAATTTAATTAGTCTAATTTAACTTCCATTAAGATGCAATTAATTATATTTAATTTCTCATTCTGAATCAGATTTTTATTCAAACTTCCAAAAGGCTCCAAATATTAAATTAAACTTATTTCTATTCTCAATTTTGGTTTCTCACATCAATAAGGCTTTCAATTTCAGATCAAACTCAAAATCTTTGTCAATAAATTACATACTCAATTGAATACTTCATAAATAAATTTAATTCATAATAATCTTAATTTCTAATTCGTATAACTTAATTAACTCCAATTCGAACCCAATTAATCAAACCTCAATTTTATAAATTTGAATCAAATATTTAATTAAACTCCCATATGGTCTGATACTCAAGATTAAATCATTTGTACTTTCTTGAGCCATTTAGGCTTTCAATTTCTAATTCCAAAATAAATCCTTAATAGAATTATATACGAATCAGTCTCCATAATTTCCATAAATCTCATATTAAATTAGAATAATTGGCAATTGAAATTCAAATCTCCTTAATTAATTAAGTGCTAATCATTATTTGTGGTGGGGTCATCACAGTATAACTAATGGATTGAGATGTAAGTTTGACATAACATGGTTTGAAAAAAAGGTGTAAAAGATCTGTCATTTGGAAATTGAACATGTGCATCAGACTTATATCTTTGTTAATATTCATATATTGTGTTAGATTGTTTCTACTGAGTTTTGGTTCACCCTACTTGGGAAACTATTTTCAGATACTAGTGACATGCCTCCTCCAATGACTTAGCTTGGGAGGACCTGAGAGCTGAAGGCTCTGTTTTTTCATTTTGTATTTAATATTTGTACAAGCTAGGGTTTTATATATATGGAGCTTAAAACTCTCTCTTTTGTTGTAACCAAGCATAGTCTTGGAAAGATGTAAACCTGTAGGGCATTTATTTTGTTGATCATTAAGTTGGTATCACAGGCTATAGATTCAAGATAGAGCTTATGAATGTATATCGCATGTGTTATTTTTTTTGTAAATTAACTTTGACTAATGAAATATTACTATTTTGTTCATGTCATTGTGTATATGTTGTTGGGGTCCGATTTATGGCATTTATTTCAGGGCGTTATAGGGACAAAATCTCTGTAGACCCATGAAGTTGAGCTATGATAACGCATAAAAAGATTTTGAAATAGATAGGAGATGCGCACCTTCAAGAATGCAATGGAGGGTTTTTAATGGAGTTGTTAAATGTAGGGCTTGGAGATGTCAATAGGTCTTCAATGGAGGTCAATAAGTCTTCATTGTTTCTTCAATGGATCATTTTCATACACCAGGTACGTAGAAGAGGGCTTTCAATCGAATAGATAAAGGTGTGTAGAAAGAGGGTTTAGGTGGTATGCGTACAAAGATATAAGTTAGGGTATAATTGGAACATAAAATGTGTGGAATAAGAAGAATAATCAGTAACTAAATTAATAAATGTGTGCACTAAGAAATAATGTGCATTGAGATAAATAGGTGTATGGAAATAAAAATTTTCCCTATCTATAGTAGTAGATAAATAGACTTATATAATTATTAAAGCTGACGAAAATTAAGAGTGGTGAGGCAAAAAAATGATGAAAATATAAAGATGCTAACTAATGAAATAATGATATTGTAACTTGACTAAAAATATTTAAACTGTCCTAATTAAAAATGCTTAACTGACATCCCCATATTTTATCAACCACAATTATACTTCTAATAAGGTGACAAATAATTTTAAAAAGGAGAAATAAAAATTAATTAATTAATATTATTTATTATCAACTGTGATTAGTGCCCCGAAATTGGGGGGCACTAATGCCCCGAATTTCCTTATATAGCAAAAAAAAAAAAAACAGTTACCCAGATTAGAAATTAGGGGCATTAGTGCCCATTTTTTTAGTGCTACAAAACATTTTTGATTTATTATTTTAGAGGTACAATTGTGAATGGCGAAATAGAGGGATGGAACATTTATCTTAAAAATAAAAGAATGAAAAATGAAATTGTAATAAAAATTCATAGCAATTCATAGCACAGTTGGGGTGTAATTTTAAAACACTGTTGTTCGACCTGTGAGGGCTCATCACGGGTCTCGTTTTGATAATTTGAACCGTTCAATATGTAAAACTCGTCGAATACTATATGTTTGTAAAAAATCACATTGATCGGATATCGCTAACTACATGATCAAATCAGTTTTGTATAAAAAAAGGATGGTGTTATAGTTAACGGTTGAAAAAAAAACTAGTTTGATCAGATAGCTATCGATATCCGATCAACATGATTTTTTACAAGTATATAGTACTCGACGAGTTCTACACATTGAACGGTTCAGATTATCAAAATGAAACCCGTGATGGCCCTCACAGGCCGAACAATACCGTCTAGTGTAATGCTCAAAACGTAGCCAATCATTTCTTAGCATCAATTAGCTACACAGATAGTATGACTGTACAACTCACGCTCTTAATCTTCTCCTACACACTAATTTATATAATTTTTTAATACACATTTTTTCATAAAAAGTCAAAAAGTTAACCCAAACAACAATATTTTTTTCTCAACTTTTTAGTCCAAAAAGTCAAAAAATACACTTATTTAGAACACTCCAAACAACTCTTAATTAATGCCTTGCTTAAAAAGGGCAATAGTGTGGAATCAATATCCCTTCTTTAATTTTTCTCAACTTTTTATTTGATTGGTTATTGGACCCACTTTTGGGCCTAATTTTAATAATTCGAACAGTTCACATTTTAATATTTATTGAGTATATGATACCTGTAAAAAAATTAAATTGATCGAATATCAAAAACTACGTGTTTGGATCATCGAACTACAAATCATTTTTTTTTTAAATTTAATAAACAGTTTTTCAAACACATGTTTTCTAATATCTGATCAACTAGATTTTTTATAGATATAATTTACTCAGTAAATTTTAAAATAAAAACTGTTGGCTATATATTTTGTAAAAGCCAATCACAGTTCGACACGTGGTAGAGTAAGGGTAATATAAGAAGACTAGTCAAGTCTTCGATCTTGATCGTACACGTGGCAGTTAATATTGGTTCTCACGTGATCTGAGTAGCATTGGATCAGTAAAGAAATGCAAGGTGACGTGGCTTCAACGGTTATTCACATTCAAATTCAAATATAGGAGGGAAGCCTACCTGCAAGTGATGGTGTAATGGAACTACTTATAAGGCAACATGATCAGCGATCATGGAGGAATAGTTCGACGGTTTGAAGTGCAGTTCGAAGGTCATCCTTGACAAGTATAAATAGCAGGGAAGCCCCCAGAAAAAAACCCAGACTCAGATCCAAGAAACCAATCATTTACTTCATATTTTCTTTTCCAGTTTTACATTTCCAGTCTTTACATTTCCTGCACTTTAAATACCTGTTCTTTACATTCCTGCACTGCACTTCATTCATAGGAGTAGTTTCAAGTAGATTGTTACTGTAAACCTCTTCGAGGCTGAGTTTGGATCATTGTAAGTTTTCATTTTAATAAAATACTTCAATTGTTCGTCATTTAACTGTTATTTTGCTTAATTTCTCCTAAGTCAAGCCACTAGTAAAAGTCTTCTTCATTGAGGCTGAAACAACTACAACACAATCGTCTGATAATTAGTTGACAATTATAATTTCTATAAGGATTGATTGATCCTTACTGATACGTTCATATTTATAAAAACATCCTTCAAAAGTCAAAAAGCCAACAAAAACAGTTAAAATTATTAAATTTGGACCAAAAAGTCAATCCCAATAATTCAGAAGTAAGAAATTAAAGAAATTAAGGAGAGAAGTTAAGAGGGAATCCTAATTCCAAGTGTGCACACGTCATGGAAAAATTATTGGGTCTAGTCCACCGTGGGTTGCGACTGTAATAAATGCAAAAGCAAACAAAAATATAGAAAGAATACATAAACCCACTTACATTTCAGTGCGTTACAGGGCTTAGAGAGAGAGAGAGATCATAATACTTACGAAACCCTATTCTCTCTCTCTCTCTCTCTTGAAATCGTCCCCCGCAGAGAAGAATTGCAAGGGTTTCGCACCATCATTTCAAAAATGGTCAGTTATCTTCTACTGATTTCACCGACCGATGTTTCTAACGCAGTTTTTGGTTGCCTTAATTGTTAAGTTTTTTTTTTTTTTTTTTTTTTTTTTTTTTTTTTTTTTTTTTTTTTTTTAAATTTCCCAACATGTGAAACTCAAATTCTTAGTTTACATCGAGCTAGTTTGTTATGTTTATATGTCTTTACTGTTAATCGAGTTAATTTCATATTTAAAAGTTCCTAGGTGAACGAGCTGTTCAATTCTTCATCATGCTAGATGATTGTATCTCATCTCAATTCTCATTTGATGTTTATGAATTCGCACCACTTTTTCTCTCTGATTTTGGGCGTTAATGTGATGATGCGTTAAGAACGAAGAAGATAGCTGGAGTTGAACAAATGACAAAAAAAAAAAAAAAAAAAAACATGGCCTGTGATGCTTTGCTCCAATTCACAGAATCAATATAAGACCACAGTCTATCCTCATAACAATGAAAGTATGAAATTCATACAAAAATTCACGTACTTCTGTACTCTCTACCTAGCTTTGTAGCTCTAAACTGGCTCTACATTTCCTTCCATTTTTTTGTACATTAATGTTTGTAACCAATTGTAATTAATTAACGGTAATTAACAACAATAACCACTTAGGTAAGAGCTCCACTCTTGATAGCCAATGGAATTCGAACAATTCCAACGGATACATCTTCCCCCAATCAAATCCCTCCACGATACAGCCTAATTCAAACATGTTTGCTACTTCATCATTGCCTTCTCCTTTCAAAAGCCTTATTCTAGAGGCTGAAAATGAAGAAGCTCCTGATGGAGATAAGCTTAACTTTCCCAAGTTGCATCTTTAGGGAATGAGTTTGTCCATTGAATGAAAACTTGGGTCACAGGCCCATGGTGTCTGTTGAAAATCTGCCGATCCAAATTGGCCATTGGTTCCACCTAGAGCTGTCCCTCATCACCTAGTTGTGGCAAAGTTTGCTGAATATCAGCATGAAGCCATAGTTTCTTTTTTAGAAAGGACACATGAAACACTAGATGTATGTGAACTTTCCCAATTCTCTGTATGACATGAAAAGCTCCAAAATATTTGGGAGCAAGCTTCATGTTCCTTCTAACAGACAAGGAGGTTTGCTGATAGGGCTGCTGATAGTACCTGCAATTCTCTAGTTGTTTGTGTTGCGTGTCTTTTGCTGCGTGCATGTAGTTTGAATCACAGTAATCTTCACAGTTCAACTTTTTATTTTTGAATTTTCAATTAATTGCATTGTTTTTTTTCCCCCTCGACGATAGAACAAACTGGGTAGAGGGCACCGAGACAAAGTTCAGCAGTTCATAACAATAACTGGATCGAGGTAACTTTACATTCCTATTGGACTTTGGTGCTGATATTGGTTTCTTATTTGTCATAAGATTAGTGGCATTTTTTAATTTGGACTTACAAATTAAGAGGTTTAGATGTTTGATTGTTTACTTTTAGAGTGCATGCAGATGGCGTGATTTTGTGCGTGAAATATGCCAAATTTAAGATGGCAAGCAAACCATTATGTACTATCATTACAGAGCTTATTTGAGGACTTATTTGGCAAAATCATTTCTCAAATGTTGTTCTAACATTAATCTTATACAAGAATCTGAGATGTATTTATTTCCATAACTGGATTTGTAATTTATTGTTGAGCATTCAGCCTTTACTATAGATTTAGCTTTGATTGATGAGCTGCTGAATTTTTTTCTCAACTTAAATGCTTAGCAGTTGGCAGTTGGTATATGACAACCAATTATAAAAGTAATGGTTGGTTGATATTTTTTATGTGTAACTAAGTTGATGGGTTTGTTTTATCCATTCTGGGGCTGTTCTACGGATTTTGGTAAATCACCCATGTAAAAGATAACATGTTGGAAGTGTTTTTTTTGGCACATAGGATTTATTGACTGCTGAAATTTGATGCAACTACAGTTCTAGAATGTCTAGTCCGTTGTCACTCAGTGGTGCTGTCATGTCATTTAAAGCATGAACACGGGCGTGTGTACAATGGGTGGGGATCGTTTGATTTTTACCATAGGCCAAAGAAGTATATAAAGAACTGTTTGAATATTGTTCAAGAGCTTTAATATGCCTGACCTCAAATTTATGCCAATTAATGTAGATCTGTGCACTTCTATGCAATAACATGATCCATCATTTCCTTAACATCTAGGGTTCTTTGTTTATATGCCCTTGTACTTCCTTTTATACTTTATGATTTACGATGTTCTCTTAATCCGTTTATTCTCTGATATCCAAAAGGTTGAAACAGTTACTCTTCTATGCTTGTCTTCTATATATAGTAAGAGTTTTATTCTTTTCCATATATGTGGTTTATTTGGTTAACCATCATTTTGTCACTTGAGAATGTAGATTTTAATTGAACTTTTCTTCAATCTCAGTGGAGTGCCCAGTTTTGATTAGTTTATGGTTAATATTACACGATCTTTTATGTTTCCTATTTTATTTATAAAATGCAGTGAAAAAGTTGCCAGTCAGGCCTTGAAAGCTAGCGATTGGCATCTTGAAGGAGCATTGGATATATTCTACAGCCAGCCCCAGGTTAAATCATATGCTGATACTAGACATGTGGAGGAACTTTACAACAGATATAAAGGCAGGTGCTACTTTTTCATTGCATTCTTCTCTTCTTGCTGCATCCCCTACTAAAACATTTTTATGTTTGCTTTGAATTTGCAAAATCTTAGCTATGTTTGGTGAGGTTTTGTAATCAATTTTCCACCCACTGATTTGAATGCTACGTTTGGTTTTAGTTTTCAAAAATCATTTTCACACCCGCGTTTGAAAACTCTTCTATCCGGTCATCCCCCTGGATGTTCGGCCGATTGACCGGAACAATGTTTGTATTTTTTTTTTGGGCACCTGTTATTTTTATATTTTAAATAAAAAAATATTTTTGGAATTTTTTAAAAGTTTTTTATGAGCTTTGAATAGAATTTTGGATTGTGTGTTTGGTTATGAGTTGTAAGTTTTTAAATCAAATATCATATATCATATTAAAAATTTCAAACTCAATTCAAAATTCTCTTTAAAACTCATAACCAAACTAATTTTCCTTACTTAAATCATAATTCCAAAACTCACGAACTCAAAATAAAACTTTATTCTCAAATCATAATTCTAAAACTCTACCAAATGTTACCCTTGATTTTCATCATGATTTCCTTGAATCTCCTTTGTTCATCTGTTTTTGATACCCTCTCTAAAAAATGGCTAACCGTGGTATTTATCAAAAAAAAAAAAAGAAAAAGGAAGGCTAACTGCGGTAAAATGTAGTGAAATGATAAAATATAAGCATGTATCCAGTATTTGTTTTTTTGTTCCCCAAATTGGCAATCTGGGGATGTGGGTTTTCTTTTATGAAATTCTTTGAAGTGTTTGATTCACAATTATAAATCTATTAGTGAATTTTCCATATATTTGATAGCCAATTCCACTAATCAATTGGACAAACCACGGCTAGATCTCAGCCAAATCGCATGTCATTAACACAATAAATCACATAAGAGAGACACGATTTAAATGTGGGAAATCTCAATTAGAGAGCATCCAATTGAGACAAAAAACCACCAGTCCAAGGCCAAAAAACCAATCGGCTATGTTTGTAGACTGGAGACTGTCTTTGTGTTGAGGTAGACTTAGCTTATCTGACCTTCTGCTTGACAGACATCATTTGATTAGGATGAGTTTATGATAGTTGGAGGTCAACTTATAAAGGAAAATAATAACATGATCGAGGCCTATCTGAGTGTTGGCTTACCTGTCAAAGTAAGGCCTACCACATTTATGACACTAAATTTCACGTGCATGGTTTCTGTTATGATTTTGTGTCATCATCACCCTTTTGTTTGAGTTTCTTTAAAGTTTTAAGCTTGCTTTGGCAATTCATTATGTTGTTTAAATCTCATGAGTCCCATTTTAAGTATATTTGCTGGAGTATCAGGGTCACGTGATGAAGCTGGATTTGGTGGGGATAGATGAGAATGTAATTTTTGTCTGATATGACTAAATTATGATAAGAAAAGGGGAAAACAAATAAGAAGTAAAAAAATTCAGTGCGTTCGGTTTCAGTCTTCTGAATTCAATTTTCTGGAAATTGAGTTTTTTGTTTTTCGTGTTTTTCTGTTTTTAGTGAATATTTTTTAAATTTTAAGCAATTTTTTTTTAAAACTTTTTTAGATGCACCTTAAATACAAAATACGAAAAATGTACTGAATTTTCGTATTTTTTTTTTGTATGCTTAGTATTTAGTGAATTTTTTTAAGATTTTTTTTCACAAATATTATATTTTTTAAGTGTATTTATGTTAGGTGTCTAAAAATTTTAAAAATTACTTAAAATATTAAAAAAATTCATTGAAAACAAAAAAATACGGAAAATAAAAAAAGTATAATTTTCTAAAAAGTGTTTTCTGGAAACCAAAACCAAACAAGCTGTCCCAAAATCTGCAATTTATTGTCCATCTGATGAAATCCCTACTATTTAATAATTTTAAGGATAGGTTGACTTTACAATTTAATGGCATTAATAGACCTACCTATATGGTTTGCACATTAGGGATGTCCATATTCTTTCATGAAATATGGGAGGGGTCATTTTTGGCCTCCAACTTTTTCGAAACTGATGAGAGTTCAAATTGGAAGAAGATAATTGTTTTAAGTGTATTATTTAAATTTTCAGCTACATATGGAAAACTTGTAGTGCCTTACAATTGATTGCGCACTGTCATGTGTCCAATACCAGAGGGTATCATTAAATTAAATCTAGTAGTTAAGTAGGTGCAATATCGACATTGTACTGAGCTTTGCGACAAGTGATGATTATCAAACAGCACTGTATGCTTGTGTTTTCTATAGTGCACATTAAGGCCTCGTTTGGCAACATCACTTTTTAGTCAAAAAGTCAATAAGTCACTAAAAAAATCAAAAAGCCAACAACCTATACAAAAAAGTCAAAGATTTCCTTTTCTCTGTACTTTTTGCACATCTTTTCGTAAAAAACTAAAAAATCATCTCAAACATACTAGTTTTTTTTTACATCATATTTTAGCCAAAAAGTTACTAAAAAAGCATGTTCCCAAATGAGGCCTAAGAAGTTTCTTATCTCATTAGTTGGGCTTTGAGTTGTTGAAAGCCATAGTGGTTGTTAGAACCTCCTGTTTGTGTTTCTAGTAGGTTAGTTATGCATCCATCCACATTAAGTGGAAATAATTTTGTTAATTTACTTTTCAAAAGGTAAAGCATCTTTAACAGGTTATATAAGAAACATAATTTTTGGCTTGCAATTACTTCTTAATTAGTGAAGTCTAGTTTGAAGAGAATTGATGTGTTTTGCAGATCCATATGTTGACATGATTTTGGCTGATGGCATCACACTCCTTTGCAATGATCTTCAGGTAGCTCTACTTGTTTACAACTAACTGCCTTCAAAGTGATTGGTTGATCAGGTTACTGGAATTTTTATTTTAAATGATTATATGAGGAACTTTATCTTCAAGCATTATGCTCATAGTTTTAGTCTCATGTTATGGCTCACTATAAATTCATTTTTCAATGGTTTTGGAATTTTTATTACTTTTTAGAAACTAGAATTATCTCTTAACTTAGTTAAATGACATTTGAATATTTGTTTTCTTGGCAGGTGGATCCCCAAGATATTGTTATGGTATGTGGATATATTTACATACTCCGAACTTGCTACAAATCATAAAATACAAAATGATTTATATAATTACACTGTAGGATTAAATTTTTTATCCTTTGATCTGTGATGAACTCTAAAATTTCAAAGAATTTGCAGAATTCCTTGGAAGAGTGTGGTAGAAGTAAATTTTTTTTTTTTGAAGATCTTAATTCGTTGTTTTAATGTAAAATTTACAAACATAATCAATTGCCAGACCATTTTAACTATCCTCAATTGCTCTTGATTGGAACATATCTCATGCAAGAGTTCACAAATAAAACAAGGTGCTTTCTTCTATTTTGAAGTTGTTGGAAAGCTAATTGCATAATCTGAAAATGCTGCCTCTGCATGGTGCATTGGTATTGATTTTTTTTAAAAATCATTAGGGCTTAAATTTAGATGGGTGTTCTTATTTTATATTTAGATGAAGGATTCCTAAGATTAAATGCTGAGATTTTTTTTAGAAAAAAAAAAAAAAAAAAAAAAAAAACATAAAAAATGTACCTTTAGAAAGAAAAAAAAAAAAAAAAATTCCTATCCAAATACCAGTTAACAAAGTTATATAAAAAATGTGACCATCCTTCCATTCAACTCAATATGAATTCAAGAACCTTTGGCCTGGAATGCTCTTACCAACATTTCTTCCTGTTAAATGAATTTCATGACTGAACTATACAAGCTACTAATACATTTTTACCCTATTTGAAGCGATAGATAGCATTTTAACAGATCAATAAAGCAACAATTGGGCACCTGTTGCTCCTTTAGGCCACTTTATTTTGGAGGCACCATTTTCTCTCTGTCTGAAGGTTTTATTCATAGGACCATAGGAGTCTTCTTCCGTTGGTGAATTGATAAGGTATCACTGTCCATGTAGGCATGCAAGGTTGCTACTTTTCAGTATAAGAATAATTAGTTCATGATAATTGATCAAATTAATTGAAAGAAAGACGCAACTATCACCTTAATCCACACTACCAGCCCAGGCCATCTCTTTATGGTTGTTTTTTGGTAGCCTAATGCTAGGCTTCATCTCAATGTTATATTTTATGTCATCTCACTTCTCATCATATTCATCCTTTTCTATTCTATGATTTAGCACCACACCTTTGCCTCATTTTTTTCACCCTTCATATATTTATTCAAAAAAGAAAAAGGTAATGTTTTACATGTTTCCAAAAGAAAAGTTTGATGTTGAGTAATGCTTCAATTGTTGAGATGCCTCTATCTTCATAGTGCAATACTTTTGTGGCGTTCAATTTTATTTCTTTCTTGTTTCCTCCAATTACTTTGAGTGATATGAGACTAGGGGATCATTTATTTGTTATTGTTCTTACGGGACTGAAACATTTGAGGGTTGAATCATTTACTGTTAGACAGTAGATTATGAATGGCATCCCTTTGGGATACTTGAGTCATGGCAACTTGACTCCAACTGAAAGGAATGGAATGATGTTGATTGTTAATTGAATATTTATCTTTCTTAGTAAAATAGGAAGGAGGTGTATTAAGCAATGTTGGAATTTAACCTTATTATGGTTGATAATGCCTCCCTACAACTTATTGGTTCCTCCCCTCGCTTGACATGGAAGAATTGAATGACAAAATAAGATCCTGCATTACATACAAGATTGTGTGCATTCTTAGTGACTTTTGATGATTCATGGAGCCCTTTCCCTATGTTTCCTATGATATTGTCCACCATTCGCTACAAAGCTTATTTAGGCCACATTTGTTTGGCGGATTAGGTTGGATGAGATTGTTAGTGAGAGAATGGTTAGTGAAGAAATTGTTAATGTAGGGATTATTAGTGAGGGGATTAAGTAAAAGTGTATTTGTTTTGATGATAGTGTGGGATATAGTTAGTGATGGGATTATTAAATTATTTTTATATAAAATAGATAAAAAAAATTATTTCTATATTAAAAAAAAAAAAACTAAAACAAATATTAAAATAAACAGGTGCACTTGATAAAAAAAATAAAAAATAAAAAATAAAAAAATAATTTTTTTATATAGAATAGACTCAATCCACTCACTATTTTTCTAATCTTATCCAAAATCCAGCCAAGCTAATCCCCCTTCTGAGGGAGATTACTAAGCCTCTCACACTATTAATACCCCCTACCAAATCATCACCAAACAAGGTGTGGGTGGGACCCACACCCATACTAATCCAATCCAGTCCCCTACCCCGCTAAACAAACATGGCCTTATAGTATTTTTTCCTTCTTTCTATTTGATCTTAAACTGGCTGTTTCATTGCCTAATTAATGAATATACTCAAGCAACTTATGACTGCAAGCTGAATGACTTTTGATGATTTATAGAGCCTGTTTCCCACTGTTTTTTATTTTTTCGCGTCCATCATTTGTTACTAAGCTTATACTAATAACTTTCCTTTTCTTTCATTTTATTTGATCTTGAACTTTTGTTTCGTGCCTCATTCTCTTATTGATGAATAAACTCAACTTGTTTTATTATGTTATATTTGTAATTGATTGACAAATTAATTTCAAAAGCTCTTAAACATTTTGCCAAACAATCTTAAGAAATTGGGCCAGTGTTTTCAATATATACCAGGTGTCTTTTGTTTCTCATGATCAAGTTATTAGTTGTCATTTGTCAAGTAAATACATTATACTCTAATCATTCAGCAAAGTTTTAGCTGACATGGGGTTGTTGCCTTTGCTGTAGCTAGTTCTTTCTTGGCACATGAAGGCAGCCACTATGTGTGAATTTTCCAAGCAGGAGTTCATTGGTGGTTTGCAAGCTCTTGGGTAACTATTGGTCAATTTCTATGTTAGTTTGCTGTTTCTTTTTAATTCCAATAATAACGGAGTTTATATTTTTAATATCAGGATAGATTCGCTGGAGAAATTCCGTGATCGTATGCAATTTATGCGTTCTGAGCTGAAAGATGGGCGTATGAATACATGACATTCAATTTCCCTCATTAGTTGCAAGTAGTTATAAATTATAACCCACGTTGCTCCTATTTCATGTCATGTTGCTTGTGACAATGACAGTTCATATGTTGACATATATCTTGATGAGAAACTAAAACGCTTTAGGAGAAGATTGATTTGATCAGCTTCAGCATAATATGTTGAATTTCAACTATTTTGTTACTAAATTAATCTTCTTTTATTATGATCATCCAGAAAAATTTCGTGAGATCTACAACTTTGCTTTTGGCTGGGCAAAAGAGAAGGTATGCATACTAAGCACAAAGACTTGGATTGCATTTATTATCATTATTGAGTCTCCCGAGTTAAAAGATTGGTTCATACTGTCCAAAGTTCCAGAAAAATTTCAACCTTGCTATAACTTTTTATGTTTACCCTTGTAGTGGCTTCACCTGTTCTGTTTGTGATGCTTGTTTTGGTGGATAGCTTTCTTGATGAATGAAAAATAATCTGGCTTGAAGTACATGCTTGCCCGTGTCCTGTGTAATGCAATTAAAAGAAATTAGAATGACATCCAATTCCTAAAGCAAGAGTGAGAACGGCTATCTCTAGAAGTAATGCAGTTGAAAACGTCAGCATGACAGTATTTATATACAAATAGTAAATGTCCATGCAAGTTAAAATTATATAACGGGATTAACAATAAAAAGCATTCTAGCTTAGTGGCTCCTTTTGGGTTGTTTCAGAGTTGATCGAGAAGTGAGTTTAAATATCTGCTGGCAAAAGACATTTTAATTTTTACCAAGGAAGCAGAAAGCACCCAAACATAGTTAAACTGTCCTGTCATTGTTCCGTTTTGTGGCTCCTACAGGGTGGCTTCAGAGTTGGTCAAGGTTTGAATGCCTGCTGGCAGAAATATTTTGACTTTTACCTAGGAAGCAGACACCTCCCAAACAGTCAGTCTCTGCAGTTGGTGCAAAAGAAAAATGGAATCCACAACCAGATGATTAATCTTGAGTCAAATGCCAAATTTATGATTTTTACTTGGTCAAATGGCATAATTGATAGGGTTGCAAGGTCAAGGGTTAAATCCATGAATTGGAGGGCTATCTGCCCCGAAGCTCAACAGATTAGTCCTCGAGGACATGACCAAATTAGTTTATTCTTTATGCATACAAATGTAAGCCTGCTAATTTTTGCCCTTTTAAAATCTCTTTTTCTTTGAAGGGAGATTGGATATGGATTCTTGTGATGATAAGTATGCATTTTATACATTGTAACTGTAGGATACGTGCAGCATTTCAGCACTTCCAACAATGAATGTTTGTGTAGCAATACTCTGATATAATTTGGTTACGTTAGATATATCTCTATAATCTGCAGTTACTGATAATTCTTCTCAATTGCAGGGTCAGAAGTCTTTGGCATTGGATACTGCAATCGGGATGTGGCAGTTGCTTTTTGCAGAAAAGCAGTGGCCATTGGTTGATCACTGGTGCCAGTTCTTGCAGGTAGCTTAATGGATCATACCTTGTTAAATTTTTAAAAAATTGCTATTTGGACTAGAGTGAGTGGTGATATGTTTATAACTTGCAACGTGTATACAATAGTCATCAATACTCATATTCCCCTACTATTTATTGAGTGGCCTAATCGTGTCTGTTAGTCTCATATTAAATGGCAAGTTGGCAGCCTGTTATTAGTTCCATGAAGGGTCTGGTTAGAGTGGGGAAAGGTTTCAGTTTTTTCTCCCTCATATCGAGTTTCTTTTCTTGAATATGGAAAAGATATGCTCCCCTGGAAGAGCTATGACTACAAAAGCAAGATATGTCCTGCATAATCTTCAAAGGTAAAACATCTGTGGGATGCACAAGGTTAAGATGTCTCTGACTATGCTTGATTATGCCACCCCTTTTGGATAGAAATACAAAGGATATAAAAATATTATATTAAAAAAAAAGAAAAAAAAAGAGAGAGACTTGCATATTGGTGGCTGTTTCTTAATGTTTTATGGGAGGAGTGTTTTGACATAATTTTGAGTACAATTGTCTGCTCTTTTCTTGGTGCCAGGGAACTTGTCAGTGATTTCCAATATGTTATTATTTGCGGTATTGTGTCTGTGAATGTGTTCATGTTGAGGTGATGAAGTTTAGTTAAAGAAAAATGTTGTATGTCACCAGGTTTTTTTCTTCACCATTATGTGTCTCTGTTTATGTGGATTTTTGTGATTGTTTCTTTGTTTGGAAATAATCATTAAAGAAATAATGAAGGCGAATAATATTTTTGCCATGTATCCCATTGATTAAAACAGTGAAAAAAATTCAGTGATATGCATTGCTCTTAGTTATATTACTAATTTGAACTCCCTAGAGGCTACATTCATTTATCTTTTCATATTTCTGTCTAATAAATGTCAATTTCTCTATTTGGTAGGCCCGGCATAACAAAGCAATATCTAGGGACACTTGGTCTCAACTACTGGAATTTGCACGGGTAAGATATGAAGCAATAACCTACGATGCCCAAAGCTGCCATACACTTCTGTATGCATTTGGTGCCTTTTCTAATTGTTTTCATCTGCTCACATCCACCTGACTGATGAATAATCTCTCCCTGAACCACTGGCCCCATGCTGGCACACTCCTACATACGTAGGTCCATAAGTGGCTAGGAAATAGGAGCTGATCCCTCTCTGTTTGTGTGTGCGTGCACATGTGCGCCTCTCATTTCTTCCCTGATCTATATCTCTAGTCCAGTGCAGCCTTTCCAAAGAGGGAACTTACGATAGGAACAATACTTGTGGTCTGGCTTCCCTAGCAATTGGATTCTAATCAAAATATAGTTTTACAGCTTTTTTTCTAAACATTGGAATTGTTGTGTAAAGTACTGAATTTGGTCGACATGTTGAATTCGTTTTTTCAATGGTAATTAAAATAACCATATAATGTTAAGGCCATGGGTATTCTTTCCTCACTATGGGTGAGTACAGCACAAGGTGATGATGGCATCACTAACATTTGTAATGTCGACTGTTATTACAGATGGTGGACCCTACACTATCAAACTATGATGCAGAAGGTGCTTGGCCATATCTCATTGACGAATTTGTTGAATACTTGAACGAGAATGGCATCATTCAAAAAGGTCAGTTGAATGACTGGAGCCAGAAATGCTGATGTTGTGGTGTATGATATGATGAAGTGTGTCCGATTTAGTATGATTCTGAGTTTGTTTTACCCCATGATTGAATCTCTTTTATGTTCAAACCAGAAATATGTTGAAATACAAAAGAGGGACAATACTGGGTGGTGTTTCTTTTTCAGTGATGGGATTATTGATTTTGATTATATGAATTTTTTAATGAAATAAATGCTAGGGTACATGCTGCTCTGTTTGGTGCAGTTTATGGGGTTTATTATAAACTGAAAAAATATATATATATATTGAGAAAGAAAGGGATACTTTATTTTAGTCTCTGTTTTCTAATTATCAATATATATATATATTTGGAGAAGGTTTTAGTATATACAACACAAATATATAATCTAATCTAGGAGAGGGGAGATGAGATGAGACTCAAAACCCACACCTTGTGTCTGGTAACACTTGGGCTATCTCTGTCTCCTAATTATTATCAATTTTTATCTTATAAGTTGCACAAAACAGTTTTAGACCGTGACTACGTTCTCTCTACACACTTTCTTTCTATCCGCAGTGAGATATGCTTTCGCAAAGGTGGTTGTGGAGAAAAATAAGAGGCATATTTAGAAGCTCCCAAAGCGGGGTTACTTATTATTTTTAAGGTAAATTATACATACATTCTTAAAATTTAATTGAATTACAAATCACTGTTTATAATTTTGAAAATTATATTTTACTATTAATTTCATAATAAATCGTAAAAATTAATTAATAATTTTTAATAATATTATAAATATATTTTAATTAATAATTTAGATAATTTTTTTATTGTATAGGAGAATAATTATGTATTTCATTTTTTTATTAATCTTGTTAAATAAAAAAATATTTCTAATTTTTCAAATCATAAAGAACAATGTGTTTTAAACAAACTTTAGATGGTATGTTTGTAATTTACCCTTATTTTTAAAATAAAAATTCTTTCCCACATGTTCTTATGGTGGCCTGAGATAAACACTCGGCATAAACAAATCATATATATGTATTACTAAAGTGAGTTCATACTCGTGTGGAATCTTCATTATTTTTAGGTCCCGTTATAAAACTCATAGAAAGGCTCAAATGATATGATGATGATAACAAGGACCAATTAAACACAAAAATGACTGAAATTTATGAAGTGCTCCTTTTAACTAAAATCAATGCAGGCTCCAAAAAATGAAACAGCAGTCTCCTCCTCCCAGACCACTTAGTTGCTGGCAGCCACCAATGCCATGTGCTCTATCAGGTCCAACACTCGGTTGCTGCAATAAAGACCAAATGAATCACCACTAGGTGTCGGTGCAGAGACACAGAGAGAGAGAGAGAGAGGGAGAGAAGCTGTACCTGTAACCCCACTCATTGTCGTACCATGAAACAAGCTTCATGAAAGATGCATTCAGTCCCATCCCAGCCTTGGCATCAAATATACTTGACCTGAGATAAAATATGCCCCAGAAATGTAAATCAAATAGGAAAGGAGAAAGTCATTGGAACATCGAGGATTAAAAAAAAAAAAAAACCCGAATCAGGGCACTTCAGCTTTAGGGTCATTCACCGGTAAAGAACATGAACAAAATCGATGCGGTGAAACAAATTTCCATAACAAAGGAGATTGAAATAAAAAAAAAAAATGGAAAAACGAAAGTCCCAGTAAACCATGTGATAATGGCCAAAACGTTCCTACTTTTGCCCCCTTACTTCAGCACCAATTGAGAAAGTTTCTTTAATTGAAAAGTGTAACATCAGCACATAAGCTACAGATGGGAAACCAATATGATATAGCTGCTGGTGGAAGGCCAAGAATTTTACATTCAGGAATTTAAAAACACATCTACATTCAGAAGATATCGTGTGGGATATTTAAATTCTTAATGACAATAGTTTTATCAGGATATAAAAATGAGAGAGAGACAACAAAGTTAACCTTGAGTCACCAACAAAGTCATTGGAGACAACATCCTCATCTGTGTACCCGAGAATGCCTTTCAGCGGCCCCTCTGAAGCATACCTATAATTGAAATATCAAGGGTGCCTTAGTTTTTTTTGTCTTTTTTGGTATGTCAAAGGTGATTTAGTACTTACCAATATGATGTTAATTCATGCCTAGGAACCTCACATCAATCAATCAATCAATCATGAGAGAGAGAGAGAGAGAGAGAGATTGTATATGCAAGGTCGATAAGAAAACAAAAAATGGCAAACATACTTTATGGCTGCTTTAACATCTTCATAAGAAGCACTCTTCTCAAGTCGACAAGTTAAGTCCACAACAGAAACATTAGGAGTTGGGACTCGGAAGGCCATTCCTGTGAGCTTTCCATTAAGTTCTGGAAGAACTTTTCCAACAGCCTACAATATCCGAAGATCAAAATCGTTACGCAATTGTGTTAAGGAGTCTTTCTTCCGCGTGCCTATGCTAAGTTCTCATACCTTTGCAGCACCAGTTGAACTAGGGATTATATTTTGTCCAGCTCCACGCCCACCCCTCCAATCCTTCATTGAAGGTCCATCCACCGTCTTTTGTGTTGCTGAACATCAATGAGCTTATAAACA
Organism: Camellia lanceoleosa; assembly: GCA_025200525.1. NCBI lineage: Eukaryota > Viridiplantae > Streptophyta > Magnoliopsida > Ericales > Theaceae > Camellia > Camellia lanceoleosa. Next base: position 2,340,458 of record CM045762.1, on the reverse strand, counting down.
AACTCACCAACCCAATACAAAAATGTATTGAGAATACCTGTGTGGATGGGTGTGTGTATGTGTGTGTGAGAGAGAGACAGACCTGTGGTTGCATGCACTGTTGTCATTAAACCCTCTACAATGCCAAACTCCTCATGAACCACCTACAAAATATATATCATAGAAATAACCATAAATTAAGGGAAGGGATAGTTGCTTAGCGACTGACTTCAAATTAGGAGAACAATAGCAAAACATGGTTTAAAGAACTAAATAATTAATTTAAGTAAATACCAAAAATACACTCAGAATTTATCTACTTAGCCAGTATTAGTTTCTACAAATAGAGTACCAAAGAGTTCAATAATCCCTGAATTTGAAACACGTTCAAACCTTGGCAAGAGGAGCGAGACAATTGGTGGTGCAGCTTGCATTAGAAACAACATCCATGCTTGGCTTGTATGTAGTGTCATTTACTCCAACCACAAACATAGGTGCATCAGCTGATGGAGCAGAAATTATGACCTTCTTGGCACCACCCTACACAATAAAGGAGCACTTAAAATGAGGTGTACATGGATATACATATATATGCATGCCTATGTATATTTATATAGAGAGTTCATAATCACTTAATAGGCAGAATCAACAAATTGCAAGACTAACCTTCTTGTGTATCGAAGCCTTCTCAAGGGTTGTGAAAACCCCAGAAGATTCGACCACATACTCAGCCCCCAAATCACCCCAAGGAATCTCTGCAGGGTCTCTGAAAAGAGAGAGCTCCAAATGTTAGTGTTGCTTGTAACATAAGATTGTAATTTTATGTTGTCATTGACGTGGCATGCTTGTTCTGACAACAGCCATTTCATATTTTATACAAATGTATGAGGATCCAAACGCAATACCTTTTGCTTGAAATTTTAATCTGCTTCCCATTTATCTCTAAAGTGGACTCATCCAAGACCTTGATGGTTCCCTTGAAGAATCCATGAGTAGAATCATACTTAAGCATGTAAGCCTGAGAGAAGAAATACCATAACCATCAACTCAGAACATAGTAATTCAGTTAATCATAAAAATTACATCTACAGAGAATAGAGTTAACCAGTCCAAAAAGAGACAAGGATTAAAAAAAACACATATAACAAAATTACAAGGAGACACCTCATTACTCGGGACAAGGTGAAGCTGGCATAGTTTGCATAAAATTAACATCCTGTCACATCCTATCTCCTCATTTTAACCATTCAGAAGATTTCACAGAAAAATAATTTTGTAGACATAGGATCGAAATTCTTGAAAAGCGGTAACTGGTATTTGTCCCACCAAATCCTTAAGTCAACCGCCTTTCCAATTACAATGCTAAATATGCCCACATGTTGCACCACAATGGTATCCTTAAAACCTACTTCCCAACATCCTGAAGAAAAGCAAGGGAGTCCATGGTTTTCTCTAGCTGTGAAAAATCCAAAATACATGCAAGTGAATTTTCTTTCAATCTCTTGTAGACACTTGTAAAGTGTAAAAGCTGCCCCAACTCCCTCGGGGTACTTAACCCAATTCCAAGATCTTGCAATGAAATCAACAAATATTAAGCAAACATAACATTAACCTAACTCGGTAGCAACAATTACATTCCACAATATTGCGGCTGAGATCAAAAGCCAAGTTTTTGTTGTATCAGCTACCTTGAAGTTGACTAAAAATAACACCAAGTTCAAGCTCCTGAACTGAAAGTTTTATTTTCAACAAAAAATTAGCAATTTAAGATAGTGAGGTTTGCAATTTGAGTTTCAGTTTCGTTATTCAAAAAAACTACTTAATCTAGCAAGGATGCTTGAGATCATACACCAAGAACTGCGTGTACAAGTCAGATTCAAACTTGGGTCATCAAATGAGCTATAATTATCTTTTAGCAACCTGAGCTTGCCAACAACTGCTAAGTTCAGCTTACAGCCCAACAATTGGAAGGAGATTATGTTACTACTGAAAATACACTACATGTAAAACAATTCAAGATGTCTGGGGAGGAACCCAAAGAAAATAGAAGCAAAGCACGATTTCTTACCATGTACTTAGCATCAACAAAAGGATCATTGACAGCTACAACATCCATGTCATCCCTAGATGTTGCTATCCGTAATACCAATCTTCCAATCCGACCAAAACCTGAAAATGTAAGCAATTTGAGTTAGTCCAATTTTGTTAGTCAAAATAACTTCTTAATCTAGAAAGAATGCTATGGATCATACACCAACAACTACTTACAAGGTAAAATATTTTATTGAAGGAAAATAAATTACATACATAGTCAATAAACAACTGAAACAAGGAATACTACGGGATGTTGGTTGAAGAACAACTGAAACATGATAGAAACCATCAATAAACATACCATTGATTCCAACCTTTGTCTTCCCACTGCTTCGTGATTCTAAACAAAACAAAACAAAATAAGCAAGGCAACAAATACAACTCCTTCATTATCCCTACTGCTTAGCGTCATAATCTAAATGTAGAAGTTAGGTTTTTACTCAGAACTGTAGGAGGCATTTCAGTTGCAGTTGCTTTGATAGGCTGCATACTCCTAGCAATACATTTTCTGTATGGTTTGGACCAAATCATTCTGTGTTAATAACAATATAAGCAAACAGTACTCAACTGCACACAGAGGAAACAGTGGATTACGTAACTGTAAGGAAGATGGCTTGCCAGGAACAACAGTACCAAAAATGCTTGACTGAAACTTTGCAGAATTCAGATTGCGATTGAAACCAACAGACGACACCTGAAATGAAATAAAACAATAATAACAACAATGAGCGCGATTTCCACGTCGCACATTGCAATCCATGAGTAGTGAAACCTAAATGCTGTAATGTGTAAACAAAATTAGAACAACAAAACCAAACTTGTATCAGCTAAAAAATACACATACAACAGAATTAAGCAAAATCTCACAAGTTATTGGCAGAAGCGGGCACCAAACATTCTAACACAAATTTTCTTAAAAAACAAAGAAATCTCTAATAAGCTGCATAGCTTTTTACAAGCTGAAATTCGATAATCATAAAGCAAAATCTTAAAGCACCCTCCCTGTTTCCAGATAATCACACAAAAAAAAAATTCCAGCTTATTTAAGTTATTTTTTGCCTAATAGCACCAAACACTCTCGCACATAGATTTTCAAAGAAGGAAAAAAAAAAGAAGAAAAAAAAAAAGCAGAGCATCAATAAGCTGTGCAACAAACAGGGCCGTTAGGTGTTGTGTAGTTATTAATAGGTGGAATTCGCATTTTCCATTTATTTTCTAAGCAACCAAACGGAACCAAAGCAAGCAAATCACATTTCCAATCGAAAGGACAACAGAAAGTGAAAAGCCTCATCACTGTGAACAACAACTATAACTAAGGAATGAGTAAACACCAAAAATCAAGCAAGACTAAAACGTAATCAAAGTTGGTTAGATAGAATAGTTAAATTATTTATGAAAATCGATCCATCAGAAATGAAGTGACCTTGGATTGATCGGCTGATGATGAGAATGAGGAGGAGTCGGTAAGAGAGGATTGGAGAGCAGGGGATGTGGATCTGAGGAGAGAAGAAGAGAACGCCATTGCCACACAGAACCTCAGTCAGAAGTCGTCTTTGGCTTTCTCAAGAGAAAATGCAATCAACTCCCCTCTCCCTCTAGTAGTTTTTTTTCTTTTTTTTTTGGGTATAAGGTGAGCGAAGATTCACCCCTCTCTCTCTCTCTCTCTCTCTCTGAAAGTAGTAAGAGAGTTGCCTTCTTCTCTTCTATATATATACTCTACGTTATATATGAAAAATGCTTTGGACCCCTACTGGGGGTCGACCCCCAGTGAGGTGGTGCTTTATGATTAGATAAAAAAAAAACTGTTTTATTTTTTTCTTTTTTTTTTTTAGAGTTTCAGCAGGTTGCAGTGGGGGTCACGACCCAGCCATTTGGGGTCGCGGCTGGGCAGTCAGAAGGTTTGTTATTATATATATCTCGAGTCCGTGCTCTTAGGCATTGATGACCAGGTGGCGGGTGGTACAGCCATTCTTGGAATCTCAAAAAAAAAAAAAAAAAGTTAAAAGATGTTTTCTGACCAATCAGGAGTGACCCCCAGTGACCCCCACTGGGGGTCTTAGCCATTTTTCATACAACAATGATTCATCCCCCCTTTTCCCATCACCCCCTTTGACCCCCTCTCTCTCTCATTGGTTGCTTTTTCTTTTTCTTTTTCTTTTTTTTCCTGCTCCTCCAATCACTCCCTGACACATGGCAAAGGGGGTGAGGGGGTGACCCCAAAAGGGGTCTCAAGTATTATTCTTTTTCATATATCTCTGTCTCTAAAGCGAAAGGAGGCATGATGCAAAAAGGGGTTGGTTTCCCCTCTTGCATTCTAAAACTACCTACCACACCGCCTACCCACCCACCATCTGCACTCACGTGGGGTAGGGTAGGGTAGGGTAGGGTTGTGTAGGACTTAGAGCGCGGGAGGTGTGAGTTTTGTCGTCTTCTGCAGGAGCAGATCTGTGCTGAGCTGACGTCTCCCTCGAAACCCACGTCACGCAAACATGCCACCCTTTTTCTCCTTGAAAAGTCAGACCTATGTGGTTAGATTATGAAAAAAAAAATGTTATAGATGTTAATTTTTTTATTAAATAAATAATAAAAAGTCTCATATACATATAGAGTTTGTATTACGAAAAATATTTGGAGCCTCTAATTTTGTGATTTAAAAGTGATTCAAATGATTAAAATGATATCGTTTTAGTTATTTAAATATTATTTTATATTTAAAACGATGTTATTTTGATCATTTGAGTCACAAAATTTGGGCCCCTACCATTATTACATATTTATGTGAGGTGTTTGATTATTTAAAAATTAATTTATGTAATGTAAAATTTATATAAAGTTTATACAATTTGTGGTACTAGAGATAATTTTTGAATCAATAGGAGTATTTACTTATGATTTGATTTAAATTTTTATTATTTAAATTTTTATAATTTAATTTCTATATTTTAAGTTCACCTTTGATTTGATTATTGTTTCATCTAAATTTTAGTTAATTGTCCAAAAATTGCTACATTTAACATCCCATATATTTTTAAAGAAGTCTAAAAATTTAAAAATTAATAGGCACAATTATTTCATATAAAATAAGTCCTATCTTATAATAGTAATCATATGTTTGGTTTCAGTTTTCTAAATTTAATTTTTTTGAAAATTAATTTTTTTATTTTTAGTGAATATTTTTAAGATTTTAAGCATTTTTTATATTTTTTTAGATGTACCTTACTTAGATGTATCTAAAAAGTAAAATATTTGTTAAAAATATTTCAAAAAATTAATAAATACACAAAAATATGAAACATATACTAAATTTTCGTTTTTTTTATATTTTTGGTATTTATTGAATTTTTTAAAGTTTTTTTTCACAAAAATTATACTTTCTAAGTGTATTTATATTAGGTGTGTCTAAAAATTTTAAAAATTACTTAAAATATTTAAAAAAATCAATAAAAATAAAGAAATACAAAAAACAAAAAAGTATAATTTTTTGAAAAATATTTTCAAAACATTAGAAACAAATATGGTGAGTATTATTTGGAGTTCTTTAACAATGTTTCATTCCATAGCACAACTTATATTACATTGTTAGAGTAAGTGCACAGTGTTGTTTTAGCATTTCTACACCCAAATGTTACATTATTAAAGATGATTTTATAGTGTATCTAATGGTTGGTGTCAAAATTATAACACTACACTTATTATTATTATTTTTTATATCATATTCAGTTCATAATTTGATGTGACTTACTCACAACCATTGGTACAATACATGAAACCTAAATTAATATGGAAAATGTTTGAGGGCCTGAAATACTGTTGGCTCGAATGCCCCGAATGCCCAAAAGGACGTCGTTTTGGGCATTCCGTTTTTTTTCTTTTTTTCTTTTTTTCTTTTTTCCGCCATTGTTGTTGACCTCTGCCTTCGATTCTTGAGGAAGGAAGAGAGGAGAGGGAGAGAAAGAGAGAGAGTCGTGTCGCTTGATCGCCGATCGCCGCCTCCTCCTCCTCGTCGTCGATCGCCCGATCGCGTCCTCCTCTTCCATTTTTAGGCCCTCTCCTTCCTCCCCCCTCCTCCCTCCCCCTCCCCTCCCCCCCTCTCTCTCCCTCCCCTTTTTCTTTCTTCTGCTGAAAAAAAAAAAATAAAATTTGAGGCATTGGTAGTTTTGAGGCCCTGTAGCACCTCTTGAATTAATATTCAACTGTTGTAACAGTATTGCATGTAAAGTAAATGTGGTGTAAACAATTAATAAATGTTTCAAATTTATGGACCTATCATGAGAGATTGAAAGAACTCTTTCTAAATTTGAACATCTTTTCAGATTTAGCACAAAATTTGATACTTAACAAGTAATTTAAGAAGAAATTTTAAAATGATAATCTAATCAGTCTTTTAAAAGGAAATTTAAAAGACTTGTGTACATTATTTAGAAGGAATGAAATATTTGATTATACACTCTAATAGTTACTGTGATGCTAAAATTATTGCTATAGAAATGATCATGAATATGAAAGCTAGGCGGAATACTACGTGAGGGTTTCCCGTCTTCATTTTTTAAGCCAAAAATGGAGTCTTTGTCTTGATGATATATTAAACTTTGGTTAGGTATAAAGACTTCGTTCTTTTCGTATTTTATTATTTTTGTATGGTTTTTAGCTCTTGGATTGGCCCCATTTATTTACATATTCATTTTTAAGTAACTAAACAAATATATTACTTTTTTTAATATATATTCATTTTCTTCTCATCTAACTCAATAAAACAAAACACGAAAACCATATTTCACTTGATTTTCTGTTACTTATCTTCAATTTTCTTTTCTTTTTTTTTTTTCCCTCTCTCAATAAATTTAAGATTTGAATATAATGTTAAGGTGATAAATATAAATAAATGAGTCTCTGATATATTTATTAATAAAAACTTGAGCAAATTAAACTATAACTAGATTGTCAAAGATAATGGAAATGTAATAGATTCTCCAAAGAAGTAAAAGTTTCTTGGGAAAGATCCCTCAGAAACAAAATTTCCACCATCATTGGTGGTATTGGAATCATCGCTCATAAGGCAGCTACATGATTCAAACTTTATTAGATATATCTCTCTTTTTTCTCCTTTAATTTCTAATACGTAATTAATTTGTAGTTATGACCAAAAAAAAAGTGATTGATGGGTTGGATTACGGCAACGATAGCGATAAACAGAGGAGGATCTTGCGCCATCTAATTAGACATGACTTTAGGGACATTGTTGTGCACTTGCCATGCAGATGCTAGCATTATAGGCCTCCCTTTCCATCCAAGAAGAAGACACCCCTTGTCACTAGCCAGGGTGTATCCATCACACCCATACACAGATAGCATCATCCTAGCTTGGCTCATGGAGTCTTTCATCCCTACCCCTTGAAACCCTGCTCGTCCTAGCTGCCTCCTCCACTGATCCGCCTTCTCGTGCCTCTCAATCCTATTTGATCCCTCGTAAGCTATTATGTTAATGATTTCCTCTGCCAAGTACATTTTTTCTATCTTCATCCTTTGGGGGCTATTCCTTGGTAAAATAGCCTCCAAGGAGTCAAATATGGCAGAATAGTAGTGAAGTGATTCAAGGAATCTCCCGAGAAAGAAGGGTCCATTATGATTGGCATCTTGTTCCACCACTGTAAGCAAGGTTGGTCCTAGTTTCTTAATTGCTTGGAGGATTGTCTTTAGAGAGCCTCTGCTCTCTTTCACATACGTGTGCAAATGCATGATGCTATTCACAAACAATGCCTCTCCTTCTCTCAAGTTGAGGTTCTCTTTAGTTAGTAGTAGTGATGGTGTTGTTGATTGCTCTTCCATCAAGTGGAATTCTAGAGGAATGCCTAGCGAACCTGCTTCGTCAATGAGGCCTTTGATGCTGGCTTGAAGCTGATCTAAAAGTTCTTGATGATGATCTCCAACTCTAACTAGGCCTGTGATGCGCAGTAATTTAGGGGGGCCCTCTGGCCGTGAAGCTAAGGTTCTTATGAAAGAAGGCCATTGGAGTGTGTGTTGCATTCCCAAATCAATGATATGCAAAGAGTCCATCCCTTTTGCAGCTTGGTATATAGCATCATTTGCAGCCATGAAACCAAAAGCAATGTAAGGAGTTGATTGGTGAAGTAATTGAAAAGCTTCCATCTTCATCTCCTCCTCCTCCTCCCTAATTGTGATGGTCGAGGAGGACAAGGAAACAATATTATTCATGGCACTAACAAAACCATTAGAAGTTGTGAATATTGTACCATTGGCATTGAGATTATTAAGAAGAAGGGATAACCTACACTTCAATCCCATGGCAAAGCAATACGAGACACGTTGCAAAGAGTCACCCAAAGGACTCACCCAAGGCCAAATTTGGCATAGGATTGAATCCGCGAGTTGAGTGTCCCTACAACCCACAGCCTCTGCACATGCCAACAACAAATGCACTAGTTGAAGCCCTTGATCCACCGCCCCATCCCCATGGCTACTCATGCTCACCACTTGCCGATGATCTGCAACATGATCATGATGATCAATAATAATACTAGTACTAGCCTTGATAGCAATCTCATTTAGCTGGTCGTCTCCTTCAATCATCATGATGTCCTTCCCATCCCCATAAGCATAGACGTGATCGTCCACAATTATTGATGACAAGTTTTCAAAAAACTCGTCTTGATCATCAAAATGATCAAACACCTCATCATGATCATCATGCGTCTTCCCTGGGACCATGATACTGTCATCTATGAGGTCATAGCAATAATCAAGATTAAAGACACTGTCAACAAATTCTTCCTCCTCAGAAGTAGGTAGAGGAGTACTAGAACTAGTATCTGCATCAGTGGGAGACCATAACAGCTCCATCTGATCATTGACTACTGAATCTGATGGTGCCTCCTTCTCTCCTCCTCCTCCTCCAATAGCTTGTTCTTGCTTGACTCTTGCAGCTGGACAAAACCTTCGAATGGCGAGGTCTTGGCGATTAGGACTCTCATGCATGGGGAAGAAGAGCCTGCCATTCACGGCTGCCATTGCTTCTTTTGGTCTTGAAAATGGAGGTTTTGGTGGACAAAGCTAGCTGGGAGTGGGAGATGAGAGCGAGAATGAGCTAAGTTAATTTAGAGTCTAAAAGCACTGTTGCGATGGTTACTTCGAGGAGGAGGAGGAGGAGGATCGGATGCCTAAACATCAACCTCAACGAACTTAATTTAGGGACATCATTTTTATTAGATATGATATGATTTTGTCATTTGCGTTTGTAAATGGAATGACTCACAGTAATCACCTTCGGACTCTCTCTGGGTCGGCCAACAAGCAATGAGACAATTCAAGGGCTGGCCAACCCCCCTTTAATTAACTTAAGCCTTGATTCCTAGTTAAGATATTTTCTTAATATAATAATAATAATATTTCATAAAGTACAATTCTACAAAGTTTCTAGATTGAATCTTTTCTTTTTTTCTTTTCAGCAGAAAGTCTATTCTTGTGATTTGCATATATACAATATAAAGTGTGCATATACCAATGAGTATGTTATGAAAATCAATTAATTGATCTTTTATTGATTAATAAAAAGAATTGAAGAAATTATAAAATTTAAAATAAAAACATAAGAAGTCATAATACGATTTGTAAATTAAAATGTAATCAAACTTCAAAGAATTATATACTTTATACAACTATATATATATATATAATGCGCTCAAAATGATATAGTAATAAAATATTTTTAAAATCATTTTGATGGGTATTTGTTCAAAATGAACAATTCAAATATAATCATATCATTCTCTATAAATAATAATTTTGTGTAATTGTTTTGTTTAAATGACATTATTCTTGCTAATAATTAGACTGTTGGGAGTTTTAATTTAAAGATTTTATCTTAGTAATAATAATCAGTGGCAGAGTCAGAAAATTAATTTAGAGAGGGCACTTACTAATTATAATAATTTTTACAAAAATATTTCACGTAAATTTTTTACGTTTGATTTCAGGAAACATCAAGAAAAAAAATATTATTTGTAACTAGTGTATCATTGACAATACAAAAAAAATGGATATAAGCCTTAAAATAAATTATATAATGATAAATTATTTTTTGATACAAAATTTGATTAAAAATTCAATATAATGGTAATACCACGTCATCACTGGTATGTAACATCACCCACTAATGATAAATAAATGCATAAATAGTGAACCTCACATGTCGAATGTAACTAACAATCTAATAAATTTCTTATCTTTATAGTAAAATTACTTATACTTACATATCACTAATAATGACATCGTCGTTATATTAAAAAAATTTCATAACTAATATGGTTTATTTATAATAGTCTCTTCATTTTCAATCAAAATAATAATTATTATTTTCATAATTTTTAAAATGTCATTGATATTTCACTCTAATAATATTTTTGTAATTTTTTTTTTTATATTTACAAAAAAAAAAAAAATTCCCAAAATCCAGGGGGGCACGTGACCCCCCTGGTCACATGCTCTCTTCGCCCCTGATAACAATATACTCCCTCCGTTCCAAAATAATGGTCCCTTTTGGGGAATCTAACTTTTTTTTTAGTACAATTATTACATTTGGAAAAAGTTGATTTTCCAAAATTATCCTTTTGATAGTACATTTTTTAGGAATATCAATGTCATAATTGTGTTTTTTATATTGTTTATTAATTTAAAAGAATGGCAAAATAGAAAATTTATATTATTTTTGTACTTGATTTTTGAAGAGGAACTAATATTTTGAGACAATAAAAAAATAGAATAAAGAACTAATATTTTAAGACGAATGGAGTATATAGCATGTCAGAAATACATTATATCCCCAACTGGGGTGACCCTAATGAGGTGTCGGCCCGTGATTGGGCGAGAAAAACTGGAGGTACTTAGCACGATTGATAGCATGTACCACCAGTCCATGGATGCTTGGCTTTTATATTTGTCTTTTGGGTTAAGAGTACTAGTTACAGAACATTAATAGCCAATCATAGAAATTGCGTCTTGTTAATGATGGTCAATAGGCATCACAACAGGTCAAAATTTTTTATAATCCTAATACAATTTTCACATATTTTTAAGTATTCTTACATGTTTTAGGGGTTGTTTGGGATGACTTAAATAAGTGTACTTTTTATCCTTTTATAAAAAGATGTGCACAAAAGTAGAGAGATGATGTAATGAAAAAAAGATAAAAAGATAAAAAGTGTGTACTTATTTTAAGTAACCAAACTTGGCCTTAATATATTTCAATTTATTTTTTACATATTTTTTCAACACTAATAATAGCCTAACAAATTATATGCAAATTCTCAAGTAATATGGGTCTTTGTTTGTAGCGTGGAGTTTGTCAACCAAAGTGCTTAGATCATAAAATATGAATATAACAAAATCACCTTTCTCTTGAATATTGTTTCATTTGTACCGATTTTATAATATTTTAAATAAATATAAAAGATACATATTAAGCTCTGGGACTATACTATTGTTTGATAAATTGACTATTTTAGTAGATTATTGTAATTTTTGATTATTTTAGTAGATTAAAATTTTTGTATTTAAGAAGATTATTGAATTTTTTTATAGTTGAATGTGATACTTGTGAGAGAAAAAATAAAATAATTATGAGTTTAATGTAATATTTTATCTTATTAACTATTTTAACATTTTTATCTTTAAAAAAAAAAAAAAACAAAAAACCTTTTGCCAAACAGGACCATGAATGTCTTCCTCAAGTAGTATTTCTTCATTATATATGATGTTAAATTTTATGACAATCAAGTTTGGTAATAAAAATAAGGGCAAATTACATATACCCCTCGAGGTTTAGTTTGAGAAATTATAAATTTCTCCCTGAAGATTATATTTTTATAACAAATTAGGAGGCAATTTGTTATGAAAATATAAATTTCAGGAGGCGGGATGTAATTTTCGAAATCTCAAGAGGTATCTGTAATTTAGTTAAACCTCCAGGATATATGTAATTTGCCCTAGAAATAATGATTAAATTTAAAGAAGAATGAGTAACTTAAAATAAAGAGTAATTTTAATTATTTCACTTATTTTAAAATTACATAACAGGCAACTTAAATAAATGTGAAAAATTGATATTTGTGAAAAAGAAAAGGCTATAAATTATGACTTTGTCATTTGAATAAAACTTACCACTCACAGCATCTCATGTGAAATGTTTTCCAAATGTAGTGAAATAATTATTTTTAAAATATTATACAATTATATGTTCACTTAGACCTCGTTTAGGAATAAAATTTTTTAGTAATTTTTTGACTTTTTAACTAAAATATGATGTAAAAAAATTAGTATGTTTGGGATGACTTTTTAATTTTTTATGAAAAGATGTGTAAAAAATAAAGAGAAAAAATAATCTTTAACTTTTGATATAAGTTGTTGTTTTTTTAATTTTTTTAAGTAATTTTTTAATATTTTAACTAAAATTACCACTTGTTAAACGAGATCTTAATATTAATAATAATAAAATGTATATAATCACATAATCGCACGCTACTAACGGGCACACCGACTAAAACCAGCAAAAAATTGAGGAAAAAAAAATATTGTCCATAAATAAAGCCACCACAAATTGAAATTCCAAATCCATTATATTTTTCCCTCAGAACAATGTAAAACTTGAGAAGAATTTTTTTATAAAAAAAAATTGGTACAATAATTGGCAACTACTGTTGGATAAACAGCGCACGATGGTAATGAATCAGTGGTTTTTTCGAAAACACGATTAAAAGGTGATTTTTTTATTTTTTTAAAAAACTTTTTTTAACTTTTTTATGTAAAAAAATAAAAAATAATAATAATATGATTTAAAAAAATAAAAAATTAACCTTTGACTTTTTATTGAGGTTGTCAAATGGCCCCTCAATCACATTCACATAGCATAGAAGAAATAATAATGATAAGTGATAGGAATTTTTTTTTTGATTTGAATGACTTAAATATTTTAAAATAATATTATTTTTAATGTAAAATAATATTATTTAAATATATTTAAATTATTCAAATCACATAAATTCGGACCAACAAAATATTCTTTTGGGAGAGCAAATATCCAATTTACATTAATAAAAAATATAAAAATTTGATCGACCTTTGTGAAAACATATTACATTTACACATTCATTGATTTGACATTATGGGTATAATTGAGTACGGTACACTTTTGACTTGAATGCTATGAATGAAGAACTGGGGAATGCTATGAAGCCACGCGCGAGTGTTTCAATCATAAACTCGGTGCGGTGCGGTGCTGTGCTGTGCTGGCTGTAAAGCAAGCAAGAGAAAGAGAAAGAGAAAGAGAAAGAATTATTGAATTGTTAGTTTTTGTTGTGAAATTATTATTGAATTGAGAAGAAAATGGAGTCGCCGTTCAAGGAAGACATACTGAAAGGGAAAGTAGCACTGTTGACAGGAGGTGGTTCTGGAATTGGCTTCGAGATCTCCAAGCAATTTGGCAAACATGGTGCCTCCATCGCCATCATGGGCCGTCGCAACCAAGTTCTCGATGCTTCTGTTTCCACTCTCCTTTCCCTCTCTATTCCGGTACGCTACTCACTCTTTTTATTATTATTGTTATTATTATTGCATTCCATTCCACTCTAATTTTTATGCTACACCGCTAGGGCTTCTTTTTTTTCTTTTAATGAATTGTCTGATTTCATGCTTCTCATTCCCTACTCTTCAATTCAATCCCCCTGAATTCCTCTCATTTCTTTTCTATTTATTTCATTTCATTTCATTTCATTCAATTCATATGCTCATCTCATCTGGGCTTTAATTATTAATTTATCTTCTGATTGATTTTATATTTTGGATTTCCACCATCAATTATCAATCACTCTCCAATCTATGTGCAGGTGAGGTGAGGTGACGTGAGGTGAGGTTTTTTATTTTTATTTTTTTTGGATCTTCAAGCAACTCTTGTTATTACTATTACTACCTTACCACCATATGGTACCAAATTCCAGTCTTTAGTTTTGGATCCATGATGGATGGATATGACTGCTGGCAACGGTCACATTGCTCTGTTGCTATTGTTTCTTGCAACTTCTTTCTTGTAGCTTATTGCAACTTCAAAGTTGCTATCTTCCTATAGTTTTTCAATAAGCTGCATCAAATAGGGCCACAGCCAAGCTTCTGGGGAGAATTATACTTTTACTTTTCGGCCAATACTTTACAAAATACAACAAACTATTTATTCCCTTCATCGACAAATTAATATTTGTGATTATCAAGGAATATGCACTTACCTGCCGGGTAAAAACTGCCTAGTTTGTGTGATCACAACAACAGATTGTTGGACTGCCTTGGTTTAAGGTTGAACAAACATGGTGATGGTTATAAGACCACTTGCCCCATTTCAAAATATTTTACTGGATTCGTTCATCTGTTATTTGCCAAATTTAGCATGGCATGTTGAATTCACTAATCCTATGTAATCTCATCATTTCCTTCCATTTTGCTATTTGTTTCTCAGGCTGTTGGCTTTGAGGGGGATGTTCGTAAACAGGAAGATGCAAAAGAGTTGTGGAATCAACTGTTAAACATTTTGGCAGGCTTGACATTCTTGTTAATGCTGCAGCCGGAATTTTCTTGCATCATCCGAGGATTTGTCCCTAATGGGTTTGAACAGGTGATGTTTTAAGACAGTTCTCAAGATGCAATTAACATATGCCATGCATTTTAAGTCTTTTATATGGATGTGTTTATCAAAGTTCTATTTGATATCAGCATATGCATTTCAGTAGTTGAGATCCATTTTTTCCCTAAAGAAAAAAAAAAAGAAACACTTTTGGTGACAACTAAACGTCAAGTTAGTATTCAAATTGGTTATTTCTGCATGCTAGTTTGGTGAATTGGCTCTTAAACAGTATTGGAATCCTTAAAGTAAGCCTTAATATAGAATTTGAGAGGTTTAATCTTTGGTCATCTTGTTCAAGAAAAATCTACAGAGGGTTTCAAAATTTATGGAATTTGGATAAATGATAATACATCTCTTAAGGCCTATTATCATTGGAATATCTAGGGGAAAAGCTGATCACATTCTTCTTCATTTTTCCTTTTTCCATTTTTCCTTCTTTCCTGGAAAAGAGAGGAGAGAGCCAAGGAATATGAGTGTGGTATGTTTAGAGAAAGAAAGAGAGAGTGGCCATTTTTTAATAGGCAACTAATTAATTTCTTAAAGGGATTTAAATCAGGATAGATAAAGGTTTTACATGAGGGGCCAAAAGGCCAAGAAAAATCCAGCTTTAGCTAATAGGATCAATACCCACTGATTATAGACTCTGAAAAAAGTATTGATCCAAGTGTATTTATGTTTAATAAATTTCTGCAGTTATGGATATTGATTCTGTTGGCACATTCACAATGTGCCATGAAGCACTTGAATATCTTAAGAAAGGTGGTCCAGGAAGGTGCTCATCTAGCGGTGGAACAATACTGAATATCAGTGCTACTTTGCATTACACTGCAGCTTGGTATCAAATCCATGTCTCTGCAGCCAAGGTTTGTAACATGTGTTTGCTCACATAGTGATTTTTTACTTTCGAAAAAATATAAATTCATCACTAGTTTTCCTTCTCCACCAGGCTGCTGTTGATGCCATTACAAGAAACTTGGCACTGGAGTGGGGCACTGACTATGATATCAGAGTCAATGGAATCGCTCCAGGCCCCATAGGGGATACTGCTGGCATGAGTAAACTTGCTCCTGAGGAGATTAATAGCAAAGCTAAAGATTACATGCCCCTGTATAAACTTGGGGAGAAATGGGATATTGCGATGGCTGCTCTCTACCTTGTGTCAGATGCTGGTTGGTATACTTACGCTCTCTATATTTATCACATTTAAATGAGATCATTCAATCGGAAGGCCTGAATATTTATATTAAGTAACTAAATCATACAATATTCAACTATTTGAAGTTGGCTAACCAATTCATTTTTCACTCTTCTTCTCCATGTAGGGCCATGGTTTAATCAATTGATAGGCACTTTGTGTCTTTATTGTGACATCCTTTGTTTTCAGATATTTTGCTCCACTCTGTTAAATCATGCATTGCATCTTAATTATGGTCTTTATGCTTGTCTAACCATTTCAATCAGCAGTCTTGCTCTCTTATATGTTATGCGATTGAGTATGAAATACATATCTCTTTCGTGGGGTGCCTTGGGGTTAAGGGGTTATTCAATTCTTCCAGCTTTTCTTATCTGCTCAACCTACCCGTACCTTAACTGACTTTGCATATGAGTTCATAACTTTGTGTCGGCACAGCATTCTGCTAATGAAGAATGGTGGTGGTTGTTACCTGTCTGTTCAATTTTGGAAATATGTTCATTGCATTGCATTAACACATAACTCCACAGAAGCACCATATGCATTGCTGCTTAAGTTAGAAGTTTATCCAACATGTTTTTCAAATAAAGAAAATTGAGATGAAGAAAGACAATATTAAAATTTTAAGGGGGATAGTTTCATTTAGCTCTGGTTCAGTGGTCAAAACTCGGCTTACTAACCTTGAGGTTGTAAGTTTGAACCTAAGGGCAGCCACTTTGTCCAAATTATGCCAAAAGTTAGGTCTATACTCTGTACCCAATCTACACCTGCCAGACCCCCATCAAATGGGGACTCAACTAGCCGTAGTTTTGTAGTTTCATACCAGCCCCTTTATCCAAATTATGCCAAAAGTTAGGTTTATACTAGGTACCCAATCTACTCCTCCCAGACACCCCAGCAAATGGGAACTTAATTAGGTGTAGTTTTGTAGTTTCATTTAACTCTACAGCCAAATTAAGTGGTATTTACGAATAAGCAGTGCTTTGGGATACATGGTTGACACAACTGCTAAAAGTGGATATACTAATTCAAAATGTTCTCTCTCACCGTGGAGTACATCAGTGTTATCAGAGGCGTGAGTAAGCGCTCGCCTAAGCGCTAAGCGAGGCGAGGCGACAGTGTAGCGCTTCAGACTCACTGAGGCGAGGCGAAATGGTGAGGCAAAGTTGAAGCGCATGAGGCGAGGCGAGGCTTAGGCAACGAAGCGAGAGGCAATTCGAAGTGACACTTCATTAATTTCGGTCGGATTTCACTTCGACAGATTTGGGCCCTTCATTTGGATGACTTTTGTGCTAATTGTGGACATGCGATGCACTTTATAATTGCTTTCTACTAAATATGTCGACTTCCTCTCAGTCGAAACCCTAAGTCGACTTCCTCTCAGTCGACATTTGCTTCGAATGATTGACTGACTACCTGCGGCTGCTTCTTCCTTCTTCGGACAAAGGTGAGTACCTTCCTTTCTTCTTCCTTTCTTCTCCTCCTGCTGCTGCGTCTTCGTCTTCGTCTTCTTCCTTTCGTCTCTTCTTCCTTTCTTCATCTTTTTTTTTTCGACTCTGATTTGAAAAATTATACTCTGTAGGCAGACCTCTTATTTATTTTTTTAATTTTTTAATTTTTTTTTTTTACTCTATTGCTTTGAAAAATTATACTCTGTTGGTTTGAAAATTATACTCTCTTCTCTCTCTCTCTCTCTCTCTCTCTCCTGGTTCTATTAATTATTTTGTTAACTTACTCTGTTAATTTTTTTCTCTCCTTGTCTTCTTTCTTTTTTTTAATTATTTTTTTTGTGTTATTTTACAATTATTTTTCTGTGTTAATTATATAATTATTTTGCTGAAAAAATTTCAATTAATTTTGCTGAAAAATTTCAATTATTTACTAAAAAAATTTCAATTATTTTGCTGAAAAATTTCAATTAATTTTGCTGAAAATTTTTAATTATTTTGCTGAAAAATTTCAATTATTTAATGAAAAAATTTCAATTGATTTTGCTGAAAAATTTCAATTATTTACTGAAAAAATTTCAATTATTTTGTTGCAAAAAATATGTTGTTCTTTAATTTCTTTATGCTGAAACTGGATATTTAGTATTTGGAATGATAAATGTATGATGGTTCTTGAAAATATTTATATTTTTGTTTATACTATTTATTTAAAAAAAATATCGTTTGTGGTCGCCTCAATTCGATAAAGCCCTCGCCTTGCCTCGTCGCCTCGCGCTTAGGCATTAGGAGACCTTGTCGCCTTGGTTCGCTTTTCGCCTTAAAAAATACTGGAGTACATAAAGATCTTCTGCTGTTGGTTTTTCAGTTTGCTTTTTGATGGTGTGTATAGATAGTTAAGCAATTTTTTTTTTTTTTTTTTTTTTTTTTTTTTTCTGTGTAAGGTTTACAAGGCATTTAAAATCTTGAAGGGACTATTGTGCAATTTTTTATTTTTCTTTCTCATTGCAAGGTTTTGATTCTTCTGTATACTTTTATTTTAAGGTAAATTCATTAATGGGATGACCATGGCTGTTGATGGAGGACTTTGGCTGAGTCGGCCTCGCCATCTACCAAAAGAGGCAGTGAAGCAGCTTTCACGCACCGTGGAAAGGAGATCAAGGGATGCACCTGTCGGGGTTCCAACCAGTAAATTGTAACCTGGCTCAGATGTACTCTGGTTGGGTTCCCAATAAGCAAATTTTATCCGAACTCACCACTAATATGATCATTTGTGAGCCCTAATATTCTTCTTAGGAGGGGAATCAGTCACTTGTGTACTAATATTTCAAGAGGAAATTTTTTACCTCTGGGACAAGTGAATAATTTTGGTTTAAATGCCTATGCTACAGTTTAAGCCGCGGCCAAATATATGGCGGTGAAATAATTGGCAATTTTAGTTGGTTATTCTGTCTGTACCCATTGATATTGATGTGTGAACTATAGAAAGGTGTATTTCGTTTTTTCTAGGGCTTGAATTACCATATTTTTACTTTGCATGCTATGTTGCACTGCCCTAAAATGAGTAATGTAGATGGAAATTTGCATAACTGTCACTTGGGCAAGGAGATGGGACATATCAGAAACTCAAAATGAACAAATTTTTTTCATACATGGGTCTAGCACTTGAATTGAGAAGTTAAAAGAATCATCAACATTTCAAGAAGATTAAGATTCAATATTGTTACTTTAACATTCATAGAGTAATTGTTCATGAGAAGATTGATCCTTGTAAATATAATGAACACAATATGCTGCTGCTTCAGCATGTTTACAGAGATATTGCCTCATCTCAGTCTATATTAGCTGCCCTGGTCCTGGAGTTCATTTGCTAATTGGCTTCAACTAGTATAAGTTGTATTTGGTTGTAAACAGAATTAGTCTGGTTGTTTGGCTTGTCAGCAGATAGCAATTGCATTCCCTCAAACCAGCAATGAAAGCAACCATACCGAGCAACCAAAGCAACCATCGCAAATAGCCAATGCCATTGCCACCAACAGTGGATCCACATGGAAGAACACACACACACATTAGCGCTTTAACATCTGTGCAATGGTGCAGGACACGTGTCCAACAGTTTGACAAAGTAAATGGGAAGACACACACTAGTGCTTTAACTTCTGTGCAGTGGTGCAGGATATATGTCCAACGATTGATAACGCAAACGGTCATTGTGAGGCAATGGTCCCTCCTGAAAGAAATTCAAGAAAGAAGGTTACACTTCTGAATTAAAAACTGCGATTTGGTGATAAAATTAAGCTAAGCAGAACTCTTCTCAAAAGAAAACTATGGTTCGTAGTGTTAATTGAAAGTGGCAAATCAAGTCTAGACAAAAACCATTTGCAAGATATCAGCAAGCCACTAATTATGAAACAACCAGCAACTAACATTGGTCTAAAGATTAGGAAATGTGGTTTGGCAAACCAATTGGGACTAGTTCAATTGGCCTAATATCTTGGACCTCTGTAAGTCGAGAGTTCACATCTTGACATAGGCAAAACTCCCTCTCTCCAGGCTACAGCCTCCAGTGTACCCCCCAAAACAAAAAATTCACTCACAGGTCAAGGGTTCAAGTTTTGCCACAAGCAAGACTCCCCCTCCCCGAGGCTACAACTTACAATGTATAAAAAAATAATAAAATAAAAAATGGTATAGCAGGAATAACAACCTTAAATAAAGTATAGAAATTGAAGTATACATGCTAACCCAAACAATTTCTTGCCTTTTTTTTGTTATGATAAATAGAATAATCTTGTGCCACTATTAGACAGGATGATAGAAGCTGCAAGATACCATGAATATCTTTGCCGGTGATGCAGGGCTACTCATTCAAAAATGAGAGTCAATTAATAGTTCAGTGTTTCACATTTTAGAATATTTAATAGACCTGCATCTTTTTGTAGCCAACCTCAATTGATTGATAAACAAGACTTTGGTTTGATTTGGTTTGGTAAGGA
This sequence comes from Camellia lanceoleosa, assembly GCA_025200525.1. NCBI lineage: Eukaryota > Viridiplantae > Streptophyta > Magnoliopsida > Ericales > Theaceae > Camellia > Camellia lanceoleosa. Next base: position 2,320,073 of record CM045762.1, on the reverse strand, counting down.
CTCAGCTTTCCATTATCATTAGTAAATTTCATCACATTATCAGTACAATTGAAACAAATGAGAAGAATAAGAAAATTACCTCTTCCAAGTTTATCTGGAAAGGTTTAACAAAATCTTCAAACATTATTGGAGAAAATCCTTTTATTTTCTCTTCAATTTCCTATGAAAAGAAACAACAAACATGATTAGAAAGGTTTCATGTGCACACAACAAAAGATAATGACCACCATTTTTTGATGAATCATGAACAAACAATTTACTCACAATAAATGCCATATTGTCTAACCCCTATAGCATTAGTGGCAGTAATGTTAGTCTTTCAATTAGAATGGCAACATTGGGAGGGGATATCTCTCTAGTTTAAGACTATTGAGTGTACAATATTCTCATTCTAAAATCCCCACCTGCTTCAAATTAGTTTTATACCACATTTTTGGGGACAAATATTTCCTGTTCTCCCATATTTCTCCTCTATATCCAGCTTCTCTCTACTTGTTCACTCTGCATCATAAGTATTTATAATTTCATTCCACCCTTCCATTACGTCCCTTAAATATTCTCCATAAATAATTTTTTTACAGTTTTTTAGTGTCCAAGTGACGCAGTTTCAAGTCACATAATCAACCTTTCCAAAATGTGGGTGGTTGTGTACATATTGCCCCCACGAGACTGTGCTTTAGAGGGAGTTGAATCTGCTAAGATGACCAAATCCTGGAATTGTGAGTTCAAGAGATTGTGCCACAGAAACGAATGTGCACTTTAACCCTTAGCATTGACAGCGAATGCCATGGTACAGTTTCAAGTGATATTCAATTAATTAGTAAATAACAGTACACATCATTTTAATATATAGATATCACTAAGCTAGATGCATAAAATACATCATAAAATCTTCAATCCCTGCATTGTGAGTTCAAGAGATTGTGCCACAGAAACAAATGTGCACTTTAACCCTTAGCATTGATGGCAAATGCCATGGTATCGTTTCAAGTGATATTTCAATTAATTAGTAAATAACAGTACGTACGCATCATTTTAATATATAGATATCACTAAGCTAGATGCATAAAAGACATCATAAAATATTCAATTAATCACACATGCTCCTAGAGGAAAAAAAATATAATAAAAAAAAAAGAAACAACTTAAGACAGATTAAGGAGACAAAAAAGTCTGACAAATGGAATGCAATGAGTATGATTCAACTTGACAGGAAATTGATGAATTGTGGAAAACTATATGGTGACACAAATCTGAAGCAATTGAACTAAATTTACATCAAGATAAGAGGGAATGCGAAATAGATGATCATTCACATACCAATCCAGTTATCCTCGACTTTTCCAGTAGTTCCCTTGCAATCATATCCAGTATATGCCTGTTATCCATCAAACCTTTTATTGCAAGTTCTTGTGTCTCTTCAATGTACTGTCAACAAAATCAAATCTCATTGTTTTCTATTTAAAACAGAAGTACAAAAGAAAGCATACAAGCAAAGATACTGCCTTGTAAAAACGGATGCATCCTCTATATGCATGTAGGTACTTTTATAGCTCACTCACACTAAACAAAGATGTAATAAGAGCAAAAGATAATAGGTATATACAAGATGAGGAATATTTTCAATAGAAAGGATATAATTGGTTGTGTTATTGAATGAAAAATGTAAAAATCATCCAACCAAACTTTTGTTTTTGAGTTGAATGATACATTTAATGTCCTTGTACACACTGAACACAAACAAGTATTGACACTAAAGCATGAAAGCAAAGTACACGTATAAGCAAATCCATAACTACATGTTGTTGATCATAATGCAAGAGAGCTTGTTTATATCTGGGTACGCCACCGATTAGTGTAAAACTATGTATTAAAGGGAAATTTGAGTTACCCTTGTCAATTCTCGAGTAAATAGCTCTGAAACTTCCATTGTCATATTGGCAGGAATCACATGAGGATCGTCCCACTAAAATCATCCTCAAGAACATGAAGGAATATTAGTTGATTAACAATATTAAGTGACAAAATATAATAATAAGATACATCACCAAGGTAGAAAGAAGAATATACCTTGTATTTTATCAGCTCGCCGTCAGGATTATCTGGTCGATCCACCAGTCCAACTCTTTTTGTCAATGCAGTAAGCCCCAGCCTTGCATTTCTAGGGCTTATTACCATTTCTCGAGCAATCTGGAGAGGCAAATTGAGTGAGTAGCTGGAGGGTTCAATACTTAAAACTGCCAACATTGCAACAGAAAGCATAACAATTAAGTTATATACATATATATAGAGAGAGAGAGAGAGAAAGAGAGAGAGAGAGAGAGAAATTTTTAAGAGAGAAAATTAGGAATATTAATTGTGTAGCTATGGCCAAAAATGGTAATTGATGGCGTTAAGGGAGCAATAGAGCAAGAGAGATTTCAGTCAGAGGACAAGAAAAATATTTGACTTGTTACTTCTATAAATAAAATATCCTAAATGTCTAAGGGCAAGTCTAAAAACACATGCTCCTTTGATGGACGTTAACAAATAGAAGCTATTTAGAAATTCTCAATATCCATTGACCTTTGAGTACAAAATTAAAGCACAGAAAACATCAGCAAAAATAATCTTATTTATATATTATATGATAAGATGTACTTACCTTTGTAATTTTTTCTAGATCATCCCTTGCTCCGTCAGTTATGTCATCACCAAAGACAACCCGTTCAGCACAATGCCCACCATGAGCTACAACCATTTGCATTTTCATATAGCCAAAGGTTGTATAACCTTGGTCAACCATATCTTCTCTAGGGTAAAATACAGATATTGCAGTTTCCTGCTCAAATTTGAAAGGAGCTATGTTAAATAAGTCCTATTTCAGTTAATATCCAAAACTATCACTAGAAATGTATGTTGCATGGACTCGGGTGTGGGTACGTGTTTAAGTGTGGTATTCATCTAATTCTCATGTCTCAGGACATGAGGGCATGACTAGCTTTCATATTCCTTCAATACCTAACATAGAGCATTTTATGCATAAATTGAGTGTTATGCATAGTTATATAAAATCAACTACATAGACATACTTGATGGGTGCATGTCCAACTAAGCATGCTGGACAAATATCTCATACCCTGACAGACTCGAGTATCAAGTGTCCAACACAGGTACTTCACAAATTTAGAAGAGTCCATGCAACCCAGCCAGAAATTGTACCTTGCCACCTGGCAAGAGTTGAGAAAAAGCATGCCAATCGAATCGAGGAAACAAGTGTGCCAGCAATATATGGCCAGCTTCATGTACTGCCAGTAGTCTCTTCTTTTCAAAAGATACCTGTTAGATAAGCACACCCACCCAATAGTCACACACATCATATGCAAACCTGCACTTTTATAAGTAATGCTAACAAAGATAAACGTACGCTTTGTTCACATTTCTGTTGCTCTTCCTCCGTGAGAAGTACACCCATACCCTCAAGCAATTGTTTGTCTAACACATCAATGATATCTTGCTGGTAGATCTTAGAATGTCCTTTCCTCACCTGCATATTGAACAAAGTTGTAAAACACCTCTTCATTGCATGGGCATACATTGCTAATATCATAAATGAACCAAGAGCAATGGACCTGCAACTGTACAAATATGAGCATATGCCAGTTTCATTTTGCTTCTAGTATATCAAACTAAATACAGCATCTTTTTGAATATGTTCCATTATCACCAAAAAGCGAGTGCTCACGCATGAGTAACTCATTAAGGCATCCATTTTAATGTGTATTTAATTGAAAATACAAAATATATTTTTCAGGAAAAGTGTATAAAGAATTAACTTACAGACATTATTCCTGCTTCATTCACAAGATTTCTTATATCTGCTCCAGAATAACCAACAGTTCGGAAAACAAGCTGCAAGATTAGGTGGGAAACAAAGACATTTTAAAACAAACAAAAGTGTGCTGAAAATAGATGAAAAGTTTACATATACATAGAATTTAGAAATCACAATGGTAAGTGTGAAATGTAAAGAAATGAGCACCAATGCTGCTAACAACCATCTGAAAAGCACTCCAGAAACTTACATGTCAAATGCAAAACCTCAATGCCACTGCAATTACCTATAATACATTAATAGATAATAGAACAAACAGCCCAATGAACCTAGAAATGACAATCAAAGGACATTTACACAAGAAACCCTCCAATCAAACTAAGTTGTAAAGCTCAACCTTGAGTCCTGAAAGGTCCAAGGTTCAGCATGGAAAGCATTACTGAGGGGAATAACTTCAGCGGCCACTTCTCTAATGGGAACAATCATATATAAATCTCCACAATTTAAGAGAGAGTTGTTTTCTAGTGTCCACTTATTAAGAGAGCTGTCCTTGTTGACAGCCTGCCTTCATAGAGGACTGACTTCACGACGGGTTCAAAATTATCTGCTAAGCCTGTTTTTGTACAATGGTAGCATCCCCCTATCATGTTTTCTTAATAAACTTCACTTATCAAAAAAAGTTATCTGCCAAACTGCAACCAATATTACATTTATTTTTTTTTTTTTGATAAATAAAGTTTTATTAAGAAAGCATCAAGGAGATGCCGAAAGAATACAAAAACCGAACCCTCAAATAGGAACCTAACCAGCTAAATCATCCACAAAGTCTAAAACAACAAATAAATTAGGATCTACCCGTTCCGACACCCAACTGTACAAAACACCACAAAAACGAGGCTGTAACTGAACAATCGACTGAGCCCTCCCATGGAAAACCCGACAATCGCGCTCCAACCAAAGTAGCCACATCAAACATAAAGGAGCTAATGCCCAGGCTCTCCTCCAGCACTTCCCAACTCAACCACCCCCCAAACACTGAAGCACATCTAGAACTTGCTTTGGTTGCACCCACACCACGCCAAATAAAGAAAAAAAAAAAGCACCCACAAGAGAGAAGCAAGCGGACAGTGAATAAGCAGATGATCCACTGTCTCTGCGTTCGCATAACACATGCAACACCAATTTACCAAAAAATGATGCCGACGAATCAGATTATCAACAGTTAATATCCAACCAAATGCTGCCATCCACACAAAGAAAGCCACCTTTGACGGAACACCAGAAACCCACAAATGACGCGAAGGGAAAGACCTCCCACAATCGCCACACAAAGTCCCATAAAAAGACAAGACGGAAAAAACACCTTTCGCACGAGGAGCCTGCCAAACCAAAACATCCTCCTCCTCACGGCCAAGCCTGCCCAAACTCCTAATCTTGAGGTTGCTGACGAAACACTACATCCCAAACCAGCCCCTCACCTCCACCACCCAAATATGAAGCCACCATCACATTAGGATCACCCGCCAACTGAAAAATCAAAGGAAAACGCTCCTGTAAAGTAATCTCCCCATACTACCGATCTTTCCAAAACCGCACACACATCCCATTACCCACTCGATAATGGATTTGATCCCAAAACCCAACCCCACCCAACCAAATACCCTTCCACAACCCACACCCATTAGAACCCCCCACCTCCCTAGTACACCAATCACCCCTCCCCAACCCATATTTGGATGCCACCACCCTCCGCCATAACTGATCCCGATCATTGGAAAACCGCCACAGCCACTTCCCCAACAAGGCCAAATTAAATTTACACAACCTTCTCACCCCCAACCCCCCCTCCTCCTTAGGATAACAAATTTGGTCCCAACTAATAAGGTGGTACCGAAACTCCCCACCATCACTTCCCCACAAAAAATCTTATTGCAGCTTCTCCAAACGATGAGCTACGGACACAGGAATGACATGGACCAACATAAAATAAGTCAGAACACTACTCAAAACACTTTTCAGGAAAGTCAACCTACCACCCTTTGACAAAAATTGCCTCTTCCACCTTGCCAACCGACACTGCACCCTCTCAAACACCCCATCCCACACCCCTTTCGTCTTATTAAGAGCCCCCAAAGGCAAACCCAAATAAGATACTGGCAAATAAAACACCTTACAACCCAAAATGGTTGCCAAAGTCGAAAGCTGGCCAACCTCCCCTACTGGAATTAACTCCGACTTGGCCAAATTCACTTTCAGACTTGAGACCGCCTCAAAACAAAGCAAAACGCAACGCAAATGTCCTACTTGTTCCAAATCAGCCCCACAGAAAATCAAAGCATCATCAACGTACAAAAGGTGAGAAACACAAACCCCGGCCCCCACTGAAAAACTAGCCAGCAAACCTCCTTGCACCGCTCGAGACAACAAACGACTCAGCGCCTCCATGACAAGAATGAACAACAAAGGAGACAATGGATCCTTTTGCCGCAAACCCCGAAACGTCCGGAAATAACCCTCTGACATCCTATTCACCAAAATAGACAGACGGACCATCAAAATGCACAACCAAATCCATTGCCGCCACTTTTTCCCAAAACCCATCCGTTCCATAACAGACATCAAAAAATCACAATTGACATTATCATATGCCTTCTCAATATCCAACTTACAAATCACACTTGCCTGCCCTACTCGTAGACAAGAATCAACACACTCATTAGCCATTAAAACGGCATCCAGAATCTGGCGGCCCGCCACAAAAGCGTTCTGTGACTTTGACACCACCTCCCCCACTTGCAACCAAAGCCTGTTGGCCAAAACTTTCGATAGAAGCTTGTACACACTGCCCAACAAACTAATCGGCCGAAACTGGCAAATATCCTCAGCCCCTCCCACCTTAAGGATCAAAGCAATAAAAGTCATATTGAGACTCTCTTCAAACTGGCCCGTCTGATAAAATTGCCCCATTACCGCCATGACATCCCCCTTTACAACTTCCCAACAATGCTGGAAAAAGGCCATAGTGAAACCATCTAGTTTCCATATCTCCACAAGCATATTGTAGGACTAGGCAAGTTACTAGCCAATCCAAAACCAGAGTATTTTTCATTAAGTAATAATTGAAAGACAACAGATTCTTGTGATTATTATGTCATTAGCCACCTCTCTGGTTTAGAAGTAAATTTTTGAAGAGAAATTACCAAAGCAGTATAGCTGCTTTGGCAGGCTCTAATAAATAGAATAGCCAAGTACAACCATTGATTTTCTACATGCCATAACTTGAATTGGATTTTTATCTTGAAAAATAAATAAATAAATAAAACAAAATAAAGAAAGAAAGAAAAAGAAGAAGAAGATAAAATAACATTTCATGCAAAGCCCTCATACCAAGTGTTGTTTGCACTCTCAAATCTCAACCTAGCTCTGAAAATATTCTCACTATAAAGAACAAATGCAACAACTCAAAGGACCAGCAATAACAAGATTTTAGTCATACGTAATCCCCATATTTGGCTGAAAGATAATAAAAATTAGTACAATAATAACTTGGCACAGATCAAAAGGGTCACTTGCCTCAAAAGCCAAGGCACAAGGCCAATCAAATAGTATAACTATACATTCAATGAAAATGGAATTTTGTCATTAGATTTAAGAATATAACTTAAAAGTTGTGACACTTACATATAACTAGATGGATATAATAAAGACGAAAAAGCAAACCACATACCATTCCGAATGGACATAACAAAAATGGAAAAACCACTTACATGTTCAAATTCAACATCTTCAGCAAGCTGCTTTCCTGCACTGTGCACACCAAACATTTGCACCCGCTGCTTTGCGTCAGGTAGACCAATGTACAAACGACGATCAATACGGCCAGGGCGAACAAATTCTAGGTCTAGTTCATCTGGCCTATTAGTAGCACAGAGGAATATCACAGCCTGTCTCAGTGAAAATCGATCAACACCAGTTTTTTCTTTCCTACATTTGACAAAGACTCATATATCAATAACCATTTTTAAAAAAGAAAAAAGAATAACCAAAAAAATTATAATAATAACAATAAATATTAAAAAAAAAAAGGAGTTCATTAAAGAAGGCGGCACAAAAAAATAAGTAGCTTTGATTCAAAATGAGAAAAAGGAATCTTAGCACAAGATAAAACTTTTTATAGACCCAAAATGTTGTAATTGGACTTAGTTAAACTAACATACAATCAAAAAACAGCTAAAACATGAAAAAGACAGATAAATAGACATAAATCATTGTATCCTTGTAACAATAAGGCTCTGCTTGTATCATACACCCTTAACACTAGAAAAAAGGGGCATTAGAAACTACATATTATTCTTTCCCTTTCGTCCAGGTATTACTTTGCAGCCCAACTAAATGACACCTATAAATGTATAAATCCTTAAAGATCATGACTGGACTTGTGGAACATGTCTACAAATGTCAGATCCACCACTAGATATGCCAAATTAGAAGATAGTCAATTCAAAGTTGTCGTTGCATTAGATGACTTCAATTATCTAATTCATTTGCTTTCGGCACTTCTCAAATATAAGGTTGACTAAATAAATAACTTTGATTATATCAAGATGTCCAAATTTGTAGGAATCGTTCAATCCTTGAAACACACTATATGAGCTATATTGAAAAGTTGCAATTCAAGTCAAAATCCTCTAAAATGATGGGATAAAACCATAAGATCCAAAGCTATCACCACTAACAGTATGAGCTCCAGCTTTTGAGCATGGAGTAAATCTGGGCTAGTCAAGTTTGTAATGGAAAAGGATGCTGCATAGTGAATTATATTCACATTTCAGAATTATAATACTCTTTTGAGAATGGGAGGTGGAGTCGGTGGAAGCCTTTTTGGAGTTGCAGTGCAATGTCAAGGTCTGGGGCAAGGTGGATGATGGTGTGAGGTCAAGTACTTCCATGGATGGGAGGCACACAGAGAAATTGTAGCACAAGGAATCCATTGGAGTGGGAATTCTTTCTTTCCTCGAATAACTTTTTGGTGCCAAGGCACCATTAAAGGTAGCCATTTTTACTTGGGATTGTCGTATGGGATGCTATCTTGACATTTGATAACTTTAGGTGGAGGGTGAATATTACAATGGAATGGTTGTTATATGCTCAAAGGACAGATGTGAGTGTTAATCATTTATGCTTTCAAAGACTTTAACTTTTTTTTTTTCGAAAATCCAAGCATTCCTTTCTAACCACAAGACCCAAAGAATCACCCACACCACACAGCTCCAAAGAGCCCGAGCCTTGATATTTGAACCCAAACCTCAAAAATCAATGCACAATAAATGCTCACAATATGGTGGAATAACCAAAGAGTCTCCGCTAAATAAAATATGCTCCGCCATAAAGATAAAGCAATGGGGCAATGCAATAATTAATGATCCATACTTTCCTCTGCCCCCTTGGACATAACATGTATCCTCTATGTTACTTATTTTGTTCAAACCTATAATGTGTTTTATGGGTGTTTAAGTGATGGACATGTATATCCCAACTGTCCAAAGCATGTCCATGTCTAACAAAAAAAAAGAAAAAGAAAAAGAAGTAATATAAAACATTTGAACATGTGTCCTACACAAGTTGAGAAGTGTCTAATGAGCGTTGGTGCCTGACACGTGTTCAACACGGACACAACACGAACATGAACATGTCACCATCTTAGAAATGCTTGTGCTTGTCAGATGGAGAGGAATTAAATGTATTTTGATATGGTGGATCCTCCTAGTTTGTAAGCTGAAATGAGTATTTTGACTATGTGAGACTTCTTCCCCTTCTTGATATTCTTCTGTAGAGTGATTGGTTGATTTATTTATTCCAGTAGATAGTTAGGCAGTCACACCTGTATATATTGCATACAAAACAGGAGTGCCCCCTGTTGGTCTCTTCAATGAAATCTACAGCTTATCGAGAGAGAGAGAGAGAGAGAGAGAGGAAAACTAGGGAAGGAGGGGAGAAGAAAAGTGTCATGCATGTAGTTATCTATCTATCTATATATATTTATTTATTTATTGAGTGAGTAGTTATCTATACATTGAGCCACAACTTTCTAGTAATCAACCAGTAGAGTAGGAAGTGCCTTAAGATATAACAACCTAAACTCAAGTTTTTGTGATATTAGAGCCATAATGTAAAGCAACACAAGCAGCACAAAAATAGGATAAGAAAGATACTAACTCTCCATCAAGTTGTGCAACCAGAGCCTCAAATGTTGCTCTTCTTCGTGGATCCTTTCGTGCATGTCTACCAGCAATAGCGTCAATTTCGTCCACAAATAGAAAACAAGGAGCCTGCATGAAAATATGTGCATTATCGCATTTAGTCCCTAATTTTAATATTTTAATGTTAAAGGTTCAATTTCTTTTTCGAAGTTATACTTCAAGTGCTTGCCTTATCCATTCATAAATCATTATGGAATTCTAAGAGCAACAAAAACATTGGAGAAAACATAATAGTTTGAATTATTCAAACAGTCCGTGTGTATTCATTCAGACATTCAATTATTTTAAATGTTAAATCAAACTTTAACTAACAAAAGGATTCTTCCAACTGAACATACAAAAATATTTCAAGTAGGGAAAATACTATGCTAGTTCTCATATTTTGCATAAGAAACTGATTAAGGTGTCACATCATTTTTTCAGGTCTACAAATTAGCATAAGAACTAGCTTTCTTTAACAAGAAATAGCCAATACGTACAACCAAAAAATTAGTAAAAGATGCTGCACTAGTATATCAAAAGACAGGAAAGGTCCTTACATTCCTCCTAGCAATAGAAAACATTTCATTAATTCGTGCAGCACCACTTTTTTCGCTATCTGTAAACTCTGCACCAGAAGCAAAAACGAAAGGCATCCCACTTTCCTTTGCCAGCGTCCGTGCAAAAAGTGTTTTACCTGTTCCCGGAGGTCCAGACAGAAGAACACCCTGTCATGCACATAAACATAAAACAGTTTAAATTGCAAATTGGACTGTAATAAACACGGCTCAAACTACTTCACTCTTCCAAATTTTAAAACAACTTACCCGAACGAACTTTACGCCTCTTTCATAATATTGCATAGGATTTCCCATATAAATCATTATCTCATCCAGAAGATCCCAGACATCACCACCTAATACCACTTCTTTGTACATGGACTTTGTTTCATCAACTTCTTCAACTGGCTGAATGGATAGTGAACATGGTGAGACAAAGAATAACAAAGAGAAAGAGAACAGGGGGAAAAAAAAAATTGAGTATCAAAAAATTACCATGATAAAGTTTTCTGCGTAAGCCATATCAAATAGTTGATTATACTTTTTATATAGAAATCGCTTGGAGGTAATATGCAGAAGCATCAGAGATTCCCTTATTAACCACAAAATCAGTATCCCAGGTAGTAGTGCAATTACAACTTTTAGAAAGTAATGTATCTGCCGCTTCTGAAGAAGATCAACTTCAACTCCAGAATTTGAGATAGTCTCAAACAAATAAGGATCAAGTGGAATATCAACCTGCAAAATAAAGTTCACATCAAGCAGTTTTAAGGCAAGGAGACATCCGCTTCAGTTATTGCACAAACAAAATCAAGATATCAAAGATAGGTCATGCAAAAGGCTTCCCCTAATAGGTAGGCAGCCTTTCCCCACTTTTTTCTGGAGAAGCTGGTTTCCATGACTCGAACCCATGCCACAAGGCTGGGGGCGGATAACAGTTGTCATCGTGCAAGGTCACGACGTCTAATATATAAGGTATCAGATAGTGGAAAAAAATTTAAAATATCAGACTTACGACATATTCTAATGGGAAGCCTTCTTTCATCGTTACATACAGTCGTTTTAGGTCCTCCGTAAAGACTACAGCAGCAACCTGCCCATAAATGCATGTAATTAGAAACTGCCTCTGGAATTCTTCATATAATTAAGGATTGTATCAACATTACTTTATGTAATGACTCCACTATAAAGAGTGTCATGAGGCCTTTAAATTTACAGGGAAATAATCTACTTTACAGCCAATGCACCTTCTTCTTAAAGATTGCATAAGTAAGCGTGCAAGATATGCATTCATGTAACTCACATGAACACCAAGTTCGGTAATAAAAGGAACAAAAATTAGAGTGTCTATAAATAACTAATAATACTGATTATGGAGAAACGTCGCACAAGAAAAGGACAAAGAAAAATAAAATATTCACCTCAGAGGAATCAAGTTTTTGAAGAAAGTATGTGTAAGGAAGTTTTGGACGGTAGCGCCACCATCTTTTTGAAATCCACAATGCCCGGGTTCCTTGAGTGTTTGTGACCTTTTCCACCACATCTTTGTGAAGACTGTTTTCCACCTCTTTCATGTCAAATTCAACAACGTACTTTGCATTTAATGAATCTAATTGCTCAGCTAATTTCTCTTTTCTAAGAATTTCCTTCCATGTTTGAAGCCTCTCACGCCATGTTCCCCTACTTTCTTGATTTTCAACTGCCAAAGCAAAACGATAAGGAAGGTTATAAGAAACAAACAGAACAGACCATTACAGTTGGCATAGTATTTACATAACAGCTAAGAGTGATGAACAATAACTAATCTGTCAAAGGCAACACGTCAAAAACCAAGAATAAGTCAACCTATGGTACTATCACAAAACAGAATATTTAAAAGCAGAACATTTGATTTCAGAAATACATAGGGATATACATATACATCTATGCATGCACACTGATACATTATTCTTTACTCTTTCACTTAGCAAGCAATACTGACTGCCAGGAATTCCCGCTCTCCCAGATTTACAAAAAAAATATCATGTAGTAGGATGGTAAACTTGTTCGAAAGATCAAAGAGAAACAAAAGGAATATTTGAACATTTTTCCCTAAAATATTTGTACATTTTTCCTTTCCCCATAATAATTGCCATATGCTTGATTTGAAAAGAAAAATAAAAAAAGAAAAAGAAGCAGCACAGAAAACAAAGACATGATTGTGTAGTATCTCTGAATACAGAAGAAAATCAACTTGCATAAAAATTTAGCACAGAAAAAAAAATATATAACCTCACACACACAATGAATGCAAACACTCCATTGCACACATGCAAAGAAAAAAGAAAAAAAAAACTTCATATAGCAGCTTTAAACAAAGCAACCAACCACACACATACCAACTAACCTGAAATTCTCAAGTCTTCGCTTAGCACCTTTTTTTCTTCTGTGTCCAATTTTACATCTTTTTCTATGATTCCTCTCACATTGTCCTGAGGGGACTCAGGATCATCATCCCATGCATCTTCCCCAACATAAGAACTATCATGAATAAGTGTTCCATCAGGGCCTTCAATGAACTTCTTCAGTTTTAGACCTTTGGGGGTTGTTTTCCTCCACATACCTTTTTTAAACCTATAAAGAAGAAAGAAAATCATAAACATTGATCTATTTAAAGTCCATTTCAAGCACCCAATTAGCAATGCTCAAAGCTCAAAGCTCAAACCTAATTCTTCATATTGCACAACTCACACTGGAACTCGATGTCTACTATATGAATCCAGTGCCATTATAGCAAGAGATGCTTCTGTCCTAAATTTTGTCTATTGTTTCCCAACCATTATTGTCATAACTGATGGGTCAATCAAGAACTAGAGAGAGAGGACTTAGAGAGAGATATTAGAGAGAGAAATTCTCAATTCAATTCAACTTCAATATACCCAAGTTAGTTACAAGTGATGTGGTACTCCTCTATTTATAGGATACAATATCTAACACATGCTATGCACATGACACTACATCATACTCCCCCTCTTAAGAAAAGACTTGTCCTCAAGTGAAGACAACAAAATACAACCAATACTAGAAATGAAAGACACAAGCCCAAAGTACAAGATGACAACTTTTCAAGGAACTATTCTACAAGGGTAGAGGTATCATCAATGGAAGAGGCATCCGGAAAGTACGGTACAAGGTGTTGCACATTAAAGGCATTGGATATGCCTAAATGAGGCGGTAGCTTGACTTTATAAGCATTGTCGTTAATCTTGCGCAACACCTCACAAGGTCCCACCTTCTTGTCACTCAACTTAGTGTAGGTGCCATGGGGATATCTCTCTTTGCTCAATACCACCCACACAAGATCCCCTACTTCAAACACCACTCTTCGCCTATGCACATCACTGGCCGCCTTATACTTTGTATTAGACTTTTCAATTTGGGCCCTCACTTGAGAATGAATGCTCTTCATGAACGTGGCTATTTCCTCCGCCTTAACGCTTCCTCTCCTTGAGAGTGGCAAAGGCACCAAATCCACCACACTTGAAGGCCTTGTTCCATAAACTACTTCAAAAGGAGAAGTATTTATTGTGCAGTTGATAGATGAATTGTAAGCAAATTCAGCCAAAGGAAGGATGCCATCCCAACTCTTGGGCTGATCCCCCACAAGGCACCGCAACAAGTTGCCAAGGCTACGGTTCACTACCTCCGTTTGACCATCGGTTTGCGGATGGAATGTAGTACTAAAACTTAAGTCCGTGCCAATTTTCCTCCACAAAGTTCTCCAAAAGTGAGCAAGGAACTTAGCATCTCTATCAGACACAATAGAAGTAGGCACCCCATGCAACTTGTAGACTTCCTTGAAGAAGAGATTAGCAATGTTTGTAGCATCCATGGTCTTCTTGCAAGGTATGAAATGTGCCATCTTGGAAAAACGGTCCACCACTACCATGATAGAATCACTCCGCCTTTGAGTAGGAGGGAGGCTCAACACAAAGTCTATACTAATGCACCGCCAAGGAGCATCTGGCACCGGTAAAGGGAGATATAGCTCCGCATTAGTGGCAGTACCCTTGCTCCTTTGACAAATTTGACAACGCTTCACATGACGTTGCACATCCTTGGCCATGCCCGGCCAATAATAAGCATCTAGAAGCAACCGAAGGGTCTTGTCCTTACCAAAATGCCCCATCTTATAATGCTCAACCAACAAACGTGCCCTCAAGGAACAACTAGGAACACACAACTTAAGTCCATGAAAGAGGCATCCATCCCTTATCATGTAACTTAGACAATCTGTCCTATCCCCCCTTTGCAAAGCATCAAAGATCTTGGAAAAGTAAGGATTACTTGCATAGAATGTGTGAAATTCATCAAAACCCACAACTTCATTTTTCATTTCAATCAAGAGAGCCGTTCGCCTACTCAACCCATCGGCCACCTTATTAAGAACCCCCGATTTGTGGCACAAAGAGAATGTGGATTGTTGCAAGTAGGCCACCCATTTGGCATGGCGCTTGTTAAGATGGGATCGACTATTGATGTACTCGACAGCTTCATGATCAGTGTTAAGCACAAACTCCTTGTATGCAAGATAGTAGCTCCAATGCTTGATGGCTTGGATAATGGCATAAAATTCGAAGTCATAAGTGGAATACTTGAGCTTAGCCCCATTCAACTTTTCACTAAAGAAAGCAATGGGCCTCCCATCTTGGCTAAGGACGCCTCCAATACCCAATCCCGATGCATTACAATCAAGTTCAAAGGTCTTGTCAAAATCCGGTGATGCCAAAATTGGAGCCTCGGTAAGCAACTATTTCAAAAGATGGAAGTTATCGGTGGCTTCCTTGCTCCACTCAAAAACTTTAAGCTTGAGAATGTTGGTCAAAAGGGCAGCGATGCTACTAAAGTTTCGGATAAATCGCTAAGGACGCCTCCAATACCCAATCCCGATGCATTACAATCAAGTTCAAAGGTCTTGTCAAAATCCGGTAATGCCAAAATTGGAGCCTCGGTACGCAACTTCTTCAAAAGATGGAAGTTATCGGCGGCTTCCTTGCTCCACTCAAAAACTTTAAGCTTGAGAATGTTGGTCAAAAGGGCAGCGATGCTACTAAAGTTTCGGATAAATCGCCTATAGAAAGTAGCCAAACCATGAAAACTCCGTACTTCTTGGATACTGGAAGGAGTGGGCCATTCCACAATTGCTTTGACCTTCTCCACATCCATAAGCACTCCACCCCACGAGAAGACACAACATATCCCAAGAAGATGACTAGGTCCACGGCAAAGTTGCACTTCTTAGCGTTGCCATAGAACTTGTCTCGCCTCCAAAAGTTCAAAGACTTGCCGAAGGTGGCACAAATACTCTTCCAAACTTCGACTATAGATCAAGATATCATCGAAGTAGACCACTACACACACCCCCAAAAGTGGTTGCAACATTTGTATCATTACTCTCATAAAAGCACTCGGAGCATTGGTAAGCCCAAATGGCATCACAAGCCACTCAAATAGGCCATGAGGCATTTTAAAGGCCATTTTCCACTCATCATCGGGCTTGATACGGATTTGATGATACCCGCTTCTAAGATCAATATTAGAAAACACCTTTGATCGGGCAAGGCAATCCAACATATCATCTAGTCTTGGAATTGGAAAGCGGCACTTGATTGTAATCTTGTTGATTGCACGACTATCCACACACATATGCCAAGAGCCATCCTTCTTAGGTGTCAAAAGCGCCGGAACACCACAAGGGCTAAAGCTAGGACGGATATACCCTTTAGCCAAAAGCTCTTCCACTTGCCATTACAACTCCTCTTTCTCCTTTGGAGACATGCGATAGGCCGGTTTGTTTGGAAGCGCCGACCCGGGTACCAAATCAATACGATGTTGAATGTCACACATAGGAGGCAAATCGAGAGGAAGTTCTTGGGGAAAGACATTGGAATACTTTTCCAAAAGAGTAGCCACCTCAACCTTTTGTTTAGAAGCACCCGTATGTACAACCGGACCCAACACCAATACAATCCCAAAATCTCGACTCTCTTCCACAAACTCCTTGGAAGCAAGCAACGTAAACGTAGTGGCACTAGGATATGACTTGGAAACATCCTTGGAAATAACCTTTTCCTTCATTGGAAGCAAGGTAAACCGGATATCATTCTTGACAACGGTATAGGTGTTCCGTTTGCCATCATGCAAAGATTGTTGGTCATATTGCCAAGGTCACCCAAGTGGAATGTGACAAGCATCCATAGGCACTATATCACACCATGCCTCATCAAAGTATTTTTGCCGGATAGAAAATGAAACCAAGCACCGTTTGGAAACCTTGATCTCATTGCCTTTCTTGAACCAAGATAGAGAATAAGGATGGGGATGTTCCTCCACCAGAAGATTGAGTTTGTCCACCACTTCTTGAGAAACTACGTTCTCACAACTTCCACTATCAATGATCATGTTACAAACACGGCCACCAATGTTGCAAGTGGAATAAAAGATATTCGTACGCAACCAATCTTCTTGACTCTCTAGTTTTGGTGAGAGAAGAGTCTTCTTCAACATAAGAGCAAGACCATCTTCTTCATCACTATCTCCACCAATTGCCACATTACCCGAAGGATCAAAGATTGGAAACATCTTCAAAATCACCATGCTTCTCAACTTCTTCAATAAGAAGTGCCTTGTTCCGGTTATTACCCATGTTCTTGCGGCAAACAGAAGATCTATGCCCCGGTTCACCACACCTAAAGCATTTGAATGTTCCACCTTGTGGTGTATTTTGGTTTCCGAAAGCACCATTAGGACGAGGAGCTTGAGAGGAGGAAGCACCCTTATCCACAAACTTGGAAGGAGGATTAGCTTTGGCAAAGCTATGAGTGGAAAGGCCCGGCCTAAAACCACTTCGAAGCCCTCCTTAGGAGTATTGTCCCATTTGGGAAGCACGGCGACTTTGTTGCTTCTCCACGGCTAAGGCCTGATTAGAAACTTCGGAAACACTATCTAATGTGTGCAAGGCAAGAACATCTTGGATGGAAAATTTCAAGCCGTTCACATAGCGGGCCACCCGTTGCTCCTCACTTTCACTTAAGTCAACCCGTGCAATGAGCTGATAAAAGGTTTCCGTGTATTCATTCACACTACCATCTTGCTTGAGAACATGAAGGCGTTGATAAACACTTTGGAGGTAGTTGAATGGTAGAAATGGCCCTTTAACTTCTTTTTCATTTTCTCCCAATCATGGATTTTCTCCTTTCCACATCGGCGATGGTTGAGTTGAAGTTGTTCGCACCAAGCGGAAGCTCTTCCCTTCAACCAAATAGCCACGAGTTTAACTTTCTTTTCAACGGAGACCTCTCCATAGTCAAAGATCCACTCAATGGTGTTGAGCCAATCGATAAACTCATCGAGATTGAGGTTTCCATGAAATTCGGGAAGTTCAATTTTGATATTGTTCTCCCATTTGTATTCCATCCTACCCACATCCGTTCAACACCGTCATGAGGCCCAAAAGATATTATCAAAAGAATGATGAGTATTACCTTTGGTACCATCGGAACCATCACTACCCTCGGTAAGAGGTAGGAGACGTTGCACTGTCTCGATTAACGCAGCAATTTGTCGTCTCATCTCAGCCATCTCATCTCTTGGATACGGAATCCCATTACCCCCATGACGACCACCCAAATCCAGGATATAAGCCCTACCACGACCAACCCTACGCCCTCGACCTCATTGAGCCATTAAACAATTCCCAAGAATATGCAGAGACACAGTAATTTCACCTAGTTGAATATTGATAAAACAGTGCACCAATTTACAATCTCAGCACAGTGAATAGATAATGTCACAACTGAGGCAGGACCCAAAATGTTGAAGACAAGAATTGAACTCAGATTGATGCACACAGATTTAAAGAATTCGAGACTTGATATAACATAGGAAATTCAACACAGATGGATTAAAGACTCCGAGAATCACTTACCCACATGTTGATTTTAGTCAATCGAGTCCAGAACAACTTCAAAGAACAACCCATGTATGATTTCATCACAAGAGAACAAAACCCAGATTTGCAATTGTGAAAATCCAACAAACTTTGAATCAATGTGTTCTGTGATTCTGAAATCACAATGTACAACAACTTCGATTTGCGACTGTGACTCGGATCTTGACTAGGGCTTGGACTTGAATTCGGATCTTGGCTTTGAATTCGACTGTGAGAGGCAACTTCGAAGAATCACAAGTCGAATCTTGACCACAAAAGAACAAAAAATCTTCAATCGAGCTCCCAGAAATCACGAAGGACAACTTGCGAAATCAATTTAACCCCAAGTTGCAATTCACGATTTGAGACAGATTTGCAAACCACAAGCTTCGATTCTATGTCTTGAGTTCGACGGAATTTCCACTGCTACTTCGTGATGGCTTCTCACACAACTGTGATCATGATTGTGATTTGTAATTAGGGTTTCAAATTTCACGTACATATCTCTCCCACAATTCATACATTTAGAACATGAATTAGGAACAATAAACCATACCAAAATATGATGGGTCAATCAAGAACTAGAAAGAGAGGAACTTAGAGAGAGATATTAGAGAGAGAAATTCTCAATTCAATTCAAATTCAATGTATCCAAGTTAGTTACAAGTGATGTGGTACTCCTCTATTTATAGGATACACTATCTAGCACATGCTATGCACATGACACTACATCAATAACCCTCTGGAATTAACTTTTCACACAATAACAATGATATCAGAGATGAATTTCGAGGTTAGGAGAGTAGTACAATCAGCATTTGCTATTCCTCATTATTTGACTGTTCTTTCTCTTCTACTAATCCTGTTTCAACACCTCATAAAAAACCATAATAGCATTCCGGTTTACATAGTAGAAACTTGAGAGTGCCTTTCTGCCCAACTAACTGGATCTGATAAAGTGCCATTGATCACCAATCCTGGCTAACAGTCAGATAAGCTAGTATAGACTATGTATCCAGAGAAGGACGAATATTATCTCCTGATGATCACCACTGCAATTTGCACTTGGCAATGAGCACCCATGATTATAGCTTTAAAAACTATTAGCACAACATTTTCAATAAGGCTACATTAGCATCTCTGATGATTTTTATGGCATTTTAGACAGTAATGATTGATGATAAACCATAGATAATCCAATAAAGTTGAGCATTTGGTAACAAACCAAATACCAAGGTATGCAGAGATGCCAATGAATTGGTACATAATCAACCTTTGAACAGCTCATCACGTAATTTGTATCTAAAGCTGTAGGTGAGGATTGGATGTAGAAGTGTGTGAAGTTGATCCAACCATGATATCAAGATGTTCATTTGGCCTTGGCATGATAGATATCTAGCTTGTGCTTGATCATAGCTCAATCAATCATCTAAAGGCTTAAGCTGGTTTCAGGTTTGACTCACATTACAGATATATAGGTTTCATCATAGCCTGTATAATATCAGAAAAAGCTGATGTTCCAGATTTACCACAAAGATAAGTATGAACTGAGCTTATTGCAGGATGGTAACAAACATTATAAGGATTTAAAGTTTGAAAGGGAGGATGGGAAGCTGAAAGGTGTTGGAGGTGGAAGAAATCTAAAACCTCCAGCAAATTTACAAAGCAACCAAACAAATGATTAACAACCGCCAAACACCAATTAGTGAAAGCTTTACAATAGAAACCTTAGAGCAACTATTTATCCAAAACACACATAGAGAGACTTAGAACAACCGATGAGTTTAAAAAAATACTAATCTTCAAATTCCCTTCAATTAAATAGTGGTCAGTGATAAATAGTAGGCACCTAATTTATTTATCCAAAAAAAAAAATAGTAGGCATCTAATTTCAGATGTCATAAATTTATCTTTGTGCCACCATTTTGCTTGATCAGCACCAACATTTTATACCCCTGTCATGCTCACCAAAAATATAAAAATAAAAAAAAGTAATATACTGATGTCACAATATTTAGAAAACTGATTTGGGTTTCTAAATTATGAAGATATGTGGTAAATAATTTTGAGTCTGTTTTGGTCTTGCAATACACACAAGCACAAGATTAAAAGCTAGATTAGATACACTGCACTGCACACAAGACATGAGTGAGATACCAAATGCACTTACTTCCTAACATTAGTGGGAGTTGGCTCAGGAATCAATGCCTCCATATATGCATCGGTCAATTCTTTTCTTTGACGGCCTATGGATGGAGCTCGAAAGGCCGTATACACTCTTTGGCAAGAAAATAACACAACAAAAATATAGAGCACCAAAGCACCAATTCTTTTGGGATCCCAATTCTTGACATCCTGAGAAGAACAAAACAACTATGTTGTCATGAAAATGGACCCATCCCATAATCCCATTATGTTTGAAGTTTAAATCCCAATTTGTTTAAAACAAAATCTAATTTTGAGTTTCTTAATACTATTATGAGATTATCAATCAATACACAAATAGCAATATAGAAGGCTATAAGACCAAAGCATGATTGAATAATTAGGAGAAACTACCTTCCACCGGTCCCACTTATTCCAATTGATGAACTCAGGAACCAACTCAGACCAGAACCGGTTAAACTCAGTCTCACCATTCTTTGCCACTTCCTGAATCCGATCCACGAGCCCAGAGACCCTGACATTAACATCTTCCAAATCAAACCCAGTTTCTTTCTTCACCGAATCGCCAAATTTCGACAAGAAACGCTCGGAACCGCGGCGAATTGACTGGGACAAGCTCAGCCACGGGAAACCGCCTGGCCCATTTGGATTTGAGGAGGCAAAAGCTCGGGGAAAGAGCTGTTTTTGGCGAGAAAGCTTTGGTCTGTAGTTTGAAGGCAGTGGTGAGAAAGGTCTGAAGAAAAGAAGATTTTGACGGGTTTGGTTGAGCAGCAGTGTTCTTGTTGAAGAAGAGAAGAAAAATGGGTGTGGGTTTGGGTTTGGACTGCATTGAATTACTAATCTAGCGTCCATTGCTTTTGACTTTTAATTTTTCAATTTTTTTCCAGAATTATAGATAGATAGACAGACAGATTTTGGAAGAGAAGTAGCATGAAATCTGCTGGTGCTACTGCAGCTGTATGAGCAGCCCCCCGCACTGGTTTTTGTGAGTGAGGGAGGGGGGTTAAGGAGGGTTTTATTCTTTATCCTTTGCCCCAATCCAAATCCAAATCCAAATACAAATTTAGATAGGCCTGTTTGACAAGTGATTTTTTTGGCTATTTTTTGGATTAAAATTTACAAAAAGAAAATTAAAAATTAAAAATTAAATAGATTAAAATAATTAATAAGATAAAATATCATATTAAATTCATAATTATTTTATTTTTCCTCTCACAAATATCAAATCTAACTATAAAAAAATCAATCACCTTCCCAAACAAAAAAAAATTTAAAGTACTAAAATAACTAAAAATTAAAATAACCAACTAAAATAACAAACTTTCCAAACATCCACATAATATACTACCCACGCGTACCATTCAACTTATTTGGTTTGAGTTTTCAATATTCACTTTTCAGGGTATTAAAATTTTTTGTTTTTTATATTTTTTTTATTGAATTTTTTTAATATTTTAAACAATTTTTAAAATTTTTAGATACACCTAACATAAAATATACTTAAAAATTATAGTATTTGTGAAAAACATCTTTAGAAAATTCACTAAATACAAAATATATATTTAGAGAGAGAGAGAGAGAGAGAGAGAGAGAATTTAATACATTTTTTGTATTCTTGTATATTTATTGATTTTTTAAAATATTTTTGTTACAAAAAAAAAATAGTTTTTAAATACATCTAAATAAGGTGCATATAAAAAGTAAAAAAATATACTTAAAATTTTAAAAATATTCACTAAAAATAAAAAATATAGAAAATAAAAATCTCAATTTACAGAAAATTGAAACCAACCACGCTGATTAGTTTTGCCATTCTTTTCTTATCATCAATTTTTTTCTTTATTTATGACAATATTTTAGTTATAATTTATGAAATTTTTTATTATATCATACGATAATCTTTCTCATATCTTATTATTTGGTAAATGGTTAATTACATATTTTATTTCTGAAGTATTACTTTTTTTTTTCTTTCTAAACCATCAATTTAATTTAATTTAGAACATCTCTAATTTTTCATATTTTTTTTATTAAATTTAAATTTAATAAAAAAATTCAAAAATCATCTCCAATCCTTTTATTGAATGTTCATCGAATCAATCAACGTCTTCTTTTTTTTCCCACCAAATCGAGAACTCATCAAATCCTTCCTCAAATTTGAATTTGATAAAAATTTAAAAAATATTGGAGATTATTTTTTTCATCAAATTTATGAAAAGATAAATTTGGGCCAAGATGAGAATTTTTAAAAAATATTTTGATGAAAATTTGATAAAAAAAAAAAAATTAGAATAGTTCATAACAAATGAAGCTTTTAGCTCAATTTTAAATTCAAATTTGATGAAAATTTGGTGAAAGATTGGAGATGCTGGTGTATTTTTTATTTTAGTACAATTATGGGTGATTTATGATGATCTAAATAAGTATATTTTTTGATTTTTTATGAAATATGGGTTGGATATGGGTTAGGTTTTGAAGTGATATGGTAGAGAGGTGATGTGACTTAAATAAGATAATGTAATTTAAATAAAATAGTGACTTTTTAACTTTTTTAAGTTATGACAAATAAGGCCTTAGTACTCGTTGAAACATAATTTGAGAGTCAAAACCTCATTTTAAATTTTGAGTAATTTAACTATACACTTTTTTTTTTTTTTTGGTTCCCCAATTGATAGAAGATGGTTATTATAAATATAAGAAATATGCATCAAAATAGGCCCAACAACTACAAGCTACATACAACCTTATAATTGAGGAGAGATAAACACCACTACCATAGCGGGTATCAAGTTGCTCTCCATAAGAGTTGAATATGAAATTTCATACCACAAAATGGTACTACACAATCGTGAAGCCAAATCCCTTAATTTAGTCCGTCTTCATTCTTTTGGATGACCTCGTGTTGAGGGGGATATAATTGATTGTCTCAAACTAATATGATAGGAATTGAAGCCCCAACTTTACATGTTGCACAATTTTTACCTTTATTGAGCCTACTTATTCGTCACCAGTCAAGATAGTAATTGTGTGTGTCGATTTCTGACCACACTACCAAACAGGTACTCAGCTGAAGAACACCAGCAGAATAGATTGCGCCCGAACGACCTGTCACAAAAAGATAAGATTCCGGCGGTGGTTCGTCCACCCAGGGACACTCCGACGATCAAGTCAGTTATCTCTCAAAGATGGCCAATTGTGCTTAACTCACAAGTCAGAATACAAAAAACATACCTTATACCTATGAGAATGCCTTACTTTTATAACCAACACTAACCTGATCCCTGTAGAAGCCTTGCTTCTCTCGGACTCTGTCTCAATGCTCATCATGGACTCTCCAATAAATAAAGATAAACTCCCTAAGAGCTTTATCCTTATCCAGGCATAGGTACTCCCGCTTTCTAGGACTCTCGTCCCTTATTCGCTCATCCCGGATTCCGATATCTTCGCAGATAACTTCGGCCTAGCCGAGATTACCTCGGTGTCATAACCTGGACACGTGGCACCTCAGCTGGCACTTCAATACCACATTGGCCACGTGTTGTCATTCAAAAAATATGTCTCCATAACTGTCCCTTAGGTTCTATTACCTCAGCATCCTGAGGTGATGAAACCTATATCATTTCTTCCATTTAGCTCTGTGACAACACTTACCTCTGATTAATGTTAAACTGTGGTTGAGCATGATAAGTAATTGATTAAGTTGAAATTCTGAACTGATTGTATGAACATGTTGCTTTAATTATATTTCTATATGTCTGTCATTAAATGATTTGTTCATGTTTTAATTTCGAATTGCAAATTAAAAGCCTTATTGGCGACCGAATCAGAAACTGATTAGTGTTATATGCTAATTAGGATTTATGTGATTTTATGGTAGCTTTAATTAAAATTCAATTTGGAATGATTAAATTAGATTAAATAATGCTAAATCACATTAGTGCAAGTAAATTACACTTTTGTCACTTAGTGGCCTAATTTTAGACCAATACTCCTTACACCTTATATACGTTGATGCACCACTTTTATTCATCTTCTTGACCCAAAAACCGTGAGAGAGAGGGAGATAGGAGAAGTTTGGTTTCAACAAGAAATTGGCTTGGAAAATTAGAGGAATTGAAGGAGCATTGCAAAATTAGGCTTCTACATTTGGGGTTCTAGACCTAAGGTAGGGAATTCATCCTCTCAATTATGAATTTAAGTTGTATCTTGCATGGTTCATGGAAATATTGGAGATTAGAGTCAAGTTTTAGCTCAAAGTGTTGAATTATGAGGCATTGTGTACATGCATGTCCATATCATAGTGTTTTGAAGTCATTTTCATGAAATTCCCACATGCATGTTCCTATTTTAGTTTCGATCCATGAATTTACCATGATTTTGAGCTCAATCTTGCATTTGATCTTGTGTTGGCACACTAGAGTTCATAGGAACTCATGTATGTATGATTTTGCATTGTTCTTCATGTTTACATTTAATTTGGTGTTCAATTGGCTTACTTGTGGGCTTGATTTCATAATTGATCTTTGAAACATGTTGTAGTATGAGTTTTCAAGTGTTTTCTAGAAAATTAGCCCAAAAGAATTGAGTTTGAAGCTTTTAAGGTTGAGTTTTTGTGCTTGGGGATCAATTTGGAAATTTCAGATTTTTGATCTACGCTCGAGCGGAGGACTTCACGCTCGAGCGTACACTCTGAGTACATGCACTTCCGCTCGAGCGTATAAAGTAACGCTCAAGCGTGAAATGCATATGCCCAGAAGTTCATGTGTTTTGCAGTCCGCTCAAGTGAGAGAATTCACGCTCGAGCGAAGACTTGAGTCTCACGCTCGAGCGGAGGTCGAGCGTCCGTCGAGCATAAATATCATGCAACCAGTACTTTTCTTGGGTTTGTAGCCCGCTCGAGCGAAGGAAGTCACGCTCAAGCGGAGCTTCATTGTCTACATGTCCGCTCGAGCGTAGGAAGCCACGCTCGAGCATGGACCCCTGTTTCGGCAAATTTTGAAAAGTGTTTTAAAGTACATCTTTGCATCCTCATTTCATCCTAGACATTCCTAGGTCAAGTTTAAGGCATCTTAATGAGGATAATGTTACAGAACCACACCAAGTCAAGTTTAGGGGCTAAGTTACTAATCCCAAGTGTGTAACTTAGTGTGTGTTCATTCTACAACTATGTAGGGTTAGCATCCAAGGACGCTCATTAGCTCGCCTATAGCCCAATACTCTGTGAGTAACGATGTCGTAAAGATATGTTCAATTATGATTATTTTCTGAATGATCGACTGTACTGCTTCCTGAAATGACATTGTTTACTGAATGAATGTTTGTCCTATTTGTAAACTGTACTCGTGGCATCCATAGCAACTTACTGTTACTGTTACTGCTACTGTTACAGAGATCTCTGTCGGCTCCAATGTTTGGAACCACTACTGTTTACTGTTTGATGGCCATCAACTGACTGTTCGGTCTGTCAAGACCTACTGTACTGTTTTGCTATTGGATGTACCACATATGACTATTATGGTTTCTAAATAACTGTTATGGCATGAAATATGAGCCACTGATTGAACAACTGATTTACTGATACAATTGACTGTTTTAATTACTAAAAGGACATTTATTTTTAACCCCTTTACGCATATGTAGGGCTGCAAACGAGCCGAGCCGAGCCGAGTTCTGTGAAGCTCGAGCTCGGCTCGATAGAATTTGATAATGTTCGGGCTCGGCTCGAGCTCGAATCGAGTTATAAAAGTTGCGCTCGAGCTCGGCTCGCTAGATATTTATAAAGCTCGAGCTCGGCTCGACATAGCTCGTTTACAAACGAACGAGCTCGAGCTCGAGCTCAGCTCGAGTTTGAGCTCGAGCTTGAGCTCGAGCTCGAACACACCAACAAATTAAACTATGAACAAAGCCAAAATTAAATCTGCCAATCTTGAAAATAAAATAAAACATCCTCATACAACAATAAATCAATTGCCCCGACTTCCAAAAAAATCTGTCAATATTGAAAATCAAATAAAATATCCTAATGCAACAATTGATACATCCTAATAACTAATCTGTCAATCTTCCTTCTCTTTCTCTTCGTCAACATCCTCAACCTTTCCTTCCTCGTCTTTCTTCTCCTCCTCATCCTCATCCTCGTCATCAGAAATTTCCTTCTCTATATAGTCTTCTCAATCCAGAGAGAGATTGGATAACTAATGAATTCAGAATGCCCAATCATGCTCCTGTCAGCACCAGCAGCAAGAGCTTCCATGAACTCTTTGGTACTAGACCTCACAATTGTACCAAGATTGTTCACCAAATCTGCAGCCATTAAATTTAGATTTAGAGACAACATAAAAATCCCAACAAACCATACATATATGCAGGTAATATGTTTATTTATGCAAAAAATAAATAAATAAAGAAGTTATGAGTCTTATAACTTTGACAGTTGCAGGGGTGATGTTTCCAACCGAGATTGGCTGCCGGTTCATGATAGGTCCATTTGATAGGTCCATTTACTGAGATTACAAAGGAAAATGTAAGAATTCCACCAAGAAAATTATTGCCAAGTTTTCATCAGTGGCAATGTTGCTAGCTTACCACTAATTTTACCACTGCCTAAACAATATAACTTATAAGCAAAGTCTCTTATTTTTATGGCCTTTCCACAGATGTTCCATGGGGGTAGTGTATATATATATATGACTTTAAAGAATTTTTCCAGAATACTCTTATTGGCAATAAAGGAAAATTAATTACTCTTATTTGGTAGCATACTCTGGTCCAGTATCATGTATTTGGCAGCAAAATAGAAATGAAACCATGAAGGAATAAGGAATAATGGCACCTGCTGCAATGTGGTGGGGCATAAATTGCAAGCAAAGAGATGTCCGCAGCCTGCATGCCGCTTTCCCAGGTCAAAAAGAGACAAGGAAGAATGACCATGGATGGGCATTATATAAAAAGAACAAGGAAGTTGTCATTACCCATCATTGACAAAATTCCATGCAACTAGAGCAAGGGCATTTTGAGCAACCTTGAATTTCTTTATTGCCTCAACAAAGGGCTTATATGGATGATGCACATTAAGATCAAAACCTAGAGTTGCAAGTACAATCCTCTCTCCCAACAAAATTAGTTCTTTTTGTTGTTCATATGCCTCCTGCATGATGGATGTCAACATGTTAAATAAGTAAATAACTATGAAGTCTAAACAATTAATACTTTAAAAGATCACCAAATTTACTTTAAAATTTAAAAAGGGGCTAATTTCACTTTTATCCCCTAAACAAGTGCCATTTTTTCTATTTCATGCTTAACCTATCAACTTCATCTATTTAGCCCCACCTAGAGCTTTTATTTTAGTGAATATTGTCAGATTGAGACAAATTTCATCCAAACCAAGAATAAGTGGAAGTCTTACCTAATGAGCCAATCACAACATACCAACACATGCATAGCACAATCCTAATATCATTTCTGGACTTGCTGTTATGACATGTCAGCCTGAAAAATGGTGAGAAGGCACGAATTGTGCTGTGAGCAAATCTCTTCATAGCAGATGACATGTTTGCAAAAGTAAAATCATTCTTCAACTCTTTACTAGGATTGACATTGCCAAATGTAACTAGGACTCATCGCACATGCCTCATACATAATTCCAAAGATGTACCCTATTGGAAGACAGAACTGCATAGCCCAACGTAAACTATGGAAGATTTCCAAAGCACTAAATCATTTATTCCCCAAGTACACATTCACGCATCTATCTCGCAGTGATCTCAGAATTTTTGGGACTCCAAGACGTTATCAAGTTCCCCACGCAAAGCACAATACCTTCATAGGCAACCCCATTCACTGTGAACCCCTCATCAGTATACCTAACAAAAAAATTTCAAACAAAAAATTAATGCCTAAGGTAATGTACCCAATTGAAGAGATTCTAAACCTATGTAATGAAAAATTAATGAGAAAATTGGGATCTGAAGAACTTGTACCTATTTCAGCAATGAATCAATAGTTCCATAGACCTAGTCCATTTTTAGTAAAGCACAAGTCAACAAAGTAAGCTATAAGCCTGAACAACATATATATATATATATATATTTAAGCAGTTTTACTGAAGAAGATCTGAAGCATGAACAAGACATAAAAAAAACATAGAACTTC
Organism: Camellia lanceoleosa; assembly: GCA_025200525.1. Classification (NCBI taxonomy): domain Eukaryota; kingdom Viridiplantae; phylum Streptophyta; class Magnoliopsida; order Ericales; family Theaceae; genus Camellia; species Camellia lanceoleosa. The sequence goes on along the minus strand of CM045762.1, from coordinate 2,291,171 downwards.
CATATCCGAACTCCAATATATAAAATTACATCACTTAAAAAAAAGAACAAGAGTCTTGCAAGTTTCTCTTAGTAAGCAAAAAGAGAGACTGAAACTGTCTGATGATGTTTTCACTTGAATCAAGCTCCAAAAGTTCCAAAAGTTTCCTTCAATTTTGTTGATAAAGCTCCAAAAATCTGGTTCATTTCATAAAGATGAATATTAGTGTAAAATCTTAAAATAATTACCATGAACAACTCTTGCATTTAATGAAAAAAATTAAAAACATTAAACATACCTTGTCAAGATGTCATAATTACAAGGAAGAAACCATTAAGGCAGCAAAATCTCTTTAAAAGATGGCTCGCCAACCTATGAGAAGAAGCAAAAAAAATTAATTTCATCTTTTTTTTTTTTTCTACTTTTCACATAAATTGATTATTAGAAGGGACTTTAATTATATAGGATAAAAGATTATACTTACATCCGATGTCTTTTTCAGTCCATGTAATGCACGCATCAATCACCCACACAACAATATTTGGACAGTTTACATGACAATGATGCACGATAAGGATCAATGACTCTACCACCTGCACTAAATGTAGACTCCGAAGCTACTGAAGTGATAGGAACCGATAATATATCACACGCCATTTTAGACAATATACGAAACTTCAGATTATTCACTTTCCACCACTCTAATGCATCAAAACAGGAATCTGAATCTTCGTTACAAATATAAACTCCTTCTTCTAAATAAATGTCCAAGTCAGATTTCACAGGTTGAATGGTGTCGGATTTTCTAACGAAAGATTCAAATTTCGCTTTTCCAGTTACAACAGATTTTCCCACACCTTGCATACAACTACTTGAACCAGTTGCTCGTGTGTTGTGCAAAAAACTTCTCTCAGTATTTGATGAGGTGTGAATAGAAACATACTCATTGTAAAGCTCATATAGAGCCTCACGAACCATAGAGATGTTTCTAGTAGCGACTTCTGGTAGATCTCTGGAAAACAAAAATCAATAAGCATCATTTTGTATCTTGGATCTAAAACAGCAGCCATAGCCATCAATAAATTGCATTCACCCCAATACTTGTCAAATTTGACCTTCATCTTCAAAGTCATTGCTCGAATGTATTCATTGTCATCCACAGATTTCTCATTCAATATCTCTTTTATTTTCCACACCTCTGTAAGGAACAAATTAGAAGTTGGATAGTCACTTCCAGAAATGATATTTGTAACTTCATTGAAAATTGCCAAAAATTGACACACATTCTCAACTTTTATCCAATCTTCAAGGCTAGGTACATAAATAAAACCCAAATCTCTCTCTTGGTACCTAGGGAAGACATCTTTAAACTCCAATGCAGTAGCCATCATCATATATGCTCCATTCCATCGTGTAGGACAATCCAAAATCAATTTCTTTGCAGGCAATTGCAACTGCTTAACAATTTCATTAAATTGAAGAAGACGAGCTTCTGATGCAACCAAATACTTCACACCTTCACGAACACCATCAACAATATCTCCAATTTCACTAAGGCCATATTGCACCATGATATTGAGGATATGTGCACAACAACGAATGTGAAAAAGTTTTCCGCCTAATGGTAATTTCTTCTTCATGGCAAAGTTTTCTTTCAAGACCCTCAAAGCAACGCTATTGTATGAAGCATTGTCAATCGTAATAAAGAGCCACCTTGTTTTCAATTCCCCATTCAACTAAACATTTGTGAAGGGCATCAAGAATGATAACACCGGTGCGGAGGTGGTACATTACAAAAGTTGAGGACACGCTTTTGTAATTGCTACCATCATCTACAAAATGAGTCAGAATGACCATATATTGGATTTTTTGCCCGACTTCCACAAATCATAGATACTCATTCTGCTAACATTCTTCATCAATGCTTTCAACTTCTTCTTCAATGTCATAGGTTGATACACAATCATTTTTTGTCATTGTAACGACTAATCTTTTGCCAATATGGGGTAGCAATTCTCATAAACTTGTTAAACAAAACATGCTCCATTTTCATAAAAGGATACTCATGATAAAGTATCATGTGAGAAGCGACCTCCTTACCTTCGCATGATCATACGTGAAGGTAGAAGCATCGTCACATTATCGGATCCAATTGTAGAAAATGATAAAACCTTTTGCTTCTTTTTCGCAAGTTGACGTGCCACAATTTTTCTTCAAATGCCTCGGTTGAGTTGTAGCACCAGTTGCATGAATTGCGAATTGTGTTTTGCACCATTGACATTGAGCCTTCTTAGTACCATCTGGAAGGACTACTTCAGTAAATTCTTTCCAAGCTTGGGATGTCCTTTTTCTAGATTTCTTTTCAAATGGGTTTTTGTCATTTACAGCTTCTTCATTGTCTCTTTCATTGTCCTCTATTTCAATCATATCATCAACATCAATCTCAACATGATTCACAACATCATTGATAGAATTATCCATGAGTGGACTAACGGATGACTCTTCGAACGAAGAAAATGGTGTACACGAATCTTGTTCTGGAGAAGTGAGATGAGGTTGTCTATTTGACATATCTAGAAGGGAGGAGGGAAATAATTTCAAAATATGAGGCTTAAAAAATGTAATTAATATTGTTAGAAAAGGAAAGAAAACTAAAATTTAGATTTTTAAAATTTTTCTATTTGATGCAAAGGCCAAATCAATTACAAATAAGACACACGACAAACACATTCATAATCTTTTATTTTTGTCTTTTAACTAAACAAAAATTGAGATTATATTTCCATTATAACTAAACAAAAAGTGAGATTATATTTTATTTTTGTCTTTTAATTTCTCTCAACAAATCTTCTTAGTCAAACACATTCATAATTAAACCCAATGGTTGATTGAATTTCATTCAAAACAATCAAGTCTTATAGTACTTGAACCAATTAAAAAAGAGGAGGATTTATTGGTCACCAAGCAGGTGAATGAACAGAGTCTGAGTCCATAGTCTAGTCTGGAATGTACATCGAATATGATACAGTTGTATTTACAAGTAATAATGCAGATTAATTAACACCCACAGTAGTCATATACATTAGATTACATTGATGCACACTTGTAATAATAATCGTAAATAATTAAATCACGAGAAGGAAGAAAACAAAGGCAAAGTTATATACGTACAACAATGGCATCAAGTGAGGAATTAGAGACAATACAGCAGCAAGTTGTAGTAGTTGGGATTTATATTAAAATAACGAAGGTTTTTTCCTTACCAGGTTAATTTTTGAAATTTTTTTATGAACAAATTCTCAAAACTTAGCCAAACACTAGTGATATGAGATATGATATGTTAGCTTCAATCAAAATCCAGATGATCAGAAACCCTTCAACCCAAAAATTGAAGAACAAAAGTAAGGAATAGAAACTTACCACAAAGGATTGAAGAGAAGATTTTATCTTCTAGTCCCAAATCTTCACCAAAACAAAGAAACGTTGAAATAGAGATGCGTTCTTCGTTCGATTCGATGTTGTGACCCTAGCCCCAAAATTTGTCTGCAGAGAAAGATGAGATGATGAGACCAAATCTCTTGAAATAGAGATGAAAAATAAGAAAATAAGGAAGGAGGAGTAGAGAAAATAGGGATGAGATGATTTTATCTTCTCTCATACTTATTCGAATCAGGAAAAGCTTGGATGGAAACAAGGTTTTGTTTTGGGTGAGAGAAGAAAAGCACGGCAGCTTCCAGATCTGAGGTGAGGACTGAACCCTAATTTCATAACACACACATATATATATATACCAGGCTCGCGAGCCCAACCGAGCCGAGCCTTACCAAGCTCGGGCTCGGCTCGTTAACAAAACGAGCCTAAATTCCTAGCTCGAGCTCGTTTATTAAGGAACCGAGCCGAGCTCGAGCCGAGCCTAATCGAGCCGAGCTCGAGCCTGTTTCACATGTTTCGTTTGCTTTGCTTTGCCCCACGATATGTTATTCATCGGGCTTTAGCTCACTGCTTATATTTATATGTAGGTGTCCAGCACTGCATCAAGCTAGGAGCGCCAAGTTAAGCCTGCTTTGTCAAGCCAACCTTTGCGCCTCACTTCGAGGCTCCAAGTCTGTTCAAGCTAAGGCTGCTCCGAGGTGTCTCGGTTTCGCCATTCTGTCTATGTTCTGTAATAAGTGTTTAGACTTGACTGTACAGTTGTGGTGAAGGGATTTGGTCCCTAACCTGTTTATGTTTGTATATGACGTATGTATATATGTTTTGGTTATGAATGTGACTGGTTCATAAAAGTCCTTTTTTTGCATTCACTTTGTCACAGCTCATTGGACATCTCTTTTATTATCAAGAGCTTAGCCAAATTTCCTTACTTTGTATCATTACTATCATAAGGTGCCTTTGGTAATCATGTATTACTGGCCGGTTGCAATGCTAAACCCATAGGGGCGGGTTTGGGTCGTGACAAGCTCATCGGCTAAACTTTGCTTTATCCTTCATCACTGAGGTCATCATTCGTCGGCTTAATACGACCAAGACTTATAGTCTGCACTCATCAATGCTTTAGAACCAATAACCAAGTTTGTTCAAGTTTCTTAGCCGAGATCATCCTCATAGCCGAGGTCTTTGCTTCATTAAATCAAGAACTCCAAGAGTTTCAACACGCATATGAGCTATCACGCACAGTAATTCAACCATTTTTGCCACGCGGTGCTTCCCCACTGAACCGTACCTAACACGTGCCATTAAGTCGCATCGCACTTGCGTGCGCCGTCTGACAAGTACGTTGTCCTAGGCACACTAATTGCGATTTGCCACCTTTTCGTGTTTTGACAAAATCACTTCCCTCTCTCTTCGTCTTTTCACTTCACGTTTTCTGATTTCTCTCTGTGCTTCAAGTTTTCTCTTTCTAGAAATTTCTCAAACCGCCATTTTCGTTCCTTCAAAGCTCTCTGCAATCACTCCGTTTATCTCTTCCGGCGAAGCTCTCTTCGCTTTACTCTACCTATTTACACCCTCAGACTCTAGTGAATCTCATATCAGCGTCATTTTCTGTGGTAATTCATTGTTTCCTCTCCCTCTTTTAGTTTCAAACTCCGTTGTTTTTGTCTATTGCCATGGTGAATGTCTTTATGTTCTCCAATCTTTTTCTATGCTTCAAACTTTATCATTCGTATATTTTAAGCATGTCCTGTCTTGCAATTTTTTGTGCTTTGTCCAATCTGTTCTTGAGTCATGACCTTTTTATACAATTTGTACATACACTTGTTTATTTCGTCACTAATCCTGACCTCACACACCTACACAAACTTATTCAGTGTTCTTCGATTTCTTGTTTGTCTTCTTGAGTCTGAATCATATTCTTGTCTCTGTTTTCCGTGTCTTTTTCTAGATTCTTGCCCTCAATTCTTGTTTCCATAGTCTTAGGCTTGGGATTTGTTTTAGAAACTTGATCTTTAGGAAAACCAAACCTAAAACCCTTTTAATCTTCAGAAAAATTCGCCTCAGCACACGTTTAGGTTTTAGCCGAGGTCCTTTAAACCCTAACAAACCACTTCCTTATAAAATCCAACACCTTCCCCACTCAGCCGACGTTATGGGTATGTTCAGGTGGAGGGTAGACACCCCAACTAAGCTAGCATACTTTAGGTAGGAGTTTTCCATCATTGCCGACGTTCATCTCAAGTTGGCTGGGGAGGAGGGCTCTATCATGCCCAAAGACGACTCCATGCCATTCCCAGTAGTAGCCTTCATAGAGTGTGGACTTAGGCTCCCTCTTGACATCTTTTTCTAAGAAGTCCTTCACTATTATAAACTCAACCCAATGTAATTAGCCATTAACTCTTACAGAGTCATCAACGATATCATTGTCTTAGCTAGCCGAGAGAATACTAGGGTAAATCTAGCCGACATCCAATACTGCTACACCATGTGTGGCCTTAAGTCAGAAAAAGGTTACATTTACTACCTTAAGCCGAGGTCAACAGAATACAAACTCATCGCCGACCTCCCTGATTCCAACAAGGGCGCGGGGGACGATTATTTCATCGTCTCAGGCAACTGGGAGTTCCTTCCAGATGATGACCTTCACCTCTACCCTTTAAGCTGTACATTGTTGTGACAACCCTCACCACTGTTTACTGATAACATCACTGATTAGTGCTAATCTATGATTAAGCATGTTAACTGATTGATTGAGTGTGTTAGTTTGAATGCAATCCTATCTGTTGACTGCTAAATTATCTGTTTATGTTTTATGTATTAAACTGCAAATTGAAAGCCTTATCGGCGGCCAAATCCGAAATTGATTAATGTTTTATGCTCGTTAGAATTTATGTAATTTTATGGTATATTTAACTGAAATGTGATTTGGTATGATGAATTAGACTAAATAATGATTAATTGCAAGAGTTGGACTTAATTACCGAAATGCCATGTTAGTGGGCCATCTCATACAACATTTGAGCCTTGATTCTATATCACTTTTTCAGCCACTTTGAGTGCTATAGCCGACTAGAGAGAGAGAGTTAGGAGAGCTTGGTTTCAACAAGTTTTGCTTGGAGACTTGAAGAAATTGTAGAGGATTTGTGCAATTGAGCTTATATTCTTGAGTTTGAAGACCTAAGGTTAGAACTCATCTTCTTGGTTGTGAGTTTAAATTGTGCCTTGCATGGTCTATGTTAAATTTGAAGTTTACAGCCAAGATATGGCTTAATGTGTTGAATTAAGAGTTTAATTCTTGCATGCATGTCTATATTTTGAAGTTTTGAGGTTTTAGTTCATAAATTCCACATGCATATCCATCTTTTGACCATAGTCCATGATTTCATCTTGTTTTTTTGAAGAATTGGCTCTTTGGAGCATGAATTGGAAGCTTTGAATTGGTTTAAATTCATGCATGCCACATTGGAAGTATGTTCTTGAATTTTGGTTTGAAATTGGATCTAATTGAACTACCTTTGGGCTTTAATTTCTCAAATTAAGCTTTGAAACATGTTATATTATGAGTTTTGAAGTATTTTCTAGAAAATTAGCCCATAAGGATCGAATTTGATACATTGAAACTTGGTTTTGAGCTTGAGGTTCAAATCTGGAATTTCCAGAATTTGGACTCACGCTCGAGGGCAGAAAGTGGCGCTCAAGCGTAGAATACGTGTTTCCAGCACTTTGCATTGTTTTACAGTCCGCTCGAGCGGGGGCTTGTGTCACACGCTCACGCTCGAGCGGGTGTCGAGCGTCCATCGAGCGTGATTTTCACACATCCAGTACTTTTGCCATATTTTGCAATCCGCTTGAGCGGGGAAGTGACACTCGAGCGGGGAATCTTTGTTTGCATGTCCACTCGAGCAGGGAAAGACACGTTTGACCGGGACCCTATTTTCTGAAAATTTTGTAAAGTTGTTTTAAGTGCATCTTTGCATCCTCATTCCACCCTAGGCATTCCTATGCCTAGTTTAAAGCATCTTAATGAGGATAGTGATGTAGAACCACACCGAGGCAAATTAGGGATTAAGTTATTATTTCCCAACTGTGTAGCTTAGTGTGTGTTCGTTCTGTAACTATGTAGGGTTGGCAACCGAGGACGCTCTAGCTTATTTGTAGCCCAGAACTCTGTGAGTAACAATGTTGTAAAGATATTTTCAATAATGATTATCTTCTGAACAATTGAACTGTACTATTCTCTGAAATGATATTGTTACTGATTGAATGATGTCATAATTGTGAACTGTATTGTGGCATCCTTAGCAACCCTCATATCTTGTCTTGCATCGCTATCGCCACAGAGATCTCTGTCGGTTCCCACGTTGGAACCACTACTGTTTACTGATATGATGGCCATCAACTGACTGTTCGGTCTGTTTAGACCTACTCTACTGTTTTGCTATTGGATGTACCACATATGACTGCTATGACTGAATAACTGATATACTGATTGAAATGAATGTTTTCAATACTGAAAGGACATTCATTCTTAACCTCTTTACGCATTATGTTATTCACTAGGCTTTAGCTCACTACTCATATATATATGTAGGTGTACAAGCACCGGATCGATGCTAGGAGCGTCAAGCAAGCTCTCGTTTTGTCAAGCCAACCTATGTGCCTCACTGCGAGGTTTCGAACCTGTTAAAGCCAAGCCTGTTTGAGGACTTTTAGTCTTCCCCTTTTTGTTTTTAACCTGTATAGACTGAATGTTTTTGTACTGTACTGTCTTAATAGGGATCAAGTTCTTGATCTGGATAATTGTAAATACTGTGCATACTGTTTTGGTACTGACTGTATATGGATGTATATGTACTGTTTATATGTATATGTATGAAAAGTCTTTTTGCATACAGACTGTCACAGCTCATTGGATATCTTTTATTTACTGTTTTGGCTTCCGCCCACATACTTCAGATTATTGTTTCTTTGTTAACAGGCCTTGTAATCTCAGATTCTTGGCGATTCTGATGCTAAACCCATAGGGGTGGGTTTGGGTCGTGACAGAGTGGTATTAGAGCGTTATTCAACCACGAGTTATACCGCACACACGTGTCCAAATGAGCTATAGGATGTCCTAGAAAAGTGATTAGGGCATTGCACGAGCATTGAAAAGTGTGTGTGGTCATGACATGATTATATGTGCTAATGTATTAATATGTTTAAAGTATGCAACTTCCTATGTTTATTATTATTATGTTGCATATAGTGAAATGGATAATACAAGAACTACTGATGAAACTGAATCATCTGAAGCCAGAATGGCAAGACTGGAGAGAACTGTTGAACTATTGACTGAAGCCTTAAGACAACAATAGAACCAACAGCCCCACCTCCTCCGGTACAGCTGGAATAGAATGTAAATGATGACATCATAGCTCTGACACAGAAATTTAGCAAGATGAAACCGCCATCCTTTTAGGGAGGCCTTGAACCCTTAAAGGCTGAAGCATGGGTTCTTGAAACAGAAAAGTTATTTGAAGTGTTTCCGTGCTCTGAAGCACATAAAGTATTACTGGCCACCTTCACCTTACAGGAAGAAGCTAGAAAGTGGTGGATGCTGGTCCGTGACACCAATACAATTGTGACTTGGGCTCAGTTTAAGGAGTCCTTCTTTGAGAAATACTTTCCACAGTGTGTCCGAGACCGCAAGGTGACTGAATTTGAACAGTTGAGGCAAGGTACCATGTTTGTTGCTGAATATGAATCGAAATTTACTGAACTTGCCAGATATGCACCACACATGGTGGACACTGACTATAAGAAGGCCAGGAAATTCGAAGGCGGCCTTAATGTCGAAGTACTTGACAAAATTAATGTATTGAAATTGCACAAGTATGTGGATGTTCTTGACCGGGCCATTATAGCTGAATCAAATATTGAAACACTGAAACAAACTGAAACACCAACGCCTGAATGACGTGGTAAGAGACGAGGCCTTAAATTCAAGAAAGGCAGGAACAATCCATTGAACAAAAAGCAGAATACAGGGTCAACGACTAGTTCTAGTCAAGGGAACCGTTCCATACCGCCCTGTTCCGAATGTGGTAAGAACCATAAGGGAGTTTGTTATAAAATTTCTGGTGCTTGTTACAGGTGTGGCAAGGTGGGCCACATGGTCAAAGATTGCCCTTCCACTCCACAGGGCAATAGTAAAGCTGCACCTAGCACAGCAGCATCAACTGTTGCACCAAAGCCTAACCCTAAAGCCACAGAAAAAGAGCCTATGAGGCAGGGTCGAGTGTTTGCACTTGTACCGGGAAATGTACAAAATACCGAGATCGTTGTGTCAGGTATACTCTCTATTTGCGCTCAAAATGCATATGTTCTGATTGATTTGGGGTCTACACATTCATATGTATCGCATGCTTTTTCGCGAAAATTGAATAGACCACTAGAACCTATGAACTATCTGTTAGCTGTATCTTCACCTGTTTGAGGATCTATGACTTGTGCTTATATGTACCCTGCATGTGAAATTATTGTTGGGGATGTTCATCTGTATATTGATTTACTGTCTTTGAACATGGATCATTTTGATGTTATATTGGAGATGGATTGGTTAACGAAATATCATGCCACTATTGACTATATAACTAAACAAGTTGTTTTCCGTCTACCAGGACTGCTTGAATTCGTGTTTAACGGAATGGGTGTAGTACCTCCCCCGTATTTGACTTCATCCATGAAAGTTTTTAAACTGATTAGAAAAGGGTGTAAAGGGTACCTATGTTCTGTTTTGATTGTACCTACTGATGCTAAAACTGATGTGAACAGTATTCCTATAGTCAGAGAATTTCCAGATGTTTTTCCAGATGATTTGCCAGGGGATTTGATTGATAGGGACATTGAGTTCACCATTGATGTGATTCAGGGTACACAGCCTGTATCTAAAGCTCCATACAAAATGGCACCTACCGATTTGAAATAACTGAAAGTTCAGCTGCAAGAACTGTTAGATAAGAAGTTCATCAGTCCCAGTACTTCACCATAGGGCGCACCAGTCTTATTTGTGAAAAAGAAAGACGGCTCATTGAGAGTCTACATTGACTACCGTGAACTGAACAAGGTAACAGTGAAAAATAAATATCCATTGCCTCGCATTGATGATTTATTTGACCAGTTACAGGGTGCCCAAGTGCTCTCCAAAATTGACCTTAGATCTGAATACCACCAATTGAAAGTCAAGACAGGGGACATTAAAAAGACTGCATTTCGAATGAGGTACGGACATTATGAATTCTTAGTTATGCCTTTCGGAGTCACCAATGCACCTGCTGCATTTATGGACCTCATGAACAGAATTTTTAAACCTTACCTTGATGACTTTATTGTTGTATTCATAGATGACATTTTAATTTATTCCAAAAGCACTGAGGAACATGAACATCATTTGAGAACTACTTTGCAGACCCTAAGAGAACAGAAACTGTATGCTAAACTGTCTAAATGTGAATTTTGGCTTGATAATGTTATGTTTTTGGGGCATATGATCAATAAGGATGGAATTTCAGTTGATCTGCAGAAAATTGAAGCAGTGGTAAATTGGCCTAGACCAACAAATGTTACTGAAGTTTGAAGTTTTCTAGGCTTAGCTGGGTATTACAGAAGGTTTGTCAAAGATTTCTCCAAAATTGCCCTACCACTGACACAGCTGACTCAGAAGGGGGTATCATTTGACTGGACTGACCAGAGGGAATCAGCTTTTCAGGAGTTGAAAACTTGACTAGTGACTGCACCGATTCTCACCTTACTCTCAGGTATGGATGGTTATACTGTATATAGTGATGCTTCTTATAAGGGTTTGGGATGTGTTTTAATGCAGAATGGTAAAGTGATTGCATATGCTTCCCGACAACTGAGACTGCATGAAAAGAACTGCCCGACCCATGACCTGGAACTTGCTGCAGTAGCGTTTGCACTAAAGATTTGGCGTCACTACCTTTATGGGGCAACGTGTAAGGTGTATACAGACCACAAGAGTTTGAAATACTTTTTCACATAGAAAGAACTGAACATGAGGCAGCGGAGATGGTTAGAACTGATAAAAGACTATGACCTACAAATTTTGTACCATCTAGGAAAAGCTAACACCGTTGCCGATACACTGAGTTGGAAATCGATTGGGAATTTAGCCTGTTTACTTACCGGGCAGAAAGAATTGCTATGTGACCTTGAAAAGTTTGAAATTGAGATCGTTCTGCGTGAACAAGGTGGAACATTAGCTGCTATTTCTGCTCAACCAACACTGATTGAAGAGATTAAAGAGAAACAGCAACAGGATGACTTCTTGAAGAAGATCATCGAAGAACGGGAATCCAAACTGAGGCCGGATTTCAAATTTGAGAATAATGTGTTGAAGTTTCAGAGAAGATTATGTGTACCGAGTGATTCTGAACTGAAAAGAAGAATTCTGCAAGAAGGCCACAATTCAAAACTGTCTATCCATCCGGGAAATACAAAAATGTACCAAGACCTGAAACTGAATTTCTGATGGACGGGAATGGAGAAAGAAATTGTTGATTTTGTATCGAAGTGTCTTTATTGCCAACAAGTTAAAGCCGAACATCAACGACCCGTAGGCTTACTGCAACCCTTACCGATACCGGAGTGAAAATGGGAACATATTACCATGGATTTTATTGTTGGTTTACCTCGCTCCAGTAAAGGTATGGATTCAATTTGGGTTATTGTTGATAGACTGACTAAATATGTTCATTTCTTACCTGTCAAAACAATTTATAATGCGGACAAATTGGTTGTAATCTATATTGATGAGATTGTTAGATTGCATGGAGTGTCTGTGTCCATTGTTTCTGATAGGAACTCGAAGTTTACATCGAGATTCTGGCAAAGCTTACAGACAGCATTGGGTACTGAACTGAGACTGAGTAGTGCATGCCATCCTCAGACAGATGGCCAATAAAAAAGAACCATCCAGACTCTGGAGGATTTACTAAGAATGTGTGTCCTTGATTTCTAGGGAAATTGGGAAAGCCATTTGCCTTTAGCCGAATTTGCTTACAACAACAGCTTTCATTCAAGCATCGGTATGGCGCCTTTCGAGGCTTTGTATGGTAGAAAATGTAGATCTCCAATTTGCTAGGCAAAAGTTGGAGATGGGCCTTTGCTTGGGCCCGAGATTGTCTATGAAACTACCGGGAAAGTGAAATTGATTCAACAAAGATTGAAAACTGCATAGAGCCGACAAAAAAGTTATACGGATGTTCGCAGGCGAGACAGAGAATATGAAATAGGTGATCATGTTTTTGTAAAAGTGACACCGATGAAAGGCCAGACTCGTTTTGGAGTCAAGGGTAAGCTAGCGCCGAGATATGTCGGACCGTATGAGATTATTGAGAAAATCAATCTGGTGGTGTATTAAGTAGCACTTCCTCCTAAAATGGAGCATATGCATAATGTCTTCCATATTTCAATGTTGCGGGATTATCTTCGGGATCCCTTCCATGTGATTGAGCCTACCCGTGTAGTGCTAAGTGATAACTACACTTATGAGGAATGGCCAATTCAGATTGTGAACAGACGGATCAAGAAGTTAAGAAACAAAGAGATTCCGTTAGTAAAAGTTGACTGGCAAAACCATGGTGGCGTGTATGCCACTTGGGAAAGGGAAGATGACATGGCCCAGAGATACCCTGAATTGTTTCCACTGAATCCTATTTTCTTCCAGAATGAAAGTAATTCGAGTTTGGAGGACCAAACTCTTTATAAGAAGGGGAGACTGTGACAACCCTCACCACTGTTTACTGATAACACCACTGATTAGTGCGAATCTATGATTAAGCATGTTAACTGATTGGTTGAGTGTGTTAGTTTGAATACAATCCTATCTGTTGACTGCTAAATTATCTGTTCATGTTTTATGTGTTAAACTGCAAATTGAAGGCCTTATCGGCGGCCGAATCCAAAATTGATTAATGTTTTATGCTCGTTAGAATTTATGTAATTTTATGGTATATTTAACTGAAATGTGATTTGGTATGATGAATTAGACTAAATAATGATTAATTGCAAGAGTTGGACTTAATTACCGAAATGCCATGTTAGTGGGCCATCTCATACAACATTTGAGCCTTGATTCTATATCACTTCTTCAGCGACTTTGAGTGCTATAGTCGACTAGAGAGAGAGAGAGAGAGAGAGAATTAGGAGAGCTTGGTTTCAACAAGTTTTGCTTGGAGACTTGAAGAAATTGTAGAGGATTTGTGCAATTGAGCTTATATTCTTGAGTTTGAAGACCTAAGGTTAGAACTAATCTTCTTGGTTGTGAGTTTAAATTGTGCCTTGCATGGTCTATGTTAAATTTGAAGTTTAGAGCCAAGATATGGCTTAATGTGTTGAATTAAGAGTTTAATTCTTGCATGCATATCTATATTTTGAAGTTTTGAGGTTTTAGTTCATAAATTCCACATGTATGTCCATCTTTTGACCATAGTCCATGATTTCATCTTGCTTTTGGAAGAATTGGCTCTTTGGAGCATGAATTGGAAGCTTTGAATTGGTTTAAATTCATGCATGTCACATTGGAAGTATGTTCTTGAATTTTGGTTTGAAATTGGATTTAATTGAACTACCTTTGGGTTTTGATTTCTCAAATTGGGCTTTGAAACATGTTATATTATGAGTTTTGAAGTGTTTTCTAGAAAATTAGCCTAAAAGGATCAAATTTGATTCATTGAAACTTGGTTTTGAGCTTGAGGTTCAAATCTGGAATTTCCAGAATTTGGACTCACGCTCGAGCGGGGAAAGTGGCGCTCGAGCGTAGAATACGTGCTCCCAGCACTTTGCATTGTTTGATCCGCTCGGCGAAATGTACGCCGGCGAGGGCTTGTGTCCACGCCGAAGCGGTGTCGGCGCCCATCGAGCGTGATTTTCACACATCCAAGATTTTTGCCATATTTTTGCGGTCTGTTCGGCGGGGAACCTTTTGTCTGCATGTCCGGCCGAAAGGGAAGGAAAACATGCTTCCGGACCTCGCTTTACAAAATTTTGTAAAGTTGTTTTAAGTGCATCTTTGCATCCTCATTCCATCCTAGGCATTCCTAGGCCTAGTTTAAAGCATCTTAATGAGGATAGTGATGTAGAACCACACCGAGGCAAATTAGGGATTAAGTTATTATTTCCCAACTGTGTAGCTTAGTGTGTATTCGTTCTGTAACTATGTAGGGTTGGCAACCGAGGACGCTCTAGCTTATCTGTAGCCCAGAACTCTGTGAGTAACAATGTTGTAAAGATATGTTCAATAATGATTATCTTCTAAACAATTGAACTGTACTATTCTCTGAAATGATACTGTTACTGATTGAATGATGTCCTAATTGTGAACTGTATTGTGGCATCCTTAGCAACCTACTATTACTGTGTTGTACTGCTACTGTCACAGAGATCTCTGTCGGTTCCCACGTTGGAACCACTCATTTCTCGATATGATGGCCTCAAATCGATCGCTGTCTGCTTAGACTTCTTGTCTTTATTTTGCTATTGGATGTACCATATATGACTGCTATGACTGAATAACTGATATACTGATTGAAATGACTGTTTTCAATATTGAAAGGACATTCATTCTTAACCTCTTTACGCATTATGTTATTCACTAGGTTTTAGCTCACTGCTCATATATATATGTAGGTGTACAGGCACCGGATCGATGCTAGGAGCGTTAGGCAAGCTCTCGTTTTGTCAAGCCAACCTATGTGCCTCACTGCGAGGTTCCGAACCTGTTAAAGCCAAGGTTGTTTGGGGACTTTTAGTTTTCCCCTTTTTGTTTCTGACCTGTATAGACTGAATGTTTTTGTACTATACTGTCTTAATAGGAATCAAGTTCCTAATCTGGATAATTGTAAATACTGTGCATACTGTTTTGGTACTGACTGTATATGGATGTATATGTACTGTTTATGTGTATATGTATGAAAAATCTTTTTACATACAGAATGTCACAGCTCATTGGACGCTTTCTATTTACTGTTTTGGCTTCCGCCACCAGACTCAGATTCTTGTTTTACTATTAGCGGGCCTTGAAGAGTCTCGGATTCTTGACATCTACATGTGCTAAACCCATAGGGGCGGGTTTGGGTCATGACAATTGTTCAGAGAGAGAGACGGTAAGAGCCAAGTGTTACTTTTACTTGCTTCTCAAGTCTTTAATACTTTGTCCTTTCTAAATATTCTAATGTCTGTTTTTTACTTACAGCTCTTCCTCAACCTCCGAAGGATTTTCGCAAAAACTTCTATCCCAACAAGGATTATAAGAAGCTGTTGGGTCTGCCAGTTGACCAACGCAAAGCCCCTTTGCTGCTCAACTACATCCTGACTTACAAGTTTGTTCTTTCCGATGTTCCAAGAAAAAGCAAGTCTCCTCCTTTAGCAACAACTCCTTAAGCTGAATCATCAAGGACAGACCAATGATCAACATCTGGTCCTGTGGAGCAACCATCAACCTCTGCTCCACAACTGATCCCACCTTCTCAACACCAACGCCAACGCCAACGCCGACGTCGAACTCCACTTTTTGCACCAGCAGGCAGGACCCGTAGCCGAAGATGCCTAAGTGTCGAGGCGTCATCTTACGATCCAGCCAACACATCAACAGCTCTACCAGCAATCCGTCTTGGCACTAAAGTTACCGTTGCCATCTCCTCCGATGAAATGGGGTGACAAAAGGCCGTTACTGAAGACCTTCTTGCCGACATCCCCAATGTCACCACAGTTCAATCTTCACAGTCTCAACCTAAGCCGAAACCAAAGAGGCTAAAGAAAGCCCAAGCTAAGACAACGGTGACTTAGATTGACTCTGAGGACAACTTGCCAATCTCAAAAATGGCTGAGGCTGAAAAAAGTGCCTTTGCCGCTGAAAAGAGGCCCACAAAGGCTGCTCCCTTTGAATCCACCCAGTCAAAGAAGCCGAGGTCAGAGTCTGTTGCAACCTCGAGGGTCCTTGAAGTCTGATGCCCTCTGGGCCCCTCCAATTACCATCAAGGACAAGTTAGTTAGAGTCGACGATAGTGCGACTGACATCGAAGTCGGCGTTGCCCTCTCTACTGCCTTGCTCCTTTCAAAAGACCTCGAACGCAACGCCGAGGTCAGCGAACACGAAAATTTTGCTCTGCAGTTGCAACACTCTGTACAAGTAAGCCCCTAATACTTGGTACTTTCTATTTCTTCCATACTTAGAGTTTTACTAACTTTGTTTTTTCCTTTTCTTCTAGGCAATCCGGTACGCCCACTCCTTTATGATGCAGGCCTTCGATATTAAGAAGAAGTTGACCCACAAGACGAAGGAGGCTGTTGGCTTTCTCTAGACCATAAATAAGGCTGAGGCCAAGATGAAGACTTTAATAGATCAGGCCAAGGTAGCAAAACAAGCCCAAGATGAGGCTGAGAAGAGGGCAGACACTACTCAGGCCATTGCTAAGGTCCTTGAAGCTGAGAAAAAAGAGACCGAAGCAAAGACCGCCGAGGCCCAAGCCGAGCTCATTGCTGTCTTGGCCACAAAGGACGCCGAGATAAAAGTAGCGGACGAGAAAGCATACGTCGAGGGGGAAGCCAACGTTAGCGAGGACTGTAAGAAGCAAGTGAAACAGGCATACAACGAGGGTTTCACCCTTGGTTGGATGGCTGCTTTAAAAAAGTTGGTTGTCCTCGAGGACTTGCCTCTCTGAGAAGATAGTCGCATCGTCCTACCATTCCCACCCACTCCAAGCCAATTCGAGGACGAAACTGAGTCGGAGGAGGAAGCCGAGGCCAAAGAGACCGAAGAGACCGAAGCTACTGGGGCCAAGTCCTCAACTCTGAATGAGCAAGTTTTAGACTTGACTTGGGATGAGGAGGACGAGGTCCAAAAGACCACCTTTGAGGCCGAGGTCGAGACTTCTAACAAAAGCCTGGATGATACACTGCGTGAAATCGACACCGAGGTCCAAGCTGAAAAATCTGTCCAGCTGTCTGCCGAGGCTGACACAACGCCAATTGTCGAGGCAGGGCAAACTGTGGAAAATGCATAAACTTTAGTTTTTCCTTCTTTTAGTACTTGCTCTCTTTTGGACAGTTGTAAATCTCTTTGTTTTGAACAATGTTAACTTTGTATTTGGCTGATGTGCCACTTTTGTAATCTGAAGAAGTAGTCTCTTTGTAGGCTGAAGTGCCTTTTTTTTCCCTTTGAATGCAAGTCTTGTTTTTTGACTAAGTGTTTGAATACTTGTCTTTCCTTTACTGTCTTATATGATTCCGTACTTAGAATATTTTACATGTCTTCAAAGTACACCTTAGCTGTGTAATCTCCTCAGGGTAAAAATACTTCGGATATATCTTCTAAATGTTTATCTCGGCCTTGGCATAACACTTGAAAACATTTGTGAAAATATTTTCACAAGTGTTTGTTTAAAACCTTTCCACTTATCAAGACTTCTGTCTTCCATTATCTTCCAAGTCTTGGCAACATGGTGATCTCGACAAGTACATAGACACTTCTATCAACATAACCTCAGCTTAACTTCAACTTGTAAATTTTGCTAAAAATTTCAACAAGTGTTAAACCAACTTTAGCATGTAAATTCCAACTTCCAAGCATTATTCTCCAACTCTTTACCCCCTAATGTGAACTTAAGTTTCACTTATGTTCACATAAAGTGTGTTCCTATGATCTTGTCGCCGAGATCAGATTCAAACAGAAACTGGCCGAGGTTATCAACCTCGGTCTCTGTTAATCTAACTAATATGTATTTAAATTTTTTATTCTGTTGACATAGCAAATCTAGGTTAATTCAACTTAGTTCAACTCTATTATATGCAAATATAATTCAACTCTGCCATATAATAAGTCTAAGTTATTCGTCAAGTTTCAATCAGAAACATCGCCAACTTAATTTAACTCTATTATATGCAAGTATAATTCAACTCTGCCATATAATAAGTCTAAGTTATTCGTCATGTTTCAATTAGAAATATCGCCAGCTTAGTTCAACTCTATTATATGCAAGTATAGTTCAACTCTGCCATATAATAAGTCTAAGTTATTCATCATATTTCAATCAGAAACATCGCCAACTTAGTTCAACTCTATTATATGCAAGTATAATTCAACTCTGCCATATAATAAGTCTAAGTTATTCGTCATGTTTCAATCAGAAACATCGCCAACTTAATTTAACTCTATTATATGCAAGTATAATTCAACTCTGCCATATAATAAGTCTAAGTTATTCGTTATGTTTTAATCAGAAATATCGCCAACTTAGTTCAACTCTATTATATGAAAGTATAATTCAACTCTGCCATATAATAAGTCTAAGTTATTCGTCATGTTTCAATCAAAAACATCGCCAACTTAGTTCAACTCTATTATATGCAAGTATAATTCAACTCTTCCATATAATAAGTCTAAGTTATTCGTCATGTTTCAATCAGAAACATCGCTAACTTAGTTCAACTCTATTATATGCAAGTATAATTCAACTCTGTCATATAATAAGTCTAAGTTATTCATCATGTTTCAATCAGAAACATCGCTAAGTGACTGGTCAATCGTTTTACACAAGTTTGAAATAAAAAACCGAGCTAAAATTTTATTAATTACTTCGGCTAATAACAAAAGATTTTTAAAGAAAGAAACAAAATAAAATCTTAATGATAGAAGAACTTTAGGTTGCAAGTATTCCAGGGTCTTGGCAATTCTTTGCCTTTACTGTCTTCAAGTCGATATACCCTGTTGCACAGGACCGAGATGATTCTATAAGGTCCCTCCCAGTTTGGGCCAAGCTTGCCCTCTCTGGGATCCTTCTTGTTGCCGACGACATTTCTCAGGACGAGGTCCCCGACTTGAAACTCTCGTGGGTTGACCTTTTTATTGTAAGCCTTGGCAAGTTATTGTTGGTATGCCCCCAGCTGAATTGCTGCTTTCTCCTTCCTTTCTTCCAACAGATTCAGATCTCGGGCCAAGAATGCCTCATTGGTACCATTTTCTACTCCTTGGGTTCTGATCCCAGGGATGCCGACCTCTAGTGGGATTACTGCCTCTGTGCCAAAAGCCATGGCAAATGGGGATTCCCCAGTTGATCTTCTCGGGGTAGTTCGATATGCCCAAAGTACACTGGGCAACTCATCTACCCACTTTCCCTTTACCGCTTCTAGCCTCTTCTTGATTCCATCCAAGATAACCTTATTGGATGTTTTTGCTTGACCATTACTCTGAATGAAGCTTGGAGTGGAATAATAGTTCTTGATTTTGTACTTTGTACAGAAGCTTTTGATCAGCTTGCTATCAAATTGTGTTCCATTATCTGCTACTATTGCCCTTGGAATCCCAAACCTAGTGATGATATTCTTCCATATGAAGTTTTTTACATCAATGTCTCGAATCTTTGCAAGGGGTTCAGCTTCAACCCACTTGGTGAAGTAATTCGTTGCCACAAGCAGGAACTTCCTTTGTCCAGTTGCTTGAGGCAATTGTCTAACAAGATCCATGCCCCATTGGATAAATGGCCAAGGATTGGACACTGGGTTCAAATCTGCTGCTGGTTGGTGTATCAAGGGTGCAAACCTCTGACATTTCTCATATTTTCTGACATAAGCTTCAGCATCTTTCTACATATAGGGCCACCAGTACCCCTGGGTAATGGCTCTATGAGTAAGTGACCTGTCCCCAGTGTGGTTTCCACATACTTCTTCATGTATTTCATACAAGAAGTCTTCAACTTATGAAGGGTGCACACACCTCAAAAGGGGACCAATAAAGATCTTCTGTAGAGATGCCCTTCTGCTATTAGGCTGAATTTTGCCGACTTCAGTCTGATCTTGTGTGCTTCTTTGTGATCGTCTAATAGTTTTCCATATCTAAGGAATACTATTATTACATCCATCCAGTTTTGTCCCATCTCCACACACATTGCCTCATGCTCTGTATTCAGTGGTTCTACACTTGGACCTGTCAAGTAGTCAACCATTATAGTCTTTGCCTCTCCTGGTCTCATTGCACTAGCCAAGTTGGCCAAGGTATCAGTATAGCTGTTGTCATCTCGGCTAACTTGTTGTAGTCGGCAATTTTGGAACAATGCTATCAGTCTGCCGACCTCCTTTACATAGGCCACCATCATTTCATCTTGGCCTGCATATTCGCTTGTTGCATGGTTGATTATAAGCTGGGAGTCACAGAAGACCATTACCTCGTTAGCCTCCATTGCTGCTGCCAATTTTAATCCTACGATCAGTGCTTCATACTCTGCTTCGTTGTTTAAGACTTTAAACCCCAAATGAATGGATTGTTCAAGCATCTGTCCATCCGGCGATACTAGCACTACTCCTATCCCCGCTTCTTGTTAGTTTGAACTTCCATCAATGAACAGGCGGAAGGAGTCGCCGACGTAAATACTAAAGGGCCTGAATTTCTTCTTTCCTCTATTTGGCTATCCCCAACTGGGTTTCTCCTTGTTCACCTGGACATTGTATACCTCAGCTCAACGGAGCCCGATGTATAATGGCGCCTAGTGTGAACTCGGCCACGAAGTCGGCCAAAACTTGGCCTTTGATTGCTGTTCTAGGTTTGAATTTCAGGTCATATTGGCCTAACACCACTGCCTATCTGGCTATACTGCTTATCAGATCTCTTTGTTGCAACAGGGACTTCAAAGGATGCTCAGTTAACACCACAATCTTGTGGGCTTGAAAGTAATGATTCAGCTTCTTAGAGGCCATTACCAAAGCTAGTGTTAGCTTTTCCAAAGGTAGATACCTGCTCTCTGCATCTGTTAGGGTTTTACTCACGTAGTAAACTGTCCTTTGTTATCTTTTTTCTTCTCTGACTACCACTGCACTTACTGCATGCTTTGAAACTGCCAAGTATAAGAACAACTCCTCTCCAGGTACTGGATTTGAGAGAACTAGAGCTGTGGTCAAGTATTTCTTCAAGTCGGCCAAGGCGACTTCGCACTCCTCTATCCACAAGAAGTCTGTGGCTTTCTTTACTAAACTGAAGAAAGGTTTGCATTTATCAGAACTTCTGTTTGTGAATCTGTTTAGGGCTATAGCCCTTCCAGTCAGCATCTGCACTTGTTTTGCCGACATTGGGCTCTCTAACTCCAGAATGGCCTTGATTTGATATGGGCTCGCCTCAGTGCCCTTTTTGGTGACCAGGTATCCTAGGAACTTCTTTGATCCAACTCCAAATGCGTATTTTGATGCATTAAGTTGGAGCTAAAATGTCTTTAGGATATCAAAGACTGTTTTCAGGTCGGCCAGATGATCTTCAGGTTCCTTGGTTTTCACGACCATGTCATCGATGTATACCTCCACTATTTTGCCTATTAGATGTCTGAACATCTTAGTCACCAGTCTCTAGTAAGTTGCTCCTGTATTTTTCAACCCAAAAGGCATCACTCTGTAGCAATATAGCCTTTTTGGGATGATAAATGTAGTCTTCTTCTCATCTGGGGGGTACATGGTTATCTGATGGTACCCCCTGTAGGCATCCATGAAGCTCATCCTTCCATGCCCTGAAGTGACATCCACCAATTGGTCAATCTTGGGTAGTAGGAAATTGTCTTTGGGACAAGCCTTGTTCAGGTTGGTGAAGTCCACGCAGACCCTCCACTTTCCATTCTTTTTCTTTACAACAACCGTGTTTGATAACCATGTTGGGTAGTTTACCTCTCGGATGGCTCGCCTCCGGTTTATCCACTTCCTCTTCTACTGCCTCAATATGCATCAACGTCGGCCTTCTCGCTCACTAGATGACAGGTTTAGCCAACCTGTCCATATTCAACTTATGATAAGTGACCTCGGGGGTCAATGTTGGGCATCTCGTACGGTGTCTAAGAAAACACCTCAAGGTTTGCTCTCAAGAATGCTTCTAATTCATTTTCCTCTTCCTCGCCAATCTTGAGCCGAGAAGGAAGAAGCGTTCTTCATCCCTTTACTAGACTAAGATCTTCTTCAGGGCTTCCTCACTTTTCTCGGCTGGTTCTTTGCCAATCCTCAAGGACTTCCATGTTCTCATCCTTAATCTCTGCTACTTCTGCTTCTCGTATGTTGCAGGTGGATTTCATTGCTACCATGAAGCAATTCTTTGCCTATACTTGATCCCCTCTGACCTCCTCAATTCCATACTCTGTTGGAAATCACAATAACTGATGCAATGTTAAGAGGACAACCCCTATTGCATGCAGCCATGGCCTTCTCAGGATAGCATTGTAAGGGGAGGGAGTGTCAATTATTGTGAACTCAGTTTTTACCTTCTTGGTGCCAGCCTGCACCTCCAAACTTACTGCTCCTAGGGGCCACGTCAGCGTTCCATTCAACCCGACCATTGAACCATTGGATTGTTTCAGATCATCTTGGTGAAGGCCAAGCTCCTTGTAACACCTGACATATATGATGTCACGAGAGCTGCCTGGTCGATCAGAATTCGTTTTACCTGGCATTCTCTAATCTGGAGGGATATTACCAAAGCATTGTTATGTAGATGCTGCACCATCTCTAGGTTGTCTTCAGTAAAGGACACCACTGGTCCTTAGCACTCGTCTGCCCTAGGTCTTTTCTGCCGGACCTGATATACATGTTGCAAATGTTTTACCTTCTGAGTTTCCCCACATATCTCGTTCTCATTGACTTTCGAGTGAATCACATTGATCACTCGAGGTCCACTTGCTTGCGGTTGCGGTGCTGGTGAGAGTGGTGATGCCAGTGCCTGAGGTAGTCTCGCTTGCTCTTCCCTTGTCCTGGTCTCATCTACCAGGTCGCTTAGATGACCCTGTCTTACCAGGTTTTTCAGATGTGCCTTTAGGGATCTGCACCCTTGAGTTAGGTGCCCATCCTCATTGTGGTAGGCACAGTGTTTCCCCAGACTTCTTTCCATAAATTCACTAGGAAGCTTCTCTGGTGCTCTATAATAGGGCTTATTTTGGATTCTTTCCAAGACTTTGTAAACCGGAATTCGAAATACGGTTATGACTACCTGGGCAGTTCTTAGTCCTATCTCCTGTTTATTGTATCCTCCATTACCTCGGCCTCGCTTGGGCAAGCTATTTTTTTTCTCCTATTTTGACGCTTTTGTCTCCAGCGCGTCTTCCTTGGCCTTGGCATACTTTTCTATCCTGGCCATAAGTTTCTCCATACTCTTTGGTAGTGTCTTTGCTAGTGATTTTCGAACCAAAACAATCATCTTTCAGGCCGTTTTTAAACGACACGACCGCCACCTCCTGGTTGCATTCTGGTATTCGGTTGAACACCTCATAATACCTTTTGGCATAGGCCCTAAGGCTTTAATCCTTGCCAATTCTTAGAGCTATCAGGGTGTCCACCCTCAATGGCTATAGTTTGTTTGTCACAAATCTAGCTACGAATATCTCGGCTAGGCCTTCCCAGTTTTTCACAGTTCATTTCGACAACTTGTGAAACTAGTCTGATGCAATTTCCCCAAAGGATGAGGGGAACACCTTGCAGAGCAATGACTCGTTCCTGGTATATAACACCATTGAGCTTAATTATAAGTCGATGTAAAAGTTAGGGTCAGACTTACCGTCGGATATCTGGAATCTCGGCATGTGGAACCTTTTCGGGGCCTCAAACTTGTCCAATTCTACTAAGAACGGCGTTCTCGGCTTGATCGGTAAGGTTACCTTGGTATCTTGTCGCTTTCTCTGGAGGTAATCCCTCAGATCCTCCTTGGTCCGTCCAGGAGCTCGGTTATCAACGGACTTCAGCCTCTTCGGTGCGCTACTTCCGGTGTTGTTATGAGTCTTTTTGGACCTCTCTCCATTGGTTGCGTCGAAACAAAGTTCCTTCTCTTGAACATGCCAATGTTCTTTGGGGTCAGCTTCCTTGATACGATGCGTCCTTCGAGAATCTCCCTTCATTGACTCTCTTTGTCCAACCTCCCTTGAAGGCCGGTGGGAGTGTTCCTTGGTCCTGGTGTGCTGGGGGACTACAGAGACTATTTTTTGCCCTTTCTTCTGGGCATTGTTCTTGGCTGCTAGAATCAGCATGTCTTGTAACGGGAACAATGGCTGCATGATGCTATTCTGCATCATGAAATTGACGACCGATTGTAGGTCTGTAAATTTGTCTGCCATTCCCTTTATCTCTCTGTTCCTCCATAGGCATTTATCTTTCCATACCTGGAGGTCGTTCTCGTTATAATACCCGTATCAGTCTGCCTTCTTTAGTACGTCGCCCTCATGGCCGACGTCTTTCTCTTCGGGATTCTGATCCCGAGTTTCTTCGTTGCAATTATCCTCCTCTACGTTAAGATCAAAGTGTTTACCACTTCCAGTAGGGATATCGTCATCGATCTTCTCTTTCTGTCCGTCGTTAGCCATCTATTTTTCTTTCTTTCCCACAGACAGCACCAAATTGTGTGTGTCGATTTCTGACCACACTGCCAAACAGGTACTCAGTTGGAGAACACTGGTAGAATAGATTGTGCTCGAACGACCTGTCACAAAAAGATAAGATTCCAGCAGTGGTTCGTTCACCTAGGAGCACTCCGACGATTGAGTCAGTTATTTTTCAAAGATGGCCAATTGTACTTAACTCACAAGCCAGAATACAAAAAAACGTACCTTATACCCATGAGGGTGCCTTACTTTTATAACCAACACTAACCTGATCCCTGTAGAAACCTTGTTTCTCTCGGACTTTGTCCCAATACTTATCCTGGACTCTCCAATAGATAAAGATAAACTCCTTAAGAGCTTTATCCTTATCCAGGCAGAGGTGCTCCCGCTTTCTAGGACTCTCGTCCCTTATCCGCTCATCCCGGATTTCAGTATTTTCGCAGATAACTTTGGCCTAGCCGATATTACCTCAGCGTCATGACTTAGACACGTGGCACCTCGGCTGGCACTTCGGTACCATATTGGCCACGTGTGGTCATTCAAAAAATATGTCCCTACAGTAATTATATGGTCATCAACAATGAACATGGCCCTTATTAGGGAAGGATCCCGCTAAATGGAGCCAAAGCATTTGCAATAGGAAAGTACACGATGTCTCGATATCTACTATGTTAAAATTGTTCTTGGATTGGTACAGCCCAATCACAATGTCCAAAAAACTTATTCCAAAAGTTTGGGGGATGGAAATTTTGAATGTTCAGACCGTTATTATCTTTTTTTCTTTATATCTCCATGCCTAGCCTCAGTGCCTTCACACTACTCAATGTGCAAACATTCAAACTACTCCCATTATCAATCAACACTGCAAATACTATATGGGCTTGAATAGACGCCAAAATAGAAAATGAGTGCGTGTAGGTTATTATATCGATGAGGATCTTATCATCAGATATTTTTATCACACTAGGCGCCAAGATTTGTCCAACCAAGTCGGCCAATTATACAACTAAACACCATAAAAATGGTTATGTAATGTTATTTGTTAAAAAAAGCAAGAAAATTTAGTGTTTAATTGTATAGTTAAGCTGTTGAAATTAATATTTCAAAATTTATGTCTGATTTGAGATATTCAAAAAAATCAAAAAAGTTTAAAAGTTACCAAAAAAGTTTAAAAAGTTATAATTATTCAAAAAAAAAATATATATAAAAAAATTAATTTTACACAAAATTATTCCAAATAACTCTGACGTCCCATAGGCACAGAGCTGAGTTTTTTGGGAAAATTGCACAGGCAGGATGTACAAACAACACGGTGTTGTTCGGCCCGTGGGGGCCATCACGGGTCCCGTTTTGATAATCTGCACCGTCAATATGTAGAATTTGTTGAGTACTATATATTTATAAAAAGCCACGTTGATCGGATATCGATGTCCGATCAACGTGATTTTTTACAAGCATATAGTACTTGACGAGTTTTATACATTGGACGGTTCAGATTAGCAAAACGGGACCTGTGAAAGCCTCCATGGACCGAACAACACCGTCCAATGCAATGCCCAAAAAATAGGCAACCATTTCTTATCATCAATTCCCTCTGCCCTGACGGATGGCCGTACGGCCTATTGCCTTATATTCTCCTGCACATTAATTTATACAATCTTTTAATACACATTTTTTTGTAAAACTTTAAAAAATTAATCCAAACAACTATTATTTTTTTTTCTAATTTTTAAATTAAAAAAATATACTTATTTAAAATACCCAAAACAATAACTTAGTTATATTCACAGCAACCGCGCTTTGTACACCCAGTGGGGGTTCACCCCCAGTGACATGGGGCACCCCCACTGGTCAATTTTCCTTTTTTTTTTTTTTTTAATTTCAGGTCAATCACCCAGTGACACGTGGCACTGAATGTCACTGGGTGTCAAGTTTACTGAGTGTATGAGGCTTTTTCCTATTCACAGTCACGTAGCCGTAGCAGCACATGGCACAAACATGTGTCATAACTGAAATGTTTTTGACATCCCAATAACTAAAGATTCACTGAAATGTTTTTGACATCCCAATAACTAAAGATTCTCAATTAATTATATTAAAGGACTTCCAATTAAATCAGATTAGACACAAGTCAATTGAAGAATCAAATGGATTTCATGGGATCAATTATTTTTAGGGTTATTTTGAGAAGTATTAAAAAAATTAATTTTTTTATTTATGATGAAAAGAGGTAAAAAAATAAAATAAAAAAATAATGTAATTTAAATAAGTTAAAAGAATAATAAGTTGATTTTTTTTAAGCTTTTCAAAAGAGACATTAGATTTAAAAGGAAATTGGCCAAACTAGCCTAAATTAGACAAAATTAGATTGGTTCCCAAATTTGTTTGCAATTATTAAAATTCCCCACTCATAAGTCTCGTTTGGGAACAAATATTTTTAGCAACTTTAAAATTTTTTGGTTAAAATATGATGTAAAAAAATTAGTATGTTTAGAATAATTTTTTTGACTTTTTATAAAAAAATGTGAAAAAAATAGAGAGAAAATAGATTTTTTGACTTTTTGATATAAATTGTTGACTTTTTGATTTTTTAAATAATTTTTTGACTTTTTAACTAAAAAAGTCACTTGTCAAACGAAGCCATACTTTCATGCAAAGGGGTTGTTTGAGATGACCTAAATAAGTGTATTTTTTGTCTTTTTATGAAAAGATGTGCAGAAAAATAGAGAAGGATGTGATGAAAAAAAATATAAAAAGATAAAAAGATGAATTATTTTTGAGTTGCTAAACTTGACCAAAATATTCGTTCAAAAAAAAAAAAACTTGACCAAAATATGTGTCTGAGTTTCAATTTATAAAGAAGTAATGCTATACATTTTATAAATTCTAAAAAGAAAAAAAATGATGTAACACCTCTTATGTAAAAATATAAATAAAATTGGATTTTTTAATTGTAAATAAATATTCGGTATATTCTTTTAGCATGCTCCTAAAAAAGTAGAGTACAAGGCCAAGTTTGGGAACATTTTAAAAAGTTAAAAAATTAAAAAGTTACTCAAAAATTTAAAAAGTTATTATTATTCATCAAAAGTTAACAATTACGACGGCACAACTCTCAATTCTAATTTTCTCCTACAAATTAATTTTTACAATTTTTTATTACATATTTTTTCATAAAAAGTCAAAAAATTAACGCAAATATTCATATTTTCAACATCAACTTTTTAGTTTAAAAAGATAAAAAATACACTTATTTAGAATACCCCAAACAACTCCTAATTTTGATTTTACCACCCAGCCACCCAATTCCAAAACGCACGACGCACGCCCACGGGCTTCACCAAAACAAATAACCATTATTCGTCGCGAATGGAAACTAGGTGTGCGCATAAAGCACGACTCTCATTATAGAATAGCAGTCTTATCGTGCGCCTTCTGATATAAAATTTTCACAGATCCTTGTTTATCTCTTCGCTCTCTCATTTGTGTCTGCGAGACTGGACTGCTCCATCAATCGTATTCAAAGCAAATCAATCTCGAATCCCTAAGCCCTTTTTATCTCTCTTGAATCTTAGTAAGTTCAAATCCTCAAAGACATCCCATGTGGTTATGATCTGTGATTTGAATCGATCTGTTGATTTTTATTCTTATTATATATGGTGTGTTTGTTTTTTTGTTTGATAGGAAGGAAGCGTAATAATGGCGACGAAGAGGAGTGTGGGAACACTGAAGGAAGCAGATTTGAAGGGAAAGAAGGTGTTTGTGAGGGTTGATCTGAACGTTCCTTTGGATGACAATCTCAACATCACCGATGATACCAGAGTCCGAGCTGCTGTCCCTACCATCAAGTATTTGATGGGTCATGGTGCCAAAGTCATCCTTTCTTCTCATCTGGTACTATTTCAATCTTTTGTCTTTTCTTCAAATCTTCGTTTTTTGGGTTTTCTTTCGTTGTTTAAGATCATTCTCAATGGAATACATCTTTCTTTTTTTATTCATTTTCCCTGCTTACACCCTGTTTTGATTGATCGATTTGGTGGAGAAATGGTAAGAAATGATGCGATATGGAGACAAAGTTATTTATCTTATTAGTATGCCAGTTTCAAAAAAATAAAATGGTGAGATTTGGTGAAATGAAACTGATTGATGGTGTATTTTTAACATACCGAGTTTGTCAATCAAAAGGAAGAAAAAAGAAATCTCACATATATATATATACACATACATACTGAGAAAAGACGAATATTTCCTTTTCTTTTCTCACTTAAACGGACACTTGTTCCAAATCTCTCCCCAAATAATTTGGTTTATAGATCTTGGGTTCAGATTTATTTACGGGCATTAATCTGTTTTGACATGGTTGTTCATCGTTTCTTTCACTTTTTCTCCATATTTTGCTAACTGGGCTTTTTTGTTTTCTGATGAAGGCTCCATCTTTGAGATCCTTAGTTATTGTACTGGCTTGCTTTAGTATACTCTGTGACCACATTTGGCAGAAATATATTCATTGCCTCTAGTTAACTCATTCTCTCTCTCTCTCTCTAAATTTTTGGTGGAAAGAATACAGTACTTATTAGTGGAAGATGGCCTGATATATGACACACATGATTGTTCCAATGCATGTAAATTTATTTATTGGGTGATGTAATTTGTTAAGAATAGGGAATATTGATTCTTGGAGTATTGTCGATATCTTCCCTTTCTGGGGTTACTGTGGACCATTTTTTTTTTTTGCTTTTGCAAGTCTATATTGAAGTGTTTTTTTGTTCTTGCATCAATGGGTTTTCTTTGAAAGCTTCTGTGTATTTGATGTCATGAAATAACTAAAACAATTGTTTTGTATTGATATTCTTTTTCTTTGTTTGTTTTATGTTGGTTGCTTGGTAATTGGATAGGGGGATTGAAAAGGTTTGGTGTGTATACTGGTCGGATTATGTTTTCTTTTTTTCATACAATAGGAGGCAGTAGTCTTTGAGTTTAGTTTATATTTCCTTTTCTATATATCGCTATTCTTTTGTAGCATAAATTTGTACAAAATGCAACTGATGCAATTCCTTAAAAAAAAAACTAATGCAAATGTTTTGTCTTCTTTTTGAATTTTGGGTTTCAGGGACGCCCAAAGGGTGTTACACCTAAGTACAGCTTGAAACCTCTTGTGCCAAGGCTGTCTGAACTTCTTGGTATTGAGGTTTGTCTATTTCTATTTTCTTCATAGGTCTTATGTGCGCTGATATGCTTATTTAGTTTAGGTGACTCTCTGCTAATATTGTTCATGCGCCTTCAACAGGTCAAGATGGCTAATGACTGTATCGGTGAAGAAGTTCAAATAATGGTGGCTGAAATACCAGAAGGAGGTGTTCTGCTCCTGGAGAATGTGAGGTTCTACAAGGAAGAAGAGAAGAATGACCCTGAATTTGCAAAGAAGCTAGCATCTCTCGCAGACCTCTACGTGAATGATGCATTTGGAACTGCTCATAGAGCACACGCTTCCACAGAGGGAGTGGCTAAGTACTTAAAGCCTTCTGTTGCTGGATTTCTTATGCAGAAGGTTTGTAGTTTCATGCCCCTTTTGGCTACTTTCTACTAGCAACACAATCTCACCATGTAAAATTCATGTATGCCCATTGAAAATTGGTAAATACACATTCATGTATTCTGACAAATTTTACCCAAAATTGCTCTTGTTGGAGGTTGAATTTTGGATTATCTGATTGTTTGTCAGATATAGATATGAATGTACCTTGGTATGCGTTGTCATGCTCTAACCAAAATTAGCTTTGCTGATGTTGAGCTTCAGCACATATGCAATGAGAACTAGTTATTAGGCTCAATTGAACCTTTGAACATTCATTTTCACGGTCTAACTTGTCTAGAGGCCTTGAGAAGTTTTTGGAGTTTGGCTTGTCTTAATTAGCTTAAACAAGCTGCGAAGAGGATGAGTACCTTCCTGGTTGTACTTATGAGCCCTGCAAGCATGAGAGACTAATAATCAGAAAATCTTTATATTTGCTTTGATAGGCTAAATAGCCAAGCATAAACCATTCACTTGTGTAGAGAAAGTTATGTGTATTGAGTTCGTAGGGACGTTGTATTGGATTTTCTTGGTTGGCTCACATTTGCACATGGAGTCTGACTTGTTATACTACCTGCCCTTATAATTTGCTCTCTTTGTTAGTTGAAGTTTGTGCTGTTGTTGTGCAGAAACTATTTCTAACTAATATATATATATACTTTTGGTAACTATTTTTCATATTTACCTGACATGTTTCTTGTGTCAATGCCTTCAGGAGCTTGACTATCTAGTTGGAGCTGTTTCGAATCCCAAGAAACCATTTGCTGCAATTGTTGGTGGCTCCAAGGTATCAAGTAAGATTGGTGTGATCGAGTCATTGTTGGAGAAGGTTGATATGCTCTTGCTTGGTGGAGGTATGATTTTTACATTTTACAAGGCCCAAGGGTACTCAGTTGGATCGTCGCTTGTGGAGGAAGACAAGCTAGATCTTGCAACATCACTTCTAGAGAAGGCCAAGTCTAAAGGGGTGGCTTTAATGCTCCCTACTGATGTGGTTGTTGCTGATAAGTTTGCCGCTGATGCCAATAGCAAGGTTAGTCACTCTCTCTTCCTCCTTTTTATCTTTTGTCCTTCCATGACAGGAGTTTAATCCAATGCGTGTTAGTGTCGAATAAGCCAAGTAATAAAAGAATTGTTTTCCTTGTTTAACTGAATTCTTGATTTGATAATTCTGGCTGCAAGGGGGTTAAACAATGTTTAATCTGTTTTGTAGATTGTCCCGGCATCTGGTATCCCTGATGGTTGGATGGGATTGGACATTGGACCTGATTCCATCAAGATATTTGGTGAAGCCTTGGATTCCACCAAAACTATTATTTGGAATGGACCTATGGGTGTGTTCGAGTTCGACAAGTTTGCTGTGGGGACTGAGGTATGTACACGGCTCTGTTTAATGTAGCTTTATAGGGCTGCTTATAGCTTCTTTTTTCGTTTTTTTAATATTTGGTAGTTTGTGTGAGTTTGTTTAGTGCTGCTTCTGCTTACAGCTTACGAGACAAAAATAGCTTAAATAAGTTGAAAAAAGTTGATTATCTAGAAGTTGGGCGAAGGCTGTTTTTAGGTTTTGCTTTTGATTATCAACTTTCAACTTTAAAAAAACTGCACCAAATAGACTCAATCTGCATACTCATTTAAATCTAGTGTTGGCATCATCAGCCTTGATGGTCTGGAGAGTGCTTTGTAGTTCAAGCCCCTTTACTCTCTTACAAAGCAAGGCACGAGAGTCCATGTTAGTGTAATAAGAAAGAAACAGACAATACATTATGAAAAACTGACCGAAAATCAAAATCAGGGTCGAGCAGTCTATTCAGTTTCACCGGTTTTTCTTACAGCTCTACAAGATGTTGTATTAAACAAGTGATGGATTTGTTTTGTTTTACTATGAACAGACTACCGCGAAGAAATTGGCAGAACTTAGCAGCGAAAAGGGGGTGACAACAATAATTGGAGGCGGTGACTCTGTTGCAGCTGTGGAGAAAGTTGGTCTTGCGGACAAGATGAGTCACATCTCAACTGGTGGTGGTGCAAGCTTGGAACTTCTGGAGGGGAAATCACTCCCTGGAGTTCTTGCCCTTGACGATGCTTGAGCAGTGCTTCAGTTTCTTTTGCTGTCTTGATCTTTTTTGTGGATGCTTTTTTATGTCTGGGGGTCTGACCAGAGTGCGGATTTGAATCTTGTAGAGCTATAATTGTAGATCAAACTTTGAATAAATGGATTCTAGTGGGTAATGATCATTTGTGTTGACAGGCACTGAATGATCCTTATGTAGGTCATAATGGATAAATGTGATCTATATATTTTATTTTTGAGGTATGTTATTGAAGGACCTGGTATTTGCTGAGATCAATAATATGATCATACTGTGTTTACATGCAGCCCAAAACAAATATGATGTTTTTTTGGTGGAACTAAATCAAATTTGATGTTTGGTCTAAAGAAATGTGTGTTTGGTTTTTTTTGGTTAAGGGTGGGGTTTCTGTTGGTTTTTTTTTTTTAAAGCTCGTGTGCTAACAGGAAAACTTGCCGGTTTCTTTCTGAAAGAATGACTAGATCCTTTGATGAACCAAATTTATATCAAATATCAAACAGCCATTCTATTTATGATGAATTATTTTATTTTAAAAAGTCATGATTGCATATAAAAAAGGAAGAAAAATTGATGGGATTTCATACCGAATGATTTTGGCCACAAAATATTGTAATAGGAGAGACGATCGCGATGGGACTCGAACCCACAATCTCCCGCTCCGGAGGCGAGCGCCTTATCCATTAGGCCACGCGATCTGTTGTGGCTGTTTTCGGTCATATTACATTATAACTTCAAAACTCCATTGACATCGTCTAGTAGTTTTACTTTACAAAATTTTATATATTTATACAAAAACAATTTCTACAAAAATAATAATATTGAAGAAAAACTAACAAATAAATTAACTGGAAACAATGTTATATTAACATTACATTAAGTAATGAGATCTACATGCAAACTTTGTCTTAATTTGTATATTTGTTGGGTATATTAATTATTGTCCCTTACGTTATTATTTTCAAGAAGGTTGAAGCGTTCAATTCGCTCATGTGTACCCACCATGAGCCTACTTGAATAATTGCATTGCTCATTTTGTAAGCTTTTTTTTTATTTGTGTAGATCATCTACGAAAATATTAGATTAGCTCGATAAGCATAGCCATAAGATTATGTGGGTAACATAATTTCCTTCCAAAAATGCTTGCGAACATAATTTCTGATTTCCTAAATCACCAACGCATGCCTTTAGTGATGCAAAATGTATAAAAGAAAATTTGAAGGGAAGTTTGGTTTAAAGCATATGCAAGAACAAATCCGTGTAACATGTTTTTGCAATATAGCAAGTTCATCATCAGGTGTACAAATGTGCAAATATACAACCAAACAAGATAGTCTTAGGTGCTACAAATTTTTTACACTGTACACACAAGTGCAAAATAACTGAGAATTACATATAAAAAAAGTATAGTAGGAGGAGAAGATAGGTGCAAAGGCTAACTGCTCTTACAGAATTCTAATATATTATGTGTGACCAAGTTTCACTTGAGACATCTGCGAAGTTAAAGAACACTTGCATGATTTAACAATAGCATTTCTGCCCAATGTCCACCAAGATCAGCTAGTTTTCATTCCAACTTGGACACATTAATGCTCTTCATTCCAACTTGGATGCTTCAACAATTTTGTTCCTCCATATCCATCATCTCTCAAAAGCTCCTCTGCAACCACTAAATCTCTCCTCCATATCCATCTTCTCTCAAAAGCTTTTCCGCAACCACTAAAATCTCTCTTGGTTGGTACACTTTTGTGTCTCAATTGTATGTGCAGGTGAGAATGTTTACACACCCCATTCTACATTGAGAAGATCCGGTTGTTAAATTTCAGTCAAACTCTGACATAAGTAAGATACACAACTATAGTTTACCCATCAACAACAGTCACAGCAGCCAATTTCAAATCAATGTCTGTAATTGCCACTTGATAATTTCAGCTCCATTGATCTAGTGAATTTAAAACATACAAATTTATGAAGTCAAATGCTAACAATATATAACATACATAATATGAAGAAACTTGCATTGTAAGCTACCATCGATGCATTGTTCCTTGCTACCAGCAGGCTGCTTGGTGTTCAACTCTCAGCTCTGATTCTGGAGAAAAATCAAATAACTAGCAGTGAACAGCGTCCTCTTGATATCTGAAAAGAGGATATACATGTACCGCTAAAAAAAAAAGAGCGAGACAAAATTGGGACAAACTGAAGATTGTAGAGGACAAATTTCATTCATATTAAAATTATAGCACTGACCTCCGATATAATACAAAAGTATGATTGATTGAGAAGTTTATGTAAACTAACTACCAGAAAAATACGTTAAAAAATACACAAGGGTAAATTACAGTTTTCATTCTAAAAAATTTCACCCAAATTTTACTTTGGTCCCCCATCTTCAAATTGTAACAATTAAATATTCAGACTTTAACCCGTGTTTCAATGTAATCCTCCTGTCATTCCACCGTTTGAAATTTGAGTAAAAGTTGAAACATGAGGGACTAAAGTGAAATTTGAGAGAAATTTAGAGTGTGAAGAGTGTAATTTGTCATATAAGTTTTTTTTTCTTCTAATGTCCCTAAAATGTGCTCACGTGGCCCTCAGGTCTGCACTTCCTGTCCAAATTTTTAACCAAAGAGATGGGAGGACCACATTGAAACGCAAGTTAAAGTTTGAGGATCTAATTATTACAATTAGAAGATGCGGGACCAAATTAAAATTCAGGTGAAAGTCTGAGGGTGAATAGTTTAATTTACCCAATACACACAACATCTATCAAGCAGCAACGTATATGATTTGTTGACATTTTCCACCTGAAATGGGGAAGGTTGGAAGAGATAAAGAGAAGATATATATAGGAGGGCAAAAGTTTACAGGAGAAGGATGGATACCTGAATGTATAGAAACGAAGAAGTATGACTGCATGAGAATCTGACCAGGGTAGTACTATCGAAAACCTCGTTGATGTCCTTGGATCATTAATATATTATGATAAAACAACCATCTGCTGCATTTCCCTTGTGGCATCAACACAAGACTTGCATCTAACCCAATAAGAACAAGACATGTATGCAGTTCAGTGCAGCAATTCCAACTTTGGCTGCAAAAGAGGCACCCTCTTTTTAATGGACCGAAGAAGACTGTATCCAGGATACTTTACTAGACTTCTCTCTTCCATTAATTTCCTTGTCTTCCAAACACTGTCCCACAAGCCAACTGCAGCATAGGTTCCTGCTAAAACCACATAGTTGACTGACTTCTCAGGTTCTATATTAAACAAATGCCAGGCTGCTACTTCTCCAAGAGACATGTCACCATAGACGTTGCATGCCCCAAGAATAGCACCCCAAAGCGAGGCATCAGGCTTAATATTCATCTTTTGTATTAGAATATAGGCTTCTTCTAACTTCCCTCCACGTGCAAAGACGTCGACTATACAAGAATAGTGTTCAGCCCTTAGCAAGATATTGTATTTACCAACCATGTTATTGAAGCATTCTGATGCTTCAGTAGTCAACCAACATGGCTACAAGCGAAGAGAAGAGTTAGGAATGTAACGTCATTTGGTTTCAACCCCTCACATTCCATCTTCTTATACAGTGCAATCGCCTTATGCCCGTAGCCATGCTTCCCATATCCGGCAATCAATGACGTCCATGAAACAACATTTTTCTGCTCCATCTCATTGAAAACTTGTTTAGCATCTTCAATTTCTCCAGATTTTGAGTACATATCAATGAGAGTGTTTCCCATGGCTACATCATGTTTGGATTGACATTTCAACACCAAGGCATGAATTTGTCTTCCCAAATCCAGTGATGCTGTATTGGCACATATATTGAGCATGGAGCATAATATAACATTATCAACTCCCATATGCATCTGATGTATTCCATTGAAGAGATCAAAGGCATCTCTACTATAGGTACCTTCACGTGCATATCCAGTGATTAATGCGGTGCACGCTATTGTATCTTTTTTTAGCATACTCTTGTAAATCCGATCTGCAATTCTAACACTCCCACATTTTGCATATGCATCAATCAGTGATCCAATCAAAACATAATGTGATTCACAGCCCAGTTGAATGATGAATCCATGCATCTGGAAGACCTTCATCAGACTACTTCCTCCAACAAAGGCTTTCATAATACTACCCAAGGTAAAGGAATCAGGGATCATACCTATCAAAATTTGGAGTTGGAATAAGGGCAAGAAAAAATTCATAAAGGGAAACAATATATGCACATTCATGAAACAGAAGTACTAGCTAAAATATCGGTGCTTACACTTGTTTGTAATATATGCCATTGATTGATAACTTCCAGTGGATAGTTGTTCATTACATGGTTAGCATTGAAACACAAATGAATGTTCATTTGAAAGAAAAAACGCAATGAGTGGTTACATCTTCTGTCTCTTGAGCATGCCAAGCAACTCAAACATTGAAAATGCAGCATAAGTAGTATCAAGATTCATTGCAAGTATGTTAAAAAGTTTATGCTTTTAATGAGAAAAGGCTTCTTGGCATCTATTATCACTCTCTTACAAAATTGACTGCCCACTTTATGATCAACTAAATGTGAAGGTGCTTTACTTATTTTGGGGAACCCAAAAAAGTGCAAATGAAACAAAATAATCTGATAACAAATCTTCTAGGAATCTAGGTGGAAAAAGAGATGATGAGATAAGCATGCATCATAGTGTTCAAAAGAATTTTAGTGGATTCCTATGAGACCCCTCAACATCAAGTTATACTATGAGAATCCCAGTTTTGCTCTCACATTTTTACTTGTGTTTTCAGGGTTTTTTTCTTTGAAGATATCCTTTGGGCTTAACCGAATCCTATTAACATTTCACTTCATAAAACTATTTTGCATGTATTCATAAATACCATTTTAATTTCTACAAATCTATGAGTTCAAAATTACACTCAACCATATGAAATGCGTTGGATTACACCATCTAACTACCTGAATAACTTTACACATTTTGATTTTGTTTTCTTTTATGATTTATGCATCAAACCAATATTGGACAATGCAAGAACAACACATGCATAATAATTTAAAATTTAAAAATTTCAAGAATATGTGACAATACCTGCTCTAAGCATTGAACGAAACAATCGTAAGGCATCATCAGCAAAACCCTGAACAGCATACCCACCTATCATCACATTCCAAGAAACCACATCCCTCTCCAACATCGACTCAAAAATGTAACATGCGTCTTCCATTTTCCCACACTTCGAATGCAAATCAACCAATGCACTCTGCACAAACAAGTTCTTAACAAGTCTACTCTTTTGAATACATCCTTGAATTTGCTTCCCTCTGTCCAAACACATCATACTCGTACACGCCCTCAAAGCGCTCCCATAAGTGAACTGATTAGCCTTAACATTAACACCAATCCTATGCATTGCTGAAAACACCACAAGAGCTTCCTCTGAGTCCCCATTTTGAGAATACCCAGAAACCAACGCTGTCCAAGTGACCAAACTCCTCTCAGACATTCTATCGAACACTTTACGGGAGTTAACCATGTCACCGAGCTTCGAATAGAATATAACTAAATTTGTGTTTAAATATGCATTTGAATGAAGCCCATTGGCTAAAAGATGACCATGAATCAAACGGCCTTCCATTTTTGCCTTTCTGTGGATGCAAAGCCGCAAAATTTTTGAATACAGAGAATAATCCGAGTGGGTTGGGTTAGAGAAGATGAGTTTTAGAGCATCTTGTAATCTTCCCAAGTGGCAAAGTAAATGGATAGTTGAATTTACGGATGTGGGTTCTAGTATTTTGTTGAGATTGTTAATCTTTTTCTGGCAGGTTCTCTTCATGTTCGGACTTCAGTTCTCTGCATGCTCGTGTTCACAGAATTTTGAATGATTGGAAAAGAAAATATGATAAAGAATCTACGTATATTAAATTCACCTAATTCTTTTTAAGATAAAATTCCATATTAAATTCACCTAATTCTTTTTAAGATAAAATTTCAATTTAGTGTAATTTTTTTTAAAATAATTTCAAATAAGTAATAAATTTTATGAATATTAATAATAAAAGATATATGTTATAAGCCTATAATTATTTGTAAGAAAATGACTGATAATAAAAGTTATATATATATTTTTTATAAGCCTATAATTATTTGTAAGAAAATGACTGAAATGTAATTTTCTCATTTTTTAATTCATCACGGTCACACCGTACCAATTAGGGAATATTCAATTGGCGTGTTTTTCGAGTCTGAAAAAAAATATAATATGTTCAATAATTTTGGTATAATTATTTCTATTTTTATGTAGGTTATTTGTATCTCTTAAATTATTAAGAAATATTATTTTAATCTCCTAAATTATAAAAATGTGTAAATAGACCCTTAAATTATTAAAAAGTATCACTTTATTCTGTAAATTATAAAAGCGTGGAGATTGAACCCTCTAATGGAAGGGGTTAAAGTGAAATACGCCAATAGTTTATGGGTCTATTTGTATGTTTTTATATTTCAAGGGACAAAATGATATTTTTCAACAGTTTATGGATTCACTTGTATGCTTTTATGATTTACGAGTTTAAAGTGATGCTTTTTAATAATTTAAGGGGTATTTGTGTAAATAATTCCTTTTATTTTAGTAATGTTAAAGGAAAAACTAATATATATAGATGGTGTAAAAATATAAGAATAAAATATATATATATATATATACAATTTAGTGTATAAAGATGACAATATTGTTTTTTGGGGAAATTAAAAAAAAATCAGGATTTGAGTTCTATAACAAAATAAGTCCTGAATTTTTAATTTTTTATCAATTGAAAAAAAAATCAAAAGATTAGAATTTAAATTGACTAAATTAAAAACTTATGATTTATTTTATTATAAGACTCAAGCTTTAGGAATTTTTTTTGTAATTATTTCTATTTTTTATGGGAATTTTTTTTAAAGTCCATGGTATTAAGATTTTATAAGATAAATGACATACAATATTTTCGTAATAGTTGGGGTCCCTCAACATTTTTACATAGAAAATTTAACGTAGAGAAATTTCACCCCAACACAAAGAAATTTTAATTTTCACAAAGAAATTTCTCTAATATGATCATGGAGAAATTTCAAAATTTATCTGATATTATCACAGAGAAATTTCATCGAGAGACCTTAACTAATAAAAAAAACATATTGGACCTCTCATACTACCCAAAGTTTGAGAGGGATGTTTCACTAATTTTTCCTTTATTCTAACGGCGTCAATGTAATTTGTTGTTTTAATTATTGGGAAATTCTAATGTATAACCCTTTAAAAATAGTGTATCATATTCACTTCTAGTTATGTCATTTTTCATTTTATTATTTAATTATGACCAATTTTCTTCTTTAGTTATGACATTA
The DNA here is from genome assembly GCA_025200525.1 of Camellia lanceoleosa. Taxonomy (NCBI): domain Eukaryota; kingdom Viridiplantae; phylum Streptophyta; class Magnoliopsida; order Ericales; family Theaceae; genus Camellia; species Camellia lanceoleosa. Next base: position 2,251,317 of record CM045762.1, on the reverse strand, counting down.
TTTTAATTATGACTTATGAATTTTTTAATTATGTCTCATATTGTGTTTAATTATGATTTTTTTAATTATGACTTAAAAAATTAAAATTATATCATTTTCTTTTTTAGTTATAAGATGCATAAAAAGTGTGCACCATAGTCTTTCCCTTAATTATTTGGGTGATTTTGGCATTCAAGATTAGCAAGTGAGCCTAATATATATATACTAGTTATCAAAAAGCCCGTGCAAGGCACGAGTCAAATGTTATAATATAAAAATTATATAAAAAAAATAATTAATTAAATTATTTAAGTTGATCACTCGTGTTCTCTTTTTTATAAGAGACATAAATGGCTTAACTTTTTAGACACCAAAATTTAAATGAAGAATTTTTATATATTTTATACATTTTAATATTTTAATTTAAAACTTGTTTTCTATTTTTAATGCAATATTAATAATTAAATTTTTTTGCATTCATGTGTGTTAATATATATATATATATATATATTTGTGTGTGGAGTAAGCATTGTAGCTAATTCATTAGTTTTTTTTTATATATATATATAAATTGTGATGTAGTTGATCTTATACACGATTTTATTAATTTTAATTTCTAAGAAATTCTTTATATAAGTGCTAGTAGTATTGTCAATAACATTCTATAAATAATATAAATATTAGGTAATTAATGTAGTCTTTTAATAATCATTGTATACTAATTTTAATAAGGGTTTTTTTTTTTTTTTTTTTTTTAAGATCCCTAGTATGAATATTTTATAGTATAAAGGACATTCAATATTTTTATAATGTCTAAGGTCTCTTGAATCGATCCAGAGAAAATTCAATTTAGAGAATTTCTTTGAACTTCCATAGAGTTCTAGAGAAATTCTGGTTCTAGAGAAATTCTGTTCAAACCAGAGAAATTTTGCTTTCAAAGAAATTCTGGTTCTAGAGAAATTTTGTCCAAGCTAGAGAAATTCTGTCCAAACCAAAGAAATTCTCTCTAAACTAGAGAAATTCCTAGAGAAATTTGCCTCATTACCTATAGAGAATTACTTTGGGTTCAAACCTGTAGAAAATTTGCAATACTTGGGTTCAAACTCTGGTTTATCATTATTAATATGCAACATTTGGGTTCAAACTCTGGTTTATCATTATTGATATCATGTCAATAATGATAGATATCATCATTACCTGTAGAGAATTTACCTCATTATCTGTATTTCTTTTGGTATTCGGCATTAATGTATTGCATATCAATCTTGGTTCTTGCAATGATAACCCTTATAAGTGTTGTGTCGTTGGTTCCCAATCCTTTTATCGCCCTAGGTAATACCTGTAACGTTCCAGAGTAGTTATCAATGGATTGAACTTGAATTCCTATGATGGATCATATGAGTTAATATATATATATATATATAAGGAAAATAAAAAACAAACACAACAATCAAAACAAAATAGCCTTTATGCACTAGTGGCGTTGCATAGAAGTATTGTTGAAGAACAAAGAAATTGGAAAGTCACAATCCCAAGTCAATATCTCAAAAACCAGTTGTTCATAACTCAAATGATAGTCTAGTCCTTAAAACTATTACATACAACCATATATATATGCATCCTAAGAAGTCCTAATTACATTAATAAGAAAAGAAAAACTGAAGACTGGATAAATACCTTTACAAAGTACTTTGCAGGATTATGTGTACACTGTAGAATTGTCAAAAGGGCAAGCTCAAATTTCCCTGAAGTTTCACTTTTTAGAGCCTGTAATTATCTTAATTTGTTAAAATCATAACGAGAATTTCCAATAAAAAGAGACAGTGACAATATTAAGAACAAATTACCTTTTTCAGTGAGTTCTCATATATATTATGGTAAGAAGAATCAATAGCAGCCAAATGTGCCCTACTTATTACAATATATGGTTTCTATAAAATAAGTACAAGAGTCATTATGTTTGTAGGCTTTGTATGGTTCTAAGGTGTATACAATCATAGATATTCTGGTTCAAACCAGAGAAATTCTAGACCCAGATAAATTATGTCTAAACTAGAGAAATTTTGGTTCCAGAGAAATTTTGTCCAAACCAGAGAAATTCTAGTTCTAGAGAAATTCTGTCCAAACCAGAGAAATTCTCTCCAAGCCAGATAAATTCCAAGAGAAATTTGTTTCATTACCTATAAAGAATTACTTTGGGTTCAAACTAGAGAAAATTAAATTTTCTCTGAACAAAATTGTTAATTTTTGAAACTAGACTTTACAAATACAAACCAATTGATTGTTCTCCATTTGGAATACTTGTATATTCACCATTACAGTGGCCCAGAGAGTGCGAATGCCTCAGACTGAGTAAGTGACTCCAATTTCCAACCAGAAAATGGATTAAGGGGGTCAGGAGGGGATGGATACTTAATTGCAGGTGATGGGTTTGATTCTTTGACTGATGAGCGTAAATGGGGTGCTCGAATGACCAAAGCAAGCCTTGTTCCTCCTGTTTCTAGGAAATATGAAGTAATTGATCAATATGTTACTGTAGCAGATAAAGAGGAAGTGAAAAGGAAGATGCGGGTTTCCTTACCTGCTGATTATACTGAGAAGCTCTGTGCTCAAATAAATGACACTAACAAGTCAAATATGGAGATTCTTGAAGTTAAGGATTATAAACCTAGAAAACAGCTTGGAGAGAGAGCTTTACAACAATGGCGAACCTCAGCGACACCGAGCCTTCGTTTCGGTGCTCTCGATCCGCTGCTATTCCATTTTTCCGTCCTCGATTCGCTAGAGTTAGCAACATGATAATCGTGAGATCGAGATCAGTGAGTTGATTTGAGAAAAACAAATTTCTCTGTGATATATGGGTGTGGAGTTGAGGGACCTTAGACATCACAAAATAATATTATGGATCTCTTCCATTACTAAAAATGGGAGAGAGATTTTAGACTAATTTTCTCTTTTAATAATCATTGTAAAAACAAATGTAAAAATTACGTTTCTAAAATTTCTTTTAGAACTTTTGTTTATAAAAACAAATGTAAGTAAACAATAGTAAAAATTATCATGTTTTGTTGGAGATGCCGGGCCAGACATGGCCTAAAGCAGAGAAACAGACAAAAAAGAAGTTGTCATCATCTTCACTGTAGCAAGTGTTAGAACATCATCTCGCTCGCTAGCTATATATGGGCTTGCGTTGTGCCTCCTCATGGCACCCAAGAATCTCAAATCCCTAATCGCTTTTGTGTATCTTTGAATGTGGTAAGTTCAAACCAGATTCACTATCGATCTCACTTTGTATATATAAATGTTCCTATATAGAAAGTTATTTGAGCATTTGCAGCCTTTTACCCTTCGTTTTTCATCAAATTTATTCAATAATATAGATCAGAGCTTTGTTTGGTTTGATATAGCGAGAATCAAAATTTTCATCAATTCTTTTTAAAAATACCTAATTTATCCCCACAAAAAGCATCCTTTTAACCAATGAAAGTGAAAAAAACTGATCTCCAATCCTTCGGCATTTAACAATCTCATCAAATTTTAAGTTAAAATAGGGTTGATGAAAGATTTGATTCATCTCTTATTTGATGAAATATGTGGTGAAAACTTGATTTGATGCAAGTTTGATGAATGGATTGGATCTTATTTTTCTCAACTTTGTGATTAGATCTGTTGATTATTTTTCACTATATTTGAAGGGAGAAAAGGTGTAATATGGCAACAAAGACGAGCGAAGGTGACCCAAATGAAGTAGATGTGAAGGGAACGGGGCGTCGGGCGACTCTAATTTGCAAGTCGATGTTTCCTATTCCTCCGGTATCAACATCCTCAAATTTATGGTCTTTTCTTTTCTTTTCTCTAGCCAAATACTTTTTTTTCTTGGTTTTGGGTTTCAATTGTAATTTTCTCCCCAAAATAACTCTTTTTTTTACGCTGTGTTTGGATTGAGTGATTTGAAGAGAAAAGAAAAGAAATGGAGAGATATCTTACTTGTTTGGATAACCTAAATGGAGAGAAACTCATTTCTCTTATAAGTCTCATTTTCAATCTTACCAAAAGTGGAGAGATTGTGAGAGAAAAGAAACCACTGTTTTCATAATACCAATTTTGTCCCTATAAAAATAAAAGAAATAAAATGATTGAAAATATAAAAAGGTTATTTTGGTAATATAACATAAAATAATTTCTTTTGTTTTCTCTTAATGAAATCTAACCAAACAAAAACAAGAATGAGAGAAATCACAATCATTTCATTTCTTTTCTTTTATTTCTTCCTTATCTAAACAAAAAGAAGAGAAATCACAATCATTTCTTTTCTTTTCTTTTCTCTTATAATTTAACTAATCCTTTCTTTTATTTTCTTTTCTCCTAGGTTCCCAAACATAGTGTTAATTTAATTTGATGAAACCAAAATAGATTTGAATATCCCATGTAATTTTGATTGGTTTATTGTAATTTTCAATGGATTATAGATATTTAGTTTAGATTTATTTAGGGTAATTTAGACATGGTTGTTCGTCGTTGCTTTCAGGAGATAGCTCCATATTGTGCTAATTGTGCTTCCTTTTTGTTTTGTTTTCTGATAAAGACTCAATCTTTGAGATGATTTAGTTATGTTGTATTTGGTTGGAGGATTTGGAGAGGATTTGAAAAGGGAAAGGGAAAGGGAAAGGGAAAGGGAAAAGGTGTGTGAAACTAGATGAATTTTTCCTTTTCTTTTGTAAATTCCTTTCCAAGTTTCCCAACTAAACACAGCCTTAATGTACTGGCTTACTATAAATAATCTGAAACAAAATTTGCTAGAGCATATTCATACTCATTTTTTTATATCGGATTCCTTACACAGAAGGTTTGTAGTTTAATCCTCATTTGGGCTAAGGTGTATACAACACTATTTCTTCATACATTGATGCCATAAAAATTTAGTAATTACGTATTCAACACTATTCCAGCAAACTTTATGTAAAATCACTTTATGCTGTTCACGGACATACCAAATAAACGAAAACACATCTAAAAACAATTTTTGAAAAATCAAACCAAACCGACACTAAGTATTTATGGAACATATGTATCGCATGATGTATCACATATCATATATTGCATCATGTATCATATATGTATCGTAAGATGCATTTAATTTAAGATATGTATTGATGATAATATCAATTTATCTATAAAAAAGTATCAAATTGGAAGATTAAGTATAATGAATCGGAAGATATTGACAACATTGTAGTGGGCTCTGGTATGCTTATTTAGGTGATTATCTGCTAATCTTGTTTGTATGCCTCTCCAGAAGGTTAATCCTGTTGGTGTGTCTCGCCACCGAGCGTTCACTGGTTGTTTGCCTCGCCAGACGGTTAATCTTGTTCGTAAGGTTCCCCATGATGTTAAGAAGAGTTGTGATGCTGCCAGATTCCTTACAGAGAAGGTTTGTAGTTTCATACTCATTTGGGCTACTTCATTCTACAAGCAACAAAATTTTACCATGTAAAAAACATTTGTACCCATAAAAATTTAGCAAATACATATTCAGTACTATTTTGGCAAACTTTACCCAAAATCACCTTTATTGAAGGTTTTGAGTTTTTGATTATCTGATTGATTGTCAAAGATGGATCTGAATTTACGTGGGTATGATGCATTGTCAATGCTCTGACCAAAATTTAGTAAATACTTATTCAGCACTATTTCTTATCCAAGGAATTCATTCGCGGGTTGGTTGATGATAAATTCTTACTTTGTGGAGGTATTGTAAATGCCCTCGAAGATGTCAATGTGATCCGTACAATGGTGGATCAGAATAAGAAGGATATGAAGGTGCCAGTGCAGATGCCCTTGCACAGGCAGCATGTGTACTATATTCTGGGAAAGAGACCAAGAAGTGAGGGAAGTTCTGACTCCACGATATCCTTCTCTAATGATGATTTGGAGGGGGTGGATCTTCCTCACAACGATGCTCTGGTGATCTCCTTAAACGCAAGTGATCACGAAGTGAACAGGATCCTTGTGGATCCGGGCAGCTCGGTTAATGTAATGTACAAAAACTTGTTCAAGGTGCTCAATCTGAAGCCCGGGAACATGAAGCAAACCGATATTCTGATGTCTGGATTCAACGAGGTACCAGTGCGACCCATGGGGGTTGTTAATGTAAATATAATATCGCTGTCATTCATTATACATGTAAAGTAAAGTAAATTGTAATGTTTATTATTTCTTTATTATTTCTGCTTTCGGTGTAGCATCATATGTAAAACACTCTCCTCTCTATAAAAGAGAGTGAGCTTGCTTCTCTTTGACACACTGAATATAACACACACTTCATTCAGTCTCTCTCTCTCTCTTTCTCTCTCTCTTTCTTTCTACCAAACTTACATGGTATCAGAGCCCAGTTCTCCACTCCTGGCATTTTCTGTTTTTGATGCTTAGTCCCGTACATAGTGGCACTACACCATTCTACTCGGAATCACCTCACGATTCCAACGGCACCACCCCTATCACTAGACTTGCCATCACACGCCGTCACGCGTCGCCTTTGTGTTCGGCGCGTATTAGCTTCCGCCGCCACTCGCACACGCGCCATTCATGCGCTCCTCCGTTGCTTGCTCATGTCAGCATTTGATGTCAGCCTTGTGCTTGCGTACGCCTTGCATGCATCGTTCTGCTTCCGTGCACCCCGCGTGCACCGTTCTGCTAATTTGCACCCGTGTGCGCCATTTTGTTACGGTGCATTGTGCATCCTTCTGTAGACACCCCATTTTTGACCGACCTTAAGACTCAGACGTCATCGATTGAGCGCTCGATGATCGCGCATGTTTGTGCTCGTTTCGAGTTTCCAGAGTTTTCGGCTAAGTGCCTTGCCTCCGGGCCTCTGAACTTTTTGTGTTTTGGCTTGGTTTATGGACCATGCCTTGTTGACCTTGCCTGGAGGGAGAGAGAGGCCTGTAGGCCACTTTTCGTAGTCGTAGACTATTTTTCCCTCTTGTAGGCTAGTTTTCGATTTCTGGAGCCTTCGGCCGAGCGCCTTGTCTCGGAACCTCTTAACTTTCTCTTTTTGGCCTGGTTTTTGGACCATGCCTTGTTGCCTTTGCCTAGAGGGAAACAGAGGCCTGTAGACCACTTTTGTGGCCGTAGACCACCTTTCCCTCTCGTAGACCACTTTTTGCGCCCGTAGACTAGTTTTCGGGGCTTCCGGCTGAGTGCCTCGCCTTGCGGACTTTTGTCTTGCTTCCTTTTTGGTTTGGTTTTGAACTAAACCTTCTTATCCCTTGCCTGGAGAGTGGAACACGGGTGTAGACCAGTTTCTCCTTCTGTAGACCACTTTTCTTCCCTGCCAGCCAGTTTTTTGGTCGGCCAGCTAGGGTGGGTGGTCAGTGGACCACCTAAAGTGGTCGGCAACCATGCCACCACCTTTCTCTCTCTGTGCAGACCACCTTTCCCCCCTTGCTGACCACTTTTTCTCCCTGCAGACCACCTTTTCTGGTCGGTCGACTAGTGGGAGTGGTCGGTTGACCACTTCAACTGGTCGGCAGCTTTCCTGCACTTTCTGCAGATATTTTCCATGCCAGCTGTGCCAGCTGTTGGGCACAGAAAGCATCTTGTATGGAGGGATTGAACCAAGCTTCTAGCTTGTTCAACCAGCTCGAAGCTTGGATTTCTATATAAGGGAGCCTCCTCTCTCTTGTCTCAGGCTGAGAAAATTACATTAGGGCTATACATATTATATCTCTCTTGTTTTCTCCCTTTCTCTCTCTCTCTCTCTCTCTATATATATATATATATTTGCATTGGTTTGTGCTTTAAAGTGCCATTTCTTCACACTTTTGCACATAAACACCTAGTAAAACACCTTCATTCTTGAGCTGAGGTTCTTGGAGGTTGCATTTGAGTGTTTTCAGCTGGTTTTAGCTCAGAAAAGTTGCTGGAGTTGTTGCCTTGTTCTTGGTCTTCAAGGGTAAGGCTCTAATCCTTTTAAATCTTTGTTTTGTTTAAGTCTTTGTCCCTATTTGCATGATGTTTTAGGCCTAACTTTCAACTGCAAAAAACTTCATTTTCAAGTGCTTTAAATGGTTGTTTGAGACCTCTTTGGTGTTGGGGGTGTTTCACCTCCTTGTATGCCTTATTTGCTAGGCTTTTGAGCCATCCCTTGAAGCTTTTGTTTTAGCCTTTGCATGGCCTTTCTACCATTGAATTCTAGGGGAATTTTAGTGGTGGACATGTGGTTTTGAGGCCCCAAATGGGTGGGGGTTGTCCTCCTTCCTCTTCTCTTGTGTGCTTATGTTGATGGCTCACCAAGTTAGCATGTTTTTCTACCTCCTTGAGGCCCCCATCTTAGCATGTCTTAGGCCTTATTTTAGCATGGCATAACACTGTTTTGGGTTGGTTTGGTTATCTCTTGCATGCTCCTTGTACTTGTAATGCAATTCCACTCACTAGCCTAACATGCATCATGCTTTTGGACCATCATTCTAGCATGTTTTTGGCTCCACTCCAGCAAGCTTATACTCATGTTTTTCCATGCTTAAGCTCTATTTTAAGTATTTTTGGTCATGCATGCCTTGCTTTGTATAGCTATAGTTCAATCTTGCTTACTAGCTTTCTGTTTTGAGTTCACTAGCATGCATTGCTTGGGCTATTTGCATGATTTAGCATCATTTGATACATGATTTTAGAGCATGTCCATTGTCATACACTCACATGTGTCACTCTTTCAATGCTTTTGGAAGGTTGTGCTTTATGCCTTAAATATGAGCTAATATGTATGCCATCTTGTCTAAGCGTTTGGGCTACCATATCAATGCATTTTTGGTGTTATTTTGCCATGATACAACTCTGTTTTTGGCTAGTTTGGCCACTTGTGGTTTGCATCTTGTACTTGTAGAGCAAATCTCACTTACTAGCCTTGCATGCTTGTTGTTTTAGCTCATTATCCTAGCATGTGTTGGCTCTACTACAACATGTTTTTGGCCTTGATTTGACATGCTCTAGGACTGTTTTGGGTTGTCTTGGTCATATGGTTCATGTATTGCATAGCTGTAGTGCAATGGGCTTGACTAGCCTTGTGTTTTGATGCCTCTAGCATGCTTTGTTTGAGATGTTTGCTTGCCATGACATCATTTAACATGTTATTTCAGAGTATATAGCATTTCCATATTCTCACTTCTTTCACTCTTTGAGTACTTTTAAGAGTTGTGCCTTTGTGCCTCGACTATGGGCCAATGCGTATGCATGCTTGTCTAGGCTTTTGAGCTCCCATCCCAGCATGTTTTGGTCTTTGTTTTGACCTAATTGAGCTCTGTCTATAGCTGGTTCAATCATTTGTGCCATGCATTGCATGCCTCTTGTGCAATCTCCTTTAGTAGCCTTGTACCTTAGGCCCTCTTGCATGCTATACTTGTGTTGTTTGAGTGATTTGGCATCATTTCACACATGATTTCAGTGCATATAGTGTAGCTACACTCTGACATTTGTTACTTCTTAATCATGTTTGAGAGTTGTGCTCTTATGCTTAGTTGATGAGCCGGTGCATGAGTATGCATTACCTTGCCTTTCATGCCTTCATTTCAGAGCATTTTGGCCATTATCTTGGCATGCATGAGGTCTATTTGGGGTTGGTTTGGTCCATGGAGTATTGCATTACATAGCCCTTGTGTTGTATCCTTCACTAGCTTTCATGCTTTAGGACTCTAACTTGACATGCTTATGTTGTTTGCATGTTATTTGGAATGTTATTGCATTGCATTGTGTTTGGATTGAACATTAATCCAGACACGAGAAACAAGGGACGCTTCATACTTGAAGTGATGAAACGTGCCTCATTTCTTGATCGTCGACCCTCTTGATCATGCATGATAGAGGTTAAGGCTCTTATGTGTTATTTGTGCATTCATTGACATTGAATTGTGCAAACTTGGTTTCTTGGCCATCGTGCTTTGCGATGCTCGGTTGGTGGCCCGAGAGTCGAGAACCACACCCTCTTGAGCTTAAGAAATGATAGGGAGGGTGGTTGTGCACACATACCTTGCAAATACACTGCTGTGTCCCTTCTTGTTCTCTATTGTAACAAATTAGAGCTTGGCAGAATTTTCTGGTCGGTAGACCAGTAAAAGTGGCTGGCCAACCACTTTTTCTGGTCTGTAGCATGTCTAGGTGGTCTACACCATCCTTTTCTGGTCGGTAGCCCTCCTGGAGATCTCCATGTTGGAGTAAAAGCTATCTGAAGGTTTGTGCAGTGTTCTGAGATCAAATGCAAACAGAGACAAGTCTGGGCATCGCAATGGATTTCCGAGCAAAAAACCAAGTGCATGCATTGTTCAACTTTCCATAGTAGAACTGAGTAGTGTAGTTTAATGCTTACTTGTCAATTAGCATGTTTATGTAATTTAATTAATTTGTTAATTAGTTAAAGTGATGTAATAATTTAGTTGTAGCTAGTTATTCAATTTGTTGTGTAATAACTAGTCTAATTAGCTTTATTAGATTAGTTAGCTAGGTTAGCTTAGAAGTAGCTTAGCTTATTCATTCGGACCCTCCGTCGAGAGGGCAAATGTTGTAATAAGTGTGCGTGTGTGTGATGCATGTCTTCCAACCCCATTTCTTTCTCCCTTTTACTTATCAGCTTTCGATGGTTAGTTTTAGGGTCATTTTCAATTAGTATCCTTATGCTTCGCATGCGTGCATCATTCATCTGTTTTGCATGCACCAGGCTCGGCGCATCATACAAATTGCATTGTATTTCAATTCCAATTTGAATACATGTATCAAATTGTAGCATTCACATGACATCTTAGAAGAGCCGAGCCTATCTTAGTTGTATTTTGCATGTGTTGCATTAGGCATTGTTGACATAGCTAGGATCATGCATGATTACTAATTAGCTTCTGTTTTGGCTCGGAGTATACAGTGAGTGTTTATTCTTTAGCATCCTTGCATGTGTGTAAGTGACTGCCATGATAGCATGCTTGCCATGAGGCTATTTGCTTAAGTGATTAACTGCATGAATGCCTGTGGGTGAACGTTTGATTGCTTGAATTGAGACAATTTATCAAATGTGCGTTTTAAGCCCACTTTGCAGAGTGGCAAATCATGTTTTTCTAAGCCTACTTGAGGGTGGCAAAACCGCATCTTAGCCTACTTGCGAATAGCATCTTCAAACCATTTGCGAAAAACAAACATGAGATGTTTTGTTCCAAATCGAGCGATTTAGTCTATACTTGTATGCTGTGCGCATCACATAGTAAGCTAGCTAATAAACCGGAATATGAACACATGTATTTTTAAAACAACATATCATGTTTAGTAGAGGCCGATCCTTTGATCGGGCGAGCGAGGGTGCTCATTTCATGACCTTCCTCTCTCGTACCCAAGTTCCCGAGCCGAGGCAACTTTGGTAATGATGGACACGTGGCCTTAGGCACGAGTCAGGGTTTCCTAAATTTCCCAAAAACAAAATATTTAGGTGGCGACTCCGAAATCTAGCAAAGCAATCCATGTTTAGCACTTCTTGATTAAAATCAATTTTCCAAAAAGATTTGTTAGATTTGGACTCTTTGGTGATTTATCAGTCTTACATTGCACTTTGTGAGATTAGATTCAGAACCGTGACATGTGACGCCCCGATTTTACACTATTGGTTGCAGTCAAGGGGGAGTCACTAATGAGTCCTATGGTCAATAACCAAGTAAGATCCCAGATCGCCGGAGGAGTCAAATTAGCCTCCCTTCTAAGTCCAACTTTCTTAGGCAGTCCTATGGTATTGATAGAAGGTCTCATAAGCAACGATAAGGTTCATACATATACATAGAATATAAATACATAACAACCACGAATATACTTAATTCAAAAGCTTGTTCCATTACATTACATCCCAAAAGAAAGTTTAAATCTTCACATGAGTCTTACAAAATATCGAAAAGAAACTTTTAACTTTCCTAAGATAGCCAAAAGTCTTCGAAGGTTTCAGGCTTGTCGTCTCCAGCTATAAGTTCCTCTTCGTCACCTGACATAATACGCCGTGAGCTTTGAATGCCCAGTACACACACACACACCCCATCCCCTTTTCTCCAGTCCAATACACAATCACAATTAAGTTAGATGTTAGTAAACTAGAAATTCCCCAAAGAGATTTCGTCCTCCCAACCACAAGAATCGGACGCGGATTATTTGGTATGCCCCCTCTTTTGTTGCTTTGTTGCAGAACTAACCTCGGATGCCTACCAACGGTTATGTATCGCGTAGCGTCAACCGCAGGGCCTCAAAAGAGACGGTAAAATAGGGCCTTGCCAGAATACCTCCTCACACTAAACCACGTAAGGTCCGAATACAACCGCTCCATTCAAGGGTTCCAAAAACCACTTGCGCAAGACTTAAACTTCCAAATGGGAACGCATCCCAACAATCCATACATCACACATTATCATCTTTTCATTACTCAAGTGATCGAAAACCCAATACCATCCCAATTAATTTTTCCGTTGGGTTAAATGTTTTAAATCAAGGTTAGACCAACTTAACAAGATAATAATATCCACATAAGCATGCATCATTAAGATGAGGAAGATAAAGAACATAACCATAACACATATAATATCGTGCCAAGATATGATCATAAGCTAGTAAGCATTTTCATGAACCCAAGAGCATAAAACATCCATACACAACAAAATTTCCAGATTCAATATCACATAAGGATTAGAATGAAAGGACTATTTTAGATTTTTCACTGGACTCGGCCTTTCTATGGTTCGTAAAGAATTTAATCTAGTTTCCAGAACATATTTTGGAAATGGGATAGCTTTTCTAGATTTTAAGTTACTTAGAAAACACTCCAGCGTTGTCCAGATTCGTCAACCGTTACGAAAATTTGATTTTCTTGCAAACCGCTCACTGTTTTTCAATGAAACCAATTTTAGTTGAAAGCTAACTCCTTAAGGAAGATTTTTACATAAAAATAGAGGTCCATAATAATTTTCTACATTTTCTAGAAATTTTGAAAGTTGGCTGAGAAGACGGATTCTAAGGCACAATACCAAAAACAAGAAGATTTGTGAGAAAAGAGACCCACTACAGGAAAATTTTCATTTATTTTGTGATGAAAACATGCTAACTAACATATATTAAACTCAAAAAATTTGCTTGAAGGTGTGCCTTTGGAAATTTTAAGAGATCGGTATGAAAAAGATAGTTTTGTACCGAAATGAGGGAAAATACAAGAGAGGTAGAATCAAGGCTCAACTCTTATCATTTTTAACACAATTAACTCATCAATAACACATCTAAAAACATTATTTAGAACCCTTAAGAACATGTATTTGAAAAAGGAAAATGAAAGAGAAGGTTGTGTTGTGGCTTACTTGCTAAGCTTTGAGCAAGATGGCTCTCTTCTTCCTCTCAAGACTTCTCTCTTGCTCTCCTTCTCTTCTAGCCGAATGTGTGTGTGTGAATGTGTTGTTTGTGCTTGCCAAGCTAGGGGATGGTGGTATTTATAGGCAATTTTTGGTGTAAAAGGACATAAAAGCCTACTAGTTGGAAATGGATGGAAATGTTAGGATTTGCTTGGAGTCTAATGGGATAGGAGTGATTAGGGAGCTTAATCATAGGATTAGGCAACATCTAGTTGATTCCTAGTTAAAATGAAACTAGTATTGGAAACAACATCCTAGGTCTAGGGTACTAGGTTTTGGGTTTTCTAGAACACTATGATCATAAATCTTGAAAATTGGCTTCTCACTTCTCCCTAGGGTGGCCGGCTATTGGAAAGGGTGATGGGACTATTTTTTTAATCAATTTAGCTACTAGGGGCACATTTCTCAATGTATATACATATAGATTTCAATTGATTGATGGTACTTAAAGTATAAGGGTACATGTACTAGTTTTTGAGGTAAATTTTGAATTTAAATAAAGAAGTAAGGGCTTGAAGTTAAATTCATGAATTAGAACCTTACTTACATAGACTTAAACTAAAATAGGCTAAGGAACCTAATTCGGCTAGAATATTCTTGTTTCGATAAAAAAAAAAAAACAAAAAATAAAATAAAATGCTAACCGACAAGATTTGAAATAATTCAAGGAATTGAGGGGTTTTAAGAAAATAATTCAAACATTAGGGTCTTTAAAGTGAATACATTTTTTAGGGGCTTCACATGACAGGAGTCCGAACTGTAGTAGCTAAGAACTACGATTTGCGCCCTCGCGTGCGGAGCGGAGTTCAGGTGGTCTACAGTTTCTGGCGACTCCATTGGGGATTTAGAGAACTTGACTCAAACTCAAGATATGTTGTTTTGTCTACACTTATGTGTCTCTTTGCATTGCAATTGCATTGGTGCATCTAGGACACCGTGTTTGCCGTCTGCTATTCTTGAAGCGGTTCTTGAAATTTCATTACCATAAGGTCGACGGTTACGGGCTCTGCCACGATGGGAACACAAACCTCGATTTTTACCGAGGCATCCTTTTTGACCATTCGACCTAGTTGCATATCGGAAACTGTAGTGACCATTCCAAGCTACGACAGGTTGCTTACCCGATAGTAGGTTGTTTGAAACCGCTGCGTGCATAGTGAAACCCTAGCTCCTGACAAAATAGGAATGGGAAACCCAACCCCTCCATAGGGGTGTTTTGGATCTTACTTGCTTGATATGTGCTGTCAGAGTGTGTCTCTACAGGTTGTATGTGTCAGTTTGCAAGTCTGGTTGCAAGTCAGTTTGCCGTTCTGCTACGGTGCACCGCGCACCCTTCTTGCTATTATGCGCCACTATTCCGGCAAACTTTATGCTAAATAACTTTATGATGTTCATGGACATACCAAATAAATGAAAACACATCTAAAAATAATTTTTGAAAAATCAAACCAAACTGACACTAAGTATTTATGGAACATATGTATCGCATTATGTATCACATATCATATATTGCATCATGTATCATATATGTATTGTAAGATGCATTTAATTTAAGATATGTATTGATGATAATATCAATTTATCTCGAAAAATGTATCAAATCGGAAGATTGAGTATAATGAATCGTAAGATATTGACAACATTGTAGTAGGTTCTAGTATGCTTATTCAGGTGATTATCTGCTAATCTTGTTTGTGTGCCTCGCCAGAAGGTCAATCCTGTTGATGTGTCTCGCCACCGAGCGTTCACTGGTTGTTTGCCTCGCCGGACGGTTAATCTTGTTCGTAAGGTTCCCCATGATGTGAAGAAGAGTTATGATGTTGCCAGATTCCTTACAGAGAAGGTTTGTAGTTTCATACTCATTTGGGCTACTTCATTCTACAAGCAATAAAATTTTACCATGTAAAATATATTTGTTCCGAGAAAAATTTAGCAAATACATATTCAGTACAATTTTGGCAAACTTTACCCAAAATCACCTTTATTAAAGGTTTTGAGTTTTTGATTATCTGATTGATTGTTAAAGATGGATCTAAATTTATGTGGGTGTGATGCATCGTCAATGCTCTGACCAAAATTTAGTAAATACTTATTCAGCACTATTTCTTATCCAAGGAATTCATTCGCAGGTTGGTTGATGATAAATTCTTACTTGGTGGAGGTATTGTAAATGCCTCTAAAGATGTCAATGTGATCCGTACAATGGTGGATCAGAACAAGAAGGATATGAAGGTGGCAGTGCAGATGCCCTCGCACAGGCATGTGTACCATATTCTGGGAAAGACAACAAGAAGTGAGGGAAGCTCTGACTCCACGATATCCTTCTCTGATGATGATGTGGAGGGGATAGATCTTCCTCACAACAATACTCCGGTGATCTCCTTAAACGTGAGTGATCACGAAGTGAACAGGATCCTTGTGAATCCGGGCAGCTCGGTTAATGTAATGTACAAAAACTTGTTCAAGATGCCAATCTGAAGCCGGGGGACCTGAAGCAAACCGATATTCTGATGTCTTAATTCAATGAGGTGCCAGTGCGGCCCATGGCGGTTGTTAGTGTAAGTATAATATAGCTGTCATTCATTATACATGTAAAGTAAAGTAAATTGTAATGTTTATTATTTCTTTATTATTTTTGCTTTCGGTGTAGCATACTATGTACAACACTCTCTTCTCTATAAAAGAGAGCGAGCTTGCTTCTCTTTGATACACTAAATATAAAACACACTTCATTCAGCCTTTCTCTCTCTCTCTACCAAACTTGCATGGTGTCAGAGCCCAGTTCTCTGCTCCTGGCATTTTCTGTTTTTGGTGCTTAGTCCCGTACACAGTGGCATTACACCATCCTACTCGGAATCACCTCACGATTACAACGGCACCACCCCCATCACCAGACTCGCCGTCACATGCCGTCACGCGTCGCCTTTGTGTTCGGCGCGTCTCAGCTTCCGTCGCCACTCGCACACCTGCCATTCACAAGCTACTCCATTGCTTGCTCACGTCAGCCCCGTGCTTCCATGCGCCGTATCTGCTTGTGTGCGCCCCATCTGCATGCGTGCGCCCTGGGTGCGGTTCGCGTGCGCCGTTTAGCGACGGCGCACCGCAGGCCCTTTCTGCTATTATGTGCCACTGTTACGGCAAACTTTATGCGAAATCACTTTATGCTATTCACGGAGATACCAAATAAATGAAAACACATCTAAGAACAACTTTTGAAAAATCAAACCAAACCGACACTAAGTATTTAGGGAACATATGTATCGCATTATGTATCACATATCATATATTGCATCACGTATCATATATGTATCGTAAGATGCATTTAATTTAAGATATGTATTGATGATAATATCAATTTATCTCTAAAAAAGTATCAAATCGGAAGATTGATTATAATGAATCGCAAGATATTGACAACAATGTAGTGGGCTCTTGTATGCTTATTTAGGTGATTATTTGCTAATCTTGTTTGTGTGCCTCTCCAGAAGGTTAATCCTGTTGGTGTGTCTCGCCACCGGGCGTTCACTGGTTGTTTGCCTTGTCGGACGGTTAATCTTGTTCGTAAGGTTCCCCATGATGTGAAGAAGAGTTATGATGCTGCCAGATTCCTTACAGAGAAGGTTTGTAGTTTCATACTCATTTGGGCTACTTCATTCTACAAGTAACAAAATTTTACCATGTAAAATACATTTGTGTTGAGAAAAATTTAGCAAATACATACTCAGTACTATTTTGGCAAACTTTACCCAGAATCACCTTTATTGACGGTTTTGTGTTTTTGATTATCTGATTGATTGTCAAAGATGGATATGAATTTACGTGGGTATGATGCATTGTCAATGCTCTGGCCAAAATTTAGTAAATACTTATTCAGCACTATTTCTTATCCAAGGAATTCATTCGCAGGTTGGTTGACGATAAATTCTTGCTTGGCAGAGGTAGTGTAAATGCCCCCGAAGATGTCAATGTGATCCGTACAATGGTGGATCAGAACAAGAAGGATATGAAGGTGCCAGTGTAGATGCCCGCGCACAGGCAGCATGTGTACTATATTCTGGGGAAGAGACCAAGAAGTGAGGGAAGTTCTGACTCCACGATATCCTTCTCTGATGATGATTTGGAGGGGGTAGATCTTCCTCACAACGATGCTCCGGTGATCTCCTTAAACGTGGGTGATCACGAAGTGAACTGGATCTTTGTGGATCCGGGCAGCTCGGTTAATGGAATGTACAAAAACTTGTTCAAGATGCTCAATCTGAAGCCGGGAGACCTGAAGCAAACTGATATTCTGATGTCTGGATTCAACGAGGTGCCAGTGCGGTCCATAGGAGTTGTTAGTGTAAAAATAATATAGCTGTCATTCATTATACATGTAAAGTAAAGTAAATTGTAATGTTTATTATTTCTGCTTTCGGTGCAGCATCATATGTAAAACACTCTCCTCTCTATAAAAGAGAGAGTGAGCTTTCTTCTCTTTGACACACTAAATAAAAAACACACTTTATTCAGTCTCTCTCTCTCTCTTTCTACCAAACTTACATGGTATCGGAGCACAGTTCTCTACTCCTGGCATTTTTTGTTTCTGGTGCTTAGTCCCGTACACAGTGGCACTACACCATCTTGCTCAGAATCACGTCACGATTCTAACGGCACCACCCTTATCACTAGACTCGCCATCACACGCTATCACGCACCGCATTTGTGTTCGGCGTGTCTCAGCTTCCGCCGCCACTAGCACACGGGCATTCACGCGCTCCTCTGTTGCTTGCTCACGCCAAGATCTCGGCGTCGGCCGATCTTGCTTGCACCTGCGTCGCCGTTACGCTTCCGGCGCCCGTGTGCCTGTTCGCTAATTTGCACTGCGACGCCATACGCTATAGTGCGCGTCCTTCTTGCTATTATGCGCCATTATTCTGGCAAACTTTATGCAAAATCACTTTATGCTGTTCACGGACATACCAAATAAACGAAAACACATCTAAAAATAATTTTTTAAAAATCAAACCAAACCGACACTAAGTATTTATGGAACATATGTATGTATCACATATCATATATTGCATCATGTATCATATATGTATCATAAGATTCATTTAATTTAAGATATGTATTGATGATAATATCAATTTACCTCTAAAAAGTTATCAAATTGGAAGATTGAGTATAATGAATCGTAAGATATTGACAACATTGTAGTGGGCTCTGGTATGCTTATTTAGGTGATTATATGCTAATCTTGTTTGTGAGCCTCTCCAGAAGGTTAATCCTATTAGTGTGTCTCGCCACCTGGCGTTCACTGGTTGTTTGCCTCGCCAGACGGTTAATCTTGTTCGTAAGGTTCCCCATGATGTTGAGAAGAGTTGTGATGTGGCCAGATTCATTATAGAGAAGGTTTTTAGTTTCATACTCATTTGGGCTACTTCATTCTACAAGCAACAAAATTTTACCATGTAAAATTCATTTGTGCCCAAAAAAATTTATCAAATACATTTTAAGTACCATTTAGGCAACCATTACCCAAAATCACCTTTATTGAAGGTTTTTAGTTTTTGATTATCTGATTGATTGTCAAAGATGGATCTGAATTTACGTGGATGTGATGCGTTGTCAATGCTCTGGCCAAAATTTAGTAAATACATATTCAGCACTATTTTTTATCCAAGAAATTCAGTCGCGGGTTGGTTGATGATAAATTCTTACTTTGTGGCGGTATTGTAAATGCCCCCGAAGATGTCAATGTGATCTGTACAATGGTGGATCAGAACAAGAAGGATATGAAGGTGCTAGTGCAGATGCTTTCGCACAGGCAGCATGTGTACTATATTCTGGGGAAGAGACCAAGAAGTGAGGAAAGTTGTGACTCCACGATATCCTTTTCTGATGATGATTTGGATGGGGTAGATCTTCCTCACAACGATGCTCCAGTGATCTCCTTAAACGTGGGTGGTCACGAAGTGAACAGGATCCTTGTGGATTCGGGCAGCTCGGTTAATGTAATGTACAAAAACTTGTTCAAGATGCTCAACCTGAAGCCGGGGGACTTGAAACAAACCGATATTCTGATATCAGGATTCAACGAGGTGCCAGTCCGGCCCATGGGGTTTGTTAGTGTAAAAATAATATAGTTGTCATTCATTATACATGTAAAGTAAAATAAATTGTAATGTTTATTATTTCTTCATTATTTTTGCTTTTGGTGCAGCATCATATGTAAAACACTCTCCTCTTTATAAAAGAGAGTGAGCTTGTTTCTCTTTGACACGCTGAATATAAAACACACTTCATTCAGTCACTCTCTCTCTCTCTCTCTCTCTACTAGATTTACATGGTATCAAAGCCCAGTTCTCCACTCCTCGCCTTTTCTATTTTTGGTGCTAAGTCCTTTACACAGTGGCACTACACCAACCTGCTCGGAATCACCTCACGATTCCAACGGTACCACCCCCAGCACCAGACTCGCTGTCACACGCCGTCATGCGCCACCTTTGTGTTTGGCGCGTCTCAGCTTCCGCCGCCACAAGCACATTTGCCATTCACGCGCTCTTCCGTGCTCACGCCAAGACGTCGACCTTTGTGCGTGCACCCAAGGCGTCTTGTTGTTCTCCTAATTTACACCCGCGTACGCCATTTTGCTATGGTGCGCAGCGTGCCTTTCCTGCTCTTATACGCCACTATTTCGGCTAACTTTATGCAAAATCACTTTATGTTGTTCACGGAGATACCAAATAAACGAAAACACATCTAAAAACAATTTTGAAAAAATCTAACCAAACCGGCACTAAGTATTTACGGAACATATGTATTGCATTATGTATCACAAATCATATATTGCATCATGTATCATATATGTATCGTAAGATTCATTTAATTTAAGATATGTATTGATGATAATATCAATTTATCTCTAAAAAAGTATCAAATCAGAAGATTGATTATAATGAATCGGAAGATATTTACAACATTGTAGTGGGCTCTGGTATGCTTATTTAGGTGATTATATACTAATCTTGTTTGTGTGCCTCTCTAGAAGGTTAATCCTGTTGGTGTGTCTTGCCACTGGGCGTTCACTAGTTGTTTGCCTCGTCGGACGGTTAATCTTGTTCGTAAGGTTCACCATGATGTTAAGAATAGTTGTCATGCTGCCAGATTCCTTACAGAGAAGGTTTGTAGTTTCATACTCATTTGGGCTACTTCATTCTACAAGGAACAAAATTTACCATGTAAAATACATTTGTGCCCATAAAAATTTAGCAAATACATATTCAGTACTATTTTGGCAAACTTTACCCAAAATCACCTTTATTAAAGGTTTTGAGTTTTTGATTATCTGATTGATTGTCAAAGATGGATCTGAATTTACGTGGGTGTGATGCATTGTCAAAGCTCAGACCAAAATTTAGTAAATACTTATTTAGCACTATTTCTTATTCAAAGAATTCATTCGCGGGTTGGTTGATGATAAATTCTTACTTGGTGGAGTTATTGTAAATGCCCCCGAAGATGTCAATGTGATCCGTACAATGGTGGATAAGAACAAGAAGGATATGAAGGTGCTAGTGCAGAAGCCCTCGCACAGGAAGCATGTGTACTATACTCTTGGGAAGAGACCAAGAAGTGAGGGAAGTTGTGACTCCACGATATCCTTCCCAGATGATGATTTTGGGGGAGGGGGGTAGATCTTCCTCACAATAATGCTCCGGTGATCTCCTTAAACGCGGATGATCACGAAGTGAACAGGATCCTCTGGGCAGCTCGGTTAATGTAATGTACAAATTCAAGGTGCTCAATCTGAATTCGGGGTACTTGAAGCAAACCGATATTCTGATGTCTGGATTCAACGAGGTGCCAATGCGGCCCATGGGGGTTGTTAGTGTAAATATAATATAACTATCATTCATTATACATGTAAAGTAAATTGTAATGTTTGTTATTTCTTTATTATTTCTGCTTTCAGTGCAGCGTCCTATGTGTAACACTCTCCTCTCTATAAAAGAAAGTCAGCTTGTTTCTTTTTGACACACTGAATATAAAACACACTTCATTCTGTCTCTCTTTCTTTCTCTCTACCAAACATACATGGTATCAGAGCTCAGTTCTCCACTCATGGCATTTTCTGTTTTTGGTGCTTAGTCCCGTACACAGTGGCATTACACCATCCTGCTCGGAATCACCTCACAATTCCAACGGCACCACCCCCATCACCAGACTCGCCGTCACACGCCGTCACGCGCTGCCTTTGTGTTCGGCGCGTGTCAGCTTCCGACGCCACTCACACACGCGCCATTCACGTGCTTCTCCGTTGCTTGCTCATGTCAGCATCTAACGTTTGTCCTATGCTTACGTGCGCCGTATCTGCTTGCGTGCGCGGTTCTACTTTCGTGCCCTTCGCGTGCACCGTTCTGCTAATTTGCACCCGTGTGCGCCGATGCTTACTGATGCTTCTTGCTATTATGCGCCACTATTCCGGCAAACTTTATGCGAAATCACTTTATGTTGTTCATGGGCATACCAAATAAACGAAAACACATCTAAAAACAATTTTTGAAAAATCAAACCGAACCGCCACTAAGTATTTATGGAACATATGTATCGCATTATGTATCACATATCATATATTGCATCACGTATCATTTATGTATCGTAAGATGCATTTAATTTAAGATATTGATTGATGATAATATCAATTTATATATCAAATCGGAAGATTGAGTATAATGAATCGTAAGATATTGACAACATTGTAGTGGGTTCTGGTATGCTTATTTAGGTGATTATCTGCTAATCTTGTTTGAGTGCCTCTCCAGAAGGTTAATCCTGTTGGTGTGTCTCGGCACCGGGCGTTCACTGGTTGTTTGCCACGCCGGATGGTAAATCTTGTTCGTAAGGTTCCCTATGGTGTGAAGAAGATGTATGATGCTGCCAGATTCCTTACAGAGAAGGTTTATAGTTTCATACTCATTTGGGCTACTTCATTCTACAAGCAGCAAAATTTTACCATGTAAAATACACTTGTGCCCATAAAAATTTGGCAAATACATATTCAGTACTATTTTGGCAAACTTTATCCAAAATCACCTTTGTTGAAGGTTTTGAGTTTTTGATTATCTAATTAATTGTCAAAGATGGATCTGAATTTACGTGGGTATGATGCATTGTCAATGCTCTGAGCAAAATTTAGTAAATACTTATTCAGCACTATTTCTTATCTGAGGAATTCATTCGCGGGTTGGTTGATGATAAATTCTTACTTGGTGGAGGTATTGTAAATGCCCTCGAAGATGTTAATGTGATCTATACAATGGTGGATCAGAACAAGAAGGATATGAAGGTGCCAGTGCAGATGCCCTCGCACAGGCAGCATGTGTACTATATTCTGGGTAAGAGACCAAGAAGTGAGGGAAGTTCTAACTCCACGATATCCTTCTCTGATGATGATTTGGAGGGGGTAGATCATCCTCACAATGATGCTCCGATGATCTCCTTAAACGTAGGTGTTCACAAAGTAAACAGGATCCTTGTGGATCCGGGGAGCACGGTTAATGTAATGTACAAAAACTTGTTCAAGATGCTCAATTGGAAGCTGGGGGACCTGAAGCAAACCGATACTCTGATGTCTGGATTCAACGAGGTGCCAGTGCGGCCCATGGGGGTTGTTAGTGTAAATATAATATAGCTGTCATTCATTATACATGTAAAGTAAAGTAAATTGTAATGTTCTTTATTTCTTTATTATTTATGCTTTTGGTGCAGCATCCTATGTACAACACTCTCCTCTCTATAAAAGAGAGTGAGCTTGCTTCTCTTTCATACATTGAATATAAAACACACTTCATTCAGTCTCTCTCTCTCTCTCTACCAAACTTACATGGTGTCAGAGCCTAGTTCTCCACTCCTGTTCTCCACTCTTGGCATTTTCTGTTTTTGGTGCTTTGTCCCGTACACAATGGCACTACACCATCCTGCTCGGAATCACCTCACGATTCCAATGGCACCAACCCCATCGCCAGACTTGCTGTCACACGCCGTCATGCGTCGCCTTTGTGTTCGGCGTGTCTCAGCTTCTGCTGCAACTCACACGCGCGCCATTCACGCGCTCCTCCGTTGCATTGTTATGCACCGTTCTCTTTGCATTGTTATGCATACTCTGCCTGCATTATTATGCACTTTTCCATTGCATTGTTATGCATACTCCACCTGCATTGTTATGCACTTTTCCCTTGCATTGTTTTACACGCTTCTTCTCCGAAACACCGGGATATGTCTCTATGTTTCTCCTTCCTCTTTCCGAAACATCGGGATACGTCCCTATGTTTCTCATTTTCCGAAACACCGGGATACGTCCCTATGTTTCTTATTTTTCGAAACACCAGTATGCGTCCCTATGTTTATTCTCCTTTTCCGAAACATCGGGATACGTCCTTATGTTTCTTCCATTTTTTTGAAACACCGGGATATGTCCCTATGTTTCCGCTCTTTTTCCGAAACACCGGGATACATCCCTATGTTTCTTCTTCTTTTCCGAAACATCGAGATACGTCCCTATGTTTCCCCTCTTTTTCCAAAACACCGGGATATGTCCCTATGTTTCTTCCTCTTTTCCGAAACACCGGGATACGTCCCTATGTTTCTCCTTCATTTCGAAACATCGGGATACGTCCCTATGTTTCTTTCCCTTTTCTGAAACATTGGGATACGTCCCTATGTTTCCTCTCTTTTTCCGAAACACTGGGATACGTCTCTCTGTTTCTTCTCTTTTTCCGAAACACCGGGATACGTCCCTATGTTTCTTCCCCTTTTCTGAAACACCGGGATACGTCCCTATGTTTTCCCTCTTTTTTCGAAACACCGGGATACGTCCCTATGTTTTTTCTCCTTTTCCGAAACACCGGGATACGTCCCTATGTTTCTTCTCCTTTTCTGAAACACCGGGATACGTCCCTATGTTTCTTCTCCTTTTCCGAAACACCGGGATACGTCCCTATGTTTCTTTCCCTTTTCCGAAACATCGGGATATGTCCCTATGTTTCTCCTTCTTTTTCCGAAACACCGGGATACATCCCTATGTTTCTCCTTCTTTTTCCAAAACACCAGGATATGTCCTTATGTTTCTTCTCCTTGTTCCGAAACACCGGGATACATCCCTATGTTTCTCCTTCTTTCCAAAACACCGAGATACGTCCCTATGTTTCTCCACCTTTCCAAAACACCGGGATACGTCCCTATGTTTCTCCCTTTTTGGTTAAGAGCATTTGGAATACGTTCCAATGCTTATACCTTTTCGAAACACCAGGACATGTCCCTATGTTTCTCCTTTTTTGGTTAAGAGCATTTGGAATATGTTCCAATGCTTATACCTTTCCGAAACACTGGGATATGTCCCTATGTTTCTCCCTCTTTGGTTAAGAGCATTTGGAATACATTCCAATGCTTATACCTTTCCGAAACACCAGGATATGTCCCTATGTTTCTCCCTCTTTGGTTAAGAGCATTTGGAACATGTTCCAATGCTTGTATCACTCTCTTTCATTTCACGTGCAATGCGTCGGGATCTTGTTTGAGACCTCGGGTGTCCCCAACGGTCGCTCTTAGTCTTCTCCGCGTGGGACGCAGTGAGAATTGTATAATTTTCTTACATCCTTTCTGCGTGAGATGTAGTTTGGTTTGTGTTTACTTGCTTGCATAGCATTCGCTTAAAATGTTGCATTTATTTTGCATAATTGTTTCATTACAGCCCTCTTTGCATGCTCTTGCATCATACATGTCATTTACATTTTGCCCCAGCCTGCGGGCATATCTATATTATTTTGTTTGTTTGTCCAAGTTTTTGGCCTTGTCAAAAATGGGTTGTCTCTGGGCTTTCACATTCACTCACATCGCCGTGACTTTCGAGCTCACAAAGAGGGCAATCAGAGACACCCCATTTTCGACCGTCCTCAAGACTTGGACGTCATCGTTTGAACACTCAATGATCACCCTTGTTCGTGTTCATTTTGAGTTCTCCGAG
The DNA here is from genome assembly GCA_025200525.1 of Camellia lanceoleosa. Taxonomy (NCBI): domain Eukaryota; kingdom Viridiplantae; phylum Streptophyta; class Magnoliopsida; order Ericales; family Theaceae; genus Camellia; species Camellia lanceoleosa. The sequence continues at coordinate 2,225,931 of CM045762.1, read as the reverse complement.
GTCCCAGCTGCACGGCTTGCCTCAAGACCTCTCAACTTGACTGTTTTGTGCTTGGTTGTGGACCAAGCATTTGTGTTTCTGTTTTGAGGAAAGAGGGTGGCTTGTTTGCCGTTTCCTCAACCCACCGGCCATGGTCTGAGGTCACCGGCCATGATTTCTTGCTGCCGACCAATTGTATTGGCCGACCGACACTGTATTTGGTCGACTGACCATGTGTGTTGGTTGACCAGCCCCTTTGTCTGGCCGAGACCTTTTCTTTGCCTTTTTCAGGCATTGTGCATGCCAGCTGTGCCAGCTGGTGAGCACAAATTCTGCCCTCCACGTGTATGGAGGGATTTCATTCTTACACTTAGCTTCCCTTGGAAGCTTAGAATTAGAATTCCTATAAGAGGAGGACCTCCCCTCCCTTTCCAGGGGTTGAACAATTCTGAGATATAACTTATATATCTATATCTCTCTATATCTCCCTCTCTCTATATAGTTGTGTGTGTAATAGTGTTCTAAAGGGGTTTTTGTTCTTAGTTTTGCACTAAGACACCTAGTGTTACACTACACTTTGGTTGCTGAGGTTTTAAGGGGTTGATTTCAGAGTTTTTGAGTTGGTTTTTGATCAAAAGGAGGTGCTGGAGTTGGTGTTCTTGAAGTGTTCTTCAAGGGTGAGAACTTATCCTTTTATTCCCCATTTTTGCTTAAGGTCTTAGACCTATTTGCATATTTTTTTGAGCTTAGTGTATAACTGATAAAAGTTCTGTATTTTCATGCTTGTTATAGTTGCTTGAGGTCATTTTGGTGTTGGGGGTTGTCTACCCCCTCTTAAGCCTTGTTTGACCCCTTTTGTGCCTTCCTCTTTGGGCTTTGGAACCCTTCGTGTATTGACCTTCTCACCACTGAAATCCAAAGGATCAGTGGTGGAGAAGTGGTTTTGAGGTCTTGTATAGGGGAGGGACACCCCTCTGCCCTTATGACTCATTTGCTTGCATTTAGGGCTCATAAAGGTAGCATGTTTGCATAGCTTTATTTGGCTCCATTTCAGAGGATATTTGGTGTTAGTTTATCATGTTAGACCTTCGTTTCATGTTGGTTCGATAGCCTATTGTATGCATCATGCACTTGCTTTGTAATCTCCTCTATTGTCATAACATGTACCATGCATTTAGACCATCATGCTTGCATGATTTAGCTTGACTTCATGAAGCTTTTAGCCATGTTGTGACATGTTTAAGTTCTGTTTGGTGTTGATTCAGTCATGTTTGCCATGTTTTGTATAGCCACCATGTATCCTAGCTTGTTAGCTTTGAGTGTGTGAGTCATGAGCATGCTTTATTTGGGTTATTTCAGTAATTTGGAATCACTTATCATGCTATTTCAGTCCATGCTCCATGCTTGTATGCTTGCATTTACCATCCTTTCAATACTTTGAAGAGTTGTTCTTTTGTGCCTTAAAATAGGTCATTGTGCATGCCTCTTTGTTTAAGTCCTTGGGCTGCCATATCAGTGGGTTTTGGGGCTTCTTTTGGCATATTATAGCTCTGTTTTTCTTTGAATAATCCATGCCATGTGTGGTTGAGGTAGTTGTAGTGGAGTGCTCTCTTTGTGGCCTTGAATGCCCTTTGTTTCGCGCCCTTTTCTTAGCATGTTTTTGGCCTTGTTCCATGCATGTTTTAGCCTTATTTTGGTCTGCCCTGGGACTATTTTAAGTCATCTTGGCTCTTTGGGGCTTAGTTGATATGGCCATGGTTTGAACCCTTTTGTTAGTCTTGAGTTTTGGGCTTTGTTGCATGCCCTACTTGCATGGCTTGGTTGATTTGGCATCAGCCTTTACACATTTTCAGAGCTTGTCATGCTTGTGATTTGTCCATATTTGTCTTTTCTTAATGTGTTTGAGAGTCGACTCTTTTCATGCCTAAGTGTTGGACCTTCTTATGTGCACGTTTGGGTGTGTTTTGTCCATCATTTCTTGGCACTATTGGCCACTGTTTTGGACACGGCTGAGGCCTATCAATCCTTAGTGTAAGTCCATGGATCATGCATTTATGTATTGTTCTAGGCTTACTGCATTGCATGCTGTCGCATCCTTGTGGTTGGTATCATTGTTGCATGCCTATGACTTTGTGTATTCCCATATCTAGGTTGCATTGTAGTATCGCATACTTGTTGCATTGCCATGATGTTTGCATGTTAGGTTGCATCACATTGTATTTGACATACTCATGTTACATTGCCTTACATTCCCATGTTGCATTGCATTGGTTACATGTTTTGCATTGTATATGGCATACATACATTGCATTATGTTTGGTTTGGGGTGTCAAACCAAACATGAGGAATGAGGGATGTTCGTACTTGAAGTGACGAAACGTACCTCAATCCTCAGTCGCCGACACTCTTGATTCAACATGATAGAGTGTGTAGTATTCATTTGTTTTGTTGCATTCATTCATATTGATTTGCACACTTGACATCTTTGGCCATCATGCATCGAAATGCATGATCGGTGACCCGAGGGTCGAGAGCCATACTCCCTTGAGTTCTTAGTATGATAGGGAGGGTGGTCGTGCATACATTGTCTTGTAAATGCCTTGCCATGCACTGTCTGTCCTCTGCTGCAGCAAAACCAGTGTTCTGTAGGAATAAATGGCTGGTCGGCCACTTTCAGTGCCGGCCGATTACCAAAATCAAGCCGGTGATGCCATTTTTGGTCGATGACCATATTTCCATGGTCGGTGGTGTTTTCTCTTGGCCGGTGGCATCCCAAAGTACTCAGGGAGTGGTTCAGAAGCAACCTTAGGATCTTCACAATTCTCAGAGGTGCAGAACAGTGCAAATAGAGGCAACGAGTTTCCGAGCAAGGCGAATCGAGCATGCATCATCCAATCATTTCGAGGCGGAGCTGCGGTGGCCTTTTGAATTTCATACTTAGTTTATTTTGTAATTAATTTGTTAATTAATTAAGGGTCTGTAATAATTAATTAGCTAGAGTAGTTAATTATTTATTTGGTTTGTATTATTCTTTCGGATCCTCCGTCGAGAGGGCACAATTGTAATAAGTGTGCGCGCGTGTGTGCGTGTGTTCCAACCCCACGTCTTTCTCCCTTTTATTTACTAGCTTATGATGGTTAGTTTAGGGCATGTTTCAATTAGCATCTTTATGCTCACATGTTTGCATTCATTCATCTGTCTTGCATGCACCGGGCTCGGCGCATCATACTAGCTGCATAGTATTTCAATTCCAACTTGAATACGTGTATCGACTTGTCGCATTTCATATGCCATCTTAGATTAGCCGAGTCTATTTTAGTCACATTTTGCATGCGTTGCATTAGTCATTCCAACATGAACTAGGATCATGTATGATTTCTAACCAGTTCCCTGTTTTGGCTTGGAGTACTCGGTAAGCTTTTATGTTTTAGCATCTTGCATGAGTGTGAGTGATTGCTATGACAGCATGCTTGCCATGAAGCTATTTGCTTATGTGATATAACTGCATGAATGCCTGTGGGTGAAGGTTGGATTGCTTGAATTGGGACAATTCATTAAAATCCGTATTTAGCCTACTTGCGAGTAGTAAACCTCAAACCGTTTTCCAAACAAACAGATATGCGATGCTTTGTTCCAATTTAGGCGATCTAGTCTATACTTGTATGCTGTGCGCATCACGTAGTAAACTCTAGGCTGATAACCGGAATAAGAACACATGTGTTTTCAAAAACAAGATATCATGTTTAATAGTGGCCGATCTTTGATCGGGCAAGATGACCTTCCCCTTTCGTACGCAAGTTCCTGAGCCGAGACAACTTTGGTGATGACGGACATGTGGCCTTAGGCAACGAGTCAGGTTTTCCTAAATTTCCCCAAAATAAATATTTAGATGGCAACTCTGTATCTGGCAAAGCAGTCCATGTTTGGCACTCCTTTCTAAAAATCTATTTTTTAAAACGATTTGTCGGATTTGGACTCTTTGGTGATTTATCGGTCTCGCATTGCACTTTGCGAGAATAGATTCAGAACCGTGACACTTGAGTCTGAACTGTAGTAAGCCCAATGAACAAAACGGGATTTTTCCAGGACGTTCGGGGACGTCTACAGCTCCGCATTTTCTTGCGTGCGCCCTACGTGCGTCGCTTCCGGCGCTTCGCAGGCGCTGCGCTTCAAATCTAGCGCGTCTGCTTTACGCTATTATGCGCCACTATTACGGCAAACTTTATGCGAAATCACTTTATGCTGTTCACGGAGATACCAAATAAACGAAAACATATCTAAGAACAATTTTTGAAAAATCAAACCAAACCGACACTAAGTATTTATGGAACATATTTATCGCATTATGTATCACATATCATATATTACATCATGTATCAAATATGTATCGTAAGATGCATTTAATTTAAGAAATGTATTGATGATAATATCAATTTATCTTTAAAAAAGTATCAAATCGGAAGATTGAGTATAATGAATTGTAAGATATTGGCAACAATGTAGTGGGCTCTGGTATTCTTATTTAGGTGATTATCTGCTAATCTTGTTTGTGCGCCTCTCCAAAAGGTTAATCTTGTTGGTGTGTCTCGCCCACGGGCGTTCACTGGTTGTTTGCCTCGCCGGACGGTTAATCTTGTTCGTAAGGTTCCCCATGATGTTAAGAAGAGTTGTGATGCTGCCATATTCCTTACAAAGAAGGTTTGTAGTTTCATACTCATTTGGGCTACTTCATTCTAAAAGAAAAAAAAATTTACCATGTAAAATACATTTGTGCCTATAAGAATTTAGCAAATACATATTAAGTACAGTTTTGGCAAACTTTACCCAAAATCACCTTTATTGAAGGTTTTGATTATCTGATTGATTGTCAAAGATGGATCTGAATTTACGTGGATGTGAGTCATTGTCAATGCTCTGACCAAAATTTAGTAAATACTTATTCAGCACTATTTCTTATGCAAGGAATTCGTTGGCTGGTTGGTTGACGATAAATTCTTACTTGGTGGAGGTATTGTAAATGCCCCCGAAGATGTCAATGTGATTCGTACAATGGTGGATCAGAATAAGAAGGATATGAAGGTGCCAGTGCAGATGCCCTCACATAGGTAGCATGTGCACTATATTCTAGGGAAGAGACCAAGAAGTGAGGGAAGTTCTGATTCCATGATATCATTCTCTGATGATGATTTGGAGGGGGTAGATCTTCCTCACAACGATGCTCTGGTGATCTCGTTAAACATGGGTGATCACGAAGTGAACAGGATCCTTGTGGATCCGGGTAACTCGGTTAATGTAATGTACAAACACTTGTACAAGATGCTCAATCTGAAGCGGGGGGACCTAAAGTAAACCGATATTCTGATGACTGGATTCAACGAGGTGCCAGTGCGGCCCATGGGGGTTGTTAGTGTAAAAATAATATAGTTGTCATTTATTATACATGTAAAGTAAAGTAAATTGTAATGTTTATTATTTCTGTATTATTTTTGCTTTCGGTATAGCATCATATGTAAAACACTGTCCTCTCTATAAAAGAGAGTGAGCTTGCTTCTCTTTGACACACAGAATATAAAACACACTTCATTCAGTCTCTCTCTATCTCTCTCTCTTTACCAAACTTACATGGTGTCAGAGCCTAGTTCTCCACTCCTGGCATTTTCTGTTTTTGGTGCTTAGTCTTGTACACAGTGGCACTACACCATCCTGCTCAGAATTACCTCACGGTTCCAACGGCACCACCTGCATCACTAGACTCGCCGTCACGCGCCGTTACGTGCCGCCTTTGTGTTTGGCGCGTCTCAACTTCCGCTGCCACTAGCACACACGCCATTCATGCGCTCCTCCGTTGCTTGCTCATGTCAGCATCTGATGTTAGCCCTGTGCTTGCGTGCGCCTTGCATGCGCCGTTTTGCTAATTTGCACCCGCGTACGCCATTCTCCTACGGTGCATTGTGCGCCCTTCTTGCTATTATGCGTCACTATTCCGGCAGACTTTATGCAAAATCAGTTTATGTTGTTCATGGACATACCAAATAAACGAAAACACATCTAAAAACAATTTTTTTAAAATGAAACCTAACCGACACTAAGTATTTATGGAACATATGTATCGCATTATGTATCACATATCATATATTGCATCATGTATCATATACGTTTCGTAAGATTCATTTCATTTAAGATATGTATTCATGACAATATCAATTTATCTCTAAAAAGGTATCAAATCGGAAGATTGAGTATAATGAATCATAAGATATTGACAACGTTGTAATGGGCTCGGGTATGCTTATTTAGGTGATTATATGCTAATCTTATTTGTGTGCCTCTCCAAAAGGTTAATCCTGCTGGTGTGTCTCGCCACTGGGCGTTCACTAGTTGTTTGCCTCGCCGGACTATTAATCTTGTTCGTAAGGTTCCCATGATGTTAAGAAGAGTTGTGATGCTACCAGATTCCTTATAGAGAAGGTTTGTAGTTACATACTCATTTCGGCTACTTCATTCTATAAGCTACAAAATTTTACCATGTAAAACACATTTGTGCATATAAAAATTTAGCAAAAACATGTTCAGTACTATTTTGGCAAACTTTACCCAAAATCACCTTTATTGAAGGTTTTGAGTTTTTGATTATCTGATTGATTGCCAAAGATGGATCTGAATTTATGTGGGTGTGATGCATTGCCAATGCTTTGACCAAAATTTAGTAAATACTTATTTAGCACTATTTCTTATCCAAGGAATTCATTCGCGGGTTAGTTGATGATGAATTCTTACTTGGTGGAGGTATTGTAAATGCCTCCGAAGATGTTAATGTGATCCGTACAATGGTGGATCAGAACAAGAAGGATATGAAGGTGGCAGCGCAGATGCCCTTGCACAGGCAGCATGTGTACTATATTCTGGGGAAGAGACCAAGAAGTAAGGGAAGTTCTGACTCCACAATATCTTTCTCTGATGAAGATTTGGAGGCGGTAAATCTTCCTCAACACGATGCTCTGGTGATCTCCTTAAACACGGGTGATCACGAAGTGAACAGGATCCTTGTGCATCCCGATAGCTCGGTTAATGTAATGTATAAACACTTGTTCAAGGTGCTCAATTTGAAGTCGGGTGACCTGAAGCAAACCGATATTCTGATGTCTGTATTCAACGTGGTGCCAGTGCGGCCCATGGGGGTTGTTAGTGTAAATATAATATAGCTGTCATTCATTATACATGTAAAGTAAAGTAAATTGTAATGTTTATTATTTCTTTATTATTTTTGTTTTCGGTGCAGCATCCTATGTACAACACTCTCCTCTCTATTAAAGAGAGTGAGGTTGCTTCTCTTTGACACACTGAATATAAAACACACTTCATTCAGTCTCTCTCTCTCTCTCTCTACCAAACATACATGGCATCAGAGCCCAGTTCTTCACTCCTGGCATTTTCTGTTTTTGGTGCTTAGTCCCGTACACAGTGGCACTACACCATCTTGCTCGGAATCACCTCACGATTCGAACGGCACCGCCCCCATCACCAGACTCACCGTTACAAGCCGTCACAAGCCGCCTTTGTGTTCAGCGCGACTCAGCTTCCTCCGCCACTTGCACACGCGCCATTCACGCGCTCTTTCGTTGCTTGCTCACGTCAACATTTGAAGTCAGCCTTGTGTTTGCGTGCGCTGCATCTGCTTACGTGCGTCGTTCTATTATCGTCCGCCCCGCGTGCGCTGTTCTGCTAATTTGCAGCAGCGTGCACCGTTCGGCTACGGTACACCGCGCGCCCTTCTTGCTATTATGCGCCACTATTCCGGCAAACTTTATGCGAAATCACTTTATGTTGTTCATGGTCATACCAAATAAACGAAAACACATCTAAAAACAATTTTTCAAAAATCAAACCAAACTGAGACTAAGTATTTATGGAACATATGTATCGCATTATGTATCACATATCAAATATTGCATCATGTATCATATATGTATCGTAAGATGCATTTAATTTAAGATATGTATTGATGATAATTTCAATTTATCTCTAAAAATGTATCAAATCGGAAGATTGAGTATAATGAATCGTAAAATATTGACAACATTGTAGTGGGCTCTGGTATGCTTATTTAGGTGATTATCTACTAATCTTGTTTGTGTGCCTCTCCAGAAGGTTAATCCTGTTGGTTTGTCTCGCCATCGGGCGTTCACTGGTTGTTTGCCTCGCCGGATGGTTAATCTGGTTCGTAAGGTTCCCCATGATGTGAAGAATAATTATGATGCTGCCAGATTCCGTACAGAGAAGGTTTGTAGTTTCATACTCATTTGGGCAACTTCATTCTACAAGCAACAAAATTTTACCATGTAAAATACATTTGTGCCGATAAAAATTTAGCAAAATATATATTCAGTAGTATTTTGGCAAACTTTACCCAAAATCAGCTTTATTGAAGGTTTTTTGTTTTTGATTATCTGATTGATTGTCAAAGATGGATTTGAATTTACGTAGGTGTGATTCATTGTCAATGCTCTGACCAAAATTTAGTAAATACTTATTCAGCACTATTTCTTATCCAAGGAATTCATTCGCGGGTTGGTGGATGATAAATTCATACTTGGTGGAGGTATTGTAAATGCCCCCGAAGATGTCAATGTGATCCGTGCAATGGTGGATCAGAACAAGAAGGATATGAAGGTGCCAGTGCAGATACGCTCGCCTAGGCAGCATGTGTACTATATTCTGGGGAAGAGACCAAGAAGTGAGGGAAGTTCTGACTCCATGATATCCTTCTCTGATGATGATTTGGAGGATGTAGATCTTCCTCACAACGATGCTCCGGTATCTCCTTAAACGTGGGTGATCACGAAGTGAATAGGATCCTTGTGGATCTGGGCAGCTCGGTTAATGTAATGTGCAAAAACTTGTTCAAGATGCTCAATCTGAAGCTGGGGGACCTGAAGCAAACCCATATTCTGATGTCTTGATTCAACAACGTGCCAGTGCGGCCCAAGTGGGTTGTTGGTGTAAATATAATATAGCTGTCATTCATTATACATGCAAAGTAAAGTAAATTGTAATGTTTGTTATTTCTTTATTATTTCTGCTTTCGGTGCAGTGTTCTATGTACAACACTCTCCTCTCTATAAAAGAGAGTGAGCTTGCTTCTCTTTGACACATTGAATATAAAACACATTTCATTCAGTCTCTCTCTCTCTCTCTACCAAACTTATATGGAATCAGAGCCCAATTCTCCACTCTTGGCATTTTCTGTTTTTGGTGCTTAGTCCTGTACATAGTGGCACTACACCATCCAGCTCAGAATTCCCTTACGATTCTAACGGCACCACCCCCATCGCCAGACTAGCCGTCACACGCTGTCATGCGTTGCCTTTCTGTTCGGCGCGTCTCAGCTTTCGCCGCCACTCGCATACGCGCCGTTCACGCGCTCCTCCATTGCTCGCTCACGTCAGCATTTGACGTTAGCCCTATGTTTGCCTGCGCTGTATCTACTTGCGTGCACCCCGCGTGCGCCGTTTTACTACAGTGCACCGCTCGCCTTTCTTGCTATTATGCGCCAGTATTCCGGCAAACTTTATGCGAAATCACTTTATGCTGTTCATGGACATACCAAACAAACGAAAACACATCGAAAAACAATTTTTGAAAAATCAACCCAATCCGACACTAAGTATTTACGGAACATATGTATCGCATTATGTATCACATATCATATATTGCATCATGTATCATATATGTATCGTAAGATGCATTTAATTTGAGATATGTATTGATGATAATATCAATTTATCTCTAAAAATGTATCAAATCGAAAGATTGAGTATAATGAATCGTAAGATATTGATAACATTGTAGTGGGTTCTGGTATGCTTATTTGGGTGATTATCTGCTAATCTTGTTTGTGTGCCTCTCCAGAAGGTTAATCCTGTTGGTGTGTCTCACCACCGGGCGTTCACTGGTTGGTTGCCTCGCCGGACGGTTAATCTTGTTCGTAAGGTTCCCCATGATGTGAAGTAGAGTTATGATGCTGTTAGATTCCTTACAGAGAAGGTTTGTAGTTTCATACTCATTTGGGCTACTTCGTTCTACAAGCTACAAAATTTTACCATGTAAAATACATTTGTGCCGAGAAAAATTTAGCAAATACATATTTAGTACTATTTTGGCAAACTTTTCCCAAAATCACCTTTATTGAAGGTTTTTAGTTTTTGATTATCTGATTGATTGTCAAAGATGGATCTGAATTTCCGTGGGTATGATGCATTGTCAATGCTCTGACCAAATTTAGTAAATACTTATTCAGCACTATTTCTTATCCAAGGAATTGATTCATGGGTTGGTTGATGATAAATTCTTACTTGGTGGAGGTATTGTAAATGCCCTTGAAGATGTCAATGTGATCTGTACAATGGTGGATCAGAACAAGAAGGATATGAATATGCCAGTGCAGATGCCCTCGCACTGGCATCATGAGTACTATATTCTAGGGAAGAGACCAAGAAGTGAGGGAAGTTCTGACTCCACGATATCCTTCTCTGATGATGATTTGGAGGGGGTAGATCTTCCTCACAACGATGCTCCGGTGATCTCCTTAAACGTGATTGATCACGAAGTGAACAGGATCCTTGTGGATCCGGGCAGCATGGTTAATTGTTGCATAAACTTAAAAGGAGTTGATGGAATCAGAATTCATTTTATGCATCATATCAGTTCTCATTGGTTTCCAAAAGAGGAAAAACATTTGTTAAACCTGTCTGGATTCATCTCCATGTGCTTGTTTGATCTCGTGTTTGCATCCGAGCATTTTTGTTGTTTCCAAGAAGGTGATGTCGCAACTCTCTTATTTAAACAGTTGATTCTACAAGGTTCTTTCCGCTCCTTCCACCCAATACATCATGGGAGATAGTCAGTATTCATTCTCTCTAACCATATTTAGGTATGGACTCACTTATTTCTATTTTTGCAAACAATTTTCTACGTCCTTACTAGAAAAAGTTACACGCATTCATATATTTATGTGCCTTTCCTAACCCTAATAATTTGTTTTTTCTTACCCATGATACACTTTGGAACAGCCATTCTGGAAAGCTTGTTCAAATCGAACATGCCTTAATAGTTGTTGGATCTGGTCAAACATCTTTAGGGATTAAAGGTAATACGAGACCTACTATATCCACATAATATTATGTGGTTGTATACAATATTCCTTTTCACTTGGATGTTAAATTTTTTTTTTTTGATTAACAAAGAGTGTTGCAATTTGCAAATTAAAACTTGAATTTTGAGATACATGTGTTTTGTTTGTGTTCTATTGACAAGCAATACATAATCACTAGAGCTGTTCATGTTGTTGTGATGAGTTCTTTTTGATATATTTTACTTGTTTTGGTGTTTGCAGCTACTAATGGTGCCGTTATTGCAACAGAGAAGAAGCGACCATCTATCTTGGTTGATGAAGCATCGGTTAGTATGTACTTTTTTCCATGGCTTTAGGTTGCTAGTTCTAGCACACGACTTTGTTTGTTTTGCATAGTTTTCTTTTATTTATGTTTTTAAAATTGTAAATCAGCCTCATCTATGGTCATTTTTTCCCTCCATTTTTCTCTTGATGTGTGCCTTCATGAATATTTAGTATGCTAGATATTTTTTCTTGGATGACATATACAATTGTCATCCTCAGTTCCTCACCATTGCAAATTGTACAAAGGTATTCAATATCCCTGCCATAGTTGAGCTATCCATATTTCTATATGCCTGTAAACACAGATACAACTGCCAATCCTTACCAAGGTCAAAAGGCAATCGATGCAAGCAATAATTTCCATGAATTTTCCTTTTTCATGCATCCTTTAATGTGACTGAAGCGTGAATGTGATGTTTATGCATACGGGATGCAGTGATATGTAGTCTTGTGAAGTTGTGGAAGAAAGTCTTAAGATTTGTGGCTTCAACTTTTGTTGGACTATTATACATGTAAAGTAAATTAAATTGTAATTTTTATTATTTCTTTATTATTTCTGCTTTCGGTGTAGCATCCTATGTACAACACTCTCCTCTCTATAAAAGAGAGTGAGCTTGCTTCTCTTTGACACACTGAATATAAAACACACTTCATTCAGTCTCTCTTTCTCTCTCTACCAAACTTACATGGTATGAGAGCCTAGTTCTCCACTCTTGGCATTTTCTGTTTTTGGTCCTTAGTCCTGTACACACTGGCACTACACCATCCTGCTCGGAATCACCTCACAATTCCAACGGCACCACCCCCATCACCAAACTCGCCGTCACACGCCGTCACGCGCCATCACGCGCCGCTTTTGTGTTCAATGCATCTCAGCTTCTGCCACCATTTGCACACGCGCCATTTACGCGCTATTTCGTTGCTTGCTCACGCCAAGATCTCGACGTCGACCCTTCGTGCAGATTACGCTTCCGCTGCCGTCGCGGCGTTGTTTTGCTAATTTGTACCCGTGTGCGCCGTTCTACTATGGTGCACCGCGCTCCCTTCCTGCTATTATGCGCCACTATTCCGGCAAACTTTATGCAAAATCACTTTGTGCTATTCACAGACATACCAAATAAACGAAAACACATCTAAAAACAATTTTTGAAAAATCAAACCAAACCAACACTAAGTATTTATGGAACATATGTATCGCATTATGTATCACATATCATATATTGCATCATGTATCATATATGTATCGTAAGATGCATTTAATTTAAGATATGTATTGATGATAATATCAATTTATCTCTAAAAAAGTATCAAATCGGATGATTGAGTATAACGAATCGTAAGATATTGACAACATTATAGTGGGTTCTGGTATGGTTATTTAGGTGATTATCTGCTAATCTTGTTTGTGTGCCTTTCCAGAAGCTTATTCCTGTTGGTGTGTCTCGCCACCGGGCGTTCACTGGTTGTTTGCCTCACCGGACGGTTAATCTTGTTTGTAAGGTTCCCCATGATGTTAAGAAGAGTTGTGATGCTGCCAGATTCCTTACAGAGAAGGTTTGTAGTTTCATACTCATTTAGGCTACTTCATTCTACAAGCAACAAAATTTTACCATGTAAAATACATTTGTCCCCATAAAAATGTAGCAAATACATATTCAGTACTATTTTGGCAAACTTTACCCAAAATCACCTTTATTGAAGGTTTTGAGTTTTTTATTATCTGATTGATTGTCACAGATGGATCTGAATTTACGTGGGTATGATCCATTGTCAATGCTCTGACCAAAATTTAGTAAATACATATTCAGCACTATTTCTTATCCCAGGAATTCGTTCGCGAATTGGTTGATGATAAATTCTTACTTGGTGGAGGTATTGTAAATGCTCCCGAAGATGTCAATGTGATCCGTACAATGGTGGATTAGAACAAGAAGGATATGAAGGTGGCAGTGCAGATGCCCTCACACAGGCAACATGTGTACTATATTCTGGAAAAGACACCAAGAAGTGAGGGAAGCTCTGACTCCACGATATCCTTCTCTGATGATGATGTGGAGGGGATAGATCTTCCTTACAACGATACTCCGGTGATCTCCTTAAACGTGAGTGATCACGAAGTGAACAGGATCCTTGTGAATACGGGCAGCTCGGTTAATGTAATGTACAAAAACTTGTTCAAGATGCCAATCTGAAGCCGGGGGACCTGAAGCAAACCGATATTCTGATGTCTTAATTCAATGAGGTGCCAGTGCGGCCCATGGTGGTTGTTAGTGTAAGTATAATATAGCTGTCATTCATTATAAATGTAAAGTAAAGTAAATTATAATGTTTATTATTTCTTTATTATTTCTGCTTTCGGTGCAGCATCCTATGTACAACACTCTCCTCTCTATGAAAGAGAGTGAGCATGCTTCTATTTGATACACTGTATATATAAAACAAACTTTATTCAGTCTCTCTCTCTCTCTCTACCAAACTTACATGGTATCAGAGCCTAGTTCTCCACTCCTGGCATTTTCTATTTTTGGTTCTTAGTCCCGTATACAGTGGCACTACACCATCCTGCTTAGAATCACCTCACGATTACTGACGGCACGCTTCCATCACTGCACTAAATGTCATGCCACATGCCACGCCTTTGTGTTTAGCGTATCTCAACTTCCGCCGACACTTGCACACGTGCCATTCACGCACTCTTCCGTTGCTTGCTCACGTCAGCATCTGACGTTAGCTGTCACGACCCCATTCCGCCCCTAGTAGAATGGTGCCATGATGGCCAGTAATTCGAGATTACCAAAGGCCACTTACGAGATCACACTCACAAATCAGAGTAAATATATGGGGCTTACAAATGCGGAAGCAATAAATAAAAGCTAAGTAATCCATAAGAGCAGTGCTTAAGTTAAATGGAATGACATACATCTTGTAATAGCTTATATACAACAAAATGGAATACAAAAATTACATCTTGACCAAAAGGCTTCTCAGCCAACAAATACAAAATACAAGGAAATAACTAAGAAGCATGATCTTCAAGACGTTGCAAAACACGAATCCAAAACACATCGGCAAACACATCTAGGCGTCACCGCCGCCCTGCTCATCACCTACATATATATAGAGAGGGTGAGCTTGGATACTCAGTGAATGGTATAAATAATAAAGGGGTTTACATGAATGATATCCGAGGTCTATTAACAAAACAATACATGGAATAAATCAAGCTCATCTATCAAATCCTTCAAAGCTTCAAGGGATGCTTACTAACATCAATATAATTCAAGAGATGACATTCTGGACAAACGAACCCACGCGGTAAAACCGTCAGTGGCAAGGCAAGACAAGACAAGAGAGATCTCTAAACAATGGTGTCGTTGCATTATAGTCCCCGGACACTAAGGACTTGTGCTACAAACGCTTATAGTCCCCTAGCACATACGGACTTCCAAACTTTGTGCTACAAATGCTTATAGTCCCCTAGCACATACGGACTTCCCGAGAATGTCATCAAACAAGATATAATACTTATTGCAAGTAGGAATAATCATTCATGCTTGTAAATAATTTCCAAACAAGGCAAAACAAGGTTTTATCAAAGCTTTATAACATATCTTTATCAAAATACCACTCACTTATCTCTTCAAACGTCGGGGTCAAGGCAAGTCCAAGTCCTACAAACATATGGCAGAAATCCGTTGAATGCACTTCCAAATAAGTTTCACATGCATGCAGATGATCTCGGCATTCCTCAGATACTAGGTCAAATCAAAATAAAACACTGTCTCCCATCTCGGGAAAACATGCTGGTCATTAACCAAGTCTTGGCCGAGGTCCCACACCTTCTCGCCGAGGTATGGTCCCGAGGGCCATTTTCAAGGAAATGATGCCGGGAAAAACTGGTTTTCCTCTCGCCAAGAACATGAAGAACATGGACATGAAGATCATGAAGAAGATGAATGCAAAGATCATAACTTGTTATTACAAAATCTGAGATTTCATGCTATAAGTTCGAAAACATGAACCTGGGTACCCATACTAGAAGATCTTTGGGAAAACAAACACAAAAGCATGGATTTTAATGCAAGCTTTCGGATCAAACAAAGCCTTTCTTCAAGAACTCACGAACACTAACTTTCTCTTTCTAAAACCAACTTTAAATCGATGCATGGCATGCAAGACAAATTCGATCATGCAATGCAGCTAGATGATTAACAAGAACGACAAGAGTAGATGAAGGTTCTAACCTCAAAACACAAATCAAACGGTTTGAAATCCACGAATCAAGCTTGCTATCTACCCTCCCACTCTAAAACTCTTCCTTCTCCTTCTAGAGCTTCTCTCTCCTCAAGAACAAGCTATGATACAAAATGATGCGTTTCTAGGCTGGCCGGCTGACTTAACACTCATCTCGGACACGTGGCAACGGTTGGTTGGCTCTATTTGAAAAGGTGACTGATTGAAAAGACAAGACTATGACAAAGTGTGTTCAACAAGCTAGGCGGCAAGGGACTCCGGCAAGTAATGACATCGGCTAGTAACAAGACTTCGGCAAAAGGATGACAAGGACATCGGCGTGGAAGGACAACACTTGACTAAGCTGTGCCACACCTTGGCCTAGATGTGCCACACCTCAGCCTAGGTCGTACCATTCTAGGGACAGGGTCTCTGGGTGTAAGGACAAACATCTCGGCCTAGATGATACACATCTCGGCCAATATGCCAGGGTGAAAAATGAAGATCAACAGTGGGGGTCCCAAAATAGTTCTAAGTATAAAGAGTGTCAAAGGAGCGACCTAAGCTCAAGACAACCTCGGCTGGAACACACACACCAAAGGAACCTAGCATCCAAGTAACACTTATGCAAAACAAGTCAAGATATGAAATGCAAGCTTAACAGAGCAAAATCATATAAAATGCATATGAGTATGGTTAGGGTAGTGTGAGGGTCATTACATTAGCCATTATGCTGCGTGCTTACGCTCAAGTTGCCTGCGTCTTGTTTCGCTAATTTGCATCGGTGTGCACTGTTCTGCTATGGTGCACCGCGCGCCCTTTCATTATGCGCCATTATTCTGGCAAACTTTATGCAAAATCACTTTACGTTGTTCACGGACATACCAAATAAACGAAAACACATCTAAAAACAATTTTTGTAAAATTAAACCAAACTGACACTAAGTATTTATGGACCATACGTATCGCATTATGTATCACATATCATATGTTGCATCATGTATCATAGATGTATCGTAAGATGCATTTAATTTAAGATATGTATTGATGATAATATGAATTTATTTCTAAAAAAGTATCAAATCGAATGATTGAGTATAATGAATCGTAAGATATTGACAATATTGTAGTGGGTTCTGGTATGCTTATTTAGGAGATTATCTGCTAATCTTGTTTGTGTGCCTCTCCAGAAGGCTAATCCTGTTGGTGTGTCTCGCCATTGGATGTTCACTGCTTGTTTGCCTCGCCGGACGGTTAATCTTGTTTGTAAGGTTCCCCATGATGTTAAGAAAAGTTGTGATGCTGCCAAATTCCTTACAGAGAAGGTTTGTAGTTTCATACTCATTTGGGCTATTTCATTCTACAAGCAACAAGATTTTGACCCTGTAAAATACATTTGTGCCGAGAAAAATTTAGCAAATACATATTCAGTACTATTTTGGCAAACTTTACCCAAAATCACCTTTATTGAAGGTTTTGAGTTTTTGATTATCTGATTGATTGTCAAAGATGGATCTAAATTTACGTGGGTATGATGCGTTGTCAATGCTCTGACCAAAATTTAGTAAATACATATTCAACACTATTTCTTATCCAAGGAATTCATTCGCAGGTTGGTTGATGATAAATTCTTACTCGGTGGAGGTATTGTAAATGCCCCCGAAGATGTCAATGTGATCCGTACAATGGTGGATCAGAACAAGAAGGATATGAAGGTGCCAGTGCAGATGCCCTCGCACAGGCAACATGTGTACTATATTCTGGGGAAGAGACCAAAAAGTGAGGGAAGTTCTGACTCCATGATATCCATCTCTGATGATGATTTGGAGGGGTAGATCTTCCTCACAACGATGCTCCGGTGATCTCCTTAGACGTGGGTGATCACGAAGTGAACAGGATCCTTGTGGATCCGGGCAGGTCGGTTAATGTAATGTACAAAAACTTGTTTAAGATGCTCAATCTGAAGCGGGGGGACCTGAAGCAAACCGATATTTTGATGTCTGGATTCAACGAGGTGCCAGTGCGGCCCATAGGGGTTGTTAGTGTAAAAATAATATAGCTGTCATTCATTATACATGTAAAGTAAAGTAAATTGTAATGTTTATTATTTCTTTATTATTTCTACTTTCGGTGCAGCATCATATGTAAAACACTCTGCTCTTTATAAAAGAGAGTGAGCTTGCTTCTCCTTGACACACTGAATATAAAACACACTTTATTCAGTCTCTCCCTATCCCTCTCTCTCTCTACCAAACTTACATGGTATCAGAGCCCAGTTCTCCACTCCTATTATTTTTTGTTTTTGGTGCTTAGACCCGTACACAGTGGCACTACACCATCCTGTTCGGAATCACCTCATGATTCCAATTGCACCACCCCCATCACCAGACTCGCCGTCACATGCTATCACACGCCGCATTTCTATTCGGCGCGTCTCAGCTTCTGCCGCCACTAGAACACGCGCATTCATGCGCTCCTCCGTTGCTTGCTCATGTTAGCATCTGACGTTAGCCCTGTGCTTGCATGTGCCCTGCGTGCGCCGTTCTGCTTCCTTGCGCCCGCGTGCGCCATTTTGCTGATTTGCACTCGTGTACGCCATTCTGCTACGGTGCACCGCGCGCCCTTTCTGCTATTATGCGGCACTATTCTGGCAAGCTTTATGCAAAATCACTTTATGCTGTTCACGGACATACGAAATAAACGAAAAGACATCTAAAAACAATTTTTTAAAAATCAAACCAAACCGACACTAAGTATTTATGGAACATATGTATCGCATTATGTATCACATATCATATATTGCATCATATATCATATATGTATCGTAAGATTCATTTAATTTAAGATATGTATTGATGATAATATCAATTTATCTCTAAAAAAGTATCAAATCGGAAGATTGAGTATAATGAATTGTAAGATATTGACGACATTGTAGTAGGCTCTGGTATGCTTATTTATGTGATTATATTCTAATCTTGTTTGTGTGCCTCTGCAGAAGGTTAATCCTGTTGATGTGTCTCGCCACTAGGCGTTCATTGGTTGTTTGTCTCGTCGGATGGTTAATCTTGTTCGTAAGGTTCTCCATGATGTTAAGAAGAGTTGTGATGCTGCCAGATTCCTTACAGAGAAGGTTTGTAGTTTCATACTCATTTGGGCTACTTCATTCTACAAGCAACAAAATTTTACCATGTAAAATACATTTGTGCCCATAAAAATTTATGAAATACATATTCAGTACTATTTTGGCAAACTTTACCCAAAATCTCCTTTATTGAAGGTTTTGAGTTTTTGATTATCTGATTGATTGTCAAAGATGGATTTGAATTTACGTGAGTGTGATGCATTGTCAATGCTCTGACCAAAATTTAGTAAATACTTATTCAGCATTATTTCTTATCCAAGGAATTCAGTCGCAGGTTGGTTGATGATAAATTCTTACTTGGTGGAGGTATTGTAAATGCCCCCGAAGATGTCAATGTGATCCGTACGATGGTGGATCACAGCAAGAAGGATATGAAGGTGCCAGTGCAGATGCTTTCGCACAGGTAGCATGTGTACTATATTCTGGGGAAGAGACCAAGAAGTGAGGGAAGTTCTGACTCCACGATATCCTTCGCTGATGATGATTTGGAGGGGGTAGATCTTCCTCACAACGATGCTCCGGTGATCTCCTTGAACGTGGGTGATCACGAAGTGAACAGGATTCTTGTGGATCCAGGCAGCTCGGTTAATGTAATGTACAAAAACTTGTTTAAGATGCTCAACCTGAAGCTGGGGGACCTGAAGCAAACCAATATTCTAATGTCTGGATTCAACGAAGTGCCAGTGCGGCCCATGGGGGTTGTTAATGTAAAAATAATATAGCTGTCATTCATTATACATGTAAAGTAAAATAAATTATAATGTTTATTATTTCTGCTTTCGGTGCAGCATTATATGTAAAACACTCTCCTCTCTATAAAAGAGAGTGAGCCTGCTTCTCTTTGACACATTGAATATAAAACACACTTCATTCAGTCTCTCTCTTTCTCTGCCAAACTTACATGGTATCAGAGCCCAGTTCTTCACTCCTGGCATTTTCTATTTTTGGTCCTTAGTCCCGTACACAGTGGCACTGCACCATCCTGCTCGGAATCACCTCACGATTACAACGGCACCACCACCATCACCAGACTCGCCCTCACGCGTCGTCCTGCGCCACCTTTGTGTTCGGCACATCTCAGCTTCCGCCGCCACTAGCACACGCGCCATTCATGCGCTCCTCCATTGCTTGATCACGTCAGCATTTGACGTCTGCCTTGCGCGTACTGCGTGCGCCGTTACGCTAATTTTCACCTGTACGCTACGCTTTCATTGCGCCCTTTTGCTCTTATGCGTCACTATTCTGGCAAACTTTATGCAAAATCACTTTATGCTGTTCACAGAGATACCAAATAAACGAAAACACACCTAAAACAATTTTTAAAAAATCTATCCAAACCGGCACTAAGTATTTATGGAACATATGTATCGCATTATGTATCACATATCATATATTGCAACATGTATCATATATGTATCATAAGATTCATTTAATTTAAGATATTTATTGATTATAATATCAATTTATCTCTAAAAAATTATCAAATCACAAGATTGAGTATAATGAATCGTAAGATATTGACAACATTGTAGTGGGCCCTAGTATGCTTATTTAGGTGATTATCTGTTAATCTTGTTTTTGTACCTCTCCTGAAGGTTAATCCTGTTGGTGTGTCTCGCCACCGGGAGTTTATTGGTTGTTTGCCTCGCCGGACGGTTAATCTTGTTCGTAAGGTTCCCCATGATATGAAGAAGAGTTATGATGCTGCCAGATTCCTTACAGAGAAGGTTTGTAGTTTCATACTGATTTAGGCTACTTCATTTTACAAGCAACAAAATTTAACATGTAAAATACATTTGTGCCGAGAAAAATTTAGCAAATACATATTCAGTACTATTTTGGCAAACTTTACCTAAAATCACCTTTATTGAAGGTTTTGAGTTTTTGATTATCTGATTGATTGTCAGAGATGGATCTGAATTTACGTGGGTATGATGCATTTTCAATGCTCTGACCAAAATTTAGTACATACTTATTCAGCACTATTTCTTATCCAAAGAAATCATTCGCAGGTTGGTTGATGATAAATTCTTACTTGGTGGAGGTATTGTAAATACCCTTGAAGATGTCAATGTGATCCGTACAATGGTGGATCAAAACAAGAAGGATATGAAGGTGCCAGTGCAGATGCCCTCGCACAGGCAGCATACGTACTATATTCTGGGGAAGAGACCAAGAAGTGAGGGAAGATCTGACTCCACGATGTCCTTCTCTGATGATGATTTGGAGTGGGTAGATCTTCCTCACAACGATGCTCCGGTGATCTCCTTAAACGTGGGTGATCATGAAGTGAACATGATCCTTGTGGATCCGGCAGCTCGGTTAATGTAATGTGCAAAAACTTGTTCAAGATGCTGAATTTGAAGCCGGGGGACCTGAAGCAAACCGATATTCTGATGTCTGGATTCAACGAGGTACCAGTGCGGCTCATGGGGGTCGTTAGTGTAAATATAATATAGCTGTCATTCATTATACATGTAAAGTAAAGTAAATTGTAATTTTATTATTTCTTTATTATTTCTGCCTTCGGTGCAGCATTCTATGTTAAACACTCTCCTCTTTATAAAAGAGAATGAGCTTGCTTCCTTTTGACACACTGAATATAACACACACGTCATTCAGTCTCTCTCTCTTTCTCTACCGAACTTACATGGTGTTAGAGCCCAGTTCTCCACTCCTGGCATTTTCTATTTTTGGTGCTTAGTCCCGTACACAGTGGCACTACACCATCCTGCTCGGAATCACCTTACGATTCCAACGGCACCACCCCCATCACCAGACTCGTCGTCACACGCCTTCACGCGCCGCCTTTGTGTTTGGTGCGTATCAGCTTTCGCCTTCACTCGCACACGCGCCATTTAAGTGCTCCTCCGTTGCTTGCTTAGGTCAGCATTTGACGTCAGCCGTGTGCTTATGCGCTGCTTCGCCTGCAGCCCCACGTGTGCTATTCTCATTAATTTAACTGCATGCGCCGTTACGCTCATGCACAGCTGCCATTCCTTTTATTATGCGCCACTATTCCGGCAAACTTTATACGAAATGACTTTATGCTTTTGACGGACATACCAAATAAATGAAAACACATCTAAAAACAATTTTTGAAAAGTTAAACCAAGCCGACACTATGTATTTATGGAACATATGTATCGCATTATGTATCACATATCATATATTGCATCATGTATCATATATGTATCGTAAGATGCATTTAATTTATGATATGTATTGATGATAATATCAATTTATCTCTAAAAATGTATCAAATCGGAAGATTGAGTATAATGAATCGTAAGATAGTGACAACATTGTTGTGGGCTTTGGTATGCTTATTTAGGTGATTATCTACTAATCTTGTTTGTGTGCCTCTCCTGAAGGTTAATCCTGTTGGTGTGTCTCGCCACCGGGCGTTCACTGGTTGTTTGCCTCGCCGGACGGTTAATCTTGTTCGTAAGGTTCTCCATGATGTTAAGAAGAGTTGTGATGCTGCCAGATTCCATACAGAGAAGGTTTGTAGTTTCATACGGGCTACTTCATTCTACAAGCAACAAAATTTTAACATGTAAAATACATTTGTGCCGAGAAAAAGTTAGCAAATACAAATTCAGTACTATTTTGGCAAACTTTACCCAAAATCACCTTTATTGAAGGTTTTGAGTTTTTGATTATCTGATTGATTGTCAAAGATGGATCTGAATTTACATGGGTATGATGTATTGTCAATGCTCTGACCAAAATTTAGTAAATACTTATTCAAGACTATTTCTTATGCAAGGAGTTTATTCGCAGGTTGGTTGATGATAAATTCTTACTTGGTGGAGGTATTGTAAATGCCCCTGAAGATGTCAATGTGATCTGTACAATGTTGGATTAGAACAAGAAGGATATGAAGGTGCCAGTGCAGATGCCCTCGCACAGATAGTATGTGTATTGTATTCTGGGGAAGTGACCAAGAAGTAAAGGAAGTTCTGACTCCACGATATCCTTCTTTGATGATGATTTGGAGGGGGTAGATCTTCCTCACAACGATGCTCCGGTGATCTCCTTAAATGTGTGGGATCACGAAGTGAACATGATCCTTGTCGATAGCTCGGTTAATGTAATGTGCAAAAACTTGTTCAAGATGCTCAATCTGAAGCCGGGGGACCTGAAGCAAACCGATATTCTGATGTCTGGATTTAACGAGGTGCCAGTGCGGCCCATGGGAGTTGTTAGTGTAAATATAATATAGCTGTCATTCATTATACATGTAAAGTAAAGTGAATTGTAATGTTTATTATTTCTCTATTATTTTTGCTTTCGGTATAGCATCCTATCTGCAACACTCTCCTCTCTATAAAAGAGAGTGAGCTTGCTTCTCTTTTACACATTGAATATAAAACACACTTCATTCAATCTCTCTCTCTGCCAAACTTACATGGTATCAAAGCCCAGTTCTCCAGTCTTGGCATTTTCTGTTTTTCGTGCTTAGTGCCGTACATTGTGGCACTACACCATCCTGCTCGGAATGACCTAATGATTCCAATGGCACCACCCCCATCACCAGACTCTCCGTCACACGCCGTCGCGCGCCGTCTTTATGTTCAATGCGTTTCAGCTTCTGCCACCACTCGCACATGCGTCATTCACGCGCTCCTCCGTTGCTTGCTCATGTCAGCATTTGACGTCAGCGCTGTGCTTGCGTGTGCCCTGCGTGCCGCTTACGCTTCCGCTTGTTCTACTAATTTGCACCTGTAGCGCCGTTTCTACTACGGCACGTACTCTTCTTTCTCCTATTATGTGCCATTATCCCGGCAAACTTTATGCAAAATCACTTCATTCTGTTCACGGACATACCAAATTAACGAATACACATCTAAAAACAAATTTTGAAAAATCAAACCAAACCAACACTAAGGCCCATGCCTAGTGTCAAATCATTTAATTTCAAATTCATAAATTCAAGCACGCCTATTGAATTGATTCCAAAACAAACAAAAAGCTATATACACACACACACGAAAGTGGTCCATTCATCCCCCCCCCCCCCCCGAAAAAAAGGATTACTTCCTCTCCATATCTCACCTCTTCATATCTCTCCATACTCTTCTCATGGGTTTGAATCTGGACCTGTATCGATGATATGAGCCGTCTATCTCGTAGGCCCCATAATAAAGGTTATTTATATAAAAAAATTAACTTTATCAGAAAATTGTAAATACTAAAATATATCGCATTTTATTTTATGAAATGAATAGTAAATATAATTAAATTTAAACCATCTATTTTATAAAACAAAAAGCGATTTGTTCCCATATTTATAGTTGTTCGATAAAGCAAATGTTTTGCATAGTTGACCTTCATTGCGAAGCTTACGATATAAATGGTTCGGATTATTAGTACGAATCCAAATTAAAACCCATAAAAGGAGTATGGTGTCACGACCCAAACCCGGCCCTATGGGTTTAGTACCGTAACCGGCCAGTAATCCGAGATTACCAAAGGCCTACTGAACAGTAATACAATCAATCGAGTACGAGGAAGCCAATACAAGAAATAACTAGTGTCCATTGAGTCAGGAAAATCAGATGTCAAAAACATTTTCCATACATTTATGCATTCAGACCAGTACAGTATACACAATCATTACAGACATTCAGTACGGGAACTCAATCCCTCAATAATAGTACAAAACAGTAGGAGACTAGTGGGGACACAAAAACACCCCAAGCCATGGCATGGCGTCTCGGAACCTCACAGTGAGGCACATAGGCTGGCTGACAAAACTGGGGACCAATCCCACGCTCCTAGCTTCGGTCTGGCGGCTGAGAACCTACATATATATATAACAGTGAGCTAAAGCCCAGTGAATAACATAAAGCGTAAAGAGGTTATGAATGAATGTCCTTGCAGTAAATGAAATCAATTCATTAACAAGAGTTTCATCTTCGAAGATTTCAATCAATCACCATATGTGGTACATCCAATAGCCTATAACAAGAGGTCCAAAAGGACCGGCCTTAATAGACCCAACAAGAATGATGGCCAATCATTCAAGAAATGATATGGTTCCACAAGGAAACCGACAGAGCTCAGAATACCAATAACAAGAGGTGCTAAGGATGCCTGTCTGATTGAAATAGGACATACATTCATTCGATAAATAACATCGATTCGAAAGCAGTTCAAGAAATGATTCAAAAGATAACCATTTTGAACATATCTTTACACATCTGTTACTCACAAAGTGATTGGGCTATCAAGAGCTAGCGCGTCCCAGAGTCAACCCTAAGCAATCAATCAATAGAACACACACTAAGTTTACAGCTGGAAAGGATGATAATTAAATCTCTAAATTCCCTCGGTGTGGTTCTATGTCTAAATCCTCATTAAGATGCATTAAACTAGGCCTAAGAATGCCTAGGATGAGATGAGGATGCAAAAATACGCTTGGAAGGCACTTTTCAAAGTTGTCGAACAGGGTCTCGCCGAGCGAGCCTTCCTTCGCTCGGGCGAGTTTGCAAAATCAAAGGCTTCGCCGAACAATCCTTCGCCGGCGCTCGATGAAACAAGAAAAATATCGATGCTCAATTTTACGCGATGCTCGCCGATGCTCGCCGAGCGAGCTTCCAAAATCAAAGGGTTCGCCGAGCGAGCCTTCCTTCGCTGAGCGGTCCGATGAAAACAAAAAGTAATCGATGTTCGATTTTTCCGCTCGAGCCACCAATATCTCGCTCGAGCGTAGCTCGGAGGAAACCTTGGTCGCTCGAGCGAGGAATTCTTCGCTAGGCACTACTCAAATTTCAATTCAATGCAATGCAGAGGCTCGCTGTAACCTCGATGTAAACTTCAATCCTCGCTAAACAATAGACAGCACTTCGCGCGCCTAACAATTTCATCAATATAAATAATGCCCAATCTATCGCA
Organism: Camellia lanceoleosa; assembly: GCA_025200525.1. Lineage (NCBI taxonomy): Eukaryota > Viridiplantae > Streptophyta > Magnoliopsida > Ericales > Theaceae > Camellia > Camellia lanceoleosa. The sequence goes on along the minus strand of CM045762.1, from coordinate 2,200,216 downwards.
TTATAGATTGTCTTGACAGTAGGAAGTGTGCAGATTTAGTCACCTATCAACAATAACCCAAATTGAATCCATACCTTTCTGGGCGAGGTAATCCAACGATAAAATCCATCGTGATGTGCTCCTATTTCCACTCGTATGGGTAAGGGTTGCGAGAATCCAAAGAGTCGTTGATGTTCAGCTTTGACTTGTTGGCAATGAAGACAAATAGACACAAAGTCGGCAATTTCTTTCTTCATCCCTGGCCACCAAAAATTCCGTTTCAGATCTTGATACATTTTCGTATTCCCCGGGTGAAGAAGCCAAATCTGGAATTTCCAAATTTGCCTTCCAAGCTCAAACCAAGTGTTCCAACACTCAAAACTCGACCTCTTGGGCCCAAATTCTGGGGAATACATCCCAACTCAATAAATAACAAGTTTCAAAAGCCAATTTGAGAATTTAAGCCCCAAAGGTGAGTCAATTAAATACAATTTCAAACCTATTTTTAAGAGCAATATGTAACATGCAATGCATGGGTTCTAAACCAATTTCAATCTTCAAACCTTGCTCTGTTGAGCTCCAAACTTTGAAAACAACTTGAAAACATGGACCATGATGAAAACATGAGCATGCATGTACAATTCTTTAAGAATTCAACCTCACAATACACCAATTCAAGCATGCATGGATGAATTATGCTCTAATTCAACTTATATGAGCAAAATCAAGTCTCAACTCCACAATGATGCATGAACCATGAGAAAGGAAGCTTAAGGACAACAAGAATGCAATGAATTCTCTTACCTAAGTGACAATCCCAAGTCTAACAAGCTTAATTATGCCAATACACCTCAATTCCAAGCAATTACCAAGCAAATCTTCAAGGTGAACCAAGTTCTCACACTCTCTCTCACTTACTCCTCTCTTGGTCGGCAAAACAAGGAGAAAAGGGCGATGAAATGCTCCTCTAAGTGTAATAAGGCACTACAATATTGAATAAACAATTGTCCACTAAGTGGCTTAAGTGTAATTAAGTCAAGTCTCTAATTAACTCAATTTAATCTAATTTAGTCATTCCTAATCAATTTTCGATAAAAATACCATAAAATCACAAATATTAGTCGATTCCAATACTTCAAACGGTTTCTAATTCCGCCGATAAGGCCTTCAATTAGCAATTTAAACACATAAAGTCAAACAGATAATCATGGAATCAAACATTAGATATGTAATTAAATAGACAAACTCATTCAGCTTTTGTTTCGCCTATTCGCTTTGTTCAAGAGTTCATCCAGATTCACTTATCACATTAGCGATTCATTTATCGCTGATCAAGATTCAATTCGGTGGTTATTCAAGAATCGATGCGAGGGTTATTACAGCCTTCCTCCTTATAAGGAGTTTAGTCCTCTAAACTCGAAGTTACCTTCAGCTTTGAAGAAAACAGATTCAATGGAACAAATCCGGATATCGCCTAGCCATGTCATCTTCCCTCTCCCAAGTGGCATACACACCACCATGGTTTTGCTACTACTTTCACTAGCGGAATCTCTTTGTTTCTCGGGTTTCTTGATCCGCTTGCCATAATCAGATAGGCCGCTCTCGAGGTGTAGTCATCACTCAACACGACACGTAGGCTCAATCACATGAAACGGATCTCAAGATAGTCTCTCAACATCGAAATGTGGAAGACGTTGTGCATATGCTCCATTTCAGAGGAAGTGCAACTTGATACGCCACGATTGATTTTCTCAATAATCTGACACGGTCCGACATATCTCGGTGCTAACTTGCCTTTGACTCCAAAGCGAGTCCGCCTTTCATTGGTGTCACTTTCACAAACACGTGATCACCCACTTCATATTCTCTATCCCGCCTTTCCGACATCTCGATAACTTTTCTCGACGGCCTGCGCTTTTCGCCTTTTGTCAGACGCTTTTACCTTTTCGGTTGTTTCATATACAATCTCGCCCAAGAATGGCCCATCTCCAACTTCGCCAGATTGAGATCTACATTTTCGCCATACAATGCTCGAAGGCGCCATTCCAATACTCGAATGGTAACTGTTGTTGTAGGTAATTCACCAACGGCAGATGACTTTCCCAATTCCCGGAAGTCAAGAACACACATTCTCGATGGGTCCTCTAGAGTCCGATGGTCCTTTCGACCGCCATCTGTCGAGGATGATAGGCACTACTCGGCCTCAATTCACTCCAATGCAATCAGAGGCTGCGAGAACCTCGATGTAAACTTCAATCCCTGTCGAAACAATAGACACGGCACTCGCGTGCCTAACAATTTCATCAATATAAATAACGCCAATCTATCGCATTATAGATTGTCTTGGAGTAGGAAGTGTGCGATTTAGTCATCTATCAACAATAACCCAAATTGAATCCATACCTTTCCCGGGCGAGGTAATCCAACGATAAAATCCATCGTGATGTGCTCCCATTTCCACTCGTATGGGTAAGGGTTGCGATAATCCAAAGCCAGTCGTTGATGTTCGCTTTGACTTGTTGGCAATGAAGACATTTAGACACAAAGTCGGCAATTTCTTTCTTCATCCCGCCACCAAAAATTCCGTTTAGATCTTGATACATTTTCGTATTCCCGAGTGAATAGAAAATTTTGAATTGTGGCCTTCTTGCGTAACTCTTCTTTTCAATTCAAGATCATTTGGTACACATACCGTCTTGAAATTTCAAGACATTGTTCTCAAATTTGAACCCGGTTTCGTTTTGAATCTCTTTCCTCGATGATTTTCTTCAAGTAATCATCCGCTTGTTGTTTCTCCTTAATTTCCTCAATCAAAATTTGGTTGAGCAAGAATGGCGACTATTGTCCATACTGTTCTTTCAAAACAATTTCAATCTCGGACTTTTCAAGATCAAGAAGCAACTCTTTACGTCGATTAGCAAAGCAAGCTAAATTGGCAATCGATTTTCGGCTCAAGGCATCGCAAAGCGGTATTGGCTTTTCTGGATGGTACGTAATCAGAAGTCATAGTCTTTGATCAATTCAAGCCATCTCCATTTGTCTCATATTCAGTTCTTTACGTGTGAAAAGTACTTTAGGCTCTTGTGGTCGGTGTAGACTTCACATGTTATTCCATACAAATAGTGTCGCCAGATTTTCAATGCAAAAACTCTGCGGCAAGTTCAAGATCATGGGTTGGGTAATTCTTTTCATGCGGTCTCAAGCGTAGGAAGCATAAGCAATAACTCTCCCATTCGCATTAAAACACATCCCAAACCCTTATGAGAGGCATCACTAAAAGCAGTGTAACCATCAAGACTGTAGGTAGAGTCGAATTGGTGCGATCACAAGTCTAGTTTTCAACTCTGAAATCTTTGATTCCCTCGATCGATCCGGTCAAATGGTGTCCCTTCGAGTCGGTTGAGTCAAGGTAAGGCAATTTTGGAGAAATCTTTGACAAATCTTCGTAGTATCCGGCAAATCCCAAAAAGCTTTGACTTCATACATTTGTTGGTCTAGGCGATTCACTCTGACTTCAATTTTCTGCGGATCAACGAAATTCCATCTTTGCTAACAACATGCCCCAAAAACATAACATGGTCAAGCCAAAATTCACACTTAGGCAGTTTAGCATACGGTTTACATTCTCTTAAGGTTTTGTGGCAAGTCTCGAATCTTGTTCATGTTCTTCTCTGATCTTAGAATATATCAATATGTCATCAATAAATACTACAATGAAGTCATCAAGGTATGGTTTGAAAATTCTGTTCATAAGGTCCATAAATGCAGCTGGGGCATTCGTGACTCCGAATGGCATAACTAAAAATTCATAATGGCCATACCTCGTTCTGAAAGCAGTTTTATCAATGTCTTCCGGTTTGACTTTCAATTGATGGTACCCCGATCTAAGGTCAATTTTGGAAAACACTTGTGCAACCTCAGAATCGATCAAACAGGTCATCAATACGCGATAAAGGATATTTGTTCTTTACAGTTACCTTATTCAGTTCGCGGTAATCAATGCACAGTCTCAGTGAGCCATCTTTCTTCTTCACAAATAAAACAGGCGCGCCCCACGGTGAAGTACTAGGCCTGATAAACTTCTTGTCCAGCAGTTCCTGCAATTGTACCTTCAGTTCTTTCAGTTCGGTTGGAGCCATTCTGTAGGGAGCTTTTCGATACTTGTGTGCAGTACTACATCAACAATGAACTCAATCTCCCTGTCAATCAAATCCCCTGGTAGATCATCTGGAAATACATCTGGGAATTCTTTAACTATAGGAATGCAATTCACATCAGTTTTAACATTATCGATGCGAATCTGATCGATCTGAACACAGATAGCCCTTACACCCTTTTCTAATCAGTTTGACAGCCTTTACAGAAGAAATCAGATATGGAGGAGGTACTACTCCAACTCCACTAAATACAAATTCGGGTAAACCCGGCGGACGGAAAACAACTTGCTTGGTCACACAATCGATAGTAACATGATATTTTTGTAACCAGTCCATCCCCAATATCACATCAAAATGATCTATGTTCCATGGCAGTAAATCAATAAATAGGTGCATATCCCCAACAATAATCTCACAAGCAGGATACATATATGCACATGTCATGGATCCCCCAACAGGTGATGATACAGCTAGCAAATAATTCATGGGTTCTAAGGGTCTATTCAATTTTCGTGAGAAAGCATGTGACACATAAGAATGTGTAGACCGAATCAATCAATACATAAGCATTACGAGCACGAGATAGAGGATACGACACAACGGTCTCAAGATTACGGGCGTCTCCGGTACTAAGGCAAACACTACGCCTGCCTCATGTGCTCTTTCCGGGAGCTTTGGGGTTCGGTTTGGTGCTACATTTGATCTTTCTTTGCGCTTCGGTGCGGCTTTACTACCTTAACTGGAGTAGAGGGACAATCTTTAATTTCGTGGCCCATCTTGCCACACTCAAACAAGCTCGAAACACGGTAGCAAACCCCTTTGTGCTTATTGCCACATGTGGGCGGTGGAGTAAATCCACTCCCTTGGTGGGGCTAGTTGTCGACCCGTATTCTTTCTTGTTTCTTTGGGTTATGCTTGCCTTTCTTAAACTTAAAACCTGTCTTTTCCTTGCCACTCACTTGTCGGTGTTTGATTGTTTCACGGCAATATTTGACTCGGCCATCAAGGCTCGGTCGAGAACACCCACAAAAGTTGGCATTTTCAGTACATTTATTCGATCCTGGATAGCAGCACTAAGGCCTCCTTCAAATCTTCTGGCCTTCTTATAGTCGGTATCCACCATATGTGGTGCATACCTAGCAAACTCGATAAATTGCTTCTCATATTAACAGCGGACGTTTTGCCTTGCCTCAGTTGTTCAAATTCAGTCACCTTTCTATCCCTGATGCACTGGGGAAAATATTTTTCAAAGAAGGACTCCTTGAACTGAGCCCAAGTCACTACAGTATTTGCATCACGGGTCAACATCCACCACCTTCTAGCTTCTTCCTGCAGTGTAAAGGTGGCTAACAGTACTTTGTGTGCTTCTGAGCACGGAAACACCTCAAATAACTTTTCTGTTTCAAGGACCCATGCTTCAGCCTTTAATGGTTCTAAGCCTCCCTGAAAGGACGGCGGTTTCATCTTCTTCAATTTCGAAGTCGGTGCAATAATATCCACCTCATTAACATTCATATTACGTACATTTGGTGCATTACGTTCGGTTGAACCAGGAGGAGGAAGGTGGTATTGGTTCTGTTGTTGGTCGATCTTTCAATTACCGTCCCATCATTTGTTCAAGTCCGCCATTCGGCCTCGAGGATGATGATTGATTTCATTTGCATTATCCATTTCACTATAAAGCGATTATAGCGATTATCATTATGAGCGGTTGTATCTTTAAACAGTTTAGCGATTTAACATATAATCGATCGATCATAGCACACACTTTTCAAATTCATGAGATGCCCTAATTGCTTTTCTAGGACACCCTATAGCTCATTTGGACACGTGTGTGCGATATAACTCGTGGTTAAGTATCGCTCGATACCACTACTGTCACGACCTAAACCGCCCTATGGGTTTAGTATCAGAATCGCCAAGAATCCGAGATTACCAAAGGCCTATCAACAAGAATACAATCAATCGAGTACGTACTGGCGGAAGCCAATACAAGAAATAACTAGTGTCCATTGAGTCAGGAAAATCAGATGTCAAAAACATTTTCCATACATTTATGCATTCGCACCAAAGATAGATACACAATCATTACTGAGACATTCAAGACGGAACTCAATCCCTCAATAACAAAGACAAAACAAGAGGAGACTAGTGGGGACACAAAACACCCCAAGCCATGGCATGGCGTCTCGAACCTCACAAAGGAGGCACATAGGTCGGCCGACAAAAGCGAGGACCAATCCCACGCTCCTAGCTTCGGCCAGCGGCCGAGAACCTACATATATATATAACAAAGGAGCTAAAGCCCAAATGAATAACATAAAGCGAAGAGGTTATGAATGAATGTCCTTGCAAGAAATGAAATCAATTCATTAAACAAGAGTTTCATCTTTCAAGATTTCAATCAATCACCATATGTGGTACATCCAATAGCCTATAACAAGATGGGTCCAAAAGGACCGGCCTTAATAGACCCAACAAAGAATGATGGCCAATCATTCAAGAAATATGGTTCCACAAGGAAACCGACAGAGCTCAGAATACCAATAACAAGAGGTGCTAAGGATGCCACAATACGATTCGAAATAGGACATACATTCATTCGATAAATAACATCGCTTCAAGAAAACAAGATTCAAAAGATAACCATTTTGAACATATCTTTACACATCTGTTACTCACAGGATTGGGCTATCAAGAGCTAGAGCGCCCCCGAGAGTCAACCCTAAATCAATCAATAGAACACACACTAAGTTTACAGTTGGAAAGGATGATAATTAAATCTCTAAATTCCTGTGTGGTTCTATGTCTAAATCCTCATTAAGATGCATTAAACTAGGCCTAAGAATGCCTAGGATGAGATGAGGATGCAAAAATACGATTGGAAGGCACTTTTCAAAAGTTGTCAAAACAGGGTCTCGCCGGCGAGCCTTCCTTCGCCGAGCGAGTTTGCAAAATCAAAGGCTTCGCCGGCGAACAATCCTTCGCCGAGCGCCTCGATGAAACAAGAAAATATCGATGCTCAATTTTACGCGATGCTCTCGATGCTTTCGCCGGCGAAGCTTCCAAAATCAAAGGGTTCGCCGGCGAGCCTTCCTTCGCCGAGCGGTCGATGAAACAAGAAAAGTAATCTTGGATGTTCGATTTTACGCTCGAGCCACCAATATCTCGCTCGGCGTAGCTCGAGGAAACCTTGGTCGCCGAGCGAAATTCTTCGCTGAAGCGAAGAAGCCAACTGAATTTCAGTTGCCTTCCAAGCTCAAACCAAGTGTTCCAACACTCAAAACTCGACCTCTTGGGCCCAAATTCTGGGGAATACATCCCAACTCAATAAATAACAAGTTTCAAAAGCCAATTTGAGAATTTAAGCCCCAAAGGTGAGTCAATTAAATACAATTTCAAACCCATTTTTAAGAGCAATATGTAACATGCAATGCATGGGTTCTAAACCAATTTCAATCTTCAAACCTTGCTCATTGAGCTCCAAACTTTGAAAACAACTTGAAAACATGGACCATGATGAAAACATGAGCATGCATGTACAATTCTTTAAGAATTCAACCTCACAATACACCAATTCAAGCATGCATGGATGAATTATGCTCTAATTCAACTTATATGAGCAAAATCAAGTCTCAACTCCACAATGATGCATGAACCATGAGAAAGGAAGCTTAAGGACAACAAGAATGCAATGAATTCTCTTACCTAAGTGACAATCCCAAGTCTAGCAAGCTTAATTATGCCAATACACCTCAATTCCAAGCAATTACCAAGCAAATCTTCAAGGTGAACCAAGTTCTCACACTCTCACACTTACTCCTCTCTTGGTCGGCAAAACAAGGAGAAAAGGGCTGATGAAATGCTCCTCTAAGTGTAATAAGGCACTACAATATTGAATAAACAATTGTCCACTAAGTGGCTTAAGTGTAATTAAGTCAAGTCTCTAATTAACTCAATTTAATCTAATTTAGTCATTCCTAATCAATTTTCGATAAAAATACCATAAAATCACAAATATTAGGTGATTCCAATACTTCAAACGGTTTCTAATTAGGCGCCGATAAGGCCTTCAATTAGCAATTTAAACACATAAAGTCAAACAGATAATCATGGAATCAAACAGATTAGATATGTAATTAAATAGACAACTTGTTCATTCAGTTTCGGTTTCAGTTTCATTCAGTTTGTTCAGTAGTTCATCCAGTTCACTTATCAGTCATTAGCAGTTCAGTTTATCAGTGATCAGTATCTAATTCGGTGGTTATTCAGTAATCGGTACGAGGGTTATTACATATGGAAAGGTATGGAAAGATGAGATATGGAGGGAAAAAGTTCCATTCACACGCCAGGTAAAATAAATAGCCTTGAGGATTAATTTATCTATTTTAGATGCCACCTTTTTTTGTCAAATCCAAGATGACTATCAAACAAGGCGAACCTCATGTTATTCATGCAGCACAATAAATTGTTTGATGCGATTACATTAACAACATTCAAGACATGGAGATGACAGGAATATGTGTCCAGATACGCTCCCCATTCTGCCTATGAACCATCATATTTTGGAACATCAGCCTTCCCATGTCTATGGAGACCTTAAAAAGGGTTGGAACAACAATTGAGATCTATATTTATCCTCTCTTTCATGCAGCAAAATAAAATAACTTTTTATTTTATTTTATTTTATTTTGACTAGTAAATGTAGCTATTGCATGTATCTTAGAAAATGTAACTATTGCATCAATGGGCACCAAAAAATGGCACAACCCAACAGTGAAATATCTTTTAACTTTGGGGAAAAACACTGGATACACTAGCTTCATAATATCTCATGTCCAGCAAGAACCTAGACTGACATCACTGTCCTAACTTTGCTTCAACTAATTAAGGATAAGGCTTAACAAAACAACCAATTAAGGATGATGGATCCACGTAACTGATAGTAATTAGAGTTGAGGCTTGTTAAGTTCCAAGAAAACAAAATGGACCTAAGAGTGCATACATATATGAATCTTTCCCAATATTCAAAATTGTCATAGGTAGGGAAAAAAAGATCTTTTACCTGGGGAAAAGAAATGCACTTGCTGCCTGGTTCATGACCACTTCTTATTTCCTTTTGAGGCTCTGGTACAGCCCCATAAAACCTGCAAAAGATAGGAATCTCCATCAAATCCAAGAATGAGTGTCACAAAAAGGGGAATCCATCAAATGTGCATAAGAAATGCTTTCTGAAATGGTAAACAAACAAGCAAAGAAAATATGCACGACTTCAACATTTCATACTATTAGTATTATAATATGTATTAGATAGTGCAGATAGTGCATTTGCTTTCGGTTCCTTTTGGCTACTTTCCCATGATGGTGTTTACATCATGTTTGTAGCATAGCATATTTTCTCTTATATAAAGAAGAGTGTGTACCTATTCAAATATGTAATATACAATATCTATATATACATAATTCACTCTCTCTCTCACTCACTCTCTCTCTCTCTCTCTTTATACATTAAATTAACATGGTATCAGAGATAGGTTAAGAACTTAGTAATTTCGCTTTATCGGCGGGCAGCAGCCTCTTCTTGGCCGCCCGTCAGACAAACCCAAATTTCCTTAATTTCTTCTTTAATGGCAGATTCTTCAACAACACTTCACCAACCCAACACACAAAGTCCGTCAAACAAACACACCCAACTAACAACGACATCAGAGCGGCAACAGCAGCCCTTTCAGATTTTAGTCGTACATCAGCAATTGCTCTATCTCGTGCACCTGTAGCTGCTCTTTCTCGTGCATACTCATACTCAACAGCACCAACTGGACCATCTTCTTCTGATTGATCTTTATTTGCTGGAAGTGCCTCAACAACGCCAATAAATTCTCAAGCCATGACTAAATGGCTTTTGAGCAATCAGGTCCTATTGGACTCAACCACTTCACCCCATCTCAAATCCTTCAAATCCAAGCTCACATTCAACTGAAGTAGCATCCTCATCAATCCACACCCAAACCCTTGGACAAAAACAACAATCCTCTGGTTTTCTTGGCCCCAAACCAATCCCAATGAAGCAGGTCGGAACTCCAGCTTACAAGCTTTGTGGAGACTTTGCGAGACTCAAGACTCAGGGCATGGGTGAAAAAAAAAAAGGACTTCCAGAGGGAGAACGAGTGCAGTGGGAAGGAAAAAAAGACATGCATCTATCTCCTCTTTTCTTCTCTGGGCTCTGAGTGAGAAGAAGGCGGATTGCTCTCTCATTCTATCTCTTTTGTTTTTCCTCCATTAACATACTATCTCTACAACTCCAAACTGATTTCACAGAGGGAGCTTAGTCTGCATACATATATATATAGAGAGAGAAATGGACGAGGGATCAATGGGGGCGGCATGCTCTCTTTCGTTCTCTCTCTCTCTCTCTCTCAGCATCGTGTCACCATCACCGCTCCTCCGTCATTGCTATGATGCATGCATAGTTGAGAGTACCCGTACACGTGCCTGCATCATGCCTGCATTGAAGTTCTCTCTCTTTTCATCCAACCCACCAACTTAGCCACTTTTGTCCCCCCCACCATAATTGTCTTCACCACCCATCACCCCCACTTAACTTTCTTTTACTTTATTTATATATATATATATATATATTACTCCACCTTTTCTAGCATGTTCTCACTCTCTTCAACTTTCTTTTATTTTTTATCTATATATATACATATTTTTTTTATTATAATATATTATATCAACATACCAACCCACAGATTCAAACCACCTATGATTTTTCAAATCTTTATTTTATTTCATTCCACACAAAAACCAAAAAAAAAAAAAAAAAAAACAACGCAAAACAAAACAAAACCACCAACCACAACCACCACAACCATCGACCTTACTTTTTTTGCCTTTTCCGCTGCTCTCTTCCTCTTGCCTCCGTCTTGGGCTCCCCTTGACGGCCCTGCCTCTATGCTTCCCAGTCCACCGAGCACGTTGCCTCCCTGCTGCTCCTCAAACGCAGCATATGGCGAACCTCCGAATTGGAACATAACAATGGCCTTCCATTTTAGCTCCTTGATTTCCACCTTCAGTGCGCATATCTTTGCTCGTGCATCCTTATACATGCGCTGGAGCAGAGTGAATTGGGCATTTAACTGGTGCATCTCACTAGTTCTATTCTGCAGTTGGTGCGACAACTTGGAGACCGCAGTCACTGTCTCCAAGCATGACTTCAGCGTTAAATGGTTGGCTTCAATGTCCGTTTGCCCTATCATTATTTGCTCCACTGACAGTATTGAAAAGTTCAACGAAGCAAAGACAGCTCCACTCGGTCTAGGGGTGCTTGGTTGCGCTTCAACGGCGACAGAACCGATTATCTCTATTGTGGACTCATTCAGGTCTAGAAAAAAGGGTGAGCGGACCATGGGAAGAAGAGGCCATGTTATGTTAGGGGTTGCCGAGTGTTTCAGAGAAGTAGAGTGCTTCAGGGAATGTCAGAAAGGGTTTGCAGCTATCAGAGAACGAAGAGATTTCCAAATGGTTTGTTTTACACTGTCTCTATCCAGCCTCAGCCTCAATTTAAATAGAGAGCGAAAAGACGAAGACCACAAACGGGAGCGCGAGCCACGTGAATCGCGCGACACTCGAAGCCACAGTGTCATGCGCGACTTTTGATGTATTGGGCGCTACTTTTGAATGCGCGATATATATATACATATATATCTTTGGGCTGCTTAAATACACGACCATACAGTGTATTTTCCAACGGTCCGACACGACCACACAACGTTTGCCACAATGGTCTGACATGACCTCACAGTGTCTTCTACAACGGTCTGACACGACCACAGAGTGTCTTCTATAACGGTCCGACACGACCATATAGTGTCTTTTACAACGATACAATAAGACCATACAGTGTCTTCTACAGCGGTTCGATACAACCTTACAGTGTCTTCTACACCGGTCCGACATGAGCCATACAGTGTCTTCTACACCGGTCTGCCACAACCATACAGTTTCTTCTACAACGGTCTGACATGACCATACAGTGTCTTCTACAATGGTCCGGCATGACCCCGTAAACTGTCCCGACATTAATTCCGGTTAGCTCCTACAACAGTCTGACACGACCATACAGTGTCTGCTACAACGGTTCGACACAACCATACAGTGTCTTGTCCAACGGTTTGACACGATCATACTGTGTTTTCTACAATGGTCTAACATGACCATACAGTGTCTCCTATCCTATTTTTATTTATTTTCCCGTTTTGTTACTCTCTTCAAACTCAAGTTGGTTGGTACCTATCTTTCTTGAGTTTGAGGGGGGCTGTTAGTATTATAATATGTATTAGATAGTGCAGATAGTGCATTTGCTTTCTATTCCTTTCGGCTACTTTCCCATGATGGTGTTTGCATCATGTTTGTAGCATAACATCTTCTCTCCTATATAAAGGAGTGTGTGTACCTATTCAAATATGTAATATACAATATCTATATATACACAATTCACTCACTCTCTCACACACTCTCTCTCTCTCTCTTCTATACATTAAATTAACACATATCATCAAGAATGTTCTAAAGATTACCAATGTAATTTCACTTACCTGGCTGCTGTCAACTATGTTGTTAAAATTCACCTAAACTAGTTTTTGTTCCATCTTAGATGCTTCTTTACACATTCAGGGAATTTGTTCCTCCATATTTACCATCTCTCAAAAGCTTCTCTGTATCAACTACATCACTCTTGGTTGGTACACTTGTGTCTCAATTGTATATGCACGTGAGAATGTTAATACACTTCATTCTACAGTAAAGAAGATCTGGTTGTTAATTTTCAAGCAAACTCAGACACAAGTACTCAGGTTTAACTTTTAATATACTTGCAGAACAAGAGACACAAAACTCTAGCTTACCCGTCAACTGCATGGCCACAACAACTGATTTCAAAGAGATGTCTGCAGCTGCTACTCCATAATTTCAGCTCCATTGCTCCAGAAGTCTAAAATCAAAACTAATTAGTTTAAAACATACAAATTTGTGAACTAAATTGCTAACAATATATAACATATAAAGACCCTCACATTGCAAGCTGCAGTTTCCATTGTTCCTTGTTAGCAGCAGGCTGTTTGGTGTTCAATTTTCAAATCTGATTCTGGAGAAAAATCAAATAACTAACAGTGAAGATCAATCCTCTTGATATCTAAAAAAAGGATATACATGTACTGCTAAAAGAAAGAGAAAAAATTGGGATAAATTGAAGATTAGAGAGGACACATTTCATTCAATATTAACATTAGTGGCACTGAACTCGAATATAGCACATACAGAGAAATAAGAAGGAAAAAAATATACAGGAGGGCAAAATTTTACAGGAGAGAGGATGGATACCTGAATGTTTAGAGACTAAGAAGTAAGACTGCATGAGAATCTTTACAATAGTAACATCAAAAAGCCTCCTTGATGTCCTTGGATTATCAATATATTATGATGAAACAACCATCTTCTGCATTTCCGTTGTGGCATCAACATATGACTTGTATACAAGAGGATGCAGTTCAGTACAATAATTTCAACTTGGCTGCAAAAGAGGCACCCTCTTTTTATGGACCGAAAAAAACTGCATCTTGGATACTTTATTAGACTTCTCTCTTCCATTAATTTTCTTGTCTTTTAAACACTGTCCTACAAGACAACTGCAGCATATATGCTTGCTAAAACCACTTAGTTGACTGACTTCTCAGGTTTTATATTAAACAAATGCCTTGCTGCTACTTCTCCAAGAGACATATCACCACAGATGCTGCATGCCCCAAGAATGGCACCCCAAAGAGAAGCATTAGGCTTAATATTCATCTCGTGTATTAGAATATAGGCTTCTTTGAACTGTCCACCACGTGCAAAGAGGTCCACCATACAAGAATAGTGTTCTGCCCTTGGCAAGATATTGTATTTACCAACCATGTTATTGAAACATTCTGATGCTTCATTAGTCAAGTCAGCATGGCTACAAGCAAAGAGAAGAGTTAGGAATGTAATGTAATTTGGCTTCAACCCCTCATATTCCATCTTTTTATGCAGCGTAATCACCTTATGCCATGCTTCCCATATCCGGCAATCAATGACGTCCATGAAATAACATTTTTCTGTCTCATCTCATGGAAAACATGTTTAGCATCTTCAATTTCTCCAGATTTTGAGAACATATCAACGAGAGTGTTGCCCATGGCTACATCATGTTTGGATTGACATTTCAACACCAAGGCATGAATTTGTCTTCCCAAGTCCAATGATGCTGTATTGGCACATATATTGAGCATAGAGCATAATATAACATTATCAACTCCCATATGCATCTGATGTATTTCATTAAAGAGATTAAAGGCATCTCTACTATAGATACCTTAATGTGCATATCTAGTGATTAATGTAGTGCACGCTATTGTAGCTTTTTTTAGCATACTCTTGTAAATCTGATTTGCAATTCTAACACTCCCACATTTTGCATAAGCATCAATTAGTGATCCAGTCAAAACATTATAGGATTCACAACCAAGTTGAATGATAAATCCATGTATCTGGATGACCTTCATCGGACCACTTTTTCCAACAAAGGCTTTGATAACACTACCCCAAGTAAAGGAATCAGGGACCATACCTATTAAAATATGGAACTAGGACGAGGGCAAGAAAAAATTTATAAAAGGAAACAGTACATCTCCATTCATGAAACAGAAGTACTTTCTGAAATATCAGTGTTTACATTTGTTTGTAATATATGCCATTGATTGATAACTTCTAGTAGATAGTTGTTCATTAAGTTGAGCGAGTGTACATAATAAAGATCTAATCAAACAAGAATGACTCTATGGTTAGGATTGAATCACAAATAATTTGTGTGAAAATTCATGTGAAAGAAAGAAAATACAAATAAAGACAAAATACAATGGATGGTTAAAGTCTTCTATTTATACATCTTCTGTCTCACAAGCTTGCCAAGCAAATGAAACATTGAAAATGTAACATAAGTTGTATCAAGATTCATTGCAAGTACATTATAAATTATTGTCAAAAGGTTGATGCTTTTAATGAGAAATGGCTTCTTGCCATGGATTATCACTCTCTTAGAAAATTGATTGCCTACTTTACGAATTTTAGTGGATTCCTATGAGACCCGTCAAAACTGAGTTATACTATGAGAATCCCTGTTTTTCTCTGACAGTTGTACTAATGTTTTTGGGAATTTGTTTTAAAGATATCCTCTAGGCATAACTGAGTCCAATTATGATTTCACTTCATAACACCATTTAGCTTGTTGTAGGAAGGCAAAATTTAAATGGTCGACCTAATTGCAGGGAGACGCCTTTATTAGGCAAATTAATATCATTAAATAAATATGGGTCAAAACCTAGGAGGAGTGAGTCAACCAGAGGATCAAACTAGATTCGACCTACTTAGGCCAAATAGGCTATGAGCGAAATCCAAGAGAACTTGCTGAGGTACTACTCGCCGAGGTCCAGTTGCTGAGGCAAACCCCGCCTCAGCACCGCCATTTTTTTACGGCACCACCTTTGATACCTATTGAGGGGAAGGAGAACGAGGCAATTTCAACCTCCGCAACTACCTTCTAAGGCATGACAACCTTTATGATAGATTGCCTCTATACAAGATAATGTACAGACACTTGGCACTAATAGCAAGCACCAAGACACTAATAGCCAATGGCTGATAACATGCCTAAAGCATATATAGCTTGGCCCTGACAGCAGGCCCCAACGCTTACTGGTTGGAGCTAATAGTAGGCTTTAATGATGCCAGTATACCATAACAACCATATAAAGATGGGGTATGGTAGCCCAAAAGTAAGGGACTCTCTTTCTATATAGTCAAATTAAGGACCTACCTTGGTTGCATATGCAAGACCAAAGCAGCCGCCTTAGGCTTGGTACGAGGCATAACCCTTGTTGTGGCCTGTGTCCTGGGAAGCTGGGAAATTTGTGGTTAGGTGGCTAAGGATGGAGGAGTCGTTGAGGTAGACATCGGTATGGCTGATAACTAGTCATAAGTCTTGAGAGTACATGTCTTGAGAAACTGAACTGAGAAGGTACGTGCCGCGACAACTAGGACACCTGCTATGCTGAGGCTCGTGCTAAATAGATAGTACAGTGGCACTTGCTGAGGCTTTGTACCAAACAGATAGTACATGTTAAGGAACACATGTCTACCAAGGCCTGGTGGTTCAGGACGAAATATCCTACGATACATGTTGCTATATTGTTTGGCCACTTGGTATATTCTACTATCAAGGAAAAGCCTATAAATAGGGCCTAATTTCCAAAGTTCAAAGAAGAATGTTTTTTTGGAATTGGGGGGATATGCTACCCATTTGATTGCATTGTCATTTTCTTCTTTTGGACCACTTGCTCCACCCTTGGTTATTCATTCTCCAACCTTTCCAGATTATTGACCCATTAACATAGTTTTGGCTCTCTAAAAGATATTAGGGTAAATTACATTGACACCCCCTGAGGTTTATGTTTATTACAGTTTCCTCCATCACCTTTTGGAAATTACATCTTCCTCCCTGAGGTTTAAAGTTTCATTATAGTTTCCCCCTTTAACAATTTAATTTTTTTAAATACCAATTTTTCCCTCACTGGGTAAATTAAATTGACACCCCTCACATTTTAGAAATTACAATCCCCTCCCTAAAGTTTAAAGTAGTATTACCAATTGTCCCCTCGGTTAGTGTTAGTTGGAAAAAAAATTATTTGAAAAAAAAAATGTTAGTAAAATTTTTAAATTTCTGTTTAAAAACTAACGTAAACTCATTTTTTGAATTCACGTTTTTTTCCTCAAATTTACAAATTGAGACAATAATTTATAAACCAAAAAAATTATCAAACAAGTTTTTATGATAGTTTTTTAATTTCTTGTAAATATAAATTGAAAATTGAAAACGAAATAGTTACCAAACAGGCCTTAAATGGTAAAAATGTCGTAAAATTAACAAATAATTAAATAAATTACCAAAGTAAGAAATGACTTATCAAAAGATTCTTAGGTAATATATAGTTTGATTTTTAGATTTTTTTAAAAAAAATTAAAAATTAATTTGGTTAAGAAATAAAAAATAAAAAATAAAAAATAATTATCATTTAAGGGTAAAAAATAATTATCATTTTAATTTTTGGACAGGTTATATACATACGTATGGCTGTTTCAATTTAATTTGTAAAAAATTATTTCTAACCACTCGAAAGATAAAAATTATATAAAAATGATAATTATTTTTTATTTTTTATCCAAATTAATTTTTAATTTTTAAATTTTTTTTTAAAAAAATCAAACCATACATAGCCTAAAATTTTTTTGATAAGTCATTTCTTACGTTGGTAACTTATTTAATTATTTGTTAATTTTACGACATTTTTACCATCTGAAACTTGTTTGGTAACCATTTCGTTTTCAGTTTTCAATTTATATTTACAAAAATTTAAAAAACTGTCATAAAAACTTATTTGATAATTTTTTTGGTTTATAAATGATTGTCTCAATTTGTAAATTTGAGGAAAAATGTAAATTCAAAAAATGAGTTTACGTTGGTTTTTAAACAGAAATTTAAAAATTTTACTAACAAAATTTTTTTCAATTAATTTTTTTTTCAATGAATTTTTTTTCCAACTAATACTAACTTAGGGGGCAATTGGTAATGTTACTTTAAATCTTAAGGAGGGGATTGTAATTTCTAAAATGTGAGGGATGTCAATGTAATTTACACAGTGAGGGCAAAATTGGTATTTAAAAAAATTAAATTGCTGAAGGGGAATCTGTATGAAACTTTAAATCTCAAGGAGGAAGATGTAATTTTCAAAAAGTAAAGAAAAAACTGTAATAGATATAAACTTTAGAGAGTGTTAGTGTAATTTACCCAAAATATTATTATTACGGTTCATTTTGGATTCCTAGTCTTGTATTCATATATAGCATTTTAATTTCTCCAAATCTATGAGTTGAAAATTACACTCAACCTTATGAAATGTGTCAGATGACGCCATCTAACTAAATGAATAACTTTACATGTTTTGATTTTGTGTTCTTCTGTGAGTACTTAGGTAAAAAGTAATATTTATCAAACCAATATTGGACAACGCAAGAGGACACATGCATAAAAATTTAAAATTTTAGGTGGTGTTTGGTTAGCCAATTTAAATATATTTTCATCCCATATTTTGCACATGGCATTTGTTTAGAGTTTTCAAAATGTAATTCCATATTCAGTTTTAAAAACTCTGTTAAAGACAGAAAAATTTAGACTAACTGGTCGTCCTACCGGACGTCTCACCAATCTTCCGGTCGGTTGACTGGAACAATGCAATCTTTTTTTTTTTTTTTTTTTGCAATTAACATATGTTAATTTTTATATATTTGAAAAAAATATTTTTCGAATTTTTAAAATTTTTTAATGTGTTTTAATAGAATTTTGAGTTGTATGTTTGATTATAAGTTGTAAATTTTTGTATCAAATATCATATGCCACATCAAAAATTCCTCACTCAATTCAAAACTCTTTCACCAAATAAATTTTCCACACTCAAATCATAATTTCAAAACTCACAAACTCAAAAAACAATTCCTACCCTCAAATCATAATTAAAAAACTCTACCTTCCATTTTCGAGAGTATATAACAATACATGCTCTAAGCATTGAACGGAGCAATTGTAAGCATCATCAGCAAAGAGTCCGGATCCTCTCCAGCCAATTCTCCCTCCTGTCCTCCGGTCAAAGGCCATGCTTTGGCCACGTGGCCCTTTTAAGATCTACGGCTCAGAATAAAAAAATAAAAAATAAAAAATAAAAAAAATTGAATTTCTGATTTTCGACCCAAACAAAGGCTTCCCTTCCATTCCATTTTCCCTCCTCTTCGAAGCTATTTGTCCCTCATTCTTCCAAGCTCTGGCGATTGGCGAAGTCGACGGCAAATCAACTTGAACGATGGCAAATCAACTTGAACGATTGACGGTGAACCAAGCTCCGGCGACCCGCGCGAACCAGAGCTCCACTTCATCATCAACTGAAGGTAACGTTTGTCATAGCTGGGCAACATTGTTATTAAGGAACATTAAGGAACTTCCTGTGGAGTAAAAAAAGAACATTAAGGAACTTCCTGTGGAGTAAAAAAGGAAAATTAAGGAACATTGTTCTGTTGTGAAACTTGTTGAATAGAACTGTGTCTGTATTTATTTTTCATTTGATGGTTGAACCAGAGATAAGTCCTTATTTATTTTTGGGCATTTGCCTAAATTTGTTTAAAAACTGATTAGGTTTTGATAATAATCAGTGGGAACAACATAAAGGGAAAAAGAAAAAAACTTAGGCTCTAGTGTTGTTCATTTGCTTGAATTTGTTTAAAAACTGATTACGTTTTGATAATAATCAGTGGAAACAATACAATTGGAAAAAAAGCTTAGGCTCTAGTGTTGGGTAGTTGCTTGAATTTGTTTAATGCAACCATGATTCATCTAAAACTAGTTAGGTTTTGATAATAATTAATGGGAACAATACATTAAGTAGTTAGGAAGGATACTAGTTAGGCTTGAATTTGCTTGCTGTCATTGTTCATCTAAAACTAGTTACATTCATCTGCTTGAATTTGGATACTAGTTACATTCATCTAAAACTAGTTAGGCTTGAATTTGCTTGAATTTGTTTGCTGTCATTGTTCTGTTGTGAGTGGAACATGTCACAAGACTTCCACTATCTACTTCATTAACTTCAATAACCAAGAGAATGACTTATGTTCTATAATCCATTTCCCTAAGTTTTTAACTCCTGAAACAATAGATTAATACAAGGAAGATATAAAAATCACCTAAACCATTGACATATTGTTGTCTATAAGTTCATTCAAGACCTGCACTTCTTTGTAATTGGAGGTAATGAAGAACAATAAAAAAATGATTGTGGTTGAATGAAGCTATAAGTTCATTTAAGTAATGTTTCTAATTATTGTTCTCCCATTTGATTGCCTCTACTTTTCAGTTGCGTTTTTATATGGATATGGAACCTGACAATGATTGTGGTTGGAAGCCAAAAGTAGGAATGACCTTTGATTCGGAAGAAAGTGCGTACGATTTTTATAATGCATATGGAGGAAGAATGAGATTTAGCATAAGAAGGGAATATTGTAAGAAGAACAAGTTAACAAAACAAATGATTTCTAGAAATTTGGTTTGCAACAAAGAGGGATTTCGGAAGGTTGACAAGCGAGACCCATTGACAAAAACCCCTAGAGCTGAAACTAGGACTGGTTGTCAGGCTTGACTTTTTGTTAAATTGGATGTCAATAGTGGGAAATTTGTTGTGATTGATTTCAAAGAAAAACACAACCATGAACTTGTATCTCTTGATTGTGCCCATATGTTGCCATTGCAAAGAAAGATATCAGATACCCAAGCAATTGAGTTAGACTTAGCCTTAGAGTCTGGTCTTCGTTTAGGGCAGTCTTTTGAACTGATGGGTAGGGAAGCTGGAGGGCGGCAGTCTCTTGGTTTTATGAAATTAGATCAAAAAAATTACTTGAGAACCAAAAGACAAAAAAGTTTGAAATATGGGGAAGTAGGTAATGTTTTTCAATACTTTCAACAAAAATCATTGGAGAATCCATCTTTTTTTTATGCTTTCCAATTAGACAATGAAGAGCAAATAACGAATATGTTTTAGGCCGATGCACAAATGGTCATGGATTATGCCCAATTTGGCGATGTAGTTACATTTGATACTACCTACAAGTTAAATAAAGAGCATAGGCCATTTGCATCTTTTGTGGGATTTAATCACCATAGAGAAACAGTTGTCTTTGGTGCAGCGTTGTTATATGATGAGACTGCCGAAACATTTGTATGGTTATTTTAAACTTTTTTAGAGGCCATGTCAAAAAAGGCACCAAAAACTTTGTTTACCGATCAAGATGCTGCAATGGCTAAGGCCATACCCATTGTCATGCCTGACACGAGTCACCGTTTGTGCACTTGGCACTTGATGCAAAATGCATTAAGGCATGGTAATTGTCTCTTTCAAGATAAGGGGGTGAAAGGTGTATTAAATTGATTCATGTTTGATAGTGAGGATGAAAATGAATGGGAAATGAAGTGGGGGGAAATGCTTGATAGATATGATGCTCATGACAATCATTGGTTGAAGTTGATTTTTGGGGTGAAGGAAAAATGGGACTGGCCGTATGTTAGATCAACATGGGCTAGGGGAATGAGTACAACACAACTTAGTGAATCTTTTAATGCATTTTTGAAGGATTACATTCGTTCTGATTTTAATTTAAATGAATTCTTCATGCATTTTGAAAGGGTACTTTGTGAGAAGCGGTACAAGGAGTCAGAAGCTGGATATGCTTTATGCCAAAGGTTGCCAAGGGTGCGAGCGCCATTTATAATGTTGAGTCAAATAGGTAATGTGTACACTAAAAATATTTTTGAGAAGTTTCAAGATGAGTATTTTCTTTCTATTGAATCAGACATACAAGCAATTGAATACATTGATGGTTGTAGCCTATACACAATTGTTGATGCTATTGGGAAAAATGCAAGGAAAGTGAAAATGGAGATGGATGGCTCTTTGGCTTGTAGTTGTTCAAAGTTTGAAAGGAAAGGGATTTTGTGCAGTCACTGTTTGAAGGTTATGAGAGAAATATTGAAGTTGAAAGAGATTCCTTCACAATACATTATGAAGAGGTGGACCAAACAAGCAAGAGGAGAAGCTGTGACTGACAAGTTAGGGAATGACATTCAAGTAGACGTCAAATTCAAACAAGCCTCACGGTATACGACATTGATGACTGCATTTAGATCAATAGCATGTAGAGCTGCTGAAACTGAGGAAAGTTATGATTTTTGTTGTTCACAAGTAGCTGCATTAGGTGCACATGTTGAAAGCAAGATAAGTGCACATTTTTGTCCCGAAAAAGAAGAAAGTATTAATGATCAACCTCAAACTTGTGAGCAAGAAGACAATAATCATGAAGACAACAATCATGTTGTGCAAATTCCAATAAGATTGAAGAAAAAGCATCCAACTAGTAAGGGCAAAAGAAGGATAAAAGGTCCATGTGAGCTAGCATTGCAAGCAAGCTTTAAAAAGAAGACTCGTGCACAATTTTTGAGTTCTTCAAGACCTGTTGCTGCTCCAACAGTGAGACCTTCTCCATTATCTATTGGAGGAGATGTAAGTATTCATGAAAATGTTACTTCTCTTCATCCTCCTCTTGCTCCCCCTCCTTCGTCTCATTCCGTTGCCATGGGTGGTACAATTCCTCCTCCAGTAATATATCCCACATATAATGTGAGTCAGATTTGTAGCCAAGTAATTTGTGTTTTCTCAATTAATTTTTCATTTGCATCTTGTTATGAATCGTAATATAAATTGAATGAATTGTAGGCAAACAATTTGGCATATTGTGGACAACCAACATTTATGACACTACTTCAAGGTGGGTATGACATTGGGTTTGAAGATTCTCAAGGCTCACAGACAGGTTCTCGGCCAACAAATAATTTGCAGATATCTTGAGGTACTTTTGGTGCTGATTTGGTACTTTTGTTGCTGATTTTGTCTTTGCTAACATCTTTGTTTTTAGTCTTGATTTTGTCTTCTTTGTAATGTTGGGTTTGCTGCTGTTTTTTTTTTTTTCAGGGTTTGGACGGCCATGAAGAGGTGGAAGGCACTTCAAATTTCATGCATAGGAGATGCCTCTGAGCTGCTGTATTTAAAAATTGATGTTGATGTTGAAGTTCAAGTATTTAATGGTGAAACTTGTTGAATGTTGATAGTGAAACTTGATGTTGATGTTGATGATGAAACTTGTTAACTATTTAATAGGCTATGAATGGAATGTCACTTTTAATTAGTGGCTGAAAGTTCACTTTTAATTTGTATGCTTGTCCTATGAAAGTTCAGTTGCAGTGGCTGTTAATGCAATAGGCTATGAATGGAATATGTGAAAATCTGTTCAAAATCTGTTAATGCAGATGTTCAAAATCTGTTGCAGATGTTCAAAATTGCATGTTTAAGCTCTAAATTGCATGTTTATGGCAGTTGCAGATGTTCAAAATCTCTCTTCAAAACTGTCTTAAAAAACAGTGTTGAAAATTTGCAACTGTCTTCACAAAATTGTGCTGAATGGTGAAAATCTGTCTACAAAAAATATGGTGAAAATCTGTGTCAAAATCTACAATGAATGGTGAAAATCTGTCTTCACAAACTGTGCTGAATGGTGAAAATCTGTCTACAAAAAATCTGTCTACAACCTGTGTCAAAAAATATGTCTACAAAAATCTGTCTTTCAAAATCTGTGTTAAAAAACTATGCTGAAAATCTGTCAAAATGGTGATGCCACTTCATCAAACTATGTTTAAAAAACAGTTTAAAAATCTGTCAAAATCTATCAAAAACTATGTTTAACAAAAAACAGTGTTAAATATTTAATGTTGATGCCACTTTATCAAACAAAAAAAGCCATTACATTCATTCCCACTTGAACAAAATGGTAGTGGTCCACCATACATTACATACACATTCAACGTACATTACAAGTCATACTCGTACTACTTTACATTACATACACATTCAACCTACAATACAAGTCATACTGACAGTACCTTACATTACATACACTATTTCAAATACACTAGAATCACAACTACCACCAACAACAAAACAAAAAAAACGAAGGCGTAATTCAATTTTTGACCAACTCTTTCAACCACCATTGCCAAGTCTCTATATTGTTTCCTACTCTTCATAGTCATGTCTTTGAGCTCCCCATTCACGATAATTACTTCTCTAAGAGTAGACAAGACTTCCATGCGTTCTTCATCAATATCATTCTCCACCACCTTCAAATTATGCTGCATGTGTGGAAGGATCCACCACTGAAAGAAGTTACAACCATTCGGATAATTGCAGCATACAAAATAAAGGCAATTTGGATTATCCGTTGACTGAGAAATCTTCACCATAGCTTTCTTGCCACATCGACAATAGCGGTTTTCGAATCTAACTTCATGTATGTTGTCCATACTTGCATTTGTGCTTGACATTGACATTGACCTACAAAAAACTATCAAATAGCCTGCTTGAATAAGCATTTGGTTCAGTGGTATGCATAGAAGAAGATACGAGCTGTAGCAAATCTTGTTCAGCTCTATACAGCATTTGCCTATGGGGGACCTGCCCTTCTACCTAAAATAAAGGTAGTGTCTGATGTATGTTTGAATTTAATAAGCTTTACACATGGATGAAAAGCTTTATGCATATGCTGTGTGCATGTGCATGCTTGTGTGCAGGAGCATAGATGGAATTGTAAATTCTCAAGGTTCAAAAGCATGAAAATGTGGGTTTTCAATTGTAGCCTTTACACATAACGCATTGAAGCACACATATAAAGTTGTGTGTGCATGCCTCAAATCTAAATTTTTGTGAATGCTTGTCTTGAATATTGGCTTAGTGTGAAAATTTTCAACAATTAAAATAGTCACAAAGAATTCTGATGAAGCCCTTCTCATTGAATCATAAAATAGTCACAAAGAATTCTACCATCACTCACAACATTTGGTACTCCATCATATGAATTGTAACAAGAATAACAAGAATAACAATTAAAGGGGAGATACTATTACCATTAACCTGCAAGCCACCTAGGAAAGATCAGGGTTGAAGGAGCAAAAGTACTGTTTTAAAGAGGAGATACTTAACTAGCAGTTGAACATAGACAACATGCGAAATTCTGAAACATATAACCAAATTGGTGAAAAGTCATGACATTAGGTCCACTCCACAACAACCAAAATATCAAGTTTGACTCAACCACTATCAACTTATTTCCATTGTAAAGCCAATTCCTAAAACTACATAAAAAACCAGAGAACATAAAACAATATCACTCATCATATTATTTAAACATCAATCAGATAACTTGTAAAATGTCTTTTTCTTAGAAGTTGAGATTTTGTTTAGAAAAACAAAGTGGAACAAGCAGTCATTCCCAAGGGCATACATCTGTTTGTAAGAAAAGGTGAAAAACAAGACAAAGAAATCAAAACATATTTATCCACATAAACAAAGAAATCAATACGTATATATCCAGGTAGACATCAACCAAACTTCTTTCTTTTCAACATGTTTTTTTGTTCTCTAGTAAATTATTTGCTTCTAAAACATAATTCTAGTGGTACAGACAATATGAATATCAAAGATATACAGGTGATCGTTGTATTACCAAAAAGATGGAGGAGATGAAAAAAAAGAAAAGAAAAGAAAAGTACAGTCAAATAGAAAGAAAAGAAGAATCAAAGATTTTCATTGAAAACAAAGAAAATGCCAAACAACAGGCAAGAAAAAGAAGGACGACAAACTGTTATTCAATTTGTCAAAACATTACCCTATTTCAGTCCTAATGTGGATTGTGCATCACAGATCAAATAAACCCTATTTCAGTCCTAATGTGGATTGTGCATCACAGATCAGCTACGGAGTTCTTCCAAGTGACTAGTTACATCATTGCTCAAGTGTGGTGAGAAATAAGCAAGGGTTCACACACTTTAAAAAGAGAATTAATATTATTTGTTTACAAGAAACTAAATGGGTAAGAACAAATTTAACGAATTTGAAAGAACATAATATAAAATTTGGTAACAGAGCATTTGCTTCAGATTTTTTCAATCTAAACAGACATTTAAGTAAAGTGGTGCTTCAGATTTTTTCAATGGTGCTTCAGATTTTTTATGGCCAATTCGAAGGACGACAAATTTTTTTTTTACCTTTGACTATGGTTTGCCTTTCCAATCGCGGCTCAAATCGCAGTCCAAATGTTCGGAGTAAGACAGAGGGAGAGAGTGAGAGCCCACCGATGTAGAGGGAGAGAGGGAGAGCCCACCGATGTTCACCGCCGACTTTGATTCGCCGTCGTGGGTCATGAATGCCGTCACCGTTCACTGATCTAGAGAAGAAATTCAAATTTTTTGTGTAGTGTGTGGCTGTGTTGAGGGAGCTTTGTCTGGGTCGAAAATCAGAAATTCAAATTTGTTTGTTTGTTTTTTATTTTTTTATTCTGAGCTGTAGATCTTAAAAGGGCCACGTGACCAAATCGTGGCCCTTGACCGGAGGACAGGAGGGAGAATTGGCTGGAGAGGATTCGGACTCATCAGGAAAACCTTGAATGGCATGCCCACCTATCATGGCATTACAAGAAACCACATCCCCCTCCGACATCGACTCAAAAATGTAACACGTCTTCCATTTTCCCACACTTGGAATGCAAATCATCCAATTCACTAAGCATAAACAAGTTCTTAACGAGTCTACTCTTCTGAATACATCCTTGAATTTGCTTCCCTCTGTCCAAACACATCACACTTGTACACGCCCTCAAAGCACTCCCTTAAGTGAAATGATTAACACCAATCTTATCCATTGCTGAAAACACCACAGGAGCTTCCTCTGAGTAGCCATTTTGAGAATACCCAGATACCAACGCGGTCCAAGTGACCAAACTCCTCTCAGACATTCTATCAAACACTTTACGGAAGTTAACCATGTCACCGAGCTTCGAATAGAATATAACTAAATTTGGGTTTAAATATGCATTTGAATGAAGCCCATTGGTTAAAAGATAACCGTGAATGAAACGGCCTTCCATTTTTGCTTTTCTGTGGACGCAAAGCTGCAAAATTTTTTAAAACAGAGAATAATCCGAGTGGGTTGGGTTAGAGAAGATGAGTTTTAGAGCATCTTGTAATCTTCCCAAGTCGCAAAGTAAGTGGATAGTTGATTTTAGGGATGTGGGTTCTGGTATTTTGTTGAGATTGTTGATTCTCTTTATGTTGGGTTGGACTTGAGCTTCTCTTCAATGCTCAGAGTGTTTCAAAGTCGTCGAATGGCACCGTCGCTGGTCGAGATTCTTTGATGACTATTTCCCCTTCACAATGGAATAGAGGCTGCAACTCCTTGCCTTCTATGGCGGGTCTCTGGTTTTAGAGAGAGAAAGTATAGAGCCTCTCTCTGTCTGTCTGTCTGTCTGTATTTATGAGCAAAACGACATCGTTATAGGACTACTTCAGCGACTTCTACTCTAGTCTAGAGGATCTGAACTGAACAAGTTCGGGGTCACATTGAAATTATATAAACTGTAGGAGCAAAATTGCAAATATTTTTCTTTCTTTTTTACTTTCTCTCATCAGTCGATCGACGACAGTCAATAGAGCCTTTTCTTCTTCCCCAATCTAATACGGCGTACGCAGCGAATTGAAACCGGCGTCGACTGTGATCTTCTACGGTGTCCGGCGAGTCCTCTCTCTCTCTCTCTGTTTCTTTAACGCATTTTAATGGAAGAATCTGTGCCCTAATTTATGTAGTTTTTGTAACGCATTTTAACTTACAGTTGTACATTTTGTGCCTCTTTGAGGAGGTGCGTGTAATGGTAAACAGTTTTGATTCATTTCATAACACTTTGTTTTTACTTCTTAAAGTTTTGTGGGTTTTGTAGATCGAGCTTAAGGTTTTGTTGGGTCTTCATTGGATTTGTAATATTGCATATCCTTGTGAACTATGAGGTTTCTGTGTTATTTTATTTTTTTTTGATGGGTTTTGTTTTAAACTGGAAGGTAATGCAATAAATGTAACCATACTTATCTAATAATTGTTGCATAAACTTAAAAGGAGTTGATGGAATCGGAATTAATTTTATGCATCATATCAGTTCTCATTGGTTACCAAAAGAGGAAAAACATTTGTTAAACCTGTCTGGATTCATCTCCATGTGCATGTTTGATCTCGTGTTTGCATCCGAGCATTTTTGTTGTTTCCAAGAAGGTGATGTCGCCACTCTCTTATTTAAACAGTTGATTCTACAAGGTTCTTTCCGCTCCTTCCACCCAATACATCATGGGAGATAGTCAGTATTCATTCTCTCTAACCACATTTAGGTATGGACTCACTTATTTCTATTTTTGCAAACAATTTTCTACGTCCTTACTAGAAAAAGTTACACGCATTCATATATTTATGTGCCTTTCCTAACCCTAATAATTTGTTTTTTCTTACCCATGATACACTTTGGAACAGCCCTTCTGGAAAGCTTGTTCAAATCGAACATGCCTTAACAGCTGTTGGATCTGGTCAAACATCTTTAGGGATTAAAGGTAATACGAGACCTACTATATCCACATAATATTATGTGGTTGTATACAATATTCCTTTTCACTTGGATGTTAATTTTTTTTTTTTGATTGACAAAGAGTGTTGCAATTTGCAAATTAAAACTTGAATTTTGAGATACATGCTGTTTTGTTTGTGTTCTATTGACAAGCAATACATAATCACTAGAGCTGTTCATGTTGTTGTGATGAGTTCTTTTTGATATATTTTACTTGTTTTGGTGTTTGCAGCTGCTAATGGTGTCGTTATTGCAACAGAGAAGAAGCTACCATCTATCTTGGTTGATGAAGCATCGGTTAGTATATACTTTTTACCATGGCTCTAGGTTGCTAGTTCTAGCACATGACTTTGTTTGTTTTGCATAGTTTTCTTTTATTTATGTTTTTAAAATTGTAAATCAGCCTCATCTATGGTCACTTTTTCCCCCATTTTTCTCTTGATGTGTGCCTTCATGAATATTTAGTGTGCTAGATATTTTTTCTTGGATGACTGATACAATTGTCATCCTCAGTTCCTCACCATTGCAAATTGTTCAAAGGTATTCAATATCCTAGCCATAGCTGAGCTATCCATATTTCTATATGCGTGTAAACACAGATACATCTGCCAATCCTTACCAAGGTCAAAAGGCAATCGATGCAAGCAATAATTTCCATGGATTTTCCTTTTTCATGCATCCTTTAATGTGACTGAGCATGAATGTGATGTTTATGCATACGGGATGCAGTGATATGCAGTCTTGTGAAGTTGTGGAAGAAAGTCTTAAGATTTGTGGCTTCAACTTTTATTGGACTATTTTCCCTCTAAAGTTTAATGTTTCTAGAAGGTTTTATTTTTCCTTTTCATTCTTTTATCCTACAAAATATCAACTCCCTTAAATCGATGCCTATATGCCTTTTATAGAAAGAGGAGGTTCAAGAGCTCTGCCTCTAATTTTGTAGGTTATTTTGGCCACCTAAATTGTAATTTTATGCTTTTTGTATGTTTGACATTTTTCTTTCTTTTCTTCTCCATCTCTTTATATTGATGGAACAGTGCAGTCTGGAGACCTGCTGTTCCTGCTTTATGCATTAAATTGAAATCGATTACTCAGTTATGCATATCCATATCTTATTGCTGTCTGCTTTTGTTAGGTCATCTGTAGGAGAAAAAAAAAAGGATTGAAGAAACCCATTATGGTTGTTAGATATGAAATTTTCATTTTATTTCATTTTTATCGTACTTTTTTTTTTTTGGTAATATTCGGGTTGGCACTTCACTATTTTGTGTGCATTGCCCGACTGGTTGATGATTTTTTGAAGCATTTGCTGTTTTCGTTTCATCTTTTCTTGAGTTTCTTTTGTATCAAAGATAAATAAGAGGGGCTCGCTATAATTCTTGGATTTGTTAAATTGCAGGTGCAAAAGATTCAGATATTGACCCCCAATATTGGAGTTGTATACAGGTTTAAATATTTAATGCTTATATCATCTTGTTGATTCCACTGCCCCAATACTGCATAATATCGTAGCTTAAAGTTATCTTGAAACAAAAAATTGTGGAAAAGGCACGAATGCATGCTGATAATGAAGTTTATTAAGGTCTTGAACTTTAAAATAAGTCTTTGAGCGATTGAGCAGTTGGTTCTCTAATTAGTCTCAGATGCCCAAGTGGCAGTTCTTTATAATTTACCATATTTATATCTTTTTGAGAAGGCCCTCTTGGAATGATTTCATGAGATGGAGATGCATTATGGTATCTTACCCTTGAAAATATCTAATGCAGTCAGAGGTTGATCGCTTAGTAATTGGTGAATCCATATATAGCGACTTCAATTGAATTGTGCTTTATTGAAAATTCGACATGTAGTCATCTTTCTAGCCTAGGTGTGAATGGAGCCTTCACTGTATGATGATCAAACATTGCATTGATGTTATAATTATTTTCTTCACTTGTATTCTTTTTGCTTTGTCTCTGCTCATATTCTTTCTGTTTTGTTTCATTTATTTTCCACATCAACTTGTATCTCTCTCAGTTGATTTTCTTCTCTTATGCAGCGGCATGGGTCCTGATTCTCGGGTTTTGGTTCGAAAAAGTAGGAAGCAGGCAGAACAATATCACCGATTATACAAAGTAAAATTTCTGTTTTGTTATGTTGTTCGTTTTTTCTAATTACTAGTTTTTTATTTATTTTTATTGTTATTGGGTATGTTTGGTTTGTGTTTTGAGATAAATTTTCAAAAATTTTTTTGGAGAGAGTTTAAAAATTTTTTTGGTTTGTTTGGTTGTACATTTTGAAAATAGTTTTGGAGTTTGGGAGTTTGAGATGATTTGATACTTTGTTGTAGTTGAGTAGATGTGTGTGAGAAAAAAAGTGATTGAGAAGGAGAGGGGAGAGAGAAAAAGTGAGTGATTGATGTGTAGAAGAGAGTGATTTTAGAAAAAAATTTCAAAAAATTTGAACCAAACAAAATTTTGAAAATTTTTCTCAAAAATTGTATCTTGAGATACAAACCAAACAAGCCTATTGTTTCTTGTCTCTGTTGAATTTAGCTATATAACTAGTTCTAGAAGTTAGATTTTCAAGATATTATTTTCTTCTAATATCTCTCATGAATTTATCCCACATCATTATCTATTTATTGTGATATCACAATTAACATGCATGGGTGGCTGGAATTTGGGGAGAAGTGAAAATACTTGTTTGCCACATCAATTGTTACTTACCCTTGTTTCCAGAGCAGTCTTTCAAAATAATTTTATTTTTTTCTACCAAAATTTGAGTGTTTAATGAAGGTCAAATTAGCTTCTCTAATATTATTTATTGGCTTCTCAAAAAGGAATTTCATTTTCTGCTTCTCATTCCATGATTTTGTTTATTACTTCTGGTGAGAATGAGAATGTTAGGTTAAAAATTGGTCTAAGAAGGTGGTGCACGTGTACAGTGAGTTTCGTCTTCTTACTAGTGTGTAGTTCTTCTTGAAGGTCACATTTTTGTAGTTTCTCAAATGGACAAGTATATGTTAGTAATGGTTCATGTTGTTTAAATGTTGCTCAATGTGACCTTGGATACATGAAGTACCCTTGTGAATTCATTTCAGAAATCACAACTTAATTCTCTATTATGTTTATGCTATCTATATTTTTTTTGTTGTAGAATATTACAGCTTTTATAGCTACTTAAACTTGCAATGTGATCTGATGATGGTAATGTGTAGGAACCAATTCCTGTCACTCAACTTGTAAGGGAAACTGCTGCTGTTATGCAGGAGTTCACACAGTCAGGGTAAGTTCTTTCTATCAGTTAACATCTCATGTTGTTTGTCTTTTTGGCTAGAAATCTTGACTATTGTTTACGTGCATTTGCCTGACAGACAAGTTTTTATTATTTCAATCCAGTTGTATGTTAAATTTAATTTAATTTTTTGGATAGGTAAGGTACAGAGACTCGAACTTGAGTCTCTTTATTGGGGGAATGTGACCTAAGCCGCTGGGTGTCCCTTATAGAAAAATTTAAATTTTATTGTTAGTATTAAGGTATATTTGCGGAAAGAGGTCAGGCTTTGCAGGGGTTTATTTACCCTGCTGGTTGCAAGAAAAATAACAGTTTGTTGACAATGGTTTCGGCCTAACTCATCACTGGCCAGCACACCAGTTAAGATGTGATAAACTACTCTGATATTGAAGTTGAGAGACCAATTTGGGTGTGTTCTAGGCAGTTTTTTGATCAAAAGAAGAAGAAAAAAAAAATTATTTTGAATAAATGCAGCAAGAATTTGAGAGGTAATTCTTATCAAAAAAGAATTTTAAGAGGTAACCTTATGATCCATGAAAACCTTGGAGTGCTAGGGGGTGACTTTTGCAGGAGGGTCTTCACCCTGCTGAGAAATAAGGCTGGCGGTGTGCCAAGTGACTTGCTTGATCAAAAGGGAAAAAAAGTATATTTTGAGGAAATGTAAATGTAGCAAATTAGAAAACTTTGTGATCCTTGGAAAACGAACAATACACCATTCTTTTTGCAGAACTCTTTGGAGTTTAGAAGAAAAACTTGAAAGCAAAAATTTAGGTTGAAGGTTTTTGAAGCTAGATTAAGCTGATTTTTGTGTATTTGACCTTTTCAGAGTCAAAATGGACCTGTGGTCTGTGCCTTTGTATGTATTTATTTAATTTTCTTTTCCTCTTCTATTATTTTCTGTATACCATGGGTTTGATCTTGGCTCTTGCATATGCTTATTTTTGTTGCAATTTCTTACCCTTCTGTTTCCTATGCAGGGGTGTAAGACCTTTTGGTGTTTCACTGCTGGTTGCTGGCTTTGATGACAAGGGTCCACAACTATATCAAGTATGTCATTTGGGTCCTCACTTGGTACTGACCTTAATTGTGTTGCGAGTTGCCTAGTTGATTCATTCATTTCCATTTGTGGTTGGATTACCTTCTTTACTATAAAAGTTTAAGATCTATTTATACAAACTAGTTTTTATTCCTCTTCAGCTGGGGTCATATTCTCGCTAACCAGTTAATACTCTTTTTTCTTTTTAAAGGAGTTGTGGAGAAGCATTATATGTTAGTGATGACACTTGTAAAAATATCTTTATCATATCACGGGTTAAGATTTAGTGGTTTTCATTAGCACCCCAAAACACCAAAAAAAAAAAAAAAAAAAAAAAAAAAAAAAAAAAAAAAAACCCCACCAATTTTGAGTGCTGTCCCTTGATTGGTTGCAGTTATTCTGTTTGGTCATGCATGCTCTGTACCCATACAGAGAATATTCGTGTCTGTATACGGATAAATCAAGTAGAGTTGTCAAGATTGATTTATGCAGCTCCTATTACATGCCTTAAAATAAACCAGTTTTTATATCGTGAGTATTAGTAATTTTAAATGGCACACTGAAATTGTTGGGAGGGGAGGGACTTGTTTGTGCGTAGAAGGGAGTGAATACCATTTAAAAATTAACAAACAGATCAATGTGCTAACTTTTAATTATGCTATTAATCACAATTGCAACCACACACGAATTGCATGTAAAATAAATAGACATGATTTATGTGGAAAGCCCTTGAGAACGGAGAAACCTATGGGCACACCAAGTCAGATAAAATCCATCATCAATTCACCTCGTGGCTATGAAACCTAACAATCTTCTCTTGATCTTATAGCAATTCACAAAACTTCTCACTCCGATCCGTGGTCCTTTTGGCCCAGTTACTGAAATGACCAATGGGTAGGTATGCAGTGCAACTTTGTGCTTGTTTTGATAAAAAATACTTATCATGAAACTGACTTAAGTGTTTAGATAAAGCTTGGTTTCAATGATTGAAAAAGATGGGTTTTATGGAAATCTTTTTTCTCCAAAAAACATAAGGTTTCTCTTTTTAAAGTATCAAGAGTTTGTACAGAAGAAACCAAGTTGCTATCTATAAGTTTCACATAAATTGAGCACACATCGAATGGGGGCTTATAGACTTTTAGGAAATTGGAGCAGTGGGTTCTACTGGACAATCTTTCCAGAACCCTTGTGGCCTGCTTGAGTGGCCTTCATGCGTGCTTCGATCGAAGACCCTTTTTTTGCATTATTTTATCTTGAACACCTTTCAGGACTATGCTACGGTGAAAAAGGTCGATTTTGTGCAATTTTGAAACACTTGCCTGAAAATTCTTAACACAATATGCTCATGCAACTATACTGTAACACACATTATTAAATTTTTTAGGTCTCTACTAAAAATTGATTCTTCAGGCTTGTTTGTTGTTTGAGGGTGTAAATTTGTGTTGTAGGTGGATCCATCAGGTTCATACTTCTCTTGGAAAGCCTCGGCTATGGGAAAGAATGTGTCTAATGCAAAGACATTCCTTGAGAAGAGGTGACTTAATTTTGTTGCTTACAAATTTCTGCATAAATGTTTTCTGTTAGCTGGTCAGTTTCTATTAGTAAAATGAAAAAATATCTTGAATGTTTGGCTGTTTTGTTGGATGTTAGGGTAGTACATCACCTTCTTTCATCTTATCTTATTTAATGCTAGTTTTAGCTGAGCTTTCAGCATGATTTTTTTTTACCCTTTGTGATTTGTTGTCTTCCTCTCCATATGACCATAAGCTTTGACAAAATCTTTGCATGCTGTTTAAGTTCTTGCTTGCTGGCAAATGGTCATTGTATTATGTCCAACTTCACTTTGTCAAATCCGTGAAACTTCATGGAACAATAGCTAGACAACGGGAACTTAAAAACTTTGGGATTTGCTAGTTTTTCTTTTGTGCTTAAATGAGTATACTTCTTAGAGGTTTTTTTTTTTTGGTTTGTTTTGCTTTGTGGTTGGCTGAGATCTTATAGGATGATTTGTGCATTCCATATGGCTGAGCTAATCTTTGCCAAAATTAGATTTGAACTAAAACCCTTCTGGTTTAGGGCTAAAATGGTCTTTCCCCTTCAATGTTTGTAATTGTGAAGTACTTCCAAGTGGCGCAATGCAACTTATGTAGTAATAGTAATTAATCCTATGAAGCACGGACACGGATACGGACACGAACACAGAGATTTCAAAAAAATGGAGACACGGACACGGCGGGGGACACGGCAAATTATTATTATTATTTTTTAAATATATATGTTACGCATTTGCTATGTAGATTAATTTTATATTACCAAACAATCAAAATTAATAAAAACTAATATTAATTTAATGTGTATATAAAGACAATTACATTTAAACATTATAAACATATGTTCTATATATTGTAAACATTATATAAAGAAAAAATCAAATATATAATAAAAATAAATTTATAAAGAAAGAATTAAATTAAAATATATATATATAAATATCTAATCATAAAATAAATAAATAAAAAAAGAAGAAAGAAGACAGAGAAGCGATATAATATATGTAAATTAAAATATAATATATATATAAATAAAAATATCTGATCAATAGAGAAGAGAGAGAAACGAGATAGACTAGAGAGAAGACAAAGAGACGAGAGAGAGGCGAGAGGTGAAATAGAGAGAAGAGAGCAGAGAGAGACGAGACAGAGAGAGATGGAGATCGATTGAGAGAGAAGAGAGACAGACGAGAGAGAAGAGAGATAGAGATGAGAGCTTTGTTACTTACTAGGTCGTTCGGTGATGGAGATCGACTGAGAGGGAGCTCAATGGAGATTGAGATGGAGATTGATCGAGGACTTCACTCGATGAACGAGTTTCCTTTTCTCTTCTTTCTTTCTTTTTTTTCTTCTGATTTTGGATCTCTTCTTCTCTTTCTTCTTCTTACTGCCGTGTCCCATACCAAAAAGAAAACAAAAAACAAAATAGGACATGCCCTGTATGTGTCCGGCACGTCTCCTTGTGTCCGACATTGCTATTTTGAAGTGTCATGCTTCATAGAATTAGTCAGTTTTTAATAATTCTGTTGATTGTCGGTGTTTCAATTCTTTTAGTTTTCTGGAACCAGTTCCAAGTCTCCATTCATGATTTGGAGTTAATCAAGGTGCTTCTTACAGGTACACAGATGATATGGAGCTTGATGATGCTGTCCACACAGCAATCTTGACTTTAAAGGAGGGGTAAGAATTATGTTGTCCAAATAGCAATCACTTGTATTAAAAGATGTACCATTCTAAATGAATCTAAAATTCATGCTAGCTTTGAGCTTGTCCTGTCATGACCCTTCCATAGTGTTTTGGTATTTGGTCCCACTAGTGCATGCTTAGCTCATCAACTAATGAAGAATATAACTTCTCTTTTTGCATATTTGTCCCAGATTTGAAGGACAGATCTCTGAAAAGAACATTGAGATTGGCATAATTGGCACTGATAAAAAATTCAGGCAAGTTATCCTTTTTCCTGGTGTTTGAGTGTACTTTTATGATCATTTCAATGTTGATGCTCGGAGAATGATTATTCTAGCATGTTTGTTTCCATTGCAGAGTACTAACACCATCTGAAATTGCTGATTACCTGGAGGAAGTTGAGTAATTAGAAAATGAGAATATTACAGAATGAGA
Source organism: Camellia lanceoleosa (assembly GCA_025200525.1). NCBI lineage: Eukaryota > Viridiplantae > Streptophyta > Magnoliopsida > Ericales > Theaceae > Camellia > Camellia lanceoleosa. Next base: position 2,163,881 of record CM045762.1, on the reverse strand, counting down.
CGCAAAATCTTTCTCTGAAACTAGGTTGTTCTACCCTTAACGTTGAAACTGGTTTTATTTGTTGAAATTTGTGAATTGAAAACCGTCCGTAGACCAGTTACTGTTGTGGAAAATATTCCTTGTTTATGGTTACATTAAGACACAAAAATGGGGAAATTTGAATTATCAATGATCAACGATAAAACATTGTGTTCTTCTCTTCTCCACTGCTGTTTGAAATCTTTAGGTTTGCCACTATGTTGTTCTGCTTAAGAGAAAGCTATTGCTCAATGAGTGTTAATTCAATCTGTTTGCTAAAGCTGTTGTAACTATACTTTGGTATTCTTATTTTGATTATTGTTCGGAGTAATGCATGTTTTGGCAGCCTGTACCTTATTAATTTGTCAGGACCACCAAGACTGGTTGGCATTCTAAACTGTGAAATTTCAGTGTGTTTGCTGCATCTTTGCTAGATGTCCACGGAATTATTATAGCAGGTTGGTCTAAAAATTAGGTAGTGAACATAGGGAGCGACTGTTTGCTCATCCATTTCACCCACCCGTTTATCTGCATCTCCAGGAGGAGTAGATGTCTATGGATGAACCAAAATCATCTCTATTCTATTTTCTTTTCTTCCAGTTTTGTTCATCTTAGGTATCTTATTCACAAAGATGATTTTTCTGGCATATAATAGTTACAGATGGGTTATATATATAATAAAGTAGAATAGGATTATTTTTGAAAATGTGTCAAAATGTCCAAAGATACATTTGTATCTATGGTTGAGATTAATTTTCAAATTCATCAGAGTCAAGATTTCTTTAATTTTCACTCATTTGCCTGCTTTGTCTCCCCCTCTTGTTCACTCATGTATTCTCTCTCTCTCTCTCTCCTACCTACTCACCCGTCTTCTATCTTTTTTCCCATTTTTATTCACTCATGTATTCTCTCTCTAGCCCACCTTCCTCCCTATTTCCTTTTTATTTTTTTATTCCCTCCCCTCCCCCCCTTTTTTTTTTTTATTTTTCTCCCTATTTTTTTATTTTTCCCTTTTTGTTCATTTATTTTATTTATACCGTGCTTTCAGGCACAGGCATATACTAGTATATATATATGAAGGAAAAATTATGCAATAGTCTCGGAGTACTACGTGATTATACTCCCTCACTAATAATCATTTATTATGTCTCTTCTTATTTCTCAATTACTCAATATAAATAATTAATACTCTACTATGCATTTATCACTTAATAGAATTGTCCTGAATTCGTCATGAATTCAACCACAGCTTACATTAATGAAATCTTCTCATAACAATGCATGCATGTTTATGTTTATATAATTATTAGTACATGCATGCACGTTTATTCAGCGCAATGTTACATGCACAAAATTTTTTTATAAAAAATATTACAGAAAATGCATTGTGTGGTTTAGATTTGTTTTAAGCATAATCCACTCAATGCTTAAAATGAATCCCAATTGCACATTATTATACTTTTTATGTGCATTTTCTGCATTTTAAATATGTTGAGCTTTAGGAGGAGTGTCGCCTTCAGGAGGAGAATCCTACCCATTGATTGATGATGTCGGATTCACTCCCATTGTAAGTAGGGTGTAGAAAATGATTTTTGCGTAGCCGAACTCTTATTGGAAAATAGGGTATTTTCTTTTTATAATTATTTTGGAAAATAAAAACAAATCACAACCAAAACAACCTCTAAAAAGCAAATCCATATTATTCATTGGCTTCCATGCTCTTATCTTTGTCCCTTTGATTCTTATTGGTTCATAGGATTACTTTAATTGACATATATAATCTCATGAACTAATAAAATTAAAGAGGACAAAGAAGGGAGTAGGGAAGGAGAAGCTAGTGATATAAACTCCAACAAATGATGGGTTGTTTTTAAAAAATTTGCTAGAAAACAGTCCCCAATCAAATTTTCTGATTGTTTTGAAAAATGAAAACAAAAAAATAGAAAGCAAATCACAACCAAACAGGCTCAAAAACAATAAATCATGAATTGAGAGAGAAATACGGAAAACCAAGAGGAGAAGCAACGACATCAGCCCAATGAACCTCATCTCCATTTTTTTTTAAAAAGTTCTTAGACCTTTGTCATCTCATTTACGAGTGGTTCGCAAAAAACAAAAGAATCAGCTTTTATTGTAATACCAAGCATTGTTGTTTATAGTAATACCATTGATGTGATAGTTCTACCAGTTGTCACTTTCATTAGGAGCTAATATTAAATGGCTTTTCCTAGCTAAATATTAATGTCTACTTCTCAAAAATAAGACAAAATTGAGCCCTAGATATATATGGCTGATTTGATTGGCTTCATGAGATCTGAAGTCATTTCACTTTTTAATAAAATTAAGATTTACTTCAAGATAAACTCTCACTAATATTATAGCATTAATATTCTACAACCTCATTGTATATTTGTCTTGATCCAAAGTCTTATCCATTGACTATCAATAGGATTTTGTCATTTTAAAAGCAATCTTGTGCTAAATGACTTTGAACCCCCATCTATCTACCTTGAAATCTTTAGTATTTTGCTCATTAAACTAAAAATATTTATTAATTAAAAATTGCTAGATCAAAAAGCTCTCCTCCCCTCCCATCTCCGATTATTATATTTTGATTTGAAAGTAATTGTTATATTTTGATTTAAAAGTAATCAATCGATGTCATGCATCTCTAAGAGGGCTAGATCCACCCAAGTACAAGACTGATCCCACATAACGGTCAGACACTAGGGCATAGAACCCAAACACTTTTGAAAAGAAATCCAAGCCCCTACCACCTCATTACAAGTTTTACTATTTAGTATTTTAGCTATAATTTTCAGTACAGTTCAGAGATTCTACTATTGCTTAATTTTCCACTTATGGGCTGACCGAGGCGCAGTCTCAATGCCCTTGTAGTATCGGGATTCAAGCTCATGGCTGTTCCAGTCCTTGACAAAATGTGAAAACAGATCATGTGCCGACTCTGACGAAAGATCTGAAAAAAACATGTTTTTCTCTTCCTTCAGCCATGTTGCAAATTCATTGTTCTTAGAGAAGTAGTCATCCATAGACAGCACTTGGAAATTTAGTTTCTGAAACCATCCCACAAAAAGAGAGAATAGAGCAAAAATTAGGGAAACAATATGCACATCCAAAAATAAATATGTTAATAATAGAAATAATATCCTCACCACCCAAAGTTTCTGGTAGTATAATCAAATAAGAGTGTAAACAAGAGAAGACACTAGTGAGTGTTAAATGACTCAAGTTTTATCCAAAAAAAATTAACACGTTAATCCATGAATGAATTAAAACAAAGGTGTATTCCATTGTTAATCATGATTGTCTGGACCCTATGTTAATTTTATTTTTAGAAAATTAAAAAAAAAAAAAAACTTTTTCTTTCAGATCAATTGAGGGAAAACATATAAGAACTTTCACACCAATGTGCTCCCCTGACGTCATTGCCAGTGGCTGTCTCAAACCACCCCTTCATATCCTAAGGCATGACTTAAACCTAGCCTCATAGCCTCGCCAGCCCCCATGGACAAACTCTCCTACAAAAATGAGGCCTACCTATCCTCTGGGGCTTCTTCCTTGCTACAATTCTCTCTCTCTCTCTCCCTCTCTGCATCTTTGGTGATCTTGGGCCATCTTAGTGTATATTATGATTATCAGAGGGCCCATGGCCTGTCCAAATCACAAATGACCACCCCACACACATTCAAAACAACAAAATGAGTAATCAGATTAATCGTAAATGATAAGACCAGCCCTAATATTCCTGTAGTTCACTGCCTTAGATGGCAGTAATGCAAAAAAATAAAACCAGGATTATCTGGAGCAATAAGTAAAAGACTAAAACACAAGCAAACAAAACAAACTTTGACCTAACACTATTAACATGGGAACAAATTACAGCTTACAGCATTTTCAAGGGAATACTAAATAAGAAAACTCACCGACTGATCATCATGCTTGCTTCGTTTACTTTTCTGCTTCTCTTTCGATTTCTTTTCTGGAGCAATATCAGCAAATCAGTATAATCTCAAATTTTATTAAATCCTCATTTTTAGTAGCATTAGTAGAAATATCATCCCTTTTGGAGCTAGAACTCTCAAACTAGAATCCAAGCTACAAAAAGAATATGACTGAAATTGGATGCCCAATCAAACCAGCATGGAACAGGAGAATACAAAACCTCCAGTTCCTTAACTTATGAAACAAGAAACGGTCAATATTTGAAAATTTAACAAATCATCAAGATATATGCACGCATGTAGCTTCATGATAGAGTGGGCAAAGTCTCAGGCAAAATGAATTATAATAGGTAAGATGTCCAAATGTCATTTTTCCTAGTTGCGTTGGAAAACAATGTTTTGTGGGCATCTACAAGATCAGTATCACCACTAGTCTTATAGCCCACATTTCCAAGACAATGTGAGGAGTTTACCTCAGTGTATAAGAAAAGAGAAGGGATGAAATATATATGCCCTGACCTTACCCCTTGAGAACTTTAGGAAAAAATTATAACCCTGTACAATATTAAATGATATTCCATTCTGGTTGCTTTCATTTGCAAGTTGTGAGGCAGAAACATGCAAGTTTTGGAGGATGTAGACAAAAGGTGGAGGCAGAAGGGGCTTTGTGGGTGGTGATGGGGCTGCAACCTCAAGAAAATGCAATGCCCCTCTTGAAATGATCTCTTTGTTCTATGGTTGTCCACCAATTATTTCATGCGATACTAGACTTGCTACAAGTGATCTTTAATTTTAACCAACTTTAGAATTAGATTTAGATCTCAATCATGTAGTAGGATATCTGCAGCCCTAGATTTAATTCTTCAGGCAAATATTGTTGAACTACAGGAGGAGGCTGACCAAATGACTATACAAAGCCTCTCAAGGGGTAGGATTTGGTTGACGCATGACATGACAGGTGGTATCAAACCACCATTCAGCTAAAGGAACCCAATTCTTAGGCCTGTCAATCACCTCTCCATACCATACACATACATCTGAGGCAGGTTTCCAAACATCTGTTAATGACCTTTGTTTGTCCAAAATGGACTGGTGAAAATTGAGTATCTGTTTTAAACCCTAATACCAAATACACTTCATTTGATTTTAGAAAGGAACACCCACCCATTTCAGATTTGAAACACACTATATGAATAAAAAGTAGATTAAAAAAGAAATAAATAATCAACAAAAGACAAACATTGTCCTCCTGCAAAGTAATATACTACATATGAATCTAAAAATACATGATAAAAATAAAAAAAATTAAAAAATAACCTTTATCAGTATGGTGTTTGGAAGACCTATGAGAATTCTTGCTCCTCTTGGATTTGTCTTTCTTTTCGGTCTTACTGCTCTTGGCTTCCTCATCTTCTTCTAAACGTCTACGTTTTTTGCTTTTCCTATCATCTATCAAATTCCAAAGAATAAACCATAAATAAGTAGAAAGATTGCAATTGCAGAAGATGCACACACATGCACATCTCTCAAATCGAATTATCATTCACCAATTTAGGAGAATGAGTCTTCGATTGGGAGTTAAATATTCCCAGGAACCAAACACTACCGAAAGAATTTAGAGAGAGAGAGAAAGTGAAAAACCTCCAGAGTCGTAAACGGAGCTTCTCTTCTTCTTCTTCTTCCTCCTCTCCTCCTCCTCCTCCTTGGAGCTCCTCTCGCCGCCCATCACCACCGCCTTCGATTTTCCGTCGCTAACAGAACGAACACAGACGCTAGTAGAGAGAGAGAGAGAGAGAGAGCGAATAGACCTGGATGGGCTTGGCCTTGGTATTGGGCTATCTCACAATTCATGCGATCATAGGCTTGGGCTTTAGAAGGCTTCTTTTCTTTTTGTCATAGAAAGAATAAATCCAAAGGTCGTGGAATGAGTTCTAATGGGCCTGTCTTTATTATTAAAATGATTGGCCTGGTCAGATTTTTTTGAAATTCAACCCACGTTTCAGTGACCCGTTTGTTTTATTTTGGGTTGTTTGTCGTTCATTTTATTTATTTTTTATTTTTCAATTTTTGTAAAATTGTTCAGTGTAACTTATGCTATTATTTCACCTAATCATGATACATTTTTGTTATTTTCAATATATTGGAGCTTTTTTTGTGCAATTTTCCCTATCTTGGAGATTTTTTTTTTAAGATCCCTGGTATTAAGATTTAAGCATAAAGGGCACTCAATATTTTCATAATGTCTAAGATCATAATATCGATCCGGAGAAAATTAGACTTAGAAAATTCGATCCAAAGAATTTTTCTAGATAAATCACTGAAGAAAATTCCAAATTTCTCTGGATACATCCTGAAGAAAATTTTACATATTACGACACTAAATTTCTTTGGACACATCACGAGAAAATTTTACACATCCACACCAAATTTCTCTGGACACATCATAGAAATTTTACACATCTCAATACTAAATTTCTCTGGACACATCATAGAAAATTTTACACATCACCAACACCAAATTTCTTTTGCGTTCAAACTAGAAAATTGAAATTTTTGAGTTCAAACTAAAAATTTTTTTCCTTTTCCTTTTCTTATTTCAACTTACATTTTATTAACAATCTTTGTTGTTGTTGACCATTACTCCATATCCGATTTATGCAACCATAATATTTCTACAAAACCCTTTACAATGACATTAGACACTACAAGAAAATATAGATTTAAATGACTAAAATTAATTTTTTAAATCATTGAAAGTAGTACAAATGGTGACTAAAATGAATTTAGTCGCCAAAATTAGTGACTTTTGCCGACTAAAGGGTTTAATCGAATACAAGGCTTTTAGTGACTATAAGGCAGTTTAGTCGCCCAATGTGGGGGTTTTAGCGACTAAAGTCAGTTTAGTAGCCAAAAGTGATGGTTTTTGGCGACTAAAATAATTTAGTAGCCAAAAGTGATGGTTTTGGCGACTAAGACCTGATGGTTGCCGATTGTAGGTGTTTTGCCGACTAAACCAGATTGTCATTTGAAAGTGAAGGTTTTTGGCTACAAAAAAAAAATAGTAGCTAAAAGCGGTATTGCCGACTAAAATTGGTTTAGTAGCCAAAATGGGGCGTTTTGGGCGACTAAAAGCAGTTTAGTCGCCAAAACTACTTATTTTTAGGCGAAACTTAATTTTTTGGCGACTAAATTATAATTAGTAGCTGAAAATGATAGAATTGGCAACTAAAAATTTAATTTTGTCGCCAAAAGTGGCATAAATTTTTTTTTAGTAACGAATTTATTCTCTACATAAAGTATATTGAATTAAAAAAATTGTGTATATATATATTATTGTGTATTAATAGCGGTTAATATACTATATAAATAATATATATTGCATATATATTCATGTGATATTATAGTGGCATAGTGGAGTGTGTTGCAAAAGTTTGGCGTGTGGTGGTGGGATGTCTCGGGTTGAAACTGCGAAAGCAGAGTTCAACATTTTTTTTTAAAATATGCTTTTGGCGACTAAAACAGGTGGTTCAGTTTTGGTGACAAAAAAAATAGTCGGGAAATGTATAAATTAAAAAAAATAATAATTTACTATTGGTGATTAAAAATTTAGTCGCCAAATGTATAATTAAAAAAAAAAAAAAGAGCTTTGGCAGCGAAATTTGTGGTGAATTCTGAGTTTGTTTTTGGCGACTAAAAGTGAGTTAATCGCCAATACCTTCCAGCGGTTTACGGCGACCAACATGGCGACTAAAAAATTTAGTCGGGAAAACCTAAAACCCGACTTTTGGCGACTAAAAATTTAATCGCTAAAAGTGATTTTTTTTGTAGTGAGAATTAAACATTCAAAAAATACAAGGACCAACCAACATTTCAATCATTAGTGAGCATTTTGTGTGGTATGATTTTCTTACAGCTAGATCTAGATTATAGCGATCCGGTTTTTCTCGTCATATATTGTGTTAGGACTTAGGTTCGTGGTTATATATTGTTGTCTTATCCTTGCTTCCATCCTTAAATTCTTTGTATTTGAGTTGTGGGATGTATTGGTTAGATTTGGAACAAGTTGGTTGTGAGTTGACTCAAATAGTTGCTGTCCAGATTTTGACTTCTTCGCTCGAGCGAGGGTTCCTGCGCTCAATCGAGCTTTATGTGGTGTGTCTCTTTGCTCGGCGAGCACTCTTGCGCTCAAGCGTGCGTCTGCATCTTTGAAAAACCTGAAAGTTGGTGTTCTTCGCTCAAGCGAGGCTTGTTTCGCTTGAGCGAGCAAGCCCTATGTTTTGTGTTCCTTCGCTCGAGTGAGAACTCTTGTGCTCAAGGAACGTTTCTTGCGCTCCAGCGAGGTTCTCTTGTGTTTGGTAAGCGGCGACCACTCCTTCGGCGAGCCTTGTATATATCGATTCGCGGCGGCGTGATTCTACCTCACTTTTTATCCCTATTTCTCTCCAAACCGTAGATCCGATTGTCCCTATCTTCACACACACTCTCTCTCTCTCTACAAATACCGTTGTTCTAGGGTTCTCTACCCTAGTCCCTTTGTATAAAAGTTAGAGCTTGGCTCGGGCTATCTATTGATTCGAAAAAGGTTGGTTTTGGAGCATTTTGGGTTTTCTTCTTCTTCTCTTTTAAGCTTCTCCATTTGAGGTGGGGATAATCTACTCAATCTTATGAGCTTTAACATAAATATTAGTCATTTTGTATAAATTGTGAGATTTGGAAATTTTGAGAAGTTAGGGTTAGAAATTTGTAATGTTTGAAAAGGGGTTTTTCCACTTTTGGGCTCCATTGTGAATGTGAGGTCTAAAAAAGGGGTTATGTGTATATAATTGATATAATTGGGCCTTGGGTGCAATATTTGAAAAAGGGGGACTAGTGACCTAATTTAAATTGAATAAAATCATTGTATGATTAATGAAATAAATTGTGAAAATATGAAATTGATTTGGAAATCTTGAAATTGGATGGAATTGGGATTAATTGGTGTAGTTGGATTGATGAATCACTCATCTATGAATAATGTAATAAATTATCTGTTTAATAAATTTATTTATCTGTTTAGAAATAACTGTTTTGGGCTATCGGTGGAGGATAGTCTTGATTGTTGTAGATACTGCATGATGATTAGATAAATTGAAACTAATCAATTGAATTATGTCATTGAATATGATGGTTGGATTAAAATATTGAATATGTGAATTGTTGGGTCATTGTATATGCCAACATGTTTAATACATTGTATATGTATCTTTGTATGTGAGGAGATAGGGGATGTACTCCATTGTGTGGGAGGAGATAGGGGATGGACTCCATTGATAACTAAGTTGGCTGGAGTGTCCTGTGTGAAAGTCCCGAAATCTTATTTATTTATGGGTGCTAGTTCCCTCGGATGTAGTTCCGTAAAATGGCAAGTGTATGGAAGTGCATGAATGATGTTTCTAATTGAAGCGTTAATATTATGAGTTGTAGTCTCATTTTAAATTGATTTGGATAAATGAAAGGAAATGGGTTGAAGCGTGGATATAAATGTTGTTTGGTTATAGAAGGAATGTAAGCTGATATATAAGTGCTAAATATTTATCGAATGCTAGTTTTTTAGTTAATTCTCATACACTGTTTAGCATATCTCTACTAGACTTTGGCTCACCTTACTTGGGACACCATTTTAGTGCAATTGGCATCGCCTCTAAGGTCATAGTTTGGGAGGTCTCGAGGCTGAAGTCTCTGTTTTGGTTGTTTTGTTTTATGCTATATGTTTTTATTTTCCAAGCTGAAGGCTTTAATTGTAAAGGGCTTTTGACCCTCTTTTGTTGTAACCAAGTTATACTTGGAAAGATGTAAGCTTGCGTGGAGACATCCATTTGGTTATTAACATGTAACCGCTTTTGTAAAGAACACTATGATGAATGTAAATATGATGTTTCCTTTATTAAAATTAGATCTTCATCATAAATAAATAAAATAAAATAACTCATAAAAGGGTAAGAGTAAAATGCAAAAATTATTAATTTGACACCAATTGATACACATGTGAAAGTAGATTTAGTAATTTGTTGTAAACTAATGAAAAGGTAATTAAGCGTAATAAAGTTGTCACTTTCTTGGATATATTTGTTTTAATTTGACACATTCAATCATATCTAGGTAAATTTACTTCGTAGACAATACTCTCCTTGTGAGAGGTCAAAAGATTAAAAAAAATAAAAAATTAATTTCTTGATTTCAAAAACATTACATTTAAAAGATTAAATTACTTTAAAAAAAATTGATTGGTAAAATAAAAGTCAGTTAATATTTTCTTTGAACAATTTTTTTTATCTCATTTTAAAATTAATTTGTGATTACCGGGTCCTTGTTTTCTTTATTTTACTTCTTTCTCCCTCCTCTTTCTTTTTTTTTTTTTTTTTTTTTGTTTTGTTTTATTTTTTTTATCTTCGTTGGATTAATCACGGTTAAAATTAGTCCTCTAAATAATAGTCTTTGTTTTCTTTTTGTTCGGGGACTTAAATCTCTCTTGTTTGGAGGATCTTGTGGTGAGTCGAGTACCCAAGAATAAGTCGGAAAATTTGGAGGCAGTGCATACGTCTTGAGGTGAAGCCACCGTGTGGAATTTAGGGATTGTTTGGTAACCTGCTTAAATTGCAGTCTTGGAGAGAGGTGCGGAGAGGAGCCTGCGTCGCGAGGATGAGGTCGCCTGCAGCGCAGGCGTTCATACGTCTTGAGAACGATCAAAACCCTATTTTTCTTACACTTTTATTTGAACTTGTAACACATTTTGTGGCTTTCATTCTCACTCTAAAACCTATTTTCTTCTCCTCCTTCGCTCTAGAAAACCTCCCCAAACATTAAACCGTCTTGATTCTTGTAATCCTTGGGGGTTTAGATCATTATCCTCACTCTCAAATCTTGAAGATCTAGTTGGGGCTCTTCCTGGGGTGATGGAAATCAAGGCTCCTTCTCATCCTTGAAGTTAGGGTTTCACTTCTTCTTCTTCATCAAGCTTAAGGTAGGGATTTCTTGAGTTATATATGTGTGTTATGTCATATTTGTGTTGAATTTGATTTTGTATCAAATGTAGAGAGAGTTTCTAAATAAATAGGTTTTGATTTCACTTATTTCTTTGATCTATTTACCCATGAGGATGTTCTTTATAAAAACTCAAGAAAAACATGATTTTGGTTTGGTTTCACCATGAAATGGGAAAGGATTGGGTTTTTGATGAAACCCTAGAAATTGGGGGTTTTTAGAAAATATGAGAATAACCATGAAATTCTTTCTTTCTTGTGTTTAAATGAGTTAATGGGTGTGCACTTCATAATGTGACATAAAGAAATGATACTTTTCTTGATGTAAGAGAATGGAAGACTTTTAAAGACTAATGTTGAATGCATGGATATATTTAATTGTAAGATGAGAATTGTTGTGTACTATGGAAGTGTGAAAATCATAAGTATTGGAATTAATGTTTGAAAACATTACATGTAGTCATGATGAGACAATGTTGCTAAGAATTGTGAAAGGTGAAATTGTGGCTAAGTGTAGATGACATATGGTTATCTTGGGGAAGAGCATTGAAAAGAGGTAATGGGAAATATGGTTGTTGGCATTATTGTAGAGACTTTGAGAATGGAGACATGTTATGAGATATGAGAAATCATCGCATTGCATACTCACTTATGTTATTATTAATTTTGCATTGTAAATGTCGATTGAAGATAATTGTTTCATGAAAGAACATAATAATGCAATGAGAACTATGGTAATGTAAAAGGGGTAAATACGTGGTAAGTCCGGATAAGGGGTGTAGTTGAACTTGATAAGTTGGCCTAAGTGTCCATGATGAAAGACCAGAAACCTGCGCGGATAGGTGTCAAGCCTCCCGGTTAATACCGGTAAAAATGACAGTTTGATAGCACTTGTAGAGTCTACTTGCAGACACTAGTCTAAGGATTACCAGTGTCGTATTTACCGTTCCTATTGTTTTAAATTGAAAGTTTTGAGATGTGTTGAGATTGCAAGTTTTTATTTAAAAATGGAAACCTTCAAGAAGAGCATGAAATGAATTTTCTTTAAAAAGAGCATGGCATGGACATTTGCATTTTTATTGAGAATTACATAACTGTATATACTTTGTTAAAATTCTCTACTGGGCTTTATGCTCACCCCTATGGGATTTTGGTGCAGGTAAAGATGTAGTGATTCCGCCGAATTGAGGGCGTGGATATTTTGTGAAGAGTAATAACTCTCTTATTTTTGTTGTGAAATTTTTGTAAAGCCAAGGGCTAAATATGTATGGGTCCGTGAGACTATTTTGTGTAACCGGGCTATTGCCCTGAAAGATGTAAGCCCTTAAGGGCATTTTATTGTTTTAAGACTGGATGTTTCACATGCTATAGATTCATGTGTTCTTTTGCCGTTGAATGTATATACATGTGGAACTTTGTATTAAACTCATTTATTGAATATGTGAAGATGGAAGGATTATTGTTATTGTTTAGTGATTGATCATTAATTGTGGGTAGTTCATGTTGAATAATATAGGGGCGTTACATAATCTAGCTTGGAGAAGACTTTTAATTCTTTCTATCCATTCCCATTAACCTAGTAAATTTCCAATCTAAAAAATAAAAAATTAAAAACTAATATATTGGAGATACTCAATTAAATAATTGTTTTTGTTAGGTGCATGTTAAATTTATTATGCTTTCATTCTCATGAATACATTACATTAATTAAGGAAAAAATCTTGGCCATAAAAATATGATAGGTATATCATTAATTATTTATATCTAATTATTAAGTTTTGGCTCCAAAATTATTTCCTTTATTAAAATTATATCTTCATGAAAAATAAAAAAATAAAAAAACTCATAGAAGGGTAAGAGTAAAATGCAAAAATTATTAATTTCACACCAATTGATACACACGTGAAAGTAGATTTAGTAATTTGTTGTAAACTAATGAAAAGGTAATTAAGTGTAATAAAGTTGTCACTTTCTTGGATATATTTGTTTTAATTTGACACATTCAATCATATCTAGGTAATTAACTTCGTACACAATACTCTCCTTATGAGAGGTTAAAAGTTTAAGAAAAAAAATGAAAAATTAATTTCTTGATTTCAAAAACTTTACATTCAAAAGATTAAATTACTTTCAAAAGAATTAATTTGTAAAATAAAAGCCGGTTAATATTTTCTTTCAACAATTTTTTATATCCCATTTTAAAATTAATCTAGCCTAGAGATGACTTTTAATTCCCTTCTATCCTTTTCCATTAACCTAGTAAATTTCCAATCTAAAAAATAAAAAATTAAAAACTAGTATATTGGAGATACTCAATTAAATAAATGTTTTTAATTGGTGCATGTTAAATTTATTTTCCGTTCATTCTCATGAATACATTACATTAATTAAGGGAAAAAAATCTTGGCCATAAATAATATGATAGGTATAGTATTAATTATTTATATATAATTATTAAGTTTTGGCTCCAAAATTATTTCCTTTATTAAAATTATATCTTCATGATAAATAAATAAAATAAAATAACTCATAGAAGGGTAATAGTAAAATGCAAAAGTTATTAATTTGAAACCAATTGATACACACATGAAAGTAGATTTAGTAATTAGATTTGTAAACTAATGAAAAAGTAATTAAGCTAAATAAAGTTGTCACTTTCTTGGATATATTTGTTTTAATTTGACACATTCAATCATATCTAGGAAATTAACCCGTACACAATACTCTTCTTGTGAGAGGTTAAAAGATTAAAAAAATGAAAAAATTAATTTCTTGATTTCAAAACATTACATTCAAAAGATTAAATTACTTTCAAAAGAATTGATTCATAAAATAAATGTCAGTTAATATTTTCTTTGAACAATTTTTTATCCCATTTTAAAATTAATCTAGCCTAGAGAAAACTTTTAATTCCTTTCTATCCTTTCCCATTAACCAAGTAAATTTCCAATCTAAAAAATTAAAAATTAAAAACTAGCATATTGGAGACACTCAATTAAATAATTGTTTTTGCTCGTGCATGTTAAATTTATTATGCGTTCATTCTCATGAATACATTACATTAATTAAGAGGAAAAAATCTTGGCCATAAAAAATATGATAGGTATAGAATTAATTATTTATATGTAATTATTAAGTTTTGGCTCCAAAATTATTTCCTTTATTAAAATTATATCTTCATGATAAATAAAAATAAATAAAATAACTCATAGAAGGGTAAATGTAAAATGCAAAAATTATTAATTTGACACCAATTGATACAAACATGAAAGTAGATTTAGTAATTTGTTGTAAACTAATGAAAAAGTAATTAAGTGTAATAAAGTTGTCACTTTCTTGGATATATTTGTTTTAATTTGACAGATTCAATCATATCTCGATAATTAACTTCATACACAATACTCTCCTTGTGAGAGGTTAAAGTTTAAAAAAATTAAAATTAATTTCTTGATTTGAAAACATTACATTCAAAAGATTAAATTACATTCAAAAGAATTGATTAAGTAAAAAAGTCGGATAATATTTTCTTTCAACAATTTTTTTATCCCATTTTAAAATTAATCTAGCCTAGACAAGACTTTTAATTCCTTTCTATCCTTTCCCATTAACCAAGTAAATTTCCAATCTAAAAATAAAAAATAAAAAAACTTGTATATTTGAGATACTTGATTAAATAATTGTTTTTGCTCGTGCATCTTAAATTTATTACGTGTTTATTCTCATGAATACATTACATTAATTTAGGGGGAAAAATCTTGGCCATAAAAAATATGATAGGTATGGCATTAATTATTTATATGAAATTATAAAGTTTTGGCTCCAAAATTATTTCCTTTATTAAAATTATATCTTCTTGATAAATAAATAAAATAAAATAACTCATAGAAGAGTAAAAGTAAAATGCAAAATTATTCATTTCACACCAATTGATACACATGTGAAAGTAGATTTAGTAATTTGTTGTAAACTAATGAAAAGTTAATTAAGCGTAATAAAGTTGTCACTTTCTTGGATATATATTTGTTTTAATTCGACACATTCAATCATATCTAGGTAATTAATTTCGTGCACAATACTCACCTTGTGAGAGGTTAAAAGTTTAAAAAAAATGAAAAATTAATTTCTTGATTTCAAAAACATTACATTCAAAAGATTAAATTACTTTCAAAAGAATTGATTGGTAAAATAAAAAGTCGGTTAATATTTTCTTTGAACAATTTTTTTTATCATTTTAAAATTAATCTAGCCTAGAAGACTTTTAATTCCTTTCTATCCTTTCCCATTAACCTAGTACATTTCCAATCTAAAAATAAAAAAATTAAAAACTAGTATGTCGGAGATACTCAATTAAATAATTGTTTTTGCTCATGCATGTTAAATTTATTATGCGTTCATTCTCATGAATACATTACATTAATTAAGGGGAAAAAATCTTGGCCATAAAAAATATGATAGGTATAGCATTAATTATTTATATGTAATTATTAAGTTTTGGCTCCAAAATTATTTCCTTTATTAAAATTATATCTTCATGATAAATAAATAAAATAAAATAACTCATTGAAGGGTAAGTGTAAAATGCAAAAATTATTAATTTGGCACCAATTGATACACACGCGAAAGTAGATTTAGTAATTTGTTGTAAACTAATGAAAAGGTAATTAAGCGTAATAAAGTTGTTACTTTCTTGGATATATTTGTTTTAATTTGACACATTCAATCATATCTAGGTAATTAACTTCATACACAATACTCTCCTTGTGAGAGGTTAAAGTTTAAAAAAAAATGAAAAATTAATTTCTTGATTTCAAAAACATTACATTCAAAAGATTAAATCACGTTCAAAAGAATTGATTCGTAAAATAAAAGCCAAATTATATCTTCTTTCAACAATTTTTTTTATCCCATTTTAAAATTAATCTAGCCTAGACAAGACTTTTAATTCCTTTCTATCCTTTCCCATTAACCAAGTAAATTTCCAATCTAAAAATAAAAAATAAAAAAACTTGTATATTTGAGATACTCGATTAAATAATTGTTTTCGCTCGTGCATCTTAAATTTATTACGTGTTTATTCTCATGAATACATTACATTAATTTAGGGGGAAAAATCTTGGCCATAAAAAATAAGATAGGTATGGCATTAATTATTTATATGAAATTATAAAGTTTTGGCTCAAAATTATTTCATTTATTAAAATTATATCCTCTTGATAAATAAATAAAATAAAATAACTCATAGATGGGTAAGAGTAAAATACAAAAATTATTAATTTGACAAAAATTGATACACACGTGAAAGTAGATTTAGTAATTTGTTGTAAACTAATGAAAATGTAATTAAGCGTAATAAAGTTGTCACTTTCTTGGATATATTTGTTTTAATTTGACACATTCAATCATATTTAGGTAATTAATTTCATACACAATACTCTCCTTGTGAGAGGTTAAAAGTTTAAAAAAAAAATGAAAAATTAATTTCTTGATTTCAAAAACATTACATTCAAAAGATTAAATTACTTTCAAAAGAATTGATTGGTAAAATAATAGTCAGTTAATATTTTCTTTGAACAATTTTTTTTATCCCATTTTAAAATTAATCTTGCCTGGAGAAGACTTTTAATTCCTTTCTATCCTTTCCCATTAACCTACTAAATTTCCAATCTAAAAAATTAAAAATTAAAAACTAGTATATTGGAGATACTCAATTAAATAATTGTTTTTGCTCGTGTATAGCGATCCTGGTTTTTCACCGTTATTTATTGTATTGCGAACTCGGGTTCCGTGGTTGTTTGTTGTTGTCTATGTCTTTTTTCCATCCTTTAATCCCTTGTATTTGAATTTTGGGATGTGTTCGGTAAGTTTGGAACATGTTGGCTATGTGTTAGAACAAAAGGTTGCTGCCTAGGATTTGGCTTCTTCGCTCGAGCGAGGCTTTTTGTGTAAGCGAGCCACAGGTATTGCTTCTTCCCTCGAGTGAACATTCTTGCACTCGGCGAGGATTATCAGTTCTCGGGTTTCTTTTTACAGCGACTTCCGCAAGATCAAGCTTTCTTGCGCTCGAGCGAGCCTTGCATGGTATGTCTCTTCGCTTGAGCAAGAACTCTTGCGTTCGAGCATGCGTCTGCGTCTTCGTAAGACTTGAAGGTTGGTATTCTTCGCTTGAGCGAGCTTTCTTATGCTCAAGCGAGACCTGTGGTGTTTGTTCCTTCGCTCGAGCGTGCGTCTGCGTTGGTTGCAGACCTGAAGCTTCTCATTGTTCGCTCGAGTGACGCTTCTTGCGCTCGAGCGAGGTATTTTTTTTGGCTGGTCGCTCGAGCGACCACTTCTTCGCTCGAGCAAGCCTCGTATATATCAGTTTCGTAGCAGAGGTTATCTTCTTCACTTTTTGATCTTTTTTTCATTCAAAACCCTAGATCGGCTGTCTCTCTCTCTAAAATACCCTTTCTCTCTACAAATACACTTGATCTAGAATGTCTCTACCCTACTTCCTTTGTCAAAAGGGTAGAGCATCGCGTGGGCTATCTTTTGATCCGAAAAAGTTTGGATTTGGAGCATCTTGGGTTTTTCTCTTCTTCTCCTTTGAGCTTCTCCATTTGAGGTAGGGATAATCTACTCATTATTATGAGCTTTAATATAAATATTAGTTATTTTGTATAAATGGTGAGATTTGGAGATTTTGGAAAGTAGGGTTTGAAATTTGAAATGTTTGAAAGATGGGTTTCTATTTTTGGGCTCCATTATGTATGTGAGGTCTTGAAATGGGGTTATTTGTGTATAATTGACAAAATTAAGCCTTAGGGTTAATGTTTGAGAAAGGGGAAAAAATGCCCTAATTGGGATTGAATAAATTATTTGTAGAAATAATGAAATCAATTATGAAAATATGAAATTGGTTTAGTAATTATGAAAATTGGAGGAAATTGTGATTGAATGGTGTAGTTGGATTGATAAATCACTCACCTATGGAAAAGTTGATAAATTATTTGTTTGATGAATTCATTTATTTATTTAGAAATAACTATTTTGGGCTATTGATGGAGGATAGCCACGATTGTTGTAAAGCGCATGATGATTAGGTAAATTGAAACTAATCAATTGAATTATGTCATTGAATATGACATTGGATGTAAACATTGTATATGTGATTAAATTGGTCATTGTATATGACAACCTGTTTAAATATATTGTATATATATATATATTGTTTGGGAGGAGATAGTGTAAAGACCCAAATAAAATATAAAAATGTGGTGGTGGAAAATAGAATATATGATCATGGATTATGGGTGGGATATATTATAGCATGATGATGTTTCAGTGGGGTGATAAGTAGATATTTATTTTATTTAGAGATAACATGGAGAGAGTAGTGTGCATGAGGGGAGGGAACCAAAGCATACACATGGCTTTCAATTATTACTCTTTCGGCGAGCTATTAATCAAAGGAGGTTGCATCTTTTCTTGGAGGTGGGGGGCCAACTATTTTCTAATATGGGGAAATTTTTCAAGGTGGATGTTTGAAATTTCATATTTTCATAATTGACAAAATTGAGCCTTAGGGTTGATATTTGAAAGGAAAAAAAAATGTCCTAATTGGGATTAAATAAATTATTTGTAGAAATAATGAAATTGTTAGAAATGGCCCATGTGGCATGACCATTTAACATTTGAATTTGAACCTTATCCAAATGGGTTTTGAATTTGAATTCAAACCTATTTAGGATAACCACTCGAGATCTGAATATTATCTCCATTAAGCGATATGGATAGATAATAATAACATTATATATCTGATATATGGGTAATGGGTGATTAAGAGATATACAACGTATCATCTCTGTTTTTTCCCATATACAGTTTCTCCCATATACTGACTCTCTTCCATAAACAACAATCAATAAGCTATTTGCCCTGTGATTTGGGTGGGTGATATTCACCATTGTAATATCACCCCTTCTTTGGATTGATTGACCGATTAGAAGCAAGCGATTTACCTCGAGATCCATCAAAGTTCAGATTATATCAAAAAGGTATGACCTTATTAATTTTTATTCCATTGCGTCATTCTTTGTTTACATTGGTATCAGAGCATCTAATGGATATTTTCGTGTTTCCATTAATCACGTGTATATTTTTATATGTATATGTATACATTATATACATGAATGTTAGTAAAGAAAATAAAAATCTAGTTTGATAGATTAAGAGCAAAAAGATTATTTTTTATGTTCATTAATGCCTATTAAATACCATAAATGGTTTTATTTTGAAAAAAAGTCGCGATTACAAAATCAGACCAAAAACACCACGGAAGGTGGTGGCGTGGTATCTTGCGCCACCCGGCATGATGAGGCAGCTCAGCATGGCATCGCCGCCCATGGCCCAGCGTCGCGTCCTCACGCAGCGTTAGCGTTATCCACTCATGCGCGTCTGCGCCCGCGTCTTTGGGCCGTAATGAGCGCGTTGAGCCGTCTTGTTGAGCCGCTCCGAGCCGCGTGATGAGCCGCGCCGTTTTTCCCCGGCGGCTTGGCTGGCTTGGCTGCTGATGCCTAAGGCACTGTTTGTTCTGTTTTTTAATTCTGTATTGCGTTAAATGGTCATAATTAATTCATTACTTATTTGTTTTATGCGTGGTTTGTACTGTTAGACTCAGAATAAATTTTTCTATGTTCTGAAAATGAAAAATATTTTTTCTGTGTTAATAATTCATTTTTTATGCTTTAAAATGATTCTGATATTGCATAAATAATTTTCTGGGGTTGAATTTTTTATTGTGGACTTCTGAAATATTTTACTATTTACTGGGAATATTTTTTCTGTTTATCAGTTTCTAGATTTTTTATTTCTAATTTTATGTGTGTTTATTAGTTATTTAAAATTCCAGAATATTTCAGAAAAAATTTCAGAAAATTTCAGAATGATGTACATTTTTAATTATGACATAATCTGAATATTGTCTCAGTTTATCAGTTTCTGGTTTTTTTATTTCTAATTTTATTTGTGTTTATTAGTTATTTAAAATTTCAGAAAATTTCAGAAAATTCAAAAAAATTCAAAATGATTTACACTTTAATTATGGCATAATTTGAATATTGAATCTGACATATTTTTGGATTTGTAATATGTTGTAATTAGAGAAGCATGATTAGTTATTTATTTATTTATTTATTTGAATTCCATTGTTAAATAAATATAGCATGAGTTGTTTGTAAATTTACAATGAGATGCAATTGTATGGATTTTATCATGCTTTGTATATGCCATAAGTAGTGGGAGATTGTTTGATTATTTTTTTTTTTGCGCATGGAATTAAATTAAATTTTGATAATTATCACTAGAGGCAAGAGATGATTCTGAGCATAGCAAATTTTAGATCTTGAGACATGTGTAAAATTATCATTATTTAATTTAGATTCTTTTTCTTTGCAAAATATTTTGTTTTTGTGTTGCTATAATTAATATCCCTAGCATTGTTTACTCTGTATGTAGAAATGGTGCTAAGGCGGTGGTGGCGGACTTAACTAAGGGAGAGAAATTGGATGGCGACAATTATGATATATATGGCGTAAGATCCAATACCTCCTCAATGAGCAAGAAGTGTTGACCACACTTGAACAAGTGATGGTTGAGCGAGCGAGAACATCTGACTCAACATCGTCGTGATCTTGAAGCCTTCGGACTTGGCGTAACAAAGATCGGTGTGTGGCGCTTTACTATGTTGAGCGGCATACTGCTGACTTGATTAGTGAGTTTGAGCATTGCCCATTGCATTTGAGATGTGGGAAGCTCTCAACCAAAAGTTTGGTATTACCTCTTTGGCAAAGCTCGTGGGTGACTATGAAGTTTGACTCATATCGGAAAAGGGCACATCACTTTCGATGAAGCGACATTTGAGAGTTATATCGGCCATGATCGTGAGCTTCTTGGTGGTGAACACAATTTGACTTAAGAGCGACAAGTACAAGGCTGATATGCTCTCTGCCAAATTCTTGGGAGCATATGAAGCGCGAACATGATGCATAATGAAAGTGTGAAAACATTGAAGACATATCGCGTCATTTGGAGCTAGAATTTGGCGCCTTGCGGTGGCTAAGTCGATGGTTACGCTATGGTGGTTGAGTCAAGCTCACGTAGGACTTCTCGGTTCAAGCGTGGAAAAGCAAAAGGTGCCCTAAAAAAGCAACGGCTGCGCTTAAGCCTAATAGCGCTAGAAATTTCAAGCGTAGGGGCAAGAGAGGTGGTAAGAAGGCAAAGGCTAAGTTGACATGCTTTAAGCGTAACAAAGAAGGACACTTACTCGGGATTGCCTGGCGAAAAAAGGTACTCCTTATTTAATTTCTCGCATTCAATGCTTTGTGTCTAGTCAAGCATTAATTGCTCATTCTCCTCATTTTTGGGTTGTAGACTCGAACAGCAGACCACATCGCGAGGACAAAGTAGGGTTCGTTGAGTATCGCCGAGTACTGCTTGGGAAGCGAAAATTTTACATCGAGCGAGTCCAATGTGGAGGTGCTTGGCATTAGCACATTCAAAATTTGGAAATCTGACGGCGCACCTTGTATCTTCATGATGTTCTTTATGCTCCGGATATTTGAAACTTAGTTTGATTATTAGCATGATGAGCCTTGGTTTTAACTTTTGTTTTGAGAATAATGGTGTTAGCATTTATTTGGGAACTATTTTTATGGTTTTGGTTGTCTTTCAGATGGTTTTTTAGTTTTGAATGTGGATGATTCTAGTCTTAATAAAAATGCCAATGGCTCTGTTTCTAATATTCCATCTTTTTGTGATAATGATTATATGAGATGGCATGCTAGATTAGGCCACATAGGGCAAGACATGATGACTAGATTGGCTAGAGAAGGTCTTTTAGGCCCACTCGCTAGAGTCACTTTGCCTACTTGTGAGCATTGTCTTCTTTGGAAAGGCAACAAGGAAACCATTTGGGAAAGCCATAAGGGCATCTATCCCATTGCAACTTATTCATTCTGATATATGTGGACCAATGAATGTGAGGGCAAGGCATGGAGCCCCTTATTTCATCACATTTATAAATGATTGCACGCGTTTTGGTCATGTCTATTTGATTTCTCACAAGTCAAAAGCATTGGATTGCTTTAGATGATATGTTAATGAGGTTAAGAATCAATTAGACAAGAGCATTAAGGCTCTAATGACTGACCAAGGACGTGAGTATCTATCTGAGCAATTTAAAGTGCTCTGTGAGGAAAAAGGAGTTATCAGGCAATTGACAATTCCTAGGACTCCGCAACAAAATGGTGTAACGGAGAGAAGGAATCGCACATTGCTTGACATGGTTAGATCAATGATGGCGCAAGCTAATCTTCCAATTTCTTATTGGGGAGATGCTTTGTTATTCTTGCCTATGTCATTAGTGTGCCCTCCAAATCAGTTCCTTCCACCCATATGAGATGTGGGTGGCAAAAGCTGATTTGGGCAATTTTGACCTTGGGGTTGGCTTACATACACAACACCTCTCATAAGTTTGGGAAGTTGGGCCCTAGAGGAAAGAAGTGTATCTTCATTCGCTATAGTGAGCATTCTAAGGGCTATGTGTTTGTTGGGGAGCATCCGGATGGAAGTGTGATTGAAATTGAGTCACGAGATGTGGATTTCCTAGAGGAGGATTTCCCTAGCACAGGTGAGGTAACTAGAGAAGTAGAACTCTATGAGATGGAGGATCTACTTGAAGGTGCACCTAGTAGCCTAGTAGAGAATGAGGAAATAATTCCTCAAGCTCCTAGGGGCGATGGGAGGCGATCTACCTGCCCATGGATTAGATCCAATGGATGAGGATTCTCAAGATTCTCAACTACATAGAAGCAAACGTGGAGCTATACCCCGTCGTCGTTTTGAGATTGAAGGGGAAGCATTCATGATTGCTCTGAGTGATGAGATGGAGCCTAAGAATCTCAAAGAGGCTCTCTCATCCCCTGCTAGTAAAGAATGGAATCTTTGCAATGGATGAAGACATAGAGCCTATGAAGAAAAATCATATGCAGGACTTGGTTGATTTGCTTGAGCGCAAGACTATTGGGAACAAATGGGTTCTCAAAGTCAAGCGCAAGGTGGATAGTTCCATAGAAAGGTATAAGGCTCGCCTAGTGGCGAAAGTTACACCAACGAGAGGGTGTGGACTATGAGAAACTTTTTCACTTGTAAGGTTTGCCTTTATTAGCCTAATCACGCCATAGTAGCTCGGTTGGACTTAGAGCTATATCGGATGGGCGTTAAAGCGCATTTCTAAATGGAGAATTGGATGAAGAGATCTATATGGATCAACGAGAAGGCTTTGTGGCGATGGGTCGAGCGCAAAGTTTGCAAGCTTCAACGATCTATTTATGGCTTAAAGCAATCATCGACGATGGAATCTGAGATTTCATCGAGCCATTGTTTCTAATGGGTTTACGATGATTGATGAAGATCACGTAGTATGCGTTAAGCGGTCCAAGGACATTTTTGATATTGTCATTATATGTAGATGACATATTATTGGTGAAATGACAAGGAGATGATTATGCGCCACTAAAATGTGGTTGTCCTCTACATTTGAGATGAAGGACATGGGTGAGGTGAGCTATGTGCTCGGTGTTAAGATCCTTAGGGATCGCTCTAGGAGACTTCTTGGTTTGTCTCAAGAGACTTACATTAAGACTATTCTAGGCGGTTCGGATCTTGAGCTACAAACCCATTGACACTCCTGTTGCAAAGCGAGAGCCTAAGCCTTGATATGGGTCCTAAGACTCAAGAAGAAAATGAAAAAAGATGGCCCGTGTTCCCTATGCAAATGTTGTTGGAAGCTTGATGTATGCTATGATGTGTACACATCGACATTTGTTATCTGATCGGATTGGTGAGTCGTTACCAATCCAACCGGAGTTGACTCATTGGAAGCGATTAAGAGGATATTACGATATCTTAGAGGATTGCAGATTACACACTTTGCTACGAGTTGAGATCTACATCTAGTTGGCTATTGTGATCTTGTTGGGGAGGAGACCTAGATGGCGTAAGTGTAGACACCCCATTTTGACCGCCTTAAGACTTGGGTGCTCTTGATGGTTTATTTGTTGGAGAAAGGTGTGCGAGACTGGTCCGGTTTCCTCGGCAAGGAGAGAGACAAATCTCAACTTCACACCCTATTTTGGACCAAAGCTATTCTGGATGGTTTTTAGCCCTTAAAACCCTCTCTTTCTAAACATTTTTGAAATAAAATTCCCATGATGTTAAGGCTTCGCATTTAGGTAAATGGTGCGCTTTCGGGTAACCCGAGCAAGGACAAAGTGGAGATGAATGAAAAAGAGATGAAATCTTTGAAAAATCTTTCAAAACACCTTACTTCGGGGTTTGAAGTTGAAGAGAAGAGGAGAAAAGAGGAGAAAACAAGTTGGAGAAGAAGTTCGGCAAGAATCCAGGTAGAAGAGAGTCGAGCAATTCCTGCTAAATCAAGCTCATCTATCTATACCCTTGGAGTTAAGCTATGAGGCCATAACCATTGGAAAGAAGACTTCCGGGGATTCATTTTTCACTCAAGAATCTCCTAAAGCCAAGTCCGGATGGGGGAGATATGGTTGGTTGAAGCAGGGGATCAGTCTGGTTGGATCGAATCTGCGCGGCTTCACCAAAAAGGCATAACTTTTTGCACAGGAGGAATTTTAATGCAAGGTTTGCTCCATTGGAAAGCTAACTTCTGGGGCTTCAATCTGGACATCCACTGGCACTTTTTGACCTCATTAGCCACCCATCGGTACTCTATTTAGCCGACCGGCCAGTACAAATTGCAGGCCGGCAATTTATTGTGCCAACCGGCAATTTATTTGGCCGATGACCCTTTTTCTTGGTCGATTTGACCCTTTTGACTCTTGCAGGCATGGTGCATGCCAGCTGTGCCAGCTGGGATGCCTGAACCAGACCCATACATATATGTGCCTATTTGGAGCCTTTGACCCCATTTTTGGACCCTTTGCTCAAGGCTTCTTGAGAAGCCTTGACCTTTTGTCTTGGCTTCCTCAAGCTTGCACCCCTTGGCTTCCCTAATAAGCCTTGCCCTCTTTGCTCCTTGACCCTTTCTTTTAGCTTGTCTCATAAGCTTTAAGCCTTGGCCTTTGCTTATATAAAGAGCCTTCCCCTCCATTGTAAAGGTTGGAGTTTTTGAGTAAAAACCGAGAGTAGACATATATATCTAACATATATATCTACAACCCTCTATATCTATCTTATCCAAGCCTCCAAACACCTTTGTTCTTGCATCATTTGCCCTACAACACCTAGCACAACACCTCCATCCTCCATTCCAGCACTTTGGAGGCCATTTGCAGAGGTTAGAAGCTCAGAAACTTGGACCAAGGGCTGCTGGTTTGCTGCTCTTCAAGGGTAAGCACCCATTTCCCTTAAACTTGCATTTTTTAGCTTCATTGGTTAGCCTTATTTACAAGTATTTTTGAGCTTTGATGTAAACTGTAAAGAGGCTTATTTTGAGCCCTTCTTCAACATTGAAGAAGGGCTCAACACTGTTGGGGGCCTCCATGTGTCACTTGCCATTGAACCCCTCTTTGATCTCCATTTTTGCATGACTTGTTAGCACACTGAGCTTCTGATTTTCGACCCTGATCAGAACTGAAAAGGGTCTTATTTTGACCCTCTCTCCATGTCCCATGAAGGGTCTTTGGCTGTTTGATGCATGTTTAGTATACTTCATGTTATAGCCCTCTTGTGGCCCTAATCTTGCATTGCGTTTTTGAGCATGTTTGTATATTGATTTGGGGCTTGTCATCTACTGTAAGTAGTCATATTTTTGGTCCCTCTTCAGTGTTGTAGAAGGGTCTTTTTCTTTTTGATCTTTGCATCTACTACTTGCTTCATTGCCTCCTTGCAGCCATTTTTGCATGCCATTTAGTCCCACTTGTGCTTTTCTTGCCATGCTTTGTACTGTAAAAATGCTTGTCTCGGGGCTGCCTTGCTTCTGTCTCTTCATTGCATGTTCAAATTATGCATGCTTTGTATAGCTGTAAGCCATTTCATGCGCCTAATCTTGGGTTTCGGGGCCTATAGCATGCATTGGGTGACATATTTCCATGTTTTGGGACCATTTGGCATCATGTTCCAGCGCTGAAATCTGCATGTTTATATGCCATGTTTCATCATTCGCCATGTCTTGTTAGGGTTGCATGTTGTATCTTAGGATTGATCCATGCATTGGACATGTTTGTGTGCATTTGTTGCCTCATTTCACCTAATGGCCCGATATGAGTGTGGCGAGGTCTACTTGTATTGGTGTAAGCCCATCTTGCATTATGCATGCCATGTTATAATCGTTGTGCATGTTATGTTGTTGCATTGGGTCATGCCTTGCATGTTCGTTCGCATACTAATATTGCATACTTAGCTCGCATGCTTAGGTTGCATTTGGCATGCATCCCTTGCCTCTTGATCAAGGATGATAGAGGTTGGGGCCTTTGATGTGTTTGTGCTTGCATTCCATTTGATATCAAAGTTGCTAA
The DNA here is from genome assembly GCA_025200525.1 of Camellia lanceoleosa. NCBI lineage: Eukaryota > Viridiplantae > Streptophyta > Magnoliopsida > Ericales > Theaceae > Camellia > Camellia lanceoleosa. Next base: position 2,137,358 of record CM045762.1, on the reverse strand, counting down.
CTTGGCTTTTGGGCGTCATGCATTGAAATCGTGATTGATGGCGGGGTCAAGGCCATGCTCATGAGTCCATTGCATGATAGGGAGTGTGTCCATGCACACATTTGCTTGAAATTCCATGCCATACTGCTTGCCCTCTGCTTTGTCAATTGCGGTTCTGCGACAAGTTTTGGCCGGCAAGCCTTTATTAAGTGCCGGTGGCAAATAATGATTGGCCGATAACTTCATCGAGGCGGTGACCTTTTCCATGGCGGTGGCCATCCTCCCACGGTGGTGTTCCACGATTGTGCAAAGAACACTGCCGAGACTTTGGCCATTTGAGAAGCAAAGCGGTGAAAGCAGACAATGCTATGGCGGCGAGTTCGGGCAAGATGGTCGATGCATGCATCATTCGTGCATTCGAGGCAGGCTGCGACCTTTTCCCTTTTGCATTTAATTTGTTAATTAAATTAGGATTCTGTAACAATTAGTTTAGTATTATTCTTTGAATTTGTATTATTCTTTGGTCCCTCGGTGAAATTATGTAATAAGTGTGCGTGAGTGTGTGTATGTCTTCCAACCCCACGTCTTTCTTCCCTTTTACTTACCTGCTTTGATGGTTAGTATTAGGACATATTTAAATTAGCATACTTTATGTTATGCATGCGTGCATTCATACATTTGTCTTACATGCACCGGGCTCGGCGCATCATGCTAACTGCACTGTATTTCAATTCCAAGTTGAATACATGTTATTTGTAGCATTTCACATGCCATGCTTAGGATAGCCGAGCCTGTCTAGATTACACCCTTGCTTGCGTTGCATTAGCCACTTAACATGAACTAGGATCATGCATATGATTACTAACTAGTTTCTGTTTTGGCTTGGAGTACTAGGTGAGTTTTTACGCTTTAGCATATACGCAGCGTGTGAATGTTGCCATAACGACATGATTACCATGAGGCTAGCTGCTTATGTGATATAACTACTTGAATGCCTGTGGGTGAAGGTTGGATTGTTTGAGTTGGCAAAACTCGTTAAAATCCGTGTTTTAGCCTACTTGCGAGTAGCAAATTCCAAAGCATTTTCAAAACAAACGGATATGCAATGCTTGTTTCCAAATTAAGCGATCTAGTCTATACTTGTTTCTTTGTCGCATAACATAGTAATTCTAGGCTAATAAGCGGAATAAGAACATGTAATGTTTTCAAAATCGGATATCATGATTAGTGACCTTCCAATCGTACCCAAGTTCGTAGAGGCAACTTTGGCGATGATGGACACGTGGCCTTTGGCACCGAGTCAGGGTTTCCTAAATTTTCCCATTAAAAAATATTTAGGTGGCGACTCTGTATCTGGCAAAGCAGTCCATGTTTGGCACTTCTTTCAAAATCTATTTTTCTCAAAACGATTTGCCGGATTTGGACTCTTTGGTTCAGATTTAGAACCGTGACAATTTGAGTTTGAACTGTAGTAAGCCCACAAGCGAACAGAACGGGACTTAACCCTCCCAGGGCGTTCGGGGACTCCTACAATTTCTGGCGACTCTGCTGGGGACTTTAGAGAGCTTGACTCGAACTCGTGATATCCTGTTTTGACTACACTTATGTGTTTCTTTGCATTGCATATGCATTGGTGCGCCTAGGACACTGTGTTGGCCATCTGCTATTCTGGCGGTTCTTGGGAGGCTTGTCTTATCAAGGCATGTCCATAAAATTTGTTGGTTGCGAACTCTGCCGATATAGAACACAAACCCGGTTTTCTGGGGCACCCTTCGACCATTCGACCTAGTGCATATTCAGAATCCATAGTGACCATTCCAAACTAGGACAGGTTGCTTACCCGATGTTAGGTTGTTTGAAACCGCTGTGTGCATAGTGAAACCCTAGCTCCTGACAAAATAGGACAGGGAAACCTGTAGACACCCCATTTTTTGACCGTCCTCAAGACTTGGACGTCACCGTTTGAACACTCGGTGATTATTCATGTTTGTGTTCGTTTGGAGTTCAGGAGTTCTTGGCTCGCGCCTTGCCTCGGGATCTCCGAACTCATTATTTGTGTCTGGTTTTGCACCAAACACTTGTGCTTTGCCTTGGAGGGCAAGGAATGCCTTGTGAGGCATCCCCACCGGCGGTGGCTAGAGGCCACCGGTGGTTGGTGTTTCCATCGACACTATATTGTGCGGTCGGCACTCTTTGTCTTGGTCGGATCAATGTTGTCAAAATGACAATTTTGCCTGCCGACTCTTGTCGATTGCTTTTTGAGATATTTTGAAGCGGTGTATAGCATTTGTTTCCCCATACATGTGTATGGAGGGATGAGCCTGGTTTTGCTTAGCTTGTAAGCTTTGTTGCCTATAAGAAGGCTCTCTTCTCTTGGCTCAAAGGTGAGGAGAGTTAGACATTTTTAGAGAGAAAAGACAAAGAAGAAACTCTGGTTTTAGGTTAGAACTTGTGTATCTATCTTATCTCTCTTTTCCTCTCTTGTTTCTACACTAGGTGCTTTAATCCATATTATTGCACACAAGCACCTAGTGTTTCACCTTCCTTTGATTCTGAGAGGTTCTAAGGGCTGGTTCTTGAAGTTTTGGTTGGATTTGAGCTCAAGGAAGCAACAACATCAACCTTTGTGAAGGTGGTTTTCAAGGGTAAGAAACTACCCCTTTTACCCCATTTTGCACTCCATTTTGCATAGTTTAGAACTATTTTTGTGCTTAGCATTTAATACAAAAAGTTCTGTTTTTAGTCCTCTTTATTGTTGGTTAAGAGTGTTTTGTGCTTTGGGAGGTTTGACCACCCTTAGGCCTTGAAAAGGCTTCATTTTGTGCTATTTTGTGAGAGCTCCGCGATTTTGGTGTTGGGGTCTCTTCACCACTGAAATCTTGAGGATTTGATTGGTGAAGATGATGCCTTAAAGTCCCAAGAAGGAGAGGTCACCCTCTCCTTGTTGTCCTTAAAAGGACCTATTTTGCTTCCTTAATGAGCCTTATGTTCAAGTGTGTGTTGAGCATGCCATGACTGTTTTTCATGCTTATTATACCATGATATAACATGATTTTAAGTTGGTTTTGGTCCCTTATGCATGCTTAGCATAGTTGCCATGTAATGCCTTGTAAAGCCTTTAACATGTCTTAGGTTGTTAGCCTTTATTTGAGCATGATTTAGGCTTAGACTTATGAATGTTTTATGCTTATTTTGCCATGCTTTAGGTCTGTCCATGGTCGTTTGGATTGATTTTGGCATGTTTAGTATGGCTCCTTTGCATTTGTGGCTTGGCGGGCTTGTACGCCTCAAGTATGTGAATGTGTAGCTTGTGTTTCTTGCATCATTTTGGTGGTTTGGAACCACCTAACATGTAATTTCAGTCCCTTTAGCATGCCCATATGCTTGCCTTAGTCGCCTCTTTATCGCTTTGAGAGCATGTGTTGTATGCCCTTTGTTTTGGTCATTATGCATGCCTTTGAATTTGAGACCCTTAGGTGCCATATAAGTGGTCCTTTGGACTTATTTTTATGTGTTGAAACTCTGTTTTGGTCGCCTATTGCATGCCATGGGTGGTTGTACTAAGTGTGGTTCAAGCCTTCATGACTTGCCTTGCGTACTTGGACTATGCTTGCATGCTTATGTTTGTTTCATTTGGCTTGGTTTGGCATCACATTCTAGCATGAATTTCAGAGCTTATATTGCATGCTAGTTATCCAAGATATCCCCTTTCAAGTGTGCTTGGAAGTTCCTTGTTTAGTGCCCAAGTATTGGATCATGAATGCTCGCATGTGTGTGTGAATTTTGGCCTTCATTTCCCTGGTTTTAGCTCTTGATTTTAAGCAATTGGAGTTGCCTAAGTCATGTTTAAGTCCCTCTTTTACTTGGTTTGCATGCTTGCCTTGCATGTTTGCTTGTATGTTTGTATAAGTGCCTTGCATTGTCCATACCACATGCTAGCCAACATGTCTAGGATAACGTGCATTGTGCATACTTGGCCTCTTGAAGTGAGTGTGATAGAGGTTAGGACCCTTTGGTTTGTTGTTTGCATTGCATTTCATTTGACATGAAATTGCACATTTGATCCTTTGGGCCATCATGCATGGAAATCGTGATTGGTAGCTTTGAGAATCGAGGCACATCTTCCTTTGAGTCATAAACATGATAAGGAGTGTGTTTGGTGCATACATTGTTGGAGTTACATTGCCATGCAAGTTTTGCCCTCTCTCTTTGTGAGTTGCGGAGTTCTCTGAACATTGATGCCGGTGGCGATATTTAGTGCCGGCCGTGATTGATAGCCGATGGATGAATTTTGTGCGGTGACCTCATCTTGATGCGGTGGAAGTCCTATTCAGCGATGATGTCCTCGGTGTCTGGGAGGCACTCACGAGACTTTGGCGGTCTTTTGAGATGCAAGCGAAAAGAGGCAATCTAGGCATGGCGGTGCAATTAAAAGCAAGGCAGAAACACGTCTTTGCATTTGGCTCTCCTCGGCGGTTTACTATTTTCTCGGTTTAGTTAGTTTGTTAACTAATTAGGCAATTTGTAATATTTAATTAGCTTGCGTAGTTAATTATTTGTATTATTCTTTTGGTCCCCGGAAATGAATCTGTAATAAGTGTGAGTGAGTGGTGTGTATGTCTTCCAACCCCCATTTCTTTCTCCCTTTTATTTACCTGCTTATGATGGTAGATTAGGGCACGTTTATTTTAGCATACATTATGCAATGCATACGTGCATCCATGCATTTGTTGACATGCACCGGGCTCGGTACATCATACAAACTACATTGTATTCTAAATTCCAACTTGAATACGTGCATCGAATGATTGCATTTCACATGCCATTTTTAGGGTTAGCCGAGCCTATCCTAAATCACATGTTGTATGCGATGCATTAGTCACTTTAACATGAACTAGGGCATGCATGTTTGCTAACTAGTTTCTTGTTTTGGCATGGAGTACGATGTAAGTATTTTTACGCTTTAGCATACCACATGAGTGTGAATATTGCCATGACAGTATGCTTACCATGCGGCTAAGTGCTTATACGAAATAAACTGTTTGAATGCCTGTGGGTGGAGGTTGGATTGCTTGAGTTGGGAAAACTCATTGAAATCCGTGTTTTAGCCTACTTGCGAGTAGCAAATTCAAAACTATTTTCAAAACAAACGGATATGCAATGTTTATTTCCAAATTAGGCAATCTAGTCTATACTTGTTTGCTGTGCGCATAACATAGTAATTCTAGGCTAATAATTGGAACAAGAGCATGTAATGTTTTTAAAATCGGATATCACGGTTAGTAGAGGCCGGTCTTGAATGAAGCGAAAGAGTAACTCATAGTGACCTTCCCGTCGTACCCAAGCTCCCGAGCCAAGACCACTTTGGTGATGATGGACACGTGGCCTTCGGCACCGAGTCAGGGTTTCCTAAACTTCCCATTTTAAAAATATTTAGGTGGCGACTCTGTAATCTGGCAAAGCAGTCCATGTTTGGCACTACTTTTTCAAAATCTATTTTTCTTCAAAACGATTTGCCAGAGTTGGACTCTTTGGTTCAAGATTTAGAACATAACACAAAAGGAGTCGAACTATAGCATAGAGGCCCAGTATTTGTTACAAAACCCTACCCCAAAATAGGGGTGTATTGGCTCTCATTTACTTGCTATGTGCTTTTAGAGTGTATCTCTACAGGAAATGCATATACCAGTTTGCAAGTTTGGGCATCAGGCCTGCGGGCACCAGTATTTTGAGAATCTGTCATATCTGCGGGTATTAGACTCAGTGTTTTGGGGCAGTGATTTTGAGGAATAGTGATCAGTGTTGAGCATATTCGTTCCGCTATGCTCATATCCGTTCCAGTGAAATTGGGCTGAGATGCTGTCTATTTTCTCTTTTGCTAGGGGCAATCCTGGAACTATAAGCCGAAGGCTCCAATATCCCCGAGTTCATCGGACTTGTCTTGATAGACTCTGTCGGTCGAGACTTCGATTCAAGAATGTCGAGGCGAAGAAGGCTAGTTAGGCCTGAGACCACGATATTGACTACGGATCGGTGACCTTTGAAGCGGTCGGGTTGAGATTTCCGAGCCTCTGCGGAACCTGAATATCTTGATTGCTCGATTAGATCGAGACAATATGTCGAGTTTGGAAGAGATGGTCGCCAACTCGAGGATAGTATAAAGCCATGCGGCAAGATGTTGTCGTCAATCGACTTCACCAAGCAACGGTATGGTCATAGCCCAGTAGAGACAATTGCGAGTTAGAAGCGACAAGCGGGGCATTTAGCCGCATCGAGCTCCTCACCAAGGGTTCCGATGCAGGAGGCAAATGTCCAAAATGTCCAAGGATCTGAGCCTTCCAGCGAGGCGGCTCGCCCGATTCTACGCGACTATCCAAGGCACCACGCCTATCAATGTCTGGGACTCTCCTTTTGAGTTGAAGTGGACCCATAATTTGGTGAGTAAGTTGGAAAAAATGTTTAAGAAATCCCAAGGAGTCAAGTCCATCCGGACATCGAAGATGGATATACCAACCTTGTTGTGATCTTGCCGGATCGGTTCAAGATGCCTAAATCGACCGATTTGAAGGGTCGAGGACCCCATGGTGCACTTTTGTTTTCGGATATCTTAAGGCCGATGGGCCTCACCGGACTCTGGTGTCTCTGTTTGGCGAACCTGTCGGTGTGGCGGCCATAGTCTGATGCCCGGAAGGCGATGTTAAGAGGAATTGGGATGAGATGGTAGAGGCTTTTCGTCGATCAATACTCTACAATACACAAATTGAGATTACAACCCGTGATCTCGAGGCGACTAAGCGGGGCGAAGGAAAGTTTCTCCGATTTTGTAACTTCGGTGGAGGCCAAGGCCTCAATGATGACCATTAGGCCAGCGGACAAGGATCAAATCTGGATGGTTGTCGCAACCTCCAACCCAAACTCATGAGAAAATGATTGTTCTCCCATTCCCTACCTTTTCGGATCTACATGAGATGGGAGTACAAATCGAGGGCGCTATAAAGCAAGGCCTTATTGACCGAGAAAAGGCGATCCGGAGGCGTTTACTGCGATTCGAATCGACCACTAGTTGTGATGTGGTGAAAGATCTTACGAAGTGGGCATGGTCACCAACACCACATCACAAAAAGCTACCCCATTCCTTTGGTGCGTCCGAAGTAGCTCCTGAAAACCAAATATCCACCTCGAGTCAAGAGGGTTTCACCCCACTTTATATGCCTTTGTCAAAGGCTCTAGAGTCTTAATCAGGAAAGGACATCTGAAACCATTGGAACAACGACCTTTGCACGATCCTCACCCTCCAAAGCATAGCCAGGACTAAATCATGCCTACCATCAACAAAGCGGTCATGAGATCGATAAATTTGCTTTAAATCTGCGCCATGATGTACAAGATTTGTTTGACAACAAGGTCATTGCCGCTTTCTCATCAAAGTCTATCACCCTTTGGATCGATGAACTTGGGAGATAATGCAGTATGTGATCGAGGGGATGAACCACTGTGGCGGCCTTCGATTTACTCCAAATATGGCGTTTGGCAAGCCTTTGTTTTGAGCATTCTGAATGCTAATTTTGTAGTTCGACTTGGGTGTTGAGTCGATTCTGTAGTTTTGTTTTGAGTCATCTCTTTGTCTTGAGTCGGTCTTTTTTTTTTGACTAAGTGCATTTTGTTGTATCGAGTCGATCTGTTGTACAAAGGTCGGGTGATTAGGGTGTTACCTCGAGGCGTCACCATTTTGTTTTCGTTTGTCTTTTCGTTTTGTTTTTGAGTCTGTTTACGCGAGGAGCAGTTGTGCCCATGATTTGAATGGAAGCGGTGATTTTCACACTCTTGTGTTTTTAACCGCCGTGTGCTAGTGGTGCGAAGTTTGAATGAAATAGCGGTGCTCCTCGCTTGCTTACGTACTTAAACTCATTGCCTTGACCTAAGTTTTTAAAAACCTTTTTGAACACTGTGTTGAAAACAAAGAGGAAGAAATTCCTCGGGATTTGCAAAATTTGATCAAACTGAGAGAAAGAGAGGCGTGCTAGGCCTTTTAATGAATGAAATCATGCTTGTTAATGTGAGTACTGAGAAGGACCCTAGCTTTGATCCATATTGGTTCTACCTTTGTCTTCGGTATGACGATTGTAACTTTCTTAAAAACTTTCAAAACAAAAAAAATGTTTTGCGCAGTCCTACAAAGACATGTGTGGAATCGCTCTTGAGATTGTGCAGCTTAGGATCGCTCTCGGCCTCGAGACTCAACCCCTTTGCTTTCAAACCTTGAACTTAGATTCAGAATGTTCAGCGGTCAATCATGATGTGAGGTCTGTGTGGCCCAATTTGAAGCAGCCCTTGAACAAGAGGCCAAGAAAGTTAGATCAAGAAAATCAGATGTCACCAAAAGAAGCTTACAAAGCTAGATCAGAAGCACCCCTAGAACTAGGGGCAAAGAATTTCAAATGTGCTCGAAGAGCCGAAGATGGATCATTCCACAAATCAAAGAAAGTCGGCAAGAATGCCAAGTCCAAGAAGGGAAGAAAGAAGAAAGTATTGCTGAAGAGCAACAGAGTTCCTATCCACAACACTAGGGGCAATTCAGCCTCCATTGGATGGACTTCCACACGTCGACAAACATCGACCATTCTCACGGATTCGGATGACGGGATCTCAAAACCATTTGGCATGGACTTGTTATACTTTTACCCTTTGAGAGGCTCATTTGGGCGAAAACTCGAAGAAGGCGACCGAGCAAAAGTTAGAGCGAAGAAAAGAATAAAGAAAAAAAAAAAAAGAGCAAAAATTCAAAGATACAAAAATGCAAAAAGAAAAGAAAAGAAAAATGCAAAAAAAAAAAAGAAGGAGAAGAAAAAAGAATGAAAAGACAAAAAAAGAGAAAAAAAAAAAAGGAAAACAAAGCTCATAAGGTTGAAAACACCTTGGTATATGGCAAAAGTTAGAGCATAAAAGGAGAGGTTAAATACAGGTGTACCTTAACCCCGAACTACGTAAGGCTTGATTCCCATGTTTGGGATACGTAGGCAACTTCACTCTGAAGTCCAGCCATAAAACAATTCAAATTCGACTATGTTCATGTGATGGTTTTGATCATCTTTGCCTTCTCTGTATCCGAGAGTGCAGTGGTGTTAAGTCACTCGAGGTGACTACAATGTCTTTGCGACATCATCAAACAAGGGGCAACTTTCGGTTGCCATTCAAAACGCCGCGATGTCATTTCAAACAAGGGCAACTTTTACGTTGCCATGCGACTCTCTTGAACAAGGGCAATTTTCCATTGCTATGGGTCCGAAGCGTTGTGCATCTCAAGAAATTTGGTTAGTGCTTTCGTTGAGCGATGACCGTTTGCAAAAAGCAGGTTTTGGGAATTTTCTTGAGGTTGGTGATTTTCTCTAGAAAATTATTCCATTTTCAAAAGCTGGACCGTTTTCTTGGACCCAAAAAGGAAAATTTTCGATTCTCATAGCGACTTGCATGATTTTAAATCAGAAAATCGAACAAGCATGTTAATCTCACCTGATGTTGGTCAAAATTGTTTTAGTAGAAAGCAAAACAAAAATGGTCAAAATGATGAACTAGGGGCACTGTTGAGTCGGGCTTCTGTCTTTTCCCGTCGCTAGCATACTTGCGAAAGGGCACAAGCGAAGTCAACAACAAAATCTGAAAGCTCTCTCATCCTCAGAACAGCAGGTATCAAGCCAAGTGCAAAACACTGGAATGGATCGGGATGTTCCACTTCCTCATCTGACAGATCTAACCACGTCCAAACTCCCTAGCGAGCATCGTCAGCCAATGTCAACTCTGATTTGCTACACACCCGGTTGTAGCACAACCCCTCTGTGGGAGAAACTCACTAGTGCGTCTTGAAGAAGAAAGAATCTAGGCGAGTGCTAGGGCAAGAGCCTTCAACTTCTGTTTATCCATCAACCATCCGGGAGGGATTGAAAAATGAGAGATTGAAGAATAGAGATGTCTTGTTGAGAAAAAGTGAGGAAAAGGGCTTTTTCAAAAAGCGAGCTTGAGGGCAGTGATGTGAGAATCACAAATGAGAAAGGATGGGAAACACTACGGTGAAACAGGCTCCACATGCGTCGAGTGTCGTGTCTTTTTGTTTTATTTCGATTCTTGTTTTGAGTCGTTTAGTGTTACTCGGCGTGTCTAGGTTGTGTACCTTTTATTTCCTTGTTGAGTCGTTTTCTTTGTGTTCGTCGTAGGCTCAATACAGTCGAAAACTCATCTCTCAATTTCAAAAATGAAATCGTTTGTGCTCAGAGTCTTTGTGCCATTCTCCACATTTGTGCAAAAGCAATTTGTTCTTTCACAAAACCGCAGGTTCAACCCAGTCATGAGAAACGATAGAACCGGGACCTATCTGAAGCTATAATAGTTAGGATTTGCAAAGTAAAAGCAAAGGAGGAAAGCGTCGTATCTGAGTTTGTTCCAACCGGTAAGTTCGAGACTACATCCGTGTGTACCTTTTAGGGCCTTGCCAATGCTCCAAGTATGAGTGTACCTCTACCTCAAGCTCAAGATCAAGTCTGCCTTCAAGCCAGAATAGTGTATCAATCACACCTCATTCCCTTAGTGTATCAATCACACTTCATTCACTCAGTGTATCTGACACACTTTATTTGCCTTAGTGTATCAATCACACTTCATTCACTTTGTGTATCTATCACACCATTCTTCTCTTCATATCACATGTTTACTTGAGTGTATCCATCACACCTCATTCACTCTGTTTGCCTCATGTATCTGTCACATGTTTATTTAGTGTATCAATCACACTCTCTTCACTTAGTGTATCTACCACCCACATTTTCATTTTGTGTATCTATCGCTTTATATTCACTTTTGTGTATCTATTACACTCTCACTCAGTGTATCAATCACATTTCACTCATTTTGTGCATCTATCATGCACATTCTCGTTTTCTGTATCACACTTCATTGATTTAGTATATCCATCATACTTGTTCACTAAGTGCATCTATCACACTTCGTGTTCACTTTTAGTATATCCATCATACTCTGTTCACTGAGTGCATGTAATACCCCGACCCTCATATCTGATTCTGCTGTCTTTATAATCCCCTATTCTGTGTCTTTGAATGTTATTGTGAAAATCTATGTGAAAATATAGTAAAAGAGTATGGAACTTAGAGATATGAGTTTCTATCTGTTGAATTAGAACGTATCTGTTACACTTGAATTACTTAAAATGGAAATTGAGCATCTTAGAGATTTAATTTGCAGAAATTGATTTGATATTTGGAATCTACATGATTTTTAAGCTATAAGGGGATTTTCTGTGAAATTTTTATTTCGGCACCATAAAGCGATTGAATTTCGTCTTTTGTGCTCTTATATCTTGATATATATATATATATGTCTAAGACTTGTAAAATTGGTGATCAAAACATGGGCTTACATTGAGAAAGAAAGGAAGAGAGGAACGTGAGAGTTGAAGGAGAAGAATTGGGGGAAAATAAATTTGACTCACCAAAGAAGCTCATCCATTAGTAGGCTTGGGAGATTGAGGTTAAGGTAACCAAATTCCTAGTTTAACTTCTCGAGAATTTCATCTCATGCTTGTGTTGATTCATGGATAATTTATGTTTGCTCCATTAGGGTTTCTCATTGATTTGGTGCCTTGACACTTTGGACATCAATCTTTGTTTCTATAGCATTAATTCATACCAATATGTTACTACTATGTGCTATGTTTGTTGAATTTGGAGAACTTGAATATATTTGGAACATTGGATGGAATTTGTGAAAGTGTTGGCTTGTTGAAGCCTTTAACTTGGTTTAAATTGACATGATTAAGCTTTCATCCATGTTGTGGTGTTGTTAAGTAGAAGTATTGCATGAATTTCATCCTTGATTGCATGAAAAATTGGATTTGAATCTTTGAATTTTGGCTTGAGATCGAGTACGCCTGAATAATGCAGGTAGTCGTCGCTCGGCGAAGTCGCTCGGCGTGAAAATCACCTCAGCGTTTTTCGAAAATTTACCTGTCGCTCGGTGACGGATAACCTTACGCTCGGCGTAAAATCGACCATCGATATTTTGGCGGCACTACCTTTGTCGCTCGGCGGACAAAGCTACCTTCGGCGGAGGTGTTTGACAAGAAAAATATGTTTTGTTCAGTTTTTTGTGTTTGACTCTGGGGTGCTATTAGAATATTCTTTTCTGATGGGTCTTAAGAGATTATGACTATATAAAAGTGTGGAGGCATGTGAATCGATTTTAAAGGAAAAGAATACTAATGTATTAGTTATATTGTGTGTAGGGCACACTCCGGGAGAACTCATCGCCACCACAACCTTTGTGAGTAATAGTGCATTTTACATATATTTATGTATCCGTTTTACGTAAGATAAGATCATAACTTATATGTTGATTTAGAATGAAATGTGGTCGAAAGACTATACGTGATGCAAAGGCTACGAGTCGAAAGACTATCTGCATAAGGCTACGAGTCGAAAGACTATACGTGCCGCAAGGCTACTGAGTCGAAAGACTATCCGTGCCGCAGTAAGGCTACTGTTGTCCATGAGCTACATCTTAGAAAGGCTATCAAGACTAATGGGCCAATCTGTTATCTCGGTTTTTGGTTTGATACATATACTCATGCATGGTGATTTTATATTCGCACTACTATTCGAGCTTGTCTCATTACGTAGTTTTGTTTGATTTTGTAGGAACCGGCTTGAGGCCGATCTAGCACCGTTATGCATTTTTGTCGACCTAAGGATAACCAGCCTTTGGAGAAACCCTTGTATATTAGATCGTTTTCTTTGTTTTTGAATTTTTGGTATCCATATCGTAGTCGGGGTTATGTATTTATTGTTTTGTATGCCTAAAACACAGGTTGGGGTGTGACAGTGCATCTATCACACTTCGTGTTCACTTTTAGTATATCCATCATACTCTTGTTCACTAAGTGCATCTATCACACTTTGTGTTCACCTTTTGTATATCAATCATACTTGTTCACTATGTGCATCTATCACGCCGTGTTCACATTGATATATCCATCATACTACATTCATGAGTGCATTTATCACCGCCGTGTTCACTTTTAGTATATCCATCATACTCCTGTTCACTAAGTGCACCTATCACACTGTGTGTTCACCTTTAGTATATCAATCATACTTGTTCACTAAGTGCATCTATCACACTTTGTGTTCACCTTTAGTATATCAATCATACTTGTTCACTAAGTGAATCTATCACACTTTGTGTTCACCTTTAGTATATCAATCATACTTGTTCATTAAGTGCATCTATCACGCCGTGTTCACATTCGATATATCCATCATACTTGTTCACTAAGTACATCTATCACACCGTGCTCACATTATATCCATCATACTTGTTCACTAAGTGCATCTATTACACTTCGTGTTAGCATTGATATATCCATCATACTTGTTCACTAAGTGCATCTATCACACTTTGTGTTCACCTTTAGTATATCAATCATACTTGTTCACTAAGTGAATCTATCACACTTTGTGTTCACCTTTAGTATATCAATCATACTTTGTTCACTAAGTGCATCGATCACACTTCATTCATCTTGTGTATCCATCCGTTTTGCTTCATATAGTGTATCCATCACACTCGCTTCACTTTGTGTATCTACCACACACGTTCACTTTGTGTATCAATCGCACATGCCCCCTTTGTATATCCACCACACACATTTGCTTAGTATACCTATCACATATTTGCTTAGTGTATCCATCACTTTCGTTTTGCTTTATGTCTGTCACACTTTGCTTCACTTAGTGTATCAACCACACTTTATTCATATAGTATATCCATCACACTCTCTTAACTTTTGTGTATCTATCACACATGTTTGTCCACTTAGTGTATCTATCGCACTTTGTTATTTTGTGTATCTAGCACATGTTAAGTAGAATTGCATAATTTTCTTACATCCTTCTGCATGAGATGTAGTTTGGTTCATGTCTACTTGCTTGCATAGCGATTAAAATGTTGCATTTATTTTGCGTAATTGCTTCATCTGACTCTCTTTGCATGATAATAAGTTATGCACTTACATTGTGCATCGCCGCATCACCTTGAACTATTTGGTTTGATTCCTTGCAAAGGATCGTAGGCATCTGCGGGCACAACCATTTATTTATGTTTTGTTTGTTTGTCCAAGTCTTGACCTTGTCAAAAATGGTGAGTCTCGGGCTTTGACATTCACTCCGTCATTGTTATGACTTAGGAGTTCTGTCAAGAGAGAACTGGCATGTAGACTTTTTTGACCGCCTTAAGACTTGGGTACTCTTGATGGTTTACTTGTTGGAGAAAGGTGTGCGAGAACGCAGTCCGGTTTCCTCGGCGGAGAGAGACAAATCTCAACTTCACACCTATTTTGGACCAAAGCTATTTTGGATGGTTTTAGACCTTAAAACCCTCTCTTTCAAAACATTTTTGAAATAAAATTCCCACGATGTTTCGGCCTGCATTTCGGTAAATGGTGCGCTTTTTGATTAGAAAGCGAGCAAGGACAAAGTGGAGATGAATGAAAGAGATGAAATCTTTGAAAAATCTTTCAAAACACCTTACGGGGTTTGAAGTTGAAGAGAAGAAGAGAGGAGAAAACAAGTTGGAGAAGCGGTTCGGCAGAATCCGGGTAGAAGAGAGTCGGCGATCCTCGCTAAATCAAGCTCATCTATCTATACACTTGGAGTTAAGCTATGAGGCCATAACCATTGGAAATAAGACTTAGGGATTCATTTTTCACTCAAGAATCTCCTAAAGCCAAGTCCGAATGGGGAGATATGGTTGGTTGAAGCGAGGATCGGTTCGGTTGGATCGAATCTGCAGCTTCACCAAAAGGGCATAACTTTTTTGCCGGGAGGAATTTTAATGCAAGGTTTGCGCCATTGGAAATCTAACTTAGGGCTTCAATCTGGACATACACCGGCACTTTTGACCTCATTAGCCACCCATCGGCACTCTATTTAGCTGAAGGCGATTACAAATTGCGTCGGCAATTTATTATCTTGACCGGCAATTTATTTGGCGATGACCCTTTTCTTGGCGATTTGACCCTTTTGACTCTTGCGGGCATGGTGCATACCGGTGCGTTGGGATGCCGGACGGACCATTTTCCACATATATGTGCCTATTTGGAGCCTTTGACCCCATTTTGGACCCTTAGCTCAAGGCATCTTGAGGAAGCCTTGACCCCTTTGTCTTGGCTTCCTCAAGAAGCTTGCATCCCCAGCTTGGCTTCCCTAATAAGCCTTGCCCTCTTTGCTTCCCTTGACCCTTTCTTTTAGCTTGTCTCATAAGCTTTATGCCTTGGCCTCTGCCTATATAAAACCTTCCCCTCCATTGTAAAAGGTTGGAGTTTTTGAGTAAAAACAGGAGTAGACATATATATCTAACATATATATCTACAACCCTCTATATCTATCTTATCAAGCCTCCAAACACCATTGTTCTTGCATCATTTGCCCTACAACACCTAGCACAACATCTCCATCCTCCATTCCAGCACTTTGGAGGCCATTTGTAGGGTTAAAGCTCAGAAACTTGGACCAAGGGCTGCTGGTTTGCTGCTCTTCAAGGGTAAGCACCCATTTCCCTTAAACTTGCATTTTTTAGCTTCATTGGTTAGCCTTATTTAAAAGTATTTTTGAGCTTCGATGTAAACTGTAAAGAGGCTTATTTTGAGCCCTTCTTCAACATTGAAGAAGGGCTCAACACTGTTGGGGACCTCCATGTGTCACTTGCCATTGAACCCCTCTTTGATCCCCATTTTTGCATGACTTGTTAGCACATTGAGATTCTGATTTTCGACCCTGATCAGAACTGAAAAAGGTCTTATTTTGACCCTCTCTCCATGTCCCATGAAGGGTATTTGGCTGTTTGATGCATGTTTAGTATACTTCATGTTATAACCCTCTTGTGGCCCTAATCTTGCATTGCCTTTTTGAGCATGTTTGTATATTGATTTGGGGCTTGTCATCTACTGTAAGTAGTCATATTTTTGGTCCCTCTTCAGTGTTGTAGAAGGGTCTTTTTCTTTTTGAGCTTTGCATTTACTACTTGCTTCATTGCCTCCCTTGCGGAGCCATTTTTGCATGCCATGTTAGTCCCACTTGTGCTTACTGTCTTGCCATGCTTTGTACTGTAAAAATGCTTTTCTCGAGGCTGCCTTGCTTCTTTCTCTTCATTCCATGTTCAAATTATGCATGCTTTGTATATTGTAAAGCCATTTCATGCGCCCTAATCTTGGGTTTGGGGCCTATAGCATGCATTGGGTGACATATTTCCATGTTTTGGGACCATTTGGCATCATGTTCCAGCCTTTAAATCTGCACGGTTATAAGCCATGTTTCAACATTCGGCATGTCCTGTTAGGGTTGCAAGTTGTATCTTAGGATTGATCCATGCATTGGACATGTTTGTGTGCATTTCGGTTGCCCCATTTCACCTAATAGCCTTGATATGAGTGTGGCGAGTCTACTTGTATTGGTGTAAGCCCATCTTGCATTATGCATGCCATGTTATAATGCGTTGTGCATGTTATGTTGTTGCATTGGTCATGCCTTGCATATTGGATTCGCATACTAATATTGCATACTTAGCTCGTATGCTTAGGTTGCATTTGGCATGCATCACCTTGCCTCTTGATCAAGGATGATGAGGTTGGGGCCTTTGATGTGTTTTGTGCTTGCATTCCATTTGATATCAAAGTTGCTAACTTGGCTTTTGGCCGTCATGCATTAATCGTGATTGATGGCAGGGGTCAAGGCCATGCTCATGAGTCCATTGCATGATAAGGGTGTGTCCGTACACATTTGCTTGAAATTCCATGCCATACTGCTGCTTGCCCTCTGCTTCTTTGTCAATTCGGAGTTCTGCGGCAAGTTTTGGCCGGCCAAGCCTTTGTTAAGTCTTAGGCCGACCCAAATAATGATTGGACGATAACTTCATCGGAGGCGGTGACCTTTCCCATGGCGGTGGCCATCCCTCTCATCGGTGGTGTTCCACGGTGTGCGAAGAACGCCTGAGACTTTGGCAATTTTGAGAAGCGGCGGTGGCGAAGACAATGCTATGGCGAGTTCGGGCAAGATGGGTCGATGCATGCATCATTACGCATTCGAGGCAGTACGGCCTTTTCCTTTGCATTTAATTTGTTAATTAAATTAGGAGTTACTGTAACAATTAGTTTAGTATTATTCTTCGGTCCCTCCGGTGAGAAACAATTATGTAATAAGTGTGCGTGAGTGTGTGTATGTCATCCAACCCCACGTCTTTCTTCCCTTTTACTTACCTGCTTTGATGGTTAGTATTAGGACATATTTAAATTAGCATACTTTATGTTATGCATGCGTGCATTCATACATTTGTCTTACATACAGACTCGTAGCGTCATACTAAGCTATTTGTATTTCAATTCCAAGTTGAATACATGTTATTTGTAGCATCTCATATGCCATCTTAGGATAGCGAACTGTCTAGTTACACCCTTGCTTGCGTTGCATTAGCCACTTAACATGAACTAGGATCATGCATATGATTACTAACTAGTTTACGTTTTGGCTTAAATCTTGGACTAGGTGATTTTTACGCTTTGCTTTCGCATCGCTCAGCGATGTGAATAACCTTACATATGACGACATAATTACCATGAGGTGAAATTTTGCTTATGTGATATATTTATTATTGAATACCAGACAAGTGGGTGAAGGTTGGATTGTTTGAGTTGGAAAAACTCGTTGAAATCCGTGTTTTATACCTACTTAAGTAGCAAATTCAAAAGCATTTTCAAAACAAGCGGATGTATACAATGCTTGGTGTTTTTAAATTAAGCGATCTAATCCTATACTTGTTTCTTTGTCTTGCATATAACATAGTAATTCTAGGCTAATACATGGAATAAGAACATGTAATGTTTTTCAAAATCGGATATCATGATTAGTAGAGGCGGTCTTGGATAAGGCAAAATGGAAGAATACTCATATTTGACCTTACAATAAGCCATGCCCAGGATTTAGAAGCGAAGCAACTTTGGTGATAATGAACCGACGTGGCCTTTAGACGCAGATTCAGGGGTTTCTAGAATTTCTTCCCCATTCAAAAATATTTAGGTGGCGATTTCACATGTCGGCAAAGCCTTGCCAGTCCATGTTTGGCACTTCTTTCAAAAATCTGTTTTTCTTAA